>OY720429.1:130673351-131387351 GCA_963082735.1 Pocota personata
TGTGGTTCGGATTTCACCTTTAACAATTGTCGTATACGTCAGTTTCTCGTCTGGGTCAGAAAAGAGTTTAGTGTAAGAATTGATAGTGTTGGTAAGTTTAGCAGATTCTTCTTCGCTTAAATGGGGGGTTTTAATGTTTACATTATTGACAGTTTCTGTTATATGTTGTTTGAGAGGTATGAAAATGTTGGGGTGAATTATCATATGATTTTCTTTGGTGTGAATGACAGCGTTTAATTTCCTCAACGTGTCATTACCAATTATACCATCAAATGAGATAAGGCTGGGGAGTATAAAGAGTTGTAATTTTTCTATGCTGGGGTCTAGGAGTTGAATAAAACAATGATGAGTGATTTTTATATTTCCTCCGACTGAATTGGCATAAAAGCTTCTTTCATTCGGAAGAGGGTTTCGGATGTGACGGGGTTGAATATAATTTTTACTTGACCCTGTGTCAATAAGAAATTTAAGCGTCTGTCCACTCTTCGCGACATGTTCGAAGTACGGAAGCGAAGAGCGCTTCAATCTAAAAAATAAATGTCGTCTAGTTGTTGTGATTGGTCAAGGTAGTGGTCTTCATCTGCGTCAGTGTTATATTCTGCAAGTGTTTGTTCGTAATTGTCGTCTTCCTGGCTTATAGTGGTTTCGTATTCCTCTAGTTCCTTCTCTTCCAGGTTGGATTCTTCAGTGTGGTATACTCGTTGTAATTTTTGCGGGTGATGAACTTGTTGCGAATGTTGACGTTTTTGGGCAAACTGTTGATTGCGAGGTCTATTTTGATAATTGACATTTCCAGATTTTATGGAGTAATCGATGTCCATCGGCTTAGGAGGAAGGGGGCGCTGGTTTGGTGGTGGCCGTTGGTGTTGAAACTGGAATCTTGGTTGAGCTTGTGGCTCTCTATGGAATTGAGGCGGTTGAGGGAATCGTGGGTTGTGGAGTAACTGTGGGTAAAAGTCGCGTCTGGGAGCAGGAATAGGCATTGGGTTGGATAAAGCGTTTCTTCTGGGAGGAACCGGTGGTGGTATTTGTTGGAAAGTTCTGCGAACACCAGATTGCGAATTATGGGCATGTTGGGCCCGAAAGTCCACGTTTTGAAGTTTAAGACATAAGTGCAGAGCCTGAGGTAGGTCTGCAGGTTCCCTTATGCTAAGCAATCTAGGAAGGTCACCCTTCAAACCTCTCACGAAGGTATCGAGTGCCTTGTCGCGGTAGCATTGAGTCATGTTGTTTAATGATTCTTGACTCATTTCTAGAGAACCTAACTTATTTAAAATTAAAGATAAATGGTGATAGACCGTTTGATAGAATTCGGGTATCGAGCTGTTACCCTGTACAAGAGTGGTCACCTGATATTCAAGGGTGCCCAGGTCCCTCTTGTCCGCGTAGTGTAGGGTTAAGCATTTGGATATCTTATCCCAACTTAAGGGGGTGTTATAGGATTCTAAGGCTATGTCTGCATGACCTGTTATTTTATTCCTAATGACGGACAGTATCCCGTAATATTTAGGAGTGCCTTTCAAATGTTCGTAGATTTTGAGAATGCGCTCCACACTCTTTTTCCAGGAGTTGAATTCCTGGGCTTCTCCGGAAAAGTCCCGAAGGCTTTTCACTACGTCCGGTATTTTGTCAATGTCAGACAGGTTTCTATCGTTAGTTACGTTAATTGGTTGGTCGATGTCGTTGTTTATGTCTGAAGCGGGATTCATAATTGAATTGAATAGCTGACGTCCTTGGATCTGTAGTGTTTGTGCCACTAGATTTGTTATGAGCTGTATCATTTCGACATTAACTTGGTTCTGAATGGGGGGAGCGGGGGGAGCAGCGGCATTTTCTGCCGGTATTTCCAAGCGAGCAGGTCTTATTAGATTACTTGGGTTCGACATTTCGATCTTAGTATCTTCGGAATCGAGATTAAAATTGAGGCAGTGGTAAGGAAAACTGGGTCTTAGTTAATTACTTATCGATATTAAATCTAAATTGGGATTGAACAATAATTAAGAGAATGGAGTGTCTTGTTCTTATATGTTCTGAATTTGAACAATGATTGTCTTTAAGAAATTTGTATGAAAGGTGAGTCTTAGCTTTATAAATTTGAATTTAAACAGTGATTTTAATAGTATTTTGGTTTTATAGGTTTTGAATTTGAACAATGAAAAAGTGAGTCTTAAGTTTGAATTTGAACAATAAAAAAAAATATTATATGACTTACAAAAATATTAATGGTTCGGTTCTTATTTCCATAACGATTTGGGTAGGGTTTCAGGAACTGCTGATCGTCGGATAGGGCGACTGTCCGGAAATCTGGACTCCTTTTTGTCCTTGTTTTACGGGGCTACTTAGGGGCCTCTTTTCCCTTTCACACCACTGTCTCTATATGGCTTGGTGTCCACTTTTTTAATTGTTCGCGCGTACTAATTTGGTTATTTAGTCTCACACGCGTTAATTTAACGAGGATTCTTGCAAGCTAATTTGATTATTTAGCCTCACACGCGTTTTTTGTTTGCGAACTAATTTGGTTATTTAGTTTCGCACACGTTTATTTATTTGCAACTAATTTGGTTATTTTACTTTCACACGCGTTTATTTGTTTGCGAACTACTTTGGTTATTTAGTTTCACACACGTTTATTTATTTGCAACTAATTTGGTTATTTAGTTTTACGCACAATTTCCTCGAGTCAGTGAAACGACGCAGTCCCTGCTCGGGCGCCAGTTATAAAATAATAGATTGAACCAGTTAAAAAAATATTTTCTTCTGGCAGTTTGCCAGTCCTTTATTCTGTAAATCAAACTTAAGACTAAACCTATACCAGAACTTCACATGCATTTATTGATTATCTAATTCTATGTCAGCGGAATATTGACTGCGGCTGTAAGTTCAGTTGACGATTTCCACGAATTGCTTTCCGTTGCCGATCGCAATAATTTCCAGGTATTTTGTCTGGGCGGAAATTAGGTCGTGTGAACGACTGCCTGGTGCACTTGCTGAAAGTTAATTTGTTTCGCGTTAACTTATATAAGGACAGATGGCGATCGAGACCGAGTAGTTGGTTTTGAACCGCACGAAGAGATTGGAAAAGTGATAATGGGCGAAGTTGTGATTTTGTGATAAAATGAAAGTTTAACTCTCAACAAGAAGAAGTAATTAGTTTGGATTTGTGAATTAAGTAATTCAAAGGAGATAAAGTGATTTGAGAGGAAAGAGACCTTGTAAGAAAAGAATTTGCGAAGAATAGTATAGTGTGAACTCGAATTGTTCTATAGACTAGAAAATAAAGAAATAAATTTCACAGAATATCGTTTTATCTATTCGAGCCGTAGCTCGCATATTACATTGATGTCAGAAGTGGGATAAAACTTATTCTGTGAATAACTATTTCCGTGGTGTGAAATTGCACAAGAAAAAAAAAAAAAAAAACCATTTCTGTGTTGAGTTAATTAGTTGCGCAAAATGGGTCGCAAATTGGGAAAACTAACTATAATTCAACTAAATGCAGAACTCAGTAAACGGAACTTCGACACAACTGGGGGAAAAGATGCCCTACTGATTCGTCTGGAAGAAGCAGTAACGCAGGAAGGTGAAAATCCGCACGACGTAGAGTTTGACGTTGAAGAGGAACCAGCAAGTACAGCAGCCGACCCGGGTATAACAAGTCTGCTCCTGCAACTTAAGTTAGTCATGAACGAACAAAAGAAAGCAATAGAAGACCAAAGGAATTCTCTAGAACTTAAGCTGGACGAACAAAAGAAAGCAATGGAGGAGCAAAAGAAAGCAATGGACGAACAAAAGAAAGCAATGGACGAACAAAAGAATTCTCTAGATGCTCTGGAAAGCAAACTTGATGAGCAAAACAAGAACTTGGAATCCAAATTCGAAGCGATCGAAGAGAAAATCGAGAAGGTCGAGACGCAGCTCGAAAAAGTCGAAACTAGATTCGATGAAAACTTTGAGAGGCATGAAACTCAGTTCGGGAAGATAGAGACTCAGTTTGAAAAAGTAGAAAAGCAAGTCGAAAAACTTGCTAAGGAACTCAGCAACGTGAAGAGACAGAAAGCACGGGAATATTCCACTGACGGTCTGAGAAGAAAGGAAATGCAGCCTCCTATCTTCGATGGTCAAACATCATGGCCAATTTATAAGAGGCAATTCGAAGCGGCCGCAATGACCAATAGTTGGGACGATGAAGAGAAGTCTATTGCACTCACGCTTGAACTGAGGGGTCCAGCTGCGGAGCTCTTGCAGACCATCCCGGAAGATAAACAGCAGAACTACGACTCTCTGGTCCAGGCTATCGAGATGCGGTTTGGGGATGAACACATGCAGCAGGTGTACAGGGTTCAGCTGCGTAGTCGAGTCCAGAAAAGGGGGGAAACGCTCCAACAGTTGCAAGCGGATATAGAGCGACTAGCCCATCTTTCACACCCTAAAGCCGGTGAAGAGCTTATCAACGAAATGGCGGTGGAAGCTTTTATTCAGGCCATAGAGGACAGACAACTGCAAATGGCTGTAAGGATGGCTGAAAAGCGAACACTCCCCGAGGCATTGGCATTCGCTTTGTCAATGAAGGCTGCGGTCCAAGCATACCAGGGAATACACCGTGTCATTGAAATATCAGTCGTGGAATGCTCATGCCAGAGAACAGCCGTCATGGATGAAGACAAAGCTCGCGGAAGTCAAATCCGTTGCTGGAATTGCAACCAAACCGGACACCTACAACGGCAGTGCAGAAGTGCACCTAGACGAGGAAATTGTCCACATTGCGGAAGTAGGAGAAGCAGAGAGGAAGCATCTGGCGGTGATAACATCCATCCTGTCGGTCAGACTTCCCAAAACCAGCAGTCGGGAAATGCGTAAGGACCAACTTCTGCCCCGTGAAGGCTGGCTGCGCAACACCAACAGCTACTTCCTAAAGACTGCAACAGGGGAAATGGCGAAGGTGTTTGGAGAAGTTCGTCTTACGATTACTCCGGCGGGACTGACGTTCTCCCATGCTTTCTGGTGGCAGATATATGCGACGAGTGCATCATCGGTATAGACTTCATGAAAGCAAATGAAGTAATCTTGGACATCGGGATGCAAGTACTGAGGTATCGAAATGTGAAGATTCCGATGGTGTACGGAAACGAGAATGCCGTAACTCTCAGGACAGTCATCAGCAAAGACGAAGTTTTGCCGCCGTCTTCAGAGACAATCATTTGGACGAAGCTGGAAGGTGATCTTGGGAGCCACCGATTCTACATAGTAGAACCAGACCCGGAGAAGAATTCTCAAGACTACATCGTGGGAAAGACGTTAGTCGAACCAAAGAACACCATGGTTCCAGTGAGAGTTTTGAACGCAAGACCACACACTGTCAAACTAAGGCGAGGGGAGGTGACTGGAAAATGCACGCCGATTACCGCCGTCACAACAATATCTGAACGTGATGCTCCAAAATCTCTCCCATCACCTTGGACAGCGGAAACGAGAGAGACGATTCTCCAGTCCAGTGAGCTGAATCAGGAGCAGCGAACCTTGGCAGAGAATCTTATCAATGAGTACGCTGATGTATTTGCCTCACAGAACAGAGAATACGGGCGAACACACCTGGTACAACATCGAATAGACACTGGTGATACTAGACCAATTCGTCAGCCTGCTAGGCACCTTCCATTGGCAAAGCAGACAGAAGTTGCAGAGATGGTGTCGGCAATGGAGAAAGAAGGTCTGATTGAAAGTTCCAAAAGTCCGTGTGCATCACCGGTTGTACTGGTTAAGAAGAAAGATGGCAGCACGCGGTTCTGCGTGGACTATCGGCAGCTCAATTACGTCACCAAGAAAGACAGCTATCCTCTGCCACGGATTGACGACACGCTAGACACACTATCAGGAGCCCGATGGTTTTCCACTCTCGACTTGAAGAGTGGCTACTGGCAGGTACAGATCCAACCAGAAGACCGGGAGAAAACTTTTGGGAACGTAGTTATTATGCTACATTATTGTTGCATACTTTTACATTATGTTACAATATTAAGTATTCGGCTTTTGCGTGGAGGTTCTGAGTAGTTACTTACGCTCTCATAGATTAAGTCAAATGAGTTTAAAAATTCAGAATGAATCCATGACTCAAAACCCCCTATCTCTTGCTTCGCAAGCTCTATGTTTTCCCTGCAATTGAATAAGACGTTCACTATACGCGAATGATATTGCCATCGAGTCTCTCTTGTTTTCCTAGAAGAACTACAGTGTCTATGAAACGCTTCATTTAATCGCGATTGCCTCGTAAGAATTCCGTAAAGAAGTCTCGATATTCGCCAAATTCATGCAAATAATCAATTTTCATTGATGGTGTCGAGCGACCTAGTTCAATAACTTTTTTTTTTACAAAAAAGAAAGCTTACTGAACTCGTGGGTTTCTTTTAGAAGAAAATCAGTTAAACAACACTCAAAATTAACTAGAGACATCTTGTTTAAGAATAATAAGAATGTTCAATGGGGCACCTCTTGAGTAGATTTATAATTACTTACTGGGTATATACCTAATAACTATTCACTTAGCTCACTCTCTATTTTATAATAATTTAATAATTTAAAACTCTAACTTAACTACCAATATGTAATTGCTAAATTTTTAAAATTTTCTAATAATTAGCAGTCACAAAGATCACAAAAATTTGCATCCAAATTTTCAATAAATCACGCACAATTACACAACCAATTTGCAACCGTCATTTCAAATTTGCAAAAAAAAATACCCAACAAGTAAGAAAAACCTCAAACGCAGTTCGAACCAAAACACCCAATAACTCGATTTCCGTCGGCTTATTTTGTTGCCTACAATAAAAAAAAAAACTCCTTCGAACTAAAACCTTTCTCCTCCACCAATGTACATCCACAAAAGCCGAGAAATCTCGGGTTATTTTCCTCATAAGCGAATGTATTTTAATATGCGAGCTTCGGCTCGAGCAGATAAAACGATATTCTGTGAAATTATTTCTTTATTTTCTAGTCTATATAACAATTCAAGTTCACACTATACTATTCTTCGCAAACTCCTTCCTTACAAGTTCTCTTTCTTCTCAAATCACTTTATCTCCTTTCAATTACTTAATTCACAAATCCAAACTAATTACTTCTTCTTGTTAACTCTCAACTTTCAATTTATCACAAAATGACTACTTCGGCTGTTATCACTTTTCCAATCTCCTCGTGCGGTTCAGAACCAACTGCTTGGTCTCGATCGCCATCTGTCCTTATATAGCAGAAGTTTCTGATAGCCAGAAAATTCTAGCAAATTCTTCGACCACTGGAACAAAAAAATTCTGATGTAATAATTCCAAGATGACAATCATTTCTTGCAGTTATAATTATCTCTTATCCGTGATATTATCCGTCTCTTATCGTAGACATGAACTGTGGAGACTAACCGCAGACACGAACCCCGAATGAAAAGACACTTTGGAATGGGCTGTAGGAGCGTAGTTATTATTATGTGACAGTATGTTAGACAAAGAAATCGCAAATAAACTTCTACTATATGCCAGAAAGGAATAGAGTTGAAAATTCGTACTGTGAAGAAATGAATGCATAAGCCGGAAAATGATCGGCTTCTCAAAAAAATTCATTGCACGCTCTCTCGCTAGAGGAGTTCATACTTGTCTCGCCTATGTGTGCGAGTTTGTGTATGAGTCAAAATGAATAAACAACCGAAGTGGTCGCAGCATTTCAGCTTCGAGCGTGTATAAAGTTATGAAAAATGGTTTGATGAACAAATAATTGAATGTGATGGTTGGCAAGTGGCAAAATAAAAATTTTTGATATTTGAAAAGGGAAGCCGGAAGGAATCGTCTTGTCTTGGTTTTACACCAGGGATTTCGAATTTTATAAAGAAAATTACAAATGCGTTCGCATTATTTCTTTATCCGTTGAACGAGGTAAATACTAAAATTAAATACATTGTAACATAAATGTGTAAAACACATTCCGAAGTGTCTTTCCATTCTAGCATAATTTCATTCCGAAAGAGATGGATAATATCCAAGACGAGGTCACGGAATTAAGAGAGAATTATAACCACAAGAAATTATTGTCATCTTGTTCCAGTGGTCGAATAATTTGCTAGAAGTTTCTGGCTATCAGAAATGCTTCTATATAAGGACAGATGGCGATCGAGGCAAGGCAGTTGGTTTTCGAACCGCACAGAAAAGTGATAATAAGCGAAGTTGTAATTTTGTGATAAATTGAAGGTTTAGAGCAAACAAGAAGAAGTAATTAGTTTGGATTTGTGAATTAAGTAATTGAAAGGAGATAAAGTGATTTAAGAAGAAAGACGCCTTGTAAGAAAAGAATTTGCGGAGAATAGTATAGTGTGAACTTGAATTGTTCTATAGACTAGAAAATAAAGAAATAATCTCACAGAATAACGTTTTATCTACTCGAGCCGTAGCTCGCATATTACATTGGTGTCAGAAGTGGGATAAAACTTATTTCTGTGAATAACTATTTCCGTGGTGTGAAATTGCACAAGGAAAAAAAAAAAAAAAAAACCATTTCTGTTTCTCCGTTGAATTAATTAATTGCGCAAAATGGGTCGCAAATTGGGAAAACTAACTATAATTCAACAAAAGGCAGAACTCAGTAAGCGGAATCTCGACACAACTGGGAGAAAAGATGCCCTACTGATTCGTCTGGAAGAAGCAGTAAAGCAGGAAGGTGAAAATCCGCATGACGTTGAGTTTGACGTGGAAGAGGAACCAGCAAGTACAGTAGCCGACCCGGGTATAACAAGTCTGCTCCTGCAACTTAAGTTAGTCATGAACGAACAAAAGAAAGCAATAGAAGACCATAAGAAGTCTCTGGTACTTAAGCTCGATGACCAAAAAATTCTCTAGTACTTAAGCTGGATGAACAAAAGAAAGCAGTGGACGAACAAAAGAAAGCAATGGACGAACAAAAGAATTCTCAAGAACTTAAGCTGGACGAACAAAAGAAAGCAATGGACGAACAAAAGAATTCTCTAGATGCTCTGGAAAGCAAACTTGACGAGCAAAACAAGAACTTGGAATCCAAATTCGAAGCGATCGAAGAGAAAATCGAGAAGGTGGAGACGCAACTCGAAAAAGTCGAAACTAGGTTCGATGAAAATTTTGAGAAACATGAGAAAGGTGGAAGCTTTTATTCAGGCCATAGAGGACAGACAACTGCAAATGGCTGTAAGGATGGCTGAAAAGCGAACACTCCCCGAGGCATTGGCATTCGCTTTGTCAATGAAGGCTGCGGACCAAGCATACCAGGGAATACACCGTGTCAGGGAAATGTCCGTCGTGGAATGCTCATGCCAGAGAACAGCCGTCATGGATGAAGACAGAGCTCGCAGAAGTCAAATCCGTTGCTGGAATTGCAACCAAACCGGACACCTACAATGGCAGTGCAGAAGTGCACCTAGACGAGGAAATTGTCCACATTGCGGAAGTAGGAGAAGCAGAGAGGAAGCATCCAGCGGTGATAACATCCATCCTGTCGGTCAAACTTCCCAAAACCAGCAGTCGGGAAATACGTAAGGACCTACTTCGCGGGGCGGAAGTTGGTTACTGGAATCGAGGCCCCCAGAACCACCATTCAAGTTTCGCAAACCAAACGGGGTAACAAGAGCCTGACAGTGGAGGCACTAATCAACAAGGAGAAGTGCGTAGAAGAGATATCGCCAGAAGCTCCTGGCTGCACAACACCAACAGCTACTGTCTGAAGACTGCAACACGGGAAATGGCGAAGGTGTTTGGAGAAGTTCGTCTTACGATTACTCTGGCGGGACTGACGTTCTCCCATGCGTTTCTGGTGGCAGATATATGTGACGAGTGCATCATCGGAATAGACTTCATGAAAGCAAATGAAGTAATCTTGGACATCGGGATGCAAGTACTGAGGTATCGAAATGTGGAGATTCCGATGGTGTACGGAAACGAGAATGCCGTAACTCTCAGGACAGTCATCAGCAAAGACGAAGTTTTGCCGCCGTCTTCAGAGACAATCATTTGCACGAAGCTGGAAGGTGATCTTGGGAGCCATCTACATAATAGAACCAGACCCAGAGAAGCATTCTCAAGACTACATCATGGGAAAGACGTTAGTCGAACCAAAGAACACCATGGT
Source organism: Pocota personata (assembly GCA_963082735.1). Lineage (NCBI taxonomy): Eukaryota > Metazoa > Arthropoda > Insecta > Diptera > Syrphidae > Pocota > Pocota personata. The sequence goes on from OY720429.1 coordinate 130,683,483, forward strand.
TTCAGTGAGAGTTTTGAACGCGAGACCACACACTGTCAAACTAAACCTCTCCCATCACCTTGGACAGCGGAAACGAGAGAGACGATTCTCCAGTCAAGTGAGCTGAATCAGGAGCAGCGAACTATGGCAGAGAATCTTATGAATGAGTACGCTGATGTATTTGCCTCACAGAACAGAGAATACGGCCGAACACACCTGGTACAACATCGAATAGACACTGGTAATACTAGACCAATTCTTCAGCCTGCTAGGCGCCTTCCATTGGCAAAGCAGACAGACGTTGCAGAGATGGTGTCGGCAATGGAGAAAGAAGGTCTGATTGAAAGTTCCAAAAGTCCTTGGGCATCACCGGTTGTACTGGTTAAGAAGAAAGATGGCAGCACGCGGTTCTGCGTGGACTATCGGCAGCTCAATTACGTCACCAAGAAAGACAGCTATCCTCCGCCACACTATAAGGAGCCCGATGGTTTTCCACTCTCGACTTGAAGAGTGGCTATTGGCAGGTACAGATCCATCCAGAAGACCGGGAGAAAAGCGCCTTCACCGCAGGAAATGGGCTATGGCAATTCACGGTAATGCCATTCGGGCTGTGCAATGCTCCGGCGACTTTCGAGCGATTGATGGAATGTGTCCTGCAAGGGTTAACATGGAAACCCTGTTTGGTATACTTGGATGATGTCATCGTCGTTGGAAAAACGTTTGCGCAACACCGAGACAATCTAAGGGATGTGTTTCAAAGGCTTCGAAGTGCCCACCTGAAGCTCAACCACAAGAAGTGCGCCCTGTTTAGAGCGGAAGTCAAGTACTTGGGGCACATAATTTCAGCGAAAGGAGTGAGAACCGATCCAGAGAAGGTCGAAGCGGTGAAAAACTGGCCAATCCGCAAGGATAAACACAAACTAAGGGGCTTCCTGGGCCTAGCCACCTACTACAGCAAGGTGCTCTCTAAGCCAAAAAGGAACTACTACGTGACAAGGCGGGAACTTCTAGCTTTGATCTTGGCTACGAAGCATTTTCATAAATACCTCCTTGGGAGGAAGTTCGTTCTTCGCACAGACCATGCAGCCCTAAAATGGCTATTAGAGTTCAAGAGTCCTGAGGGTCAGGTCGCAAGATGGATCGAAAGGCTGCAGATATACGACTATGAAATACAGCATCGTAAAGGAAAACTCCACTCTAATGCGGATGCACTGTCCCGGAGACCATGCAGAAAGGATTGTAAACATGGTGCGCGTCAGGAAGAACGGGAGCTGGTTTCCATCCAAAGAATGAGAGCCGAACCTATCGCCGGCTGGAGCGTAGATGAGATCCGGAACGCTCAGAAGGAAGACCCGGATATCGAGCCGATTCTGGCCTGGAAGGAGAACATGGAGAAACCGGATCCTCAGAACATCTCTCACAGAAGGCCGACCTTAAAGGCGTATTTTGCGCAGTGGGACTCCCTTCATGTCCAAGAAGGTGTTCTGAGAAGAAAATGGGAACCCCCGACGGAAAGTCGTTTGTAATGCAGCTTGTCGTGCCGCCGACGAGTGTCAAGGAGGTGTTACAGGAAATGCATGGCGGGGCGTCCGAAGACCACTTGGGAGTGAATAAGACGCTAGAAAAAGTACGAGAACGTTTTCATTGGTTAAAAGCGAAGGAAGATGTCGAAAACTGGTGCAGAAAATGCGACGTGTGTGCAGCTAGCAAGGGTCCGAGAATCAAAACTCGAGGTAAGATGCACCAATACAACGTGGGAGCACCTTTCGAACGAATCGCCATTGACATCGCAGGGCCCTTTCCGGAAACCGACAATGGTAATCGGTATATACTCGTAGTAATGGACTACTTCAGTAAGTGGCCGGAAGCTTTTCCGATCCCTAACCAGGAAGCCGTGGCATAGCAGATCGTCTACAATTGGGTGAGCAGATTCGGTGTGCCCTTGGAATTGCATTCTGACCAAGGGCGAAATTTCGAGTCAAGAATCTTCCAAGAGATGTGTCAACTACTCGGAATCAAAAAGACACGGACAACCCCGCTTCATCCACAGTCGGACGGTATGGTGGAGCGTTTCAATAGGACTTTGGACGAACATCTCTCGAAGGTCGTAGGTGACTACCAACGGGATTGGGACCGGCAGATTCCCTTGTTTTTGATGGCCTATAGAAGTGCCATGCATAGCACTACTCTACATACGCCGTTCGAAATCTTGTTTGGTGGAGTAGCTCGGTTTCCCAGTGAGGTGAAATTTGTATCTCCTACCAATGAGCCCAGAAATGAAGAAGAGTACGTGGCGGACCTTAGGGAAAGGCTTAGGAACATACACCAAAGGACCAGAAGCCATCGAGGACCAAGGGCCAAAATGAAAGTGGTTCATGTGGACCGACTGAGTAGATACAATGGCCGAAGTGAGGATGCACTTGTTCGGGACGAACAAGTCTAAGAGGGGGGCAGTGTAACATAATGTAGCATAATAACTACGCGCACAGATGTAGGCAATACATTCCGAACTGTCTTTTCATTCGAGCATAATTTCATTCCGAAGTGTCTTTTCATTCGAGGTTCGTGTCCACAGTTCGTGTCCACGGTAAGACACGGATAATATCTAAGACGTCGTCACGGAATTAAGAGAGAATTATAACCGCAAGGAATTATTGTCATCTTGGAATTATTACATCAGAATTTTCTTGTTCCAGTGGTCGAAGAATTTGCTAGAAGTTTCTGGCTATTAGAAATTCGGCTATTTAAAAACAGATGGCGATCGAGACAGGGCAGTTGGTTTTGAACCGCACGAGGAGATTGGAACAGTGATAACAGCCGAAGTTGTAATTTTGTGCTAAATTGAAAGTTGAGAGTTAACAAGTAGAAGTAATTGGTTTGGATTTGTGAATTAAGTAATTGAAAGGAGATAAAGTGATTTGAGAAGAAAGAGACCTTGTAAGGAAGGAGTTCGCGAAGAATAGTATAGTGTGAACTTGAATTGTTCTATAGACTAGAAAATAAAGAAATAATTTCACAGAATATCGTTTTATCTACTCGAGCCATAGCTCGCATATTAAATTGGTGTCAGAAGTGGGATAGCTCGTTTAACCAGTGAGGTGAAATTTGGATCTCCTACCAATGAGCCCAGAAATGAAGAAGAGTACGTGGCGGACCTTAGGGAAAGGCTTAGGGACATACACCAAAGGACCAAAAGCCAGACTAAGATAACGAGCGACCGCATGAAGACCAGGTATGATGCCAAGGCAACAACGTCAGGATTCCAGGAAGGAGATCTAGTGTGGCTGTATAATCCCCATCGCCAAAAGGGGAAATCACCTAAATTGCAGCAGAACTGGGAGGGTCCCTACAGAATAGTAATCCGCATCAACGATGTTGTCTACCGCATCCATCGAGGACCAAGGGCCAAAATGAAAGTGGTTCATGTGGACCGACTGAGTCGATACAATGGCCGAAGTGAGGACGCACTTGTACGGGACGAACAAGTCTAAGAGGGGGGCAGTGTAACATAATGTAGCATAATAACTACGCTCCAACAACTATGCAACACATTCCGAAGTGTCTTTTGATTCGAGCATAATTTCATTCCGAAGTGTCTTTTCATTCGAGCATAATTTCATTCCGAAGTGTCTTTTCATTCGAGGTTCGTGTCCGCAGTTCGTGTCCGTAATAAGAGACGGATAATATCCAAGACGACGCCAAGGAATTAAGAGAGAATTATAACCGCAAGAAATTATTGTCATCTTGTTCCAGTGGTCGATGAATTTGCTAGAAGTTTCTGGCTATCAGAAATGTTTCTATATAAGGACAGATGGCGATCGAGGCAAGGCAGTTGGTTTTCGAACCGCACAGAAAAGTGATAATAAGCGAAGTTGTAATTTTGTGATAAATTAAAGGTTTAGAGCAAACAAGAAGAAGTAATTAGTTTGGATTTGTGAATTAAGTAATTGAAAGGAGATAAAGTGATTTAAGAAGAAAGAGACCTTGTTAGAAAAGAATTTGCGAAGAGTAGTATAGTGTGAACTTGAATTATTCTATAGTCTAGAAAAATAAAGAAATAATCTCACAGAATATCGTTTTATCTACTCGAGCCGTAGCTCGCATATTACAATATCTATCCGTTCAACCGTCAAACTGACGCATGTTCGTAGAGATAGGTATATAAGAAATGTCCGTAAACCTAGTGTTAAAGACAAGAGATGAATGTTCCCATAGGTGGGTCAATAATTCAGCAAAAGGCTAATGATTTCGGAAAGTTATTGGGCTCAAAAGACTTTGTTTGTTCTATGAGTTGGATACGTTTCGGGTACGTCATAATATTGTTTTCGGAAAAATAAGCGGGGAAGTTGCAGGCTTGTCACAAGTTATTTGCGAAGAATGGTTGACCACAGTATTCCCCAAGCTTCGAGAATGATTTGTAGATGACGATATTTTTAACGCATAGGAAACTTACTTCTTTTACAAAATGACCCCCAACAAAATTATTAAATTCACAGAAGAAAAATGCGTGGGTCGAAAAATGTCTAAGAAAGGTTTGACAGTCTCAGTATCTGCTAATATGACGGGAACAGAAAACAGAAAAATTTTGGTTATTGGCAAATCTAAAACTCCACACTGTTTCAAAAATATTACAACCGTACCAGTTTTATATGAAAATAAAAAAAAAGGGCATGGATGCGTCTAATATTTTCGAAAAAGTCTTGCGTGAATGGGACAGAAAGGTTTTAGCAAGAGGTAAATATTACTATTGGTTTAGAATTGTGCGGAACATCCACACATCCAATCCTTAAAAGCTATCAAACTCGTATAACTGCCCCTAATATTGCATATGTTTTACAACCTATGGATCAAGGTATCATAAAATCATTAAAGACTCAGTTCAGGATTTCCAGTTTTTAAAAATCTTGAAACATATTGAATCCAAACAAATATGCGAATCAATTAAATCTTACAATGCCGTGCTCAGTAAACTAAAAGAAGAAAATTGTCAATTCTTCTCACATGACCTTAAAGGTGAAAAAGCTTTTAAAGTAATTTTGTTTGGTTTGGGCGCACTCGATGTCAAAAAACGAATTAATCAATCGCGGTCTTAAGTGCAAAGAGGTGAAAATTGTTACTAAGAAATACAATCAATATTCGGACACTTTCTATATTGTTTCACTTGAAAGTGGATCTGCAAAATTATTTGACCTAAAAAAAATATACCCTCGATTTTCCATACGCAAGTCAACTGGAGTTTTCAACGAAAACAAAAGAATAAATTAACGCAGTGCAGAAACTGCCAAATGTTTGGCCAAGGCGAGAGAAACTGCCATATCAAAACATACTGCTCAAACTTCGCTGGTCCCCATAAGACAGATGAATGCATGAATGCTGGTGTTCTCAAATGTGCAAACTGCAGTGAGAACCGTAAATCCACCGACAGTGCATGCATGAGCCGAAATCAATATCTAGAAATGAGAGCGAAAATTGCAACCAAAACTAATCGTTCTCAATCTCGCTCTCAGCCAAAGCTAAATAACACTGCAGTAAATGTAAACACTAACACCATTAACTACATGTCAGTGAACGACAAAGAAGTGCATCGAAGCGTATAGAGGACACCAACATATCGCGACCAAGTGCTTGGATGGTGCCAGCTGAAGTGCCATCAAACAGCAACAACAATACTTCCACGGCCAGCAGTGATCTGTTTACGATGGAGGAGCTTAATTCTCTTGTCATGGAAATGGTCACAAAGCTAAGTTCTTGTAAATTTAAGGCAGATTTAAGGTAACTTTATAAATATTATTACATGGAGTTCCAGAAGTATTAAGAAAAAACATGTTGAATTTATAAATTGTTTAATTGATAAGAAAGTTGATATCGCTTTAGTAACGGAGACGTGGCTAAAATCAGATATCAAACTCTCCACTGCCGGTTTCAAATGCTATCGGGTAGATAGAAATGATAGAAGAGGTGACGGCGTTGCTTTTCTAATTCGGAGATATATTCAACATTCCCTTTTATCAATGGCCCATACTCGCTATGTAGAAAATCTAGGTATAGAGGTAAGGCTGGATAATGGTAGGGCAATCAAAATTCTTTGTGTCTATTTTCTAATTTTTAAAAAAGACAACATTTGAACACCGATTTAAGGAAAATGTTAGCGGTAAATGAAGACTATATAATTGGAGGTGACTTAAACTGTAGACATAGGGACTGGGGGTGAAATAGAGTGAATGCGTGTGGTAACTTACTGTCAAGTTTGTCAAATGTGTTTCCGTTCTCTATATTGTTTCCGTCTAGTCCTACATATATTCCATCTGGTTCGAGAGATCTCATATCTACACTCGACATCTTCATAACCAATTCACCTAGTTTACTCTCCCAGCCGGTTGCATTAAACGAACTTAGTTCTGACCATAACCCAGTCCTCTGTCAACTTTTTAAATCGGGTAAAAAAACATTGCAATACTTTCTAGATTTTAAACACGCAAACTGGGCACAATTTTGATCAGAAATAAAGTCTAGACTCCGAAATATCTCAACAGACTTAGATAATGTTTCCAATAATGAACACATTGACAGTCTTGTGGAAGTTTTTTCGGCTCGAGTGTCCTGAAAACAGTGAGGAATAATTTCTATGCCAAGATCTTAGATCGTGTTTCTGAATACATATGTGTTAGAAATTCTTTAAACTGACAATGGCAAAGGTATCGTTTGCCATTCCTTCGAGATCAGATGGGGTACCTAAATAAACTCATGTAGGAATAAAGAGTGGAATAGGAAACTACGCTTATTAGACAAAAATGCAAGGCCATTCTGGAATGCAGTTAAGATTGTAAAGAATAAGAATAGGAGAATTCCTAGTCTACAAAGTTCTGGTAACTTTTTTCACACGGATATCGACAAGGCCGACATTGTTGGTTCAACCTTTATTAAGAACCACGCTGTATTTCAGCACCTCGGTGACACAAACACCAACGCTCTGGTAAATGAAGCCTATGGAAGGCTTTATCTCCAAAGCTGTGACCCATCTCCAGATGAGTACGTATCTCGAATGGAACCAAAATCAGGGTCATGATTTTTAACTTTTCTGATGAATGCATGTTTAAAGCTTCAGTACTTTCCGAATGCCTGGAAATTTGCCAAAGTGGTACCGATTCTTAAGGCTGGGAAGCAAATTCAAAATATAGATAGTTACAGGCCAATAAGTCTACTTAGTTGTCTCAGCAAAGTTTGCGAAAAACTACTTAAAAAGAAACTTGTGACATTTATTGATGACAGACTTATCTTCCCTGATGAGCAATTTGGGTTCAGGGGTTACCACAGTACATCTCATCAAGTGCTCAGAATATGCCGGCATGTCAAGAGAAACCGATACATATGTGTTAGAAATTCTTTAAAGTGACAATGGCAAAGGTATCGTTTGCCATTTCTTCGAGATCGGATGGGGTACATAAATAAACTCATGTAGGAATATAGAGTGGAATAGGAAACTACGCTTATTAGACAAAAATGTAAGGCCATTCTGGAATGTAGTTAAGATTGTAAAGAATAAGAATAGGAGAATTGCTAGTCTACAAAGTTCTGGTAACTTTTTCACACGGATATCGACAAGGCCAACATTGTTGGTTCAACCTTTATTAAGAACCACGCTGTATTTCAGCACCTCGGTGACACAAACACCAACGCTCTGGTAAATGAAGCCTATGGAAGGCTTTATCTCCAAAGCTGTGACCCATCTCCAGATGAGTACGTATCTCGAATTGAACCAAAATCAGGGTCATGATTTTTAACTTTTCTGATGAATGCATGTTTAAAGCTTCAGTACTTTCCGAATGCCTGGAAACTTGCCAAAGTGGTACCGATTCTTAAGGCTGGGAAGCAAATTCAAAATATAGATAGTTACAGGCCAATAAGTCTACTTAGTTGTCTCAGCAAAGTTTGCGAAAAACTACTTAAAAAGAAACTTGTGACATTTATTGATGACAGACTTATCTTCCCTAATGAGCAATTTGGGTTCAGGGGTTACCACAGTACATCTCATCAAGTGCTCAGAATATGCCGGCATGTCAAGAGAAACCGATACATATGTGTTAGAAATTCTTTAAAGTGACAATGGCAAAGGTATCGTTTGCCATTTCTTCGAGATCGGATGGGGTACATAAATAAACTCATGTAGGAAAATAGAGTGGAATAGGAAACTACGCTTATTAGACAAAAATGCAAGGCCATTCTGGAATGTAGTTAAGATTGTAAAGAATAAGAATAGGAGAATTGCTAGTCTACAAAGTTCTGGTAACTTTTTCACACAGATATCGACAAGGCCAACATTGTTGGTTCAACCTTTATTAAGAACCACGCTGTATTTCAGCACCTCGGTGACACAAACACCAACGCTCTGGTAAACTTAAAAAGAAACTTCTGACATTTATTGATGACAGACGTATCTTCCCTGATGAGCCATTTGGGTTCAGGGGTTACCACAGTACATCTTAGCAAGTGCTCAGAATATGCCGGCATGTCAAGAGAAACCGTACGCTAGAAAATCTACAGGTTTAGTTCTGCTCGATATTGAGAAAGCTTTGACTTCGGTTTTTCTCTGTATTTAGTCAAACTATACAAAGTTTCTTGACTAATAGACGTTTTAGAGTCTACGTCAATAGCAAAGCATCGTCCCTACAGCACGTTTACGCAGGGGTGCCTCAGGGTCCAGTTCTCGGTCCAGTGCTTTACATTGTTTACACCTCTGACTTTCCAAGGCTCCCAGCATGTGAAGCAGCTATTTACGCTGATGACACAGGCATATATTCATCGCATGTGTTTAGTTTCAATATTGAGACTAACCTACAAAATGCCATTAGAATATTTATCGATTCAAAAAGTGGAAAATAAAGCTTAATGACGGTAAAGTGCAATCAATCTTTTTCAGATGAAAATGAAAGAGTTGCTATCTGCCCAACAATCCGCCTAACGTGTGTGGTATACTCGTAAGAATCGAGTAGAAAACTAGTGTTAAGTATCTGGGAATTCATCTAGATTAAAAACGGACTTTTAAAGAACACATTTCCAATACCATTAATAAAGTAAATATTGCTATCAAGATGCTTTATCCATTTATAAACAGAAAGTCAATGCTAAGCAACTTCACTGAAATCGTAATCCACAAAGTAGTATTTCAAGCAATACTACTTTATGGATGCCAAGTATGGGAAAATTGTGCAACAAGACATATAAAGAAGCTTCTAGTGTCGCAAAACAAACTGCGGAAAAGGATGCTTAACCTATCCAGATACCATTCTACCTCTGATCTTCACTTCCTGTCGAATGTTGAACTGATCTCCGACAGAATCATTAAGTTGACAGACAGTTTTTTTTACAAAACTGTTCTTGTCTTGACGACGGGCTTTACCACGGCAAATTAAAATGAGCCAATAAAAATATAATGTGTTTATTTGAACAAATGACAAAGTCAACAAAACAAAATTAACTAAATTTATTTTTAGTATTTTTGGCTCGCTACTTGCTGACTCCAATGATATTTCTTGAATACAACGCGCCGTTTGATTGGTTGAAACTCGCTGATAAAAAACATGTCGCAACTCCTCTTTCTCAGATTGTCAGCTACGCTCTCTGGTGCGGCCAGCGCCACTTTTTACTTGATGAGTTTTTAGGACTCCGTTGGCGAAGTCTGATCGCGACATACCACCCTTCGTGAAGCCTCCTCAGCTCGCTTCACACCAACGACATCAAGAACGGCTAACTTGGATGCTGATCTGCGCAGGACCCCCCCTTTGGTACGGACATCTGCCACTCGTATCTGTCCATCTTTCCCTGGATAAACAAGACTGACGATCCCTCTTCGCCACTGTCTTCGTGGTAACTCAGTTGCAACTATTAGGCCAAGGTCTCCTGGTTTCAAAGTTGTCTCTCTGTGGAACCACTTCGTGCTACGAGTCAGTATTGGAAGATATTCGTGGATCCATCTCTTCCAAAAGCGATTCTTCAGCTGCATGGCTATGTGATACTGCTTCCTTAGGCAAAGGTGATTGTCTTCAGCTGGCGTTTGAGTGGAGTTCGGCGTTCACAACAAAAAGTGATTTGGGGTGAGGGGTTCTTCTTCCTCCGAAGGTACTGGCAAGTGAATAAGTGGTCTCGAGTTTATGATATTTTCAGCCTCGATGAGTAGACTATGCAATGTTTCTGGTCGAGGAGCCTCTTCATTTAAAGTATGAGCGACAACTCTTTTTACAGACTGAACGAACCTCTCCCAGCAGCCGCTAGCACTTGGATTAGTCGGGCAATTAAAAACCCATTCCACACCCTTCGATATCATCTCGGCATTAACGATATCAAAATCGAACAGCTTTTTATTTTTCTTCCACTCATTGAACGCACCCACAAAATTGGTGCCGTTGTCACTTCGGATTCTGACAGGTACTCCTCGGCGATTCATAAAATTAGGCACGTATCTGCTGACAAGTCAGCTGCAAGTTCCAGGTCGATGACGCGAATGGTGAGGCAGGTGAAAAGTGCCACCCACCTCTTCACTCGGCATCGCCCAATCGTCACTTCCATTGGGCCAAAGTAGTCCAGACGTTCTTCAGGCAGCCGGCCCATCAATGGCTGTTTCGGGAGTCCACTTTTGTTCTTGCAGACTTGACATTCTGCATTGACCTTCTTCACAACGGCGCGGAGATGGCGGACTTCATTGGCGAACTTCATTGACAATGACATCTTGATTTTGCTGATGAAGATCTTTATGATACCGGGCAACTATCAATCGCGTCAGCCGATGATTCTGTGGCAAGATGATCGGATGACGGGCAGATTTGGGAAGGCATTTGGCGGCATTGACTCTTCCTCCCAGACGCAAAACAGAACCTTCGGCGAAAAAAGGTGTTAGTGTAAATATTGAACTTGACTTACCCAATATTTGGTTCTGCTTTAGTTGGCAAATTTCTTCAGCGTAAAATTCTTTTTGAACGCAATGGTACAAATTGCGTTCGGCTTTGGATAGTTCGGCAACATTTAGTTCACCGGATTGGAGTGGCATAAGCGACCTCAAGTTATGGATGTACCTCACAATTCATCCGACAGTACGTTTGAGTCGAAGATAATCGGAGAAACGATCCCATGGCAACAATGTATCATCTTGTATACGCAGCATCCGGAAACTATTGCGAAGTTCTAATCGCATTCATCATTGACTTCGGCGGCTTTTGAGATTGGCGGGAACATGTCTGTGTTTCTGAGGAAGGCTGGTCTACTTATCCAACGAGAGCCTGGCTTAAACTTCGGTGGATACATTGTTCTTGTGGCTTCATCCGCTGAATTTTCATGGGTGGCTACCCAATTCCACTCTTCCTTTTTCGTGGTTCCCAAAATCTCAGCAATTCGGTGGGCAACAAATGGCTGATACCTTCGTACCTCAGACTGGATCCAACTGGCGACGGTCTTAGAATCAGTCCAAAGAAAACATTCATCCACATTTACTGAATGGCTATTTACAATGGAGTTCCTCAATCGGGCTCCAAGTACTGCGGCGCTGAGTTCCAAACGATGCTTTCTTGGAGCGGATTTGGCTTTCCCAGCCACGAAGGCGACCTGAATGTTGCTTCTTTTCATCACACGCCAAAACGCAACGGCAGCGTAGGCCACCTCAGTTGCGTCGACAAAAACGTGAAGTTCTAACTTCCTCGTGACACTGAACATCGACGCGAATAGTTTCGAGGGACTTTGAGGCTTTCCACCTTCTTCAACTCCGTGTACCATTGGTTCCACTTGTCGTTCAAGATGTCTGGTATTGGTTCATCCCACAGTGTTCCTCCTTTCCACAGATCTTGGATGATGACCTTCGAATAAATTAAAAAGTTGGCCAGCAGTCCGAAGGGGTCAAAAATTGACATGACTATGCTGAGCTCTTCTCGTTTTGTAGGGCGGCGACTTGAGATAAGTAATTCAGCTGAGATTTTGTGATGCTGGACCTTGAAGACAAACATATCGGCGGCAGTTTCCCAATAAATTTTTTTTTTTTTTTTAGTTTGCAAATTTCTAATTTGCGGGCGCCAAATGGGATATGAATACCATTAAATTATTTCAGGGCACGGGTGTTTGAAGAAATTGAGAGAGAGAGCGAAAGAAAGATTGGTGTAGTGGTTTTGAAACTTAGGTGATATTAAGTTTTCAGTAAACTCCAAGGGTGGCGTCCAGATAACTGGGGAACTTGTTTGTTTTGCTTTTTGTCGTTGCTCATGATTCGCAGTATTTTTTTCCCTCCACCTGATGTCATCATCACGATCAAGTTGCATTTAAGCCATATGACCACCCTACTGCCAGTGTTATGCCTTCGCAGTAGAGTTGACTAAGCTTTTGCAATTGATCGACTTTTTTATTTATTTCAGACGAAATAAATAGATGATTGTTGAGATCAGGATTTGAACCGTGAACCAAGAGCGTGACAAGCGTTGCTGTTACCACTACACCACGGCCACCCTCCTTCTTAGAATCTTGTCGGCAGCAAGCGTCGTGTCTTTTTTCCATTTACAGAACATTGTTGTGGATCGTTACTGGCTTCTTCATTCAGTTCCTGCTCGACTAACTTCGACTGAGAGATGAAACTGCAGCACGATGGATCGCTCAAACAACTTAACTTACACGAATGGCATCGTGTTCGTTCTTGAAACTGATGACGTAATCATCAACAAAATGGTTTTAAGTATTTGTTCCACAGCAACGCCAATGTCTTTCTCACTGTAGGCTCTCTGATTTCTGGCTTCTTTGAACTCTGTCGCGTTCCTGTTTTTGATGAATTTAGCACTGCATGGGGAACATGAAGACCCGAATATCATTGACTCCATGATGTAGGTGTCGATTTCCCTTGACTTGTCTCCATGCCTGCAGAGGAATTGTTCAGAGTCCTGATCCTCCCGACGTATGAGTATTTGGCTAAACATGTCTTTTATGTCGGCACATACGGCAACCGCACCTTCCCGGAATTTGTGTAAGACGTTTTGAAGCGGCTGATTTAAGTGTGTTATTGCCAGGTCGCAGGCAAGAAAAGCACAACCTCTCCTTCTTCACGTGGTCCCATATGGATTTAATGGACATCTTCTTAAACAACGTACAATCGAATAGTCGGTGATCTCCTTTACAAACTTTGCAGGTCACATTTGGTACAATGTGCAACATGGGCTTCTGCCTTGAGCACCTTTTTTGGAGGCACGACGGTTGGAGCCTCCCCAGCGGTAACCGGCAATATAGTTGAAACAATTCGTGCCGTTTCGTTGATCCAATGTCCCAAGTGCTCGATCGTTGGATAAGGGCCGACAATGGATGCAAATCGCGCCCACTCCAAACGTTTGCTGCATGGTAGATTTTGCACCAGTTCCTCTAAGAGGATCGGATTGTTTAGATGTGGAATTGCCCCAGAAGACTTCAGAAAAGCAACCAGATCTTGGATTTTGGTAGAAAATGGAATGAGCAAATCCATCTCGTCTTCCGCTATCTCAGGAAAGGCTCTGACTTTAACGAGTTGGCTCTTCACCAGACACTCTGGGCGACCGAATCTAAACTGAAGCTGGTCAATGACTTGTTGCACGTTGTTTGGATGAATCAGTAGGGATTCAACCACTTAACTTGCGACTCCAAGTACGTGCTAATGAAGAGAGGCCATTCCTCAGGACGGCCATTAAATTCTGGCAATTCATGGAGTATTCTTCTGTTGTCTCGGCGAAGGTTTTCGTGGAATGTATTGGCATGCATATATGAAGGCATCGACGGCGTAATATTAGTTGGCGAGGAATATCCAACCGCGGGTTAAAATTTCATCGTAGTAGGCGGTGTCACTGATGGAAAGGCGTATGCCGCCTGTGGCGTCGTGGACGTAGACATTGTAGCTGGAGTCATGACGGATTGCGTCGCGGGCGGCACTACAGTTGGCCAGGCATATCCAACTGTTGGTGTAGGCGGCAATGCAACCGCCTGTGGTATTGTGGATGCAAACATTGCAGCTAGAGTCATGACGGATTGCGTCGCGGGCGGCAGTACAGTTGGCCAGGCATATCCAACTGTTGGCGTAGGCGGCAATGCAACCGCCTGTGGTATTGTGGATGCAAACATTGCAGCTAGAGTCATGACGGATTGCGTCGCGGGCGGCAGTACAGTTGGCCAGGCATATCCAACTGTTGGCGTAAGTGGCAGGCAGCCGCCTGTGGCATTGTGGACACAGCTGGAGTCATGACGGATGCCGTCGCGGAATCCTTCTGCTCCATTGACGCCAACTGCTCAGCTACCCTTATTACGTCTCGAGCTGACTCGTCGGGCGAATAAAAAACGAAGCGATAAGAGCCCTAATAATATACTATAAAAATAAACTTTTGTCGTGGACGACGGGCTTTACCACGGCAAATTAAAATGAGCAAATAAAAATATAATATGTTTATTTGAACTAATGACAAAGTCAACAAAACAAAATTAGCAAAATTTACTTTTAGTATTTTTGGCTCGCTACTTGCTGACTCCAATGATATTTTTTGAATACAACGCGCCGTTTGATTGGTTGAAACTCGCTGATAAAAAACATGGCGCAACTCCGCTTTCTCAGATTGTCAGCTACGCTCTCTGGTGCGGCCAGCGCCACTTTTTACTTGATGAGTTTTTAGGACTCCGTTCGCGAAGTCTGATTGCGACAGTGCTCTAAAAAGCCAGTTAAATATTTGAACATATTCATCCTCTTGTTTCAATTCATGTATCTAGGAGTATTTGTGCTATGTCTGACAACAGCCAACGGCGAGCGAGCGGCTAGCAGCTCATATTTTTTCCTTATGGCATTGCAAGAAGACGACTATAACCTCGAAGAACAACTTGGAGGTTCTCTCTCAGTCCATTGCCACCATCAGATGAAGATCGTCGATAGTAATCTTGATAAACCTTTTCCTTTTTTTTAAAATAGTTAATTTTCGTATAACATAGAATATAACTTAAAATCCAAATAAATAATAAAGCCATTGGAATTTAAACCTATAGTATTCTTCACTGGCGACGAAGATGGGATGGATTAAATAGGATCAGATTCCAATTACGAGTACAACGAAGTTCAGGGGAAATAAGACAAAGACAAGAAAGCTAAAATTCCAGATGCTGATATAGCTTCATAATTACGGACACCAAGAATGACTTCCATTGGATCTATTGAACTCTTCGATATAGCCAATCCTGCAGCTTGGAGTTCATATAAACGTCGGTTCGAGATGTTTTTGGTTGCAAATTCCATCACTGACAAGGGTCTACAAAAGGCGACATTTCTAACAGTCTGTGGACCAGCGTGTTTTGATTTGGTTGAGACATTAATTTCTCCATTGAAGGTGGAACAGATGGAGTATTCGACGGTCGTTGAGGTGCTGTCTAAACACTTCACTCCAACTCCCTCTGAAATTGCTGCTTTTTTCAAGTTCTTCAAAAGGGATCAGCAGCCCAACGAGACGGTCGCCGAATATATAGCAGAACTTCGCCGAATAATTATCGACTGTAATTTTACCGGCGAGTTCGTAGACCACATGTTGCGGGATAGGTTAGTTTTTGGACTGAAGAATACCCACTTACAGCAGAGCCTACTAGCGGAAAACAAACTCACCCTACAAACAGTGCAAGAGAAGGCCGTAGCAGCAGAGGCAGCAGCGAAAAATCAGTAAGAGATCCAAGCGAATTTGGGACCTCCAATTACGTCACCCACACGAATTCATTTAATTCGCACCAAGAACAAGAGGGTCCCGGGGGTCAGTAAGTTTGGAAACGTCAAGACCGACAATTTATCGAGGTGCTATGGATGTGGCAACAGTCATCCCAGAGTGGATTGCCCTTTTAAAACTGCAAAGTGTAACAGGTGCGGGAGAGTCGGGCATATCAAGAGAGTGTGTCAAGCGAAGCAGAGTTTGAACAATTCAAACGGTAAAGCTAAGTCTAGCAAGCAGCAACATGTATATTCCATTCAGGCAAATAGGAACTCAAAGAAAATAGCGACAGGTAAACATCAATGGTGTTGACTGTCAATTCGAAGTGGGCAGTGGGTCGAGCTACACCCTCATGTCTGAGGTAGAGACGAAAAGGATTTGGAGGCAAACCCCACTGAACACCGTGGAAACAGGTTTGAGTCTTTTTGACTATGGAAATAATCGCATTCCAATTCTAGGTCAGACGAACGTGGACATTGTTTACAGCAAAAAGCTGTTATCACAGCTTCCGTTGTACATCACGGCTGGCCGGCGAACTAGTGTGCTTGGTTGCAACTGGTTTGATCAGCTGGGCATTGTTGTGCAGGGTGTCCACAATATTCGTTTACCGCTAGCAGCTGGAGAAACACTCGTCGCTTTTCTCGGAGGAGCTGGGGACGTGCGTAGGTGAAGAAATTAGACTTACGCTCGATCCGACCGTGAGCCCGGTTAAGCTGCCAGCTAGGAAGGTACCCTACGCTCAACGACACGCAACTGAGGTCGAGATCAATAAACTAGTCCAACAGGGAATTCTGGAGCCGAACAAGTACAGTGACTGGCTAACACCTATTGTGCAGGTTGCTAAGTCTGATGGCTCCGTTCGCATTTGTGGGGACTACAGGTGTACAGTTAACAAAGCACTAACACCTCATTGCTTCCAAACACCGTCGATCACAGATATTTTGGCATCCATGCCAACAGGCAACACGTTCGCTAAAATTGATTTAGCCCAGGCGTACCAGCAAATGGTCATGGACGAGGAGTCATCAAAGGTCCTCACGCTTATTAGGCACAAGGGTGCCTACAAGGTAAGAAGGCTGCCATTCGGAATCTCTACCGCGCCAGGAATTTTTCAGAAGATAAATGAAGAGCTACTGCGAGGCGTACGAGGAGTAACAGTTTATTTTGATGACATTGGTGTCATTAGTCAGGACTCATCACAGTTGCTGCAAACATTGGAGGAGGGTTTTCGACGTCCAAGTGCTGCTGGGTTGCGCCTCCGGAGAGACAAATGCAAGTTTGTCTTGTCATCTACCTCCTTTTTGGGCTACGACATCGATCATCGTGGGATTCGTCCATCAGAAGATAAAGTCCGGGTAATTCGAGAAACTCCTTCACCTGTCAATAAGAAACAGCTCCAAGCATTCCTGGGCCTTATCAATTTTTACCATGCATTCTTGAAGGTTAAAGCAACCATCGCGGAACCGCTACATAGGCTATTGGACAAGAGGGCCTACTGGACGTGGAATGAGATACATGAAAAGGCATTCAGAAGACTCAAGACTCTACTATTAGGGAGAACATTCTGATTAATTACAGTTAGAAGTTTCCAATCGCATTGGTCTGCGACGCTTCACCACATGGGATTGGTGTCGTACTTACCCATGTTATACCCAATGGTCAAGAGCGTCCAATTTCTTTCTACTCGCGTACGTTGTCCACAATAGAGAGAAACTACGCGCAGATAGACAAAGAGGCACTGGCAATCATCTCAGGTGTCAAGAAGTTTTACAATTTCCTGTATGGACGACAATTTTCCATAATAACAGACCACAAGCCGCTAATTGGGTTGTTCAACCCAGTAAAGGCAACCCAGTGATACTTTCGCCCAGGATGCTCAGGTGGAGTGTTTTCTTGAATGGACACAATTTCCGAATCCAACATAGGCCTGGAGAGAAGAACTGCAATGCTGATGCACTCAGTCGTTTACCAATCGTTTCAACAGAGGCTGAGTGTAGTTCCCAAGTAAACATGACCGAAGAAACTGATGTTCAGGTTCTGGAATCCAGCGACAACGCCAAGATGACATCCAAGGATAAAATCCTTAAACAAATTCTTCATTGGGCGTTAAGGGGATGGCCAAATCGTCGGTTAGATGAAGAATACAAGCCATATCTACATCACCAAAATGAGATCAAGGGATACCTTATAAAAATACTACATGCGGGTCATCCGGGCGTGGTCAAAATGAAAGCTCTTGCCAGGAGCTGCATTTGGTGGCCAAGAATAGATATGGATATCGAAGCACCCGCGAAGAGGTGTATAACATATCAACAGTCACGCCCAGAAAAGGCAAAAGCTATTATTCATCCGTGGGAGGAGACATCTAAGGCATGGTCTCGCCTTCACGTGGATTTTCTCGGCCCTTTTCAGGGTCAACATTTCTTTATACTCGTCGACTCATACTCTAAGTGGGCCCAGGTAAAACCTGTGTCAACGACCAGCTCAGCTTGTGCAATCAATTGTTTGCGATCCATCTTTGCAACTCATGGGTTATCAGACTCTATAGTATCTGATAATGGGACGGCGTTCACGTCGGATGAATTTGGCGGGTTCTGCAGAAGAAACCTGATATCACATATACTAACAGCGCCATTTCACCCATCAAGCAACGGGCAAGCTGAGCGCATGGTTCGGACGACTGAGGAATACCTGAAACGCAAAACACAGGGCAGTTTACAACTTCGACTGTCAATGTTCTTACTTCGACAACACACATTACCGTCATCAACAACGGGTAAGTCATCTGCTGAATTGCTTCTCAAAAGGATGCCGACGACATACTTCGACAAGTTGCAACCGGACAACAACCCAATTCGAACTACCAAGAGGGGTGCAACAACAGCTCGTGCCACACAGCTTACTATCAACGAACCAGTATGGGCGAGGAATTACTCCAGTGGACCTGTATGGATTCCAGCCACAGTCGCAAAACAAAATGGTCCTGTATCGTAAGCTGTGACAACAGGAGAGGGTACCACGATCCGAAGACATTTGGATCAACTTCGGTCTAGAAGCCAAGACAACAGCGCAGGTGCATCTGAGGAAGATCGAGACGGCGCAGCAACCCCCAGATACGCCACGAGCAGCCGGAGAAGACAACAACAACCTTGGCACAACATGAGACACCAACATTAGAACTTAGGTATTCAGAAAGACTTCGTGATAGGAACGCTAGTTCAAGCTAAGGTGGGGAGGGGTGTTGTGTCTGACAACAGCCAGCGGCGAGCGAGTGGCTAGCAGCTCATATTTTTTCCTTATGGCATTGCAAGCCGACGAATATAACCTCGAAGAACAATTGGGGGTTCTCTTTCACTCCATTGCCACCATCAGCTGAAGATCGTCGATAGTAATCTTGATAAACTTTTTCCTTTTTTTTATAATAGTTAATTTTTGTATAACGTAGAATATAACTTAAAATCCAAATAAATAATAAAGCCATTGGAATTTAAACCTATAGTATTCTTCAATTTGTTTATTTATTTATTTATCTTATCATATATTCACTTATTTATATTTATATACGTATTCATAATTTATTTGTTCATGTTCGTATTTGTTTATAAATTTATGTATTCATTTGTTTATTTATTTATATATTTGTTATCTATTGTATTTCTTAAAATTATAAATTTATTTATTTATTTACTTATTTATTTGTTCATTGATAAATTTATTTATTTATTTATTTATTTATTTATGTATTTATTTATTTATTTTTTCATAAATTTATTTATTTATTTATTTATTTATTTGCTTATCTATTTATTTATTTATTGATAAATTTATTTATGTCTCTGTTACTTTGTGTTTTTATCTTATTTAATTATTTAATTATTTACTTTTTTTTTTTTTTTGTATTCTTCATATTGCAGGTTTTTTGTAGTTTCCTTCAGAGCAAATTGTCTTTTTTTTCCTTTTCCCTTTATTTTAAAGTTCTAAAAGTTAATGTTTCAGTTGAAAGATACAAAATTAGATATCGAATCTCTGTATGTAAATTGTGTGACAACTTAATGTAAATTTTAGTACGAAAATAAAAGATATCTATATAAGATTACAGTTCTTGATGCCATCTTGATGATAGCTAAGGCATAGGGTGAAGTGTCAATGTGCACTATAAATAACTGCTTTCGACATGCTGGTTTCAATTGCAAAAGTCAGAATGAATGCGAAAGAAGAAGATGAAATTCCACTTGCAGAATGGGCCCTGCAAATACAAAAGTTCTCAAAACTAGAAGTAGATTGAGTCGTATTGATAAATGTTGAGAATGAGTTGGAAACATCTGAGGTATTTTTACACAATTAAGATTAAATTTCAAATCTAAAATAATTTTCTACAGTGTCTTATAAATTAGAATATTGTGCCATATATTCAAATAAATAATACTGATGACGACGACGACTACGATTCGACTGAAGATGAGGTGACCGGAGAACACCACGTTCCATCTATAAACGAAGGCCTAACTGCAGTGGTTATACTTAAGCGTTTCATGCTTCTGGATCCTGTACGATAAAAAAAAATTATTTACACAACCAAATGTAATAAACAATCCGAAACTAATGATTTTTTCTCCCTACAAATTTCTTAAGCATTTCAAACGATTTATTTCTTTTTTTGTAATAAAGTATTTTTTTTTTTTTGTATTGCTCTGGATATGATGATGCACCGGTTATAAGGACGAAATTATGAGGTCCCTTCGATATCGTTAAAACCGATTTCTACTGTATATAAATATATGCCGAAATTAAAAATTTAGGTTGTACAATCATTTTTAATTTTTTTAAATCTAACGAAATTTAGTGACAATAGTATATAATCAGTCGCACGGCAACGTTAAAACAAAATGTTTTCGGGAGCTGTAATAAAACAAACATCCGATGAACAATTGGTGAGATGGAGCTCGTTCAGAAAGTCGAAGCAAAACAAAAATCCGATGACTGATTCGTCCAGAAGTTTTAATAAATCGAAGAAGAACGATTGGCTGGGACTCATTCAAAGATTGGAAGCAAAATATAGACCCGACGACTGAGGCGTAGATCCGATGAACAATTGTTTGGATGGGAGTCTCGTTCAGAAGTTGGCGGAAAAGCACGAAATTACAGTAAACAAAAATACAATGCAAAAGCTCTAATAGATTCAATAGTAGAGGAGTCAAATATTTTGTAAAGAATCGCACAACCTCCGCGATGTACAAGGTGGGACAAAAGTAATGTCATAATGTGAATGTGCATTAATTTGGCATCAGCAGACATTCGTTTCGTCGAATTTTGGTGAAAGACCTGAAGATGTTCTCTTATTGAGCGCAAACCGTTCACCAATGGCTGCCTGCTGACCGTCAAGTGAGGTTAACTTACTCCCATGCTCTATTAAACCTGGTGCAAGAATCATAATGTGTGACGAAGCCCATTTCCACTTAAGTGAATAAAAAAAATTTGCTTTTCTGGGGCCATTGCATCCTCTCAAAGTGACTGTTTGGTGCTGCATTTGTAGTGAAAAGTGATTGGCCCTTACTTTTTTTAGGACGTCGATGTAAACCGTAACTGGTGAGCGATATAGACGGACGCTAAATGATTTTTGACGCAATTTGCTGTATTGGGTCTCGAGCATTGTTGATTCCAGGACGATGGAGCAACCGCTCACAGAGCTAGGGCAGGGGTGGAGATTGTGAATGACCAATCTCCAGGCCGTGTGATCTCCCACTTTGGCAATATGAGCTGGCCGGCCAGATCGCTAGATCTGATGGCGAAAGACTTCTTCCTTTGGGTCTTGCAGCAGACGGTGGGCTTTAGCACGGCAAATTAAAAATGTGCCAATAAAAATATAATATGTTTTTATTTTGAACTAATGAACAAATATCAACAAATTTTTTTTTAGTATTTTGGCTCGCTACTTGCTGATTGAAGCGAGCTGAATAAAAAACATGGCTCAACTCCTCTTTCTCTGATTGTCAGCTACGCTCTCTGGTGCAGCTAGCGCCACTTTTTACTTGATGAGTTTTTAGGACTTCGTTCGCGAAGACTGATCGCTACATACCACCCTCCGTGAAGCTTCCTCAGCTCGCTTCACACCAACGACATCAAGAACGGCTAACTTGGATGCTGGTCTTCGCAGGACCCCCCCTTTGGTACGGACATCTGCCACTCGTATCTTTCCATCTTTCCCTGGATAAACACGACTGACGACCCCTCTTCGCCACTGGCTTCGTGGTAACTCGGTTGCAACTATTAGGACCAGGTCTCCTGGTTTCAAAGGTGTCTCTCTGTGGAACCACTTCGTGCGACGAGTCAGTGTTGGAAGATATTCGTGGCTCCATCTCTTCCAAAAGCGATTCTTCAGCTGCATGGCTATGTGATACTGCTTCCTTAGGCAAAGGTGATTGTCTTCAGCTGGCGTTTGAGTGGAGTTCGGCGTTCCCAATAAAAAGTGATTTGGGGTGAGGGGTTCTTCTTCCTCCGAAGATACTGGCAAGTGAGTAAGTGGTCCCGAGTTTATGATATTTTCAGCCTCGATGAGTAGACTCTGCAATGTTTCTGGTCGAGGAGCCTCTTCATTTAAAGTATGAGCGAGAACTCTTTTTACAGACTGAACGAACCTCTCCCAGCAGCCGCTAGCACTTGGATTAGTCGGGCAATTAAAAACCCATTCCACACCCTTCGATATCATCTCGGCATTAACGATATCAAAATCGAACAGCTTTTTATTTTTCTGCCACTCATTGAACGCACCCACAAAATTGGTGCCGTTGTCACTTCGGATTCTGACAGGTACTCCTCGGCTATTCATAAAATTTCGTATGCAAATTAGGTATGCATCTGTTGACAAGTCAGCTGCAAGTTCCAGGTGGATGACGCGAATGGTGAGGCAGGTGAAAAGTGCCACCCACCTCTTCACTCGGCATCGCCCAATCGTCACTTCCATTGGGCCAAAGTAGCCCAGTCCTATATAGGAAAATGGTCTTACAAACGGCGTCAGACGTTCTTCAGGCAGCTGGCCCATCAATGGCTGTTTCGGGAGTACACTTGACATTCTGCATTGACCTTCATCACAACGGCGCGGAGATGGCGGACTTCATTGGCGAACTTCATTGATAATGACATTTTGATTTTGCTGATGAAGATCTTTATGATACCGGGCAACTATCAATCGCGTCAGCCGATGATTCTGTGGCAAGATGATAGGATGACGGGCAGATTTGGGAAGGCATTTGGCGGCATTGACTCTTCCTCCCAGACGCAAAACAGAACCTTCGGCGAAAAAAGGTGTTAGTGTAAATATTGAACTTGACTTACCCAATATTTGGTTCTGCTTTAGTTGGCAAATTTCTTCAGCGTAAAATTCTTTTTGAACGCAATGGTACAAATTGCGTTCGGCTTTGGATAGTTCGGCAACATTTAGTTCACCGGATTGGAGTGGCATAAGCGACCTCAAGTTATGGATGTACCTCACAATTCATCCGACAGTACGTTTGAGTCGAAGATAATCGGAGAAACGATCCCATGGCAACAATGTATCATCTTGTATACGCAGCATCCGGAAACTATTGCGAAATTCTAATCGCATTCATCATTGACTTCGGCGGCTTTTGAGATTGGCGGGAACATGTCTGTGTTTCTGAGGAAGGCTGGTCTACTTATCCAACGAGAGCCTGGCTTAAACTTCGGTGGATACATTGTTCTTGTGGCTTCATCCGCTGAATTTTCATGGGTGGCTACCCAATTCCACTCTTCCTTTTTCGTGGTTCCCAAAATCTCAGCAATTCGGTGGGCAACAAATGGCTGATACCTTCGTACCTCAGACTGGATCCAACTGGCGACGGTCTTAGAATCAGTCCAAAGAAAACATTCATCCACATTTACTGAATGGCTATTTACAATGGAGTTCCTCAATCGGGCTCCAAGTACTGCGGCGCTGAGTTCCAAACGATGCTTTCTTGGAGCGGATTTGGCTTTCCCAGCCACGAAGGCGACCTGAATGTTGCTTCTTTTCATCACACGCCAAAACGCAACGGCAGCGTAGGCCACCTCAGTTGCGTCGACAAAAACGTGAAGTTCTAACTTCCTCGTGACACTGAACATCGACGCGAATAATTTCGAGGGACTTTGAGGCTTTCCACCTTCTTCAGCTCCGTGTACCATTGGTTCCACTTGTCGTTCAAGATGTCTGGTATTGGTTCATCCCACAGTGTTCCTCCTTCCACAGATCTTGGATGATGACCTTCGAATAAATTAAAAAGTTGGCCAGCAGTCCGAAGGGGTCAAAAATTGACATGACTATGCTGAGCTCTTCTCGTTTTGTAGGGCGGCGACTTGAGATAAGTAATTCAGCTGAGATTTTGTGATGCTGGACCTTGAAGACAAACATATCGGCGGCAGTTTCCCAATAAATTTTTTTTTTTTTTTTAGTTTGCAAATTTCTAATTTGCGGGCGCCAAATGGGATATGAATACCATTAAATTATTTCAGGGCACGGGTGTTTGAAGAAATTGAGAGAGAGAGCGAAAGAAAGATTGGTGTAGTGGTTTTGAAACTTAGGTGATATTAAGTTTTCAGTAAACTCCAAGGGTGGCGTCCAGATAACTGGGGAACTTGTTTGTTTTGCTTTTTGTCGTTGCTCATGATTCGCAGTATTTTTTTCCCTCCACCTGATGTCATCATCACGATCAAGTTGCATTTAAGCCATATGACCACCCTACTGCCAGTGTTATGCCTTCGCAGTAGAGTTGACTAAGCTTTTGCAATTGATCGACTTTTTTATTTATTTCAGACGAAATAAATAGATGATTGTTGAGATCAGGATTTGAACCGTGAACCAAGAGCGTGACAAGCGTTGCTGTTACCACTACACCACAGCCACCCTCCTTCTTAGAATCTTGTCGGCAGCAAGCGTCGTGTCTTTTTTCCATTTACAGAACATTGTTGTGGATCGTTACTGGCTTCTTCATTCAGTTCCTGCTCGACTAACTTCGACTGAGAGATGAAACTGCAGCACGATGGATCGCTCAAACAACTTAACTTACACGAATGGCATCGTGTTCGTTCTTGAAACTGATGACGTAATCATCAACAAAATGGTTTTAAGTATTTGTTCCACAGCAACGCCAATGTCTTTCTCACTGTAGGCTCTCTGATTTCTGGCTTCTTTGAACTCTGTCGCGTTCCTGTTTTTGATGAATTTAGCACTGCATGGGGAACATGAAGACCCGAATATCATTGACTCCATGATGTAGGTGTCGATTTCCCTTGACTTGTCTCCATGCCTCCAGAGGAATTGTTCAGAGTCCTGATCCTCCCGACGTATGAGTATTTGGCTAAACATGTCTTTTATGTCGGCACATACGGCAACCGCACCTTCCCGGAATTTGTGTAAGACGTTTTGAAGCAGCTGATTTAAGTGTGTTATTGCCAGGTCGCAGGCAAGAAAAGCACAACCTCTCCTTCTTCACGTGGTCCCATATGGATTTAATGGACATCTTCTTAAACAACGTACAATCGAATAGTCGGTGATCTCCTTTACAAACTTTGCAGGTCACATTTGGTACAATGTGCAACATGGGCTTCTGTCTTGGGCACCTTTTTGGACGCACGACGGCTGGAGCCTCCCCAGCTTTAACCGGCAATATAGTTGAAACAATTCGTGACCTATCGTTGATCCAATGTCCCAAGTGCTCGGTCGTTGGATAAGGGCCGACAATGGATGCAAATCGTGCCCACTAGAAACGTTTGCTGCATTGTAGATTTTGCCCCAGAAGACTTCAGAAAAGCAACCAGATCTTGGATTTTGGTAGAAAATGGAATGAGCAAATCCATCTCGTCTTCCGCTATCTCAGGAAAGGCTCTGACTTTAACGAGTTGGCTCTTCACCAGACACTCTGGGCGACCGAATCTAAACTGAAGCTGGTCAATGACTTGTTGCACGTTGTTTGGATGAATCAGTACGACTCCCTTGAGGCATTTTTGTAGTCGCATTGTGTTCTCTAAAGCCGAAAAACCAAAGGTGTTGGTTGACTCCAAGTATGGGCTTATGAAGAGAGTCCACTCTTTAGGACGGCCATTAAATTCTGGCAATTCATGGAGTATTCTTCTGTTGTCTCGGCGAAAGTTTCCGTGAAATGTATTGGCATGCATATATGAACGCATCGACGACGTAACATTGGTTGGCGAGGAATATCCAACCGCGGGTGGAAATTTCATCGTAGTAGTCGGTGTCACTGACGAAAAGGCGTATGCCGCCTGCGGCATTGTGGGCCCGGGCACTGCAGCTGAAATCATGAAATTTTATTTCGCGGGCAGCAGTACAGTTGGACAGGCATATCCAACTGTTGGCGTAAATTGAGTCGCAGACGGCAAGGCATAAGCCGCCTGTAGCATTGTGGATGCAGACATTGCAACTGGAGTCTTGACGGATTGCGTCGCGGGCGGTAGTACAGTTGGCCAGGCGTATCCAACTGTTGGCGTAAATTGCGTCGCAGACGGCGAGGCAGCCGCCTGTTGCATTGTGGACGCAGACATTGCAGCTAGAGTCGTAACGGATTGCATCACGGGCGGCAGTACAGTTGGCAAGGCATATCTAACTGATGGCGTAGGTGGCAAGGCAGCCACCTGTGGCATTGTGGACGCAGACATTGCAGCTGGAGTTATGACGAATTGCGTCGCGGAATCCTTCTGCTTCATTGACGCCAACTGCTCAGCCACCTGTGGATTTAGAATTTCTTCACTCTTCTCGTCAGAGGGTTCGGAAGTTTTGTCTAATTCCATGTCTCGGCGCTTCAGCAAAAAATCTTTAAATTTATTGGCTATTTACCCTTATTACGTCTCGAGATTCTTCTCGTTATTCGACTCGTCGGGCGAGTAAAAACGAAGCGATACGATCCCCAATAAAAAACTTTAAAAATAAACTTTTGTCGCGGACGGCATGCTTTACCACGGCAAATTAAAAATGTGCCAATAAAAATATAATATATTTTTATTTTGAACTAATGAACAAATATCAACAAAATTATTTTTAGTATTTTGGCTCGCTACTTGCTGATTCCCCGATATTTCTTGAATACTTATTGGTTGGAACTAGCTGAATAAAAAACATGGCGCAACTCCTCTTTCTCTGATTGTCAGCTACGCTCTCTGGTGCGGCCAGCGCCACTTTTTACTTGATGAGTTTTTAGGACTCCGTTCGCGAAGTCTGATCGCGACAGGGCTTTTCGAAATCTCGCATTTCTAACAATAACCACAAACTTTCCAAGTGTTGAAAGTCTACAATGAAGAAGTAATCAGCAATTTGGAACCATATGTTTTGCATCAATATGCATCGCTTCAAGAGGTGGTCATTTTACCGATATAATTTTTTCAACTTAATGTCATCAATTTTACACCTTCAAAGAAACTTCTCGTGGAAACAGAGCCCAATTTTTTTAATTTCTAACAAAATGGCAGCCAATTCACGTTGAGGCATTACTTTTGCCCCACCTTGCACATACATACTTACATACGTAGCGGTTTGAGGACATAACAGAAGAAACTCCACGTGGTTAAAAGGTAGACTCTTTATTGCATCTAACCTCTCCCTTTCATACATTATTTAAGTACGTATATATTACATTAAAAAAAGTTTGCACTGTGTAATGGGTAGTGTGTTTGCTTGTGTGCTTGTTTGAGCTATGCAAGTTCGTGCCCGAATGGGGTACAACAACCAGCAGCCACGGAGAATAAAAGAAAGCCAAATCGAAGTTTCTTTAACCACTACACCAAAAAATGGATTTCTGGCTAGCGGTACAATGGACCGAAAATCGTTAACTAAACACAAATAACAAAAACAAAATTGCATTCAAAGTTACAAGCTAATCATTATTACTAAGTATTGACACTTATGTATTACTAAATTACTAATTGTACAATTATTAGGTCACTCAAGTGCATTTCGGAAGTATTTTTTTTTTTTTTTTTTGCTTACGATTACAATATCAAAAAGAAAATTTAAAGAAAAGTTTTTTGATACTTTAATCGTACCCAGAAAAAAAAATGCCTGGAATAACTTTTCAGTTAAGTGTAAGCTTTCGATAGCGCACGAAGTCATGTGGTTATCACTCATTTAAAGAAATTCCTATGATGTGTGAAACATGCACGGATTTTGTTAAAATAATGCTCAATAAGATTACTGAAATTGATAGAAGAACAAAATATGAAAATAGAGGAAATATAACACAGTGTGAGGAAGCTTAGTACGGATAAAAATTAAGTGATAACCGAAACAAAGAAAGTGCTTGTTATGATAGTAAAACATCTGTGACGACTGGCCTTCCGCCTTCTGAACACAGCCACATCTCGATAAGAAAATTAAAAATAAAAGGACTACGAATATTTCCTTACCAAGGAGCGAACGAACACTTCCGACACACAGAAGAAGAAGCACCTCGGATTTACCAGCAACATAGTGTTTTTTTTGTTGAGTTTTTTTTAATAAAGAAAAGTTGTAATTGACACCAGAAAAGCGAGTCATTATTATCCACACAAAGGACTTTCGGTTTCCCGAGATTTTTAACTCGTTATCGCCACGAGTGCTATACCTATACATCTTATGCAGACTTGCTAAAGAAAAAAGAGCCACCGGTGGTCGTAAGGCCCAAACTAGTGCAACAGAATACCAAAACAAAACAATAAATAAAAGATATTGTAATATGCGAGCTACGGCTCGAGTAGACAAAACGACATTCTGTGAAATTTATTTCTTTATTTTCTAGTCTATAGAAAAATTCAAGTTCACACTATACTATTCTTCGCAAATTCTTTTCTTACAAGGTCTCTTTCCCCTCAAATCACTTTATCTCATTTCAGTTACTTAATTCACAAATCCAAACTAATTACTTCTTCTTGTTAACTCTCGACTTTCATTTTATCACAAAATTACAACTTCGCCCATTATCACTTTTCCAACCTCTTCTCCACGGTTCTAAACCATCTACTGCACCTTCTCAATCGCCATATGTCCTTAGCAGAAGTTTCTGATAGCCAGAAACTTCTAGCAAATTCTTCGACCACTGGAACAAGAGAAATTCTGATGTAATAATTCTTGCAGTTATAATTCAATCTTATCCGTGATATTATCCATCTCTTTCGTTGACATGAACTGTGGAGACTTCATCGCAGACACGAACCTCGAATGAAAGGACAGTTCGGACCAAAATTCTGCCAGAATGAAAAGACACTTCGGAATTTGTTGCATCATACTTTTAGGGAGCGTAGTTATTATTATGCTACACTGCCCCCTCTTAGACGTGTTCGTCCAGAACAAGTGCATCCTGCATCCTCATTTCGGCCATTGTATCGACTCAGTTTCGGCCCTTGGTCCTCGCTGGATGCGGTAGACAACATCGTTGATGCGGGTTACTATTCTGTAGGGACCTTCCCAGTTCCGCTGCAATTTAGGTGATTTCCCCTTTTGGCGATGGGGATTATACAGCCACACTAGATCTCCTTCCTGGAATCCTGACGTTGTTGCCTTGGCATCATACCTGGTCTTCATGCGGTCGCTCGTCATCTTAATCTGGCTTTTGGTCCTTTGGTGTATGTCCCTAAGCCTTTCCCTAAGGTCCGCCACGTACTCTTCTTCATTTCTGGGCTCATTGGTAGGAGATCCAAATTTCACCTCACTGGGTAAATGGGCTATTCCACCAAATAAGATTTCGAACGGCGTATGTCGAGTAGTGCTATGCACGGCACTTCTATAGGCCATCAAAAACAAGGCAATCTGCCGGTTCCAATCCCGTTGGTAGTCACCTACGACCTTCGAGAGATGTTCGTCCAAAGTCCTATTGAAACGCTCCACCATACCGTCCGACTGTGGATGAAGCGGGGTTGTCCTTGTCTTTTTGATTCCGAGTAGTTGACACATCTCTTGGAAGATTCTTGACTCGAAGTTCCGCCCTTGGTCAGAATGCAATTAAAAGGGCACACCGAATCTGCTAACCCAATTGTAGACGATCTGCTCCGCCACGGTTCTGGCTTCCTGGTTAGGGATCGGAATTGCTTCCGGCCACTTACTGAAGTACTCCATCACTCCGAGTATATACCGATTACCATTGTCGGTTTCCGGAAAGGGCCCTGCGATGTCAATGGCGATTCGTTCGTTCGATGTCAATGGCGATTCGTGGCTTCCGGCCACTTACTGAAGTAGTCCATCACTACGAGTATATACTGATTACCATTGTCGGTTTCGGAAAGGGCCCTGCGATGTCAATGGCGATTCGTTCGAAAGGTGCTCCCACGTTGTATTGGTGCATCTTACCTCGAGTTTTGATTCCCGGACCCTTGCTAGCTGCACACACGTCGCATTTTCTGCACCAGTCTTCGATATCCTCCTTCGCTTTTAACCAATAAAAACGTGCTCGTACCTTTTCTAGCATCTTATTCACTCCCAAGTGGCCTCCGGTCGCCCCGCCATGCATTTCCTGTAACACCTCCTTGACCCTCGTCCGCGGTACGACAAGCTGCATTACAAACGACTTTCCGTCGGAGGATTCCCATTTTCTTCTCAGAACACCTTCTTGGACATGGAGGGAGTCCCACTGCGCAAAATATGCCTTTAAGGTCGGGCTTCTGTGAGAGATGTCCTGATGATCCGGTTTCTCCATGTTCTCCTTCCAGGCCAGAATCGGCTCGATATCCGGGTCTTCCTTCTGAGCGTTCCGGATCTCATCTACGCTCCAGCCGGCGATAGGTTCGGCTCTCATTCTTTGGATGGAAACCAGCTCCCGTTCTTCCTGACGCGCACAATGTTTACAATCCGTTCTGCATGGTCTCCGGGACAGTGCATCCGCATTAGAGTGGAGTTTTCCTTTACGATGCTGTATTTCGTAGTTGTAGATTTGCAGCCTTTCGATCCATCTTGCGACCTGACCCTCAGGACTCTTGAACTGTAATAGCAATTTTAAGGCTGCATGGTCTGTGCGAAGAATGAACTTCCTCCCATAGAGGTATTTGTGAAAATGCTTCATAGCCAAAATCAAAGCTAGAAGCTCCCGCCTTGTCACGCAGTAGTTCCTTTCTCGCTTAGAGAGCACCTTGCTGAAGTACGCAACCACCTTCTCTTGGCCATCATGCACCTGGGAGAGTACGGCTCCTACCCTGACATTACTAGCATCTGCATCCACAATGAACGTTTCCCCGGGAGTGGGGTAAGCTAGTATCGGGGCATCGCATAGCCGTTGTTTAAGTGCCTTGAAGCTCTTCTCGCACTCAATTGAACATTTGAATTGTTTTCCCTTTTCCGTCAACTGGTGCAGGCTCTTTGCGATCCCGGCAAAATCCTTCACGAACCGTCTGTAGTAGGTGGCTAGGCCCAGGAAGCTCCTTAGTTGGTGTTTGTCTTTGGGGACTGACCAGTTTTTCACCTTTTCACGTGCTGCCATCTTTCTTCTTAACCAGTACAACCGGTGATGCCCATGGACTTTTGGAACTTTCAATCAGACCTTCTTTCTCCATTGCCGACACCATCTCTGCAACTTCTGTCTGCTTTGCCAATGGAAGGCGCCTAGCAGGCTGAAGAATTGGTCTAGTATCACCAGTGTCTATTCGGTGTTGTACCAGGTGTGTTCGGCCGTATTCTCCGTCGTGTGAGGCAAATACATCAGCGTACTCATTCATAAGATTCTCTGCCATAGTTCACTGCTCCTGATTCAGCTCCCTGGACTGGAGAATCGTCTCTCTCGTTTCCGCTGTCCAAGGTGATGGGAGAGGTTTTGGAGCATCACGTTCAGATATTGTTGCGACGGCGTTAATCAGCGTGCATTTTTGAGTCACCTCCCCTCGCCTTAGTTTGACAGTGTATGGTCTTGCGTTCAAAACCCTCACTGGAACCATGGTGTTCTTTGGTTCGACTAACGTCTTTCCCACGATGTAGTCTTGAGAATTCTTCTCTGGGTCTGGTTCTACTATGTAGAATCGGTGGCTCCCAATATCACCTTCCAACTTCGTCCAAATGATTGTCTCTGAAGATGGCGGCAAAACTTCGTCTTTGCTGATGACTGTCCTGAGAGTTACGGCATTCTCGTTTCCGTACACCATCGGAATCTCCACATTTCGATACCTCAGTACTTGCATCCCGATGTCCAAGATTACTTCATTTGCTTTCATGAAGTCTATTCCGATGATGCACTCGTCACATATATCTGCCACCAGAAACGCATGGGAGAACGTCAGTCCCGCCAGAGTAATCGTAAGACGAACTTCTCCAAACACCTTCGCCATTTCCCCTGTTGCAGTCTTTAGGCAGTAGCTGTTGGTGTTGTGCATCCAGGAGCTTCTGACGATATCTCTTCTTACAATGGAGTCGGTGGCACCTGTGTCGATGGTGGCTACGCACTTCTTCTTGTTGATTAGTGCCTCCACTGTCAGGCTCTTGTTACCCTGTTTGGTTTGCGAAACTTGAATGGTGGTCCTGGGGGCCTCGATTCCAGTAACCAACTTCTGCCCCGCGAAGCTGGTCCTTACGCATTTCCCGACTGCTGGTTTTGGTAAGTCTGACTGACAGCCAGATGCTTCCTCTCTGCTTCTCCTACTTCCGCAATGTGGACAATTTCCTCGTCTAGGTGCACTTCTCTTCATCGTCCCAGCTATTGGTCATTGCGGCCGCTTCGAATTGCCTCTTATAAATTGGCCATGATGTTTGACCATCGAAGATAGGGGGCTGCATCTAATTTCTTCTCAGACCGTCAGTGGAATATTCCCGTGCTTTCTGTCTCTTCACGTTGCTGAGCTCCTTAGCAAGATTTTCGACTTGCTTTCCTACTATCTCGAATTGCGTATCCACTTTCTCAAACTGAGTCTCTATCTTCCCGCACTGAGTTTCATGTTTCTCAAAATTTTCATCGAATCTAGTTTCGACTTTTTCGAGTTGCGTCTCGAAATTCTCGATTTTCTCTTCGATCGCTTCGAATTTGGATTCCAAGTTCTTGTTTTGCTCATCAAGTTTACTTTCCAGAGCATCTAGAGAATTCTTTTGTTCGTCCATTGCTTTCTTTTGTTCGTCCATCTTAAGTTCTAGAAAATTCTTTTGTTCGTCCATTGCTTTCTTTTGTTCATCCAGCTTAAGTTCTAGAGAATTCCTCTGGTCGTCCATTGCTTTCTTTTGTTCGTCCAGCTTAAGTTCTAGAGAGTTCTTTTGGTCGTATATTGCTTCCTTTTGGTCATCGAGCTTAAGTTCCAGAGACTTCTTTTGGTCTTCCATTGTTTTCCTTTGTTCGTCCATGACTGACTTAAGTTGCAGGAGCAGACTTGTTATATCCGGGTCGGCTATTGTACTTGCTGGTTCCTCTCCCACGTCAAACTCTACGTCATGCGGATTTTCTCCTTCCTGCTTTATTGCTTCTTCCAGACGAATCAGTAGGGCATCTTTTCCCCCAGTTGTGTCGAGATTCCGCTTACTGAGTTCTGCCTTTAGTTGAATTATAGTTAGTTTTCCCAATTTGCGACCCATTTTGCGCAATTAATTAACTCAACACAGAAATGGTTTTTTTTTTTTTTTATTGTGCAATTTCACACCACGGAAATAGTTATTCACAGAATAAGTTTTATCCCACTTCGGACACCAATGTAATATGCGAGCTACCGCTCGAGTAGATAAAACGGCATTCTGTGAAATTTATTTCTTTATTTTCTAGTCTATAGAACAATTCAAGTTCACACTATACTATTCTTCGAAAATTCTTTTCTTACATGGTCTCTTTCCTCTCAAATCACTTTATCTCATTTGAATTACTTAATTCACAAATCCAAACTAATTACTTCTTCCTGTTAACTCTCGACTTTCATTTTATCACAAAATTACAACTTCGCCCATTATCACTTTTCCAATCTCTTCGCCACGGTTCTAAACCAACTACTGCACCTTCACAATCGCCATCTGTCCTTATATATCTTTCTGATAGCCAGAAACTTCTAGCAAATTCTTCGACCACTGGAACAAGAGAAATTCTGATGTAATAATTCTTGCAGTTATAATTCCCTCTTATCCGTGATATTATCCGTCTCTTTCGTTGACATGAACTGTGGAGACTTCATCGCAGACACGAACCTCGAATGAAAGGACAGTTCGGACCAAAATTCTGCCAGAATGAAAAGACACTTCGGAATTTGTTGCATCATACTTTTAGGGAGCGTAGTTATTATTATGCTACAATATCATAGTATTGACCCGGCGACGTTATTTCTAAAAGTTAATAGACTTGTAAAAAAGAGAGTTGGCGTTGTTGTAATTACATGTAATGACAGAATTACATGTGATTTAGAAATGTTGTCGAGAAAGAAGTGAATTATGATGTATTTGTGCCGAAGTTGAAAAAAACAAGTGGGGTAGTGTGCGGTATAAGTGATGAGTGGGAGAAATAAATGCTAGAGAATCAAACATCAAAACAAAATTAAAAGTTTTGTTAAGTGGGTGAAATTATATATTGTAGTTGACAGTGAGTGAATCAAATTAATATTATAACAGAAAGGAGAAAACCAAATATTGATTGGAATAGATGTTTCGTGTAATTTTTGCCGGTTAAGCGTTGCTATAAATGTTGGGGATAATTGATCTTGTGACTGCCAAATGTGGAGAAAACCATGATACCAGTACCTACAATATGATAAAACAATACTTAAGTGCAATAATTGTGATAAAGCAAACAAAAAATTAGGATTAAGTCTAAATGTTGAACATGATTGTAGAAGCTATTCTTGTGAAGCGTTTAAAAAACAGCGGAATATGTAGCTTTTTAACAATTTCGGTAACTATACATGTTTGATTGTTGGTATCCCTAAATCCCCCAGTATGTCATAAGTAGTAGTAGTATAATTTTTATTTCAATATAAAAAGTACAATTTTATAATTTAATCGAAAGGCTTGGATTTAGTCCGTCGACCAGATTGACAACTACACATAAATTTAATAATAAAAAATAGAAATCAATTGCACTATTCGTCTTACTATTATTGGGTGCGCAACTAAGTTCTCTTCTCCATTATCGTTGCTATTCCTACAGTTGTTGTTTTTTGTCGAACCGGTGTTGTGTGTAGAGTTGTGTGAAGATTTTCTCATATGTAACGTAAAAATAATTAAATAATTAATTTTAATTGTGCTGTGTAATCAGGAGAGTAATATTAAAGTGTTATTATTAATTGATAATTAAAAGCCTATTGTTTAATGCCTAAGTTGACTTCCAATGTGGGGTTGATTTCGTGTCCCTTGTTGTTGTTGTGCCAGCGTACGGCGATTCTGAATGGACACTGCTTGTCCAAGTTATATTATTTCGCGCTGCGAAATGTAAAAAAAACACGATTTAATTTCTATCGGACAACCGTCCACTTTATTTAGCCAACTAGAAGTCAAAATACATTTTCTTTTACATTGGTTTTTATAATCTAACCATCAGGTGCGACAAGTGTTGACACAGCAGCTTGTGGTGTTGGATATTTCTCGGGAATTATTATTGTGTGCAGCGGATGTGAGCGTCTGGGAATTTGCTAGCTGTGGATTGCTGTCTGAGGTTCAGCCATTATGGGAACATATGAATGCATGCGGAGGAACTGGGAGCATTGCACCGAGCGGGTGGAATGCGACTTTTGCTTTTTGCTGATGAATGCAAGTGGGGGACTTGGGAGCATTGCACTGGATGGGTGGAATGCGACTATTGGCTTTTGCCGTGATAACACCTCCCTCCTTAAAATCGAGTGTCCTCACTCGATACCGTATAAAGTATTGGTACTG
Source organism: Pocota personata (assembly GCA_963082735.1). Classification (NCBI taxonomy): domain Eukaryota; kingdom Metazoa; phylum Arthropoda; class Insecta; order Diptera; family Syrphidae; genus Pocota; species Pocota personata. The sequence goes on from OY720429.1 coordinate 130,718,961, forward strand.
GTTTTGACTGTGGTGGTTCGCCATTGTCTTGACCTTCAGGATGGATTCCGGGCATCTTTGCGTTTGTGGAGCGGACTGTAACCTTTTTATTTCGACCATTCGCCTGTCTGATGATAGCTAATATAACAAGAGATGTGAGACTATAATTAGTGATGACGTGCATCTGTCCCTCATATTCTATTTCAGTCTTGTGTTGTTTACATGGAGTTCCTTTAACATTCCCAATGTTAGAAGTTCTTTTTATGTTTTAATTGATGAGCTCAGGTGCAAAATTGATGGCAATGGTTTCGACGAGGCAAGGGAACTTGAATTGAATTCTTGGTCATTGATGGATATGGATGCGTTATGGTATTGCAGGATGAAAGTTCCAGTTAGGTTAACGATTATCGCATTGAATTGATTTAAAAAACAGGGTTCCAGGGTAAAGTTCTTCGACGGTTTTAGGTGTTGATTATTGATCTCGTCACAATTTGATGGTTTACCTCTTACTAAATTAGGAATACAATTATCAAAACTTAAACTAACAATTTCATTCTTACTACAAATAGTTAACTCGTTATATGATTTACAAATCTTTTTAATGCCATACATTTCATTTTCACAATTTAATATATTTTCGTATTTCAGCTTTATCGCTTTTCTTTTGTATTTTATTGGTTTAATAATTATTTTATCGCATATTAATTTTCCTTTAGTAGATATGCTAATTATGTAAAGTATTGTTGATTTGTTTGACGTTATTTCAGTATCGGCAAATTCAAGTGCCTCTTCTAGATTAATAAAATGTATGCTACTTTCTTCGAATTTCTCTTTAACAATTTCTGAATTTGAAAGAATGAAGGAGTTTACAAATTTGCTTTTTGCCTAGAGTAAGGCATTTTCTATTAGGTGCGCAACCAAGTGCTCGTTGTCTGTCAATAGATGGCTCCAGCAGTAAGTGCTGGGCGATTTTGACATATCCAAAATATCATAAACCGAGCTTAGACATATGGTAAACAAATTGCTTTGACACATTAGTAATTTTATTTTGGCGTCATATAGTTTTAGTTGTGTGAAAATGTCTGATTTTGTGCCAATTAATCGTCATTTGCGGGAAGTGTTGATTTTCTTCTTTCATTCGAAGAATACGGCGGCTGAAACGCATAGAGAGCTCCAAAAAGTTTACGGAGATGTCGCTCTAATTGAAACAACGTGCCGTGATTGGTTTCGTCGCTTCAAAGACGGTGATTTCGATGTTGACGACCGTCCGCGTGAAGGAAGGCCAAAATCCTTCGAAGACGCTGAATTGGAGGAATTGCTCGATGAGGATCCGTGCAAACGCAAGAACAGCTTGCTTCAGCATTAGGATTTTTTTTTGACAGGAGCGTGGCCACGCCCAAATGGCGTGTAGGCACTGCGACCAGAGAGATCTATTGTGCCAGAGACCACTATTTAGGGCAGTACTTCAACTTTCCTTATGAAAGCTATAATTACGAACTACACTACAGACCTACACACTCACATAGTATGTGTTCTGCACTTTCGTCCTCTTCTAGGCAGAGGCGGCAGGTAATATCCTCTGAGATTCTTATTTTATTTAGGTTGTAAAGTAATTGGCAGTGACCAGTAAGGAAGCTCACAAGCCTCCTTATGTCATTTCTGCTATATTTTAGGATATCAAGTGCCTTTTTTGGAAGGGTTGGATAGCTCTTTTAGGTTGTCTGAGGCCTTGGGAGTTATTCCAATGGGAAATGCACTTGTTGCGTTCCCAATTGTTTAGGGTTAGTTTCAATGTATAATCAGATATTCCGCAAAAGGGAATAAACAACACAGAGGAACCTTTTCTGGCTAGCAGATCTGCAGTTTCATTGCCTTCAACACCTACATGACCCGGTACCCACCATAATTTCACTTTATTGTATCGGGCAAAATTTTGTAAACTGTCGAAGCAACTTAGAACTGATTTTGAACTCATCAGGTGGGAGATCAGTGCTTTAAGCGCCGCTTCGCTGTCGGTGAGTATATGTATAGCGGCACCTTTGATTCCTGATTGCAAGTTGATATTTGCACAGGTCTCAAAAGCGTAAAGTTCGGCCTGGAAAATACTAGAACTCTTTCCAAGTGATTTCGTAATCTTGTGATTGCCAACTCCTGAATCCATTTTTGATCCATCGGTACTCGTATACCAAACGATTTCTTTTCGATCAAGCAACGGTCCGCCGTTATATATATAGAGTGATTTCGGCGTAAAGTCAGAAACCGTGCTGAGCATATCTAGCTCGGGGAAGTCGGTTAATAGATCCATGAAATCCACATGATCTCACGCACTGTTAACAACCGACTTTCGAAGATTAACTGCACTACGAATTGCCACTTTTTTTATAAAAAAATGTGTAACGGAGTAATTCCGATTATGGCTTCTATGGCTGTTGTGGCCTGCCTCACATAGTGCATAGTACCTGTAATTCCGTGGCAAGCTAATCTTTGAAATTTGCTGAGTTTGCTGATGGTTGTGACATCCTTGATTTTCGTCCACCAGACAACGGACGCGTATGTAAAGATGGGTCTTACCACCAGAATATGACCATTGGGGATATACCCTAAGTTTTGCCATACATACGGCGACAGATCCACATTGCAGTGGTTGCCTTGACAATTTTATGCTTAACGTGGGAATTCCAGTTAAGTTTCTTATCCAGGACAATTCCTAGATATTTTACCTAGTCGGAAAAATTACTGGTTGTGCCATTTAGAGTCACTGAACCAATGTTCAGTTTTCTTCTTCTAGTAAACGGTACAATGACTGCTTTGATGGGGTTTATTGACAAGTCCTCGCAAGCACACCAGTCCGAGATTACACGGAGTGCATTTTGCATGAGCTGACAAGTCTTCATGTTTGCCTTTGATGATGATCACAAGATCATCTTCATAGCCTAGATTTGTAAAGCCTATTAAGTCTATTCAATAAGTCATCTACCACGAGCGACAATAAGAGAGGCGAGAGGACGCCACCTTGGGGGCAGCGTTTAGCCGCGGATATCTTCACAGAGACCTCTTCTGATGAAGATGTTATTATGCGGCTATCGAGCATAGACCTATCCCATCTGGTAATAGCACCTTTATGTCAAGGAATGCGCAAAGGGCGATTTCTTTGCCACGATAGGCTGATTTAATCTCTGTAACGAGATGATGAAAGGTGCCTTCCGTGGATCTACCTTTCCTGTATGCATGTTGACTAGAGTGCGGAGGAGTAGTCTTTTCAAGAATACATCTAATAAGAATGTCTAGCAATCTTTCCATGGTTTTCAAGAAAAACGATGTCAAGCTGATTGGACGGTAGAATTTGTGTAGCTCACTGGGTTTGTTACCTGGCTTAGGGACAAACACCACATTTACCTCCCGCCAAGTTAGTGGAATGTATCCCAATTTAAAACTTGTTCTAAATAGAGCTACTGAGGTTAGCAGGATGTATTCCAAACCTTTTTGAATAAGGGCTGGAAAAACACCATCACTGCCGCGTGCCTTAAAGAGTTTAAATGAGCCGATTCCCCATTTAATTTTATCTTGACTGAACAAACAAGCTATTGATTCTTCTGGATGTGCCACATGTGGTGCCTTCAGGAGCAACAGGTTCGTGATTACTTTAAATTGTCGAACCAGGGAAGTGTACCTCGAGCAAAGTTTCCAGCATTTTCCTTCGACCGGGTGTATAGGTGCCATCAGACTTGATGAGCAATCCCAATTCGTTGGAATGATCCCTAGGGAGAGCCTTTTGGAGATGGGCTACTACTGGAAGAGATTCAATGTTTTCGCAGTTCTTTATCCATGGTATTTTCTTGGATTTCCTCAACTCAATGTTAAATTTAGTCAATGCGCACCTATATTCGTCCCAATTTTTATTGCGTTTTGCGGTGTTAAAAAGTTTTCTCACCCTTTTACGGAGTATCTCTAGCTGATGATTCCACCACGGTATGCTCCGTTTGCTCGTATTGTAATTTTTTGGGACACAGCTACTCCTGAAGGAAGAGATTAGAAAGTAATTTAGTTGGCAGGCTGCCACATCCACATCACATTTTGATCTTAAAGACGTGAGCAGCATGTCATCTTTGCCCGCGAGATTTTCGCGAAATAATGCCCAATTAGTTCTTTTAGGTGCGTAGTGTAAATGTTCATGATTAACCCCACCCGAAATGTTAAATCTGATATGCTGATGATCAGATAGTGAGGGTTCATTAGACACTTGCCAATCGATGACAGAGTTAGAAATAAAAGGACTCGAGATTGTGAGGTCAAGCACCTCTTCTCGAGTGGAATTTATAAATATTGGTTTGTTACCTTCATTACATACAACTAAATTTCTACTTGTAATATAATCAAGAAGTAACTCACCCCTTTTGTTGATGTCGCTGCTACCCCATACCACATGATGGGCATTGGTATCGAATCCAATAATCAGATGCCAGTTGCGACGGTGACATAGGTCCACCTAATTCTGCACAGCCACCTTCATAACAAATTCCGAGTCACCAGGGAAGAAGGCGGAGGCGCACACGATCTCCCGAACTCCTCCTATTATCGGAATCTCAACAATACAGGCTACTAAGTCTCTGCTGATGAATTCTGGGATGGGAAGAAAATTAATTTTAGAACTGATTAAACAAGCAGCCCTTTTACCTCAAATCACCCAAGGCTCCTGGATGAGACCGAGGGCGATTTTATCCCAGATAAACCGTTGGCTAAAATGTCCGAAGCACCTTTAGCATGATGCAGGTTACCCTGCAGCACTTTGATGTTAAACTTCGTCATTTGTGCTTGGTGTTTTTGTGGGATGGTTTCTTTTTACTGGCAGGCGTGTTAGTTCCTGTTTTCTTAAGTTTGCCATACCCACGAGAGTGGCCAGCAAGCCTATCCCTCACAGCAGAAGCTGTCTTAATAACAGGAGTGGGCAGTGATGCCACACCCGCCACATGAGAGGTGAGGTAATACTCTTTGCTCATTTTGTTGGAGCAATGGCTGTTGATTATGTTGTTGATTCTTTTGTCTTGCCTGTTGCGGTTTTTGGTGTTGCTGTTTCTGCTGTTCTGTTTGTTGATGTATCAGATGTGTCGGTTGTATGAGTAATTTTTGATGTTTTTGGTTGCTGATGGTTTTGTCGATTATGTTCTTGTTCCTTTTGTTGTGAAAGCTGTTGCCCCTGATGTGTAATATTTCCGTTTAGCTCCTGCTGTATTTGTTGAAACTGCTGCTGCTGATGTGATTGTTGTATTAGTTGTTGTTGTTCAGTTTGGTAGGGTAGTTGATGTTGAAGTAATCGATCGATATTAGTAAAACTCTCAGAAATTTTTTCAATGTTAGAGGAATCGAAATCAAATACTTCTTGCAATTCCGAGAATACTGCAAGCAAGTTATTAAATGTCTTTTGGAGTTTAGTGATCTTTGGAGTGAAGGGCATTTTGCAATATTTTTCGCATTAATAGCATAGGCTAGGAGTTGCAATAAGGTTATCAGCATATTTGCCTTTAATGCCAATGCACTTTACGTTAAAGAAATCCAGGCAAATTGCACAAGAAAAGTTCATGTCGTTGGAGTTTTTCTTGCAAATTAAACACTCGTAATTATCCATTGTTCAAAAAGACGTCTATGAAAAGACTCGATAGGTGCATTGGATAAGTGAAGGTAATATAACCAATAGGTGTGGCTGGTGTCCAATACCAGTTTAGCTGAATTGACAATTGATTGCGTTAATTTATGTAAGAAAATGAAGAGGTATGGTGAGGGTTATGCCCAAAACACATGTGCAGGTATTTGGGTTTCCTTTGGGCATTTCATTTTTAAACCTTATATATCAAGTATACGAAAGGGCAAAAGTATTGTATCTTATGTATGCTTTATTTTAAGATATAAGCACAGATAATAAACTACCCTGATGTCGCACGCCCATATAAAAAAACGAAACATATTTTTATAGTGGCGGACAATGTGGTAGCAGACAAAGAGCTTTTAGAATAAGTACAACAAATAAAGCTTTTTCTTTTACCTCACTCCGTTCGCTCGTGTGGGAAAAGTTATTTTTCTCATCGTGTGTTGTGACATGCAGACGAACGAGGTGAGGAAGTGTAAAGGGGTATGCGGGAAGGGGCATGAAGGTACATGACGGTGTGATTTCCAAGGATGCAAGTGCGTGAAAAGCAGAGTATCCCAGAGAGAATTGATTTATTGCTTGGTATTGATCAAAATACTAAGACATTTTCGAAGCTCATTCTATCTGAGAGTACAAAAAAATACACTGAAGAGGAGAAGTGTATTTGGCAGTGCATTTTTTTTCGTTCGTCTTCCGGCTACAACCTTTTACGGGATCAGCTTGGACTACACTTGCCGTACCCGTCTTCATTACATAGGTGGATTAAGATTAAAAGTCCGTCACCTGGAATAAATATAAATGTTCTAGAGGAAATAAAGAAAATAACTTCGACATTATCACCAAAAGAAAAAGAAGCCGTGATTATATTTGATGAGATGAGTCTTCAGACGAATCTAACCTACAATAAATTCAAAGATGAAATTGAGGGTTTTGTTGATAACGGAAAGAATCAAAAATCTAATATATGCGCTAAGTCTGTGTGCGTTTTTATGATTCGGAGTATATGCGGAAATTTTAAGCAAGTTTTATATCAAATCGTAGTTTATATAGTAAACTTAATCTAAATGTAAAGAACTTTAACTTTTCTTACAAAAATAAATCCATATGTGGAATGTATGATATTCCTCATTTTATAAAGAGTATTCAGAACAACTTACTTAAATACAACTTGACCACTTTTGATTTAATTGTCAATTAGAAGGTAATTGATTACCTTTATAACACAGAAAAAAAGTAATACTACCAAAATATGATCAAAATATGCATTTTATACAAGAAATGAAGAATAAGAGACACATTATTCATGGATCTTAATGATTTATATTGCATTTATGTAAATAAATTGAATCAAGATCCGTTAGAGAACTTATTTGGTAAAATAAGAGCGCGGAATATTAATAAAAGAAATCCAGGTGTATATCGATACAATTTTTATTCAAATCGAAATGTTCCAACTGCGAAGAAGACGATTCGGAATATCTAGAGGTGGATTGGAATGCTATTTTGCAGAGTGATATAGAAGAACAAAGAATACTTACCCAAGAGCTATCAGTGCAAGGGCTACCAATATAATCAGAGCAATATCAGTCAAGGTACCGCAGGTCAACGACCTTGCTACAAGATACTTTGTCGGATACTCTTTCTTTAAAACAATAAAACAAATTAACAAAATCTGTGAAAATTATGCTGAAGAAATGTCAAAATACAAACAGAATTTCGATCTAACCGAAATATTGATAAAATTAAAAGAATATGAAAATTCAAAAGAAAATACTCTTATGACTGTCGGAAAAAGATTTCCAAGTATGCCGTCTTCATATACAAATATTTTCCGAATACTTTCGAAAACTACCTTTTACATCTAACTTTAAAGAAAATATAATCAAAGAATGTATACTCGTAAAGGCAACAAATATACATTTTCCGAATTGGTTCAATGTATGTTATGATTGAGGTGATTTAACTGCAATTTCATACTAACCCAATTTAAGTTAATGATTATTTTGATAAGTTAGTTAGTTTTTTATAATAATTTCGAAGATTAGTCATCTTCACTTAAGTAGATCAAGAGCAGTGATCAGTTATTATATATAATTGTGCAAAACTCATATTCATACCCATTTTCAGAGCAAATTTGTGTCCACAAAGTTTACAGAGTTTTTATTTATTTAATCAAATGCTGAAAATAAGGTACATACATACAGACAAAATAACAAGCACACAACATAAGCCCAACTATTTGCATGTATATATATACGATCTATACAGATACTCCATATCCATCCTACCAACGTGTCGGCATCAGAACTCCGTGACCGCAGTCCAAAAAATATTTTTTTTGTTTCTTTTTTGCAGTGAAGGTAAACAAGGGTATGTGTGAGTGACACGATGGACTAAAATGTGAGCAGAAGAAACAAATGTTCTGTGTTCTGATTTTTTCCCTTTTGTAAGAAATTTAAGCTTTTTAAAAAGTTTTTTTTTTAGTGAATTTCGTTTTCATATATCACTTCTTGCCATATGAATGAGACATCTGGGTGGTTTATTGTCTGTAATATAATGTGAGAGACAGACTGCTGGTATTGATACCATGGTATAGCAATACTACGTTCTATACCACATGTCTGTCACTGCAATACTACGTAATAAGCTAGTATACTATGAAATATACCTGGTATTGAGATTCGCAATTTTTTGCTGGTATACCACCATCTTACCGATTGCAGCGCCAATTTCTCTCTATTGGCTAGTCTCCGTAGCTTCTTTGACAATTCTTAGGTATGCACTTTCGCTTTCAAGTATTTGAATTTTCTTTATTTTCATCATTTGGCACAAAAGTGAATCATCTAAAAACACTAGCAGATCACAGTTGACTGACGACTTTTGTACTGAGTAGGTGAAAAAGTTTTTTGTGAAAAAATTAAAATATTATTTTAAAGTGAAGTGACGTTTTTAAAAAAGTAGTTGTAATGGCTCCACTGGGGGTTTTATATGGGACCTTTTTATTCGCCAGAGACCCCTTTTAGGACCCTTTCCGAACATTTTCAGATGTAACCCTGGTTCATTTATGTGTATAAGATGGAAGAACAACTTATTGTTTGTAAAAGAAAATAAATTTCTTTACAATAAAAGAAGCCGGCATTATACAAATATAATGCTACGAGGCAACAATTTCGAGGAGCTCTCAAGAAAAATTAAAGTTCTTGGTAAATACTTAATGTGGTCAGTAATAAATGTATTTTTTCCTACATGCTTTTTTTTGTTGCTTTAGCCAAGAAATTAAAGTATAGATGGCGAACTGTGAGAGATAAATTCTACAGAGAATTAAAATCGAATAAATATCCTTCAGAAAGTGGAGCAATCTCTCCAAGAAAAAAATGGAAGTGGTTGGATCAGCTCATGTTTTTAAAAGATGTGGAATTTGCCAATGAAGAGTAAGTACTTCAAATGGTTATAGTCAGACATACATATGCATTTACAATGAGAATAATAATTATTTACAGTACTTCAGGCAACTATCTGATGGATTCAAGTAGTACATTCTGCAAATATTTGGCAGAAAGTCTCCCATCGTGCTCCGCTTGTGTAGATTTGACGCCAAAATCCCCATACTTGGAACGTCCGGCAACTTCTACATCTACTGATACATTTTTCCACGATGTCGATTACGAGATGATTGAAGAGTACATTGAAGGATCCACCCCTCAAAAGAGTGAGAAGGCGAGTGGAATTACAGGCATTCTGAAGGAAGCAAATGCCGAAATGTCTGAAATTGTCCTCTTGGCGGAAGGGGCTTTTGCTCCACGGGCGGAACAGATTCCGAGTCTCCACGGAAGTAGCCGGAGGCACACACGATCTCCCGAACTAGTCTTATTATCGAAATCTCAACAATACAGGTCACTAAGTCTCTGCTGATGAATTCTGGGATGGGAAGAAAACTATTTTTAGAACTGTTTGAACAAGCAGCCCTAGGCATTCACTCCCCATGAACATATAATAACTTACATTTCCTATTATAAAGGCCCTTTATTTCACCTCCAAGCACCTAATGCTCCTGGGCGATTTTATCCCAGATAAACCGTTGGATAAAAGTGTCCGAAGCACCTTTAGCATGATGCAGGTAACCCTGCAGCACTTGGTGTTTTTGTGGTATGGTTTCTTTTTACTGGCAGGCGTGTTAGTGCCTGGTTTCTTAAGTTTGCCATACCCACGAGAGTGGCCAGCAAGCCTATCCCTCACAGCAGAAGCTGTCTTAATAACAGGAGTGGGCAGTAATCCCACACCCGCCACATGAGAGGTCAATGTTGTCACCATCGAGGTACCAGCATGCAGGTCTTCGGATTCTGCAAAGTGGCTACACTAGACACAATAGTTCTAAGTGTGTTCACTTTGGAGACTTCTGAGGTCTTCGGATTCTGCAAAGTGGCTGCACTAAATACAATTATACTAAGTTTATCCACTTTGGAGACTTCTGCGGTGGAAGATGTAGACACAGTAGTACTATACTCCACCATGTTCTGCGGTGCTGCATCCTTAGGAGGGGTAGCAACATCTGACACTACTCCTACGGCAGTTAGAGTGGGTTTTTGTACACCCGAGACCTTAACTGTGCTCTTCAGGATCAGCCTAACTCTGCCAAAACAGTAGGCCACATTGCCTTTTATCATCTTTAGGCGATCCATCGAGCAGTCTGTGACACCTAGTACCAGATGAACAAGATCCCTCGCGATGGTCCTTTGTATGATCCTCCAGTTTCTGGCGAAGAGATCAGTATTCTGAGCATCGAGAAGCGTCAGAATTTTTGTTCGCAAAGTCAGTACTTTGTGGAAAGAACCCACTTATGATATGCGGTTCAAACAACATTTCCCGCTCTTTTTTTCGAAATTGACCCAAATCCACTCTGCAGTGGAGTGGGTCAATTAGCATACGACTAGGAGCTAACCTGATTTGTGAAACAAACCATGAAATTGTGGTTTAGCGACCTCATCAACCAACTCAATGATAATGTTCATGACTTGGGAACTGCGCGCCAGATCAACGGGAACCACACATCCCTACTGGGTCCCTTTAAGAGGTCTTGTCGAGTGCGGCAGACCCGGTTCTAGCTTTTTTCTTCTGTGGGGCAGAAGGGGTAGATTCCTCGGATCGCAGACGCTTAACCTCGATACCCTTCTAGGACTGAGAAGATTTGGCTATCTCTAAGTACGTTCTCTAGAGTCGCCGTTTTTTAAGGCAAGATTGAATCGCCTCTTTTCAACCGAATTTAGTTTTATGAATCCGGTGGTGGCTAGGGACAATTTCTCGACACCAACCTCAACGGCAGTGCAACCGGATTGAACCGAGTATTTGTCCGAGAGCATGCTGGATGATTCTCCGCAGAGAGTGTCTGAGTCAGAGTCGAGATTGGAGGTCAGATCCACTTCATCTCGTCTTTTATCAGCGACACTGAAGAGAGGGTCGGCCCTATTGGCAACGACCTCCTCAAGATTTACGGGTAGCAGAGTTGCTGTTCCATAAGTTGATGCAGCAGAGGGTGCATCACCCTGTGAAATTTTTGTTATATGTTCTGAAATTTGGAACCCACGATAGTCGGGAAAGGAAACATCACCAACAGCAGAGCCCGGTATACTGTGGGAAAGCATAGGATGAAGCAGGAGGTCGCCTGGTATCCTGAGTTCGCATACTAAAGACTAAGCTATTCCAACTTGGATTAGAGATTATTTCAAGAGGTTGTCTCTTGCCACAGTGATGAATTCAAGCCGCATAGCCCAGCAAGGGTCAAGAGAACACAAAGTCCGGTTGAGCGACTGGGCTAGTAGGCAGCTTATCATGCTGTAGCATTCGTTGTCCGGCGGCCGCCCCGAGGAGGCAGTGAGTCTTCTGCTCTTATGCTCCAGTGAAATAGTCAGTTACATTCCTCCCCCTCAAAATTTCACCCGCAATATGCGACATGCTTCGAATGCACATCAGTTTACCCTAAAGCCAAACTTCGGTCGTACTGTCAAATATAGGGATTCATTTATAAGCCGAACAACACGAATGTGGAATGATCTACCAGGCTTTGTATTTCCCCATCACTACAACCTTCAAACATTCAAAGCCAACGTGCATAGGCTCCTATTCTGTTCCTCTTCCCGCTTATTTCTAACGCCCGTGCCCTGAAACAGTTTAAGGGTATTCATATCCCCTTCGGCGCGCGCAGATTATAAAAAAAGGCTTTCCCGACAAGCCATTTCCAAACGATTGCATGCGTTTGGAATTATTCAAAAACAAGGAACGAACTTGGGTTCCTTATGATTTGAAGCCAAAGGACGTTGAGCATCGTTTTTTCGCCTGTGAACAACTGCTCCAGCGGCAAAAAATGAAGAGCTTTCTTCATCGCATCATGACGGGTGATGAAAAATGGATTCATTACAGCAACCCAAAGAAAAGAAAGTCATGGGGATTGCCCGGTCATGCTGTGTATTTGGTGGGATCAGGTCGGTGTCATTTATTATGAATTGTTGAAACTCAAGGAAACCATCAATGGGGAACGGTATCGACTTCAATTGATGCGATTGAGCCGTGCACTGCTCGAAAAATGGCCACAATACGAGCAGAGGCACGAAAAAGTGATTCTACAGCATGACAACGCTCGGCCTTACGTTGCCAAACCCTTTAAAACCTACCTGGAAACGCTCAAATGGGAAGTCCTACTCCACCCGCCATATTCCCCAGATATTGCGCCATCCGATTATTACTTGTTCCGTTCGATGGCACATGGTCTGGCTGATCAGCAGTTCCGCTCACATGAAGACATCAAAAAATAGCTTCATTTGTGGATAGCCTCAAAAGATGAACACTTTTACCGTAACGGTATTCCAGCTCTGCCAGAAAGATGGGAAAAAGTTGTAACTAGCGATGGGCAATACTTTGAATGATTCATTTATAACCATTTTTTCACAATAAAGTTGCATTTTCATCAAAAAAAAAGAGAACTTAGTTGCGCACCGAATATATTAGTAATTTCTTCTTTTATAACATCTAGTTTAGACTTAATATCTAACACATATTCGTTCTTTAAGTTATTATTTGATTTTAAAGGTACATTTCTTCGTTTGTAGCATTTGTTACATTTGTCAATTTGTTAATTCTTTGGATGAGCCATTTCCACGCACTTCCTACGAAGTTTAGGGATCTGGGGTTTCTTATTTTTGGCTTTAGGATATTTAATTGGTTGGTGATCTGTGCAATTTGGTGGGACAGTGTAAGAAAGCTGGGATCGGTTTCATTTATTTGGTACTGGACTTGCCGTTGGATATCCTCAATCAGTCGCTCGTAGGCTTCTAGGTCAATCACGTGGATGATTCTAAATGTACTCGTTTGGAGTTTGGCTGTCCCCATGCTTGTTGATATGATCTTAGAGCTTGAGTAATCTAGGATTTGAAGTTCGGCGAAGCATTGGGTAATGAGAAGTCGTAAAAGGGGTTAATTCCTAATATTATTCTTACGAATTATCTTTCCTGATTCTGTAAGAATTATGGTTGTTCTATCTTCTTTGACTATCTCCTTTTTATATAGGTATTTCGGTGAAAGCTTAGTACTTAACCGCTTATTTATTCTAACAAAGACTGCTTCACCTTGGGAATAACTTTTTATTTGTTGTCGTTTTTTGGTGTAGTATTCTAAAACTTTATTTGGTTTCAATATTAATTTTTTTTTACGGCACTCGTATATGGGGGTGTCTTGTAGATTTCTATCCCTAATTGATCTTGAAGCATGAAACATATGGAGGCTGAACTAAAAGTTTTTGTTCGTTATAGTATACTACCATTTTAGGACGAATGCAAATATAAGTTGCCTTAAGGGTTCCCTAATGTCGCCAATTGCCCTGGATTTAATGATTCGTACTTGTGCGTATTTCGAAAATGTATCTATTGTCGTAAGTACTAATTGCTCGTCTGTAGAGTAAATATCGAGGTGAACTACTTGGCCTGGATATTCGGGTATAGGGGTATTTCGCAAGGTTTGTTAGGTCGTCGGTCGTATTTCTGTTCCTTACAAACCTTGCACTGTTTTATTATTTCCCAAATTCTGGCTTTCATTTTGGGGAAGTAAACATTTTTGAGTATTTATATCTTATTTTCATTACTGTTTCTGTGAGCTCTGTTATGCTCTTTAAGGATTTGTTCTACTTGATCTGTCTGGTTCACGAGGTCTTCCACTTGGGTTTGGGTAAATCGAGCTTTATAAGCCTTGAGGTGGTGAGGATAAAATTCTTGGACTTTTCGCATAATTGCTTCGTTGGTGTAAAGTCCGTTAATAACACTAGTGTTGAGATATCGCCGAAGTATTGCAATACGATCTTCCTCACTGTAGTCAGATTGAATGAATATATGCTGTGAGGTAGTCATTGAGTTCACTTCAGAGAGTTGCGGTGGACGGGATAGAGCATCCGCAACTACGTTACTCTTTCCTGGTTTGTAATGTAGTTCGTGACTGTACTCTTCGAGTATCGCTTTCCAGCCTTTCATCTTAGAGTTGTTATTTTTGTTGCTGAGTGCGTATGTCAGCGGCTGGTGATCAGTGTAGATCTTGACTCCCAATGATAGCCAGCATCTCCTTTTCTTTAACCGGATAGTGTTCTTCGGCTTTGCTTAACGACCTTGAGATGAATGTTATGGGTTTATCCCTTTGCGAGACTACGAAAACGATAGCGTAGTTGGAGGCATGGGTTGTCAACTCGAATGGTATACTAAAGTTTCGCGGAGGCATCTGACCACATATGGTATTTTAACCAGATATGAAAGATCGTTTCTATATTCTGGATTTATGCCTTGGTCTCGGGTGACGGAAGTATCAGAATTGGGGTTTATTATCGAATTAGCGATATTCGAGACCATGTCGATAAGCTGGGCCGACAGATAACAGGCCGTATTTGAGCTTGAGGCTACGAAGGACTCCCTGGTTGAGGAGGGTTTCCTGGCTGGGGAGGGTATTCAATTTGAGGAATATTTAGCATGGGTGCGCGAAGGAGGTTATTGGGATTAGACATTTTCGGATATGTTAACGCTACGCTTTATTATTATTTTTTACTCAAGTTGAGGTTACTTAGAATTTTCTGCATTGTCACTAATACCTTACTTATTTTAATATAAAAAGTTCTCTGTTATTTTTTCTCTTTCACTTTGTAGATTAGGTTTACAAAGATTTGTTTAATGTACCTATATGTATATGTATGTATAGTCAATTTTTTGGTTTTATTCTTTTTTATTCACTTTGTAGATAAGGTTTACACAAATTTTTTAAATGAATTTTTATTTTTATTCTTTTTTATTCTATAATCTCACTTTGTAGATTTAGGTTTACAAAATTTTTTAAATAAATTTTTGTTTTTATTCTTATTTATTCTATAATCTTTTCTATTTTTATTTATTCTTTAAACTTTGTAGATTTAGGTTTACAAAATTTTTTAAATAAATTTTTGTTTTTATTCTTCGAGTATAAGCTTACATTAAGAATTTCGGGATCATTCTTTGGAGCGGCTGGCAGCGGTCGCTGTCTCCTTTTCCTCTGCTCTTCACTATGTGAGTTTGTTGCAGCTACTGGGGGGCCTCGGTTTCTCCAGGGAGTTCTTTAGATATATAGTTGGCACTTGTTTTTCTTTACACTTCACGCGCAGTTCTTATTCGCACTATTTTTACACGGATTTTCCTTTATATTCCTTTTTTACTATGTTAATTTTTTTCCCTTTATATTCGGATTTTTACTACGTAAAATTTTTTCTTTATATTCGGGTTTTTACTATGTAAAATTTTTTCTTTATATTCGGGTTTTCACTAAGTAAAAAATTGTTTCTATCAGTTATTTTTGGTATCGTCACGCATTTTAGCGCTACTTAAGGACGTACATATACAAACAATTTAATACCGAATTAATTTTGTCCACTATGTTAAAAATTTTATTTTATTTATGCTCAGGCTTTTACTTATGCTCAGGCTTTCACTGAAACGAATTTTTAATTTACTTAATCAACTTTTTTATTTTTTTGCTCGGGCTTTCACTTAAATGAACTTATAATTTACTTAATCAATTTTTTTATTTTTCTGCTCGGGCGGCAGTTATATTATTTCGCGCTGCGAAATGAAAACAAAACACAACTTAATTTCTATCGTTCAACAGTCCACTTTATTTATCCAACTAGAACTCAAAATTCATTTCATTTTACATCGGTTTTTATAATCTAACCATCAGGTGCGACAAGTGTTGACACAGCAGCTTGAGGTGTTGGATATTTCTCGGGAATTATTATTAGGTGCAGCGGATGTGAGCGTCTGGGAATTTACTGGCTGAGGATTGCTGTCTCAGGTTCAGCCAGTATGGCAACGTATGAATGCATGCGGAGAAACTGGGAGCATTACACCGAGCGGTATCTAATCCGAAAGGTATCTAATCCAAAATCTCGCTTGAGTTACTGGCCCATTTGTGCAGATTGAACACTCCCGACGCCAACAAACTGTTGACTTGATGACGCCTAATCCATGCTTCTTCAACAGTACCAGCTCCAGCAAACAGATCATCAACGTAAATAACTTCCTTCACCATACGTACGCCCAGAGTACATTTGTGTTCTTCATCAACAGGCAGTTGATTAAGTGATCGAATGGCAAGGTATGGTGCTCAAGTTGTACCGAACGTAACAGTTTTAAGACGATACACCTTGATCGGTTCGGTTTCACAATTACCCCAGACTATCAGTTGATAATAAAAGTTGTCAAGGCTAACACGGATTTGCCGATACATTTTTTCAATGTCTGCTGTGAAGGTATATTTATGTCTTCTCTACCTCAGAATAATGTCAATGACATCCGTTTGTGTTTTAGGTCCTGTAATCAGATGCTGATTGAACGAAGTCCCGTCCGTAGTTTTGGCCGCAGCATCAAAGTCGACCCGGAGTTTCGTTGTTGAACTGGACGCCTTGAATACCGCATTTTGTGGTACGAACTAATGATGAGGAGTCCTGAAAACAGTTTGTTGTACAGTTGTAGCGGATATCAAAACGGTGCCTTCGCGGTATCAACGGTAAAGTATCCAACGGTGCGCGGAATTTTTGACTGGAATGGTCCGACGGTGGAAGCACAGCAACGAAAATTATCCAGCGATCACTGAATTGCAATAATTTTGATTGCAGGATATTTGCGCTCCGCGATTTGAAAAATTGCACAACGCTAGACACCGTTTGGCACTAAAAAACATTTTATTTTTGAAATGTTAATTAATGTCTTGTTTTTTCTTTCTTCTTTTTAGGTCACACACTGATTAAAAACTATTAATCGATAAAGGATCGAAGGACCATGAAATGATCACCACTAGTAAATAATAAACTTCTAATAGACATCAAGGATAATTGAGTCAGATAATTTAATCACGTCTTTGTTCGTTTGACAGTTTGAGAGTTTGACATTTCTTTTGTTCAGAATTTTATGTTTTTAACACATTTAGTACGTGTGTTAAAGTAGTGTGACTAAAAGTATTTTAATTATATTTTGACTCAGGCGATGCTGACTGTACATTTCCGTAGCCTGTCGACACTTTATCCACAACAGCTTCTGAAATTGTCGATACATTCCAATCTCTGGGTTTACTTCAGATTAATAATGTAAAAAATGGCCAAAACCTCACCTTGAATCTCATTTTCTCCAATATTTGTGATGAAAGTTTTATCACCAGGAGCTACACACCTCTTGTTTCAGAAGATATGTTTCATCCTTCTTTATACATATTTTGTACCCTTGATGGAACTGAGTTTTACTGTTATAATTCTCTTAAATTTGATTTTAAAAAAGATAACTATAATGATATCTGTGTTGAGCTGTATCTCTCATTGGAACTTAACGAACTTCTAAGTATTAAGTCATATCGGATTATTATTAATTTAATCTTTAGATTTGTCCCTGTAAAAAACAGTCCATTAGATTCTTGTCCTTGCGAAAATGAAATAACTAGTAACTTTAAAATTCTAAAGAAAAAAGCTTATTAGAGATGACGTTATAGTTTGGCAAATAAAGACAGCATGCTTTATACAAGTCTAAAGTCAGAATCCAAATCCTCCCTTTATCATGCGTACCTGGTTTATATAAATGATATACAGAGTAGTATCAAATATATGCCGAATAAATTTTGCCAATTCATCAAGTCTAAGAACAAAAATGTTGGTTATCCAGCCTCACTGTCTTTTAACGGATGGTCAGCTGAATCCTCCTCTTCCATTTGCAATAATTTTGGAGCATTTTTTCAGTCGGTCTATTCAAAAGAAGACTCTGTTATTGGTGAACATTTCTTTTCCTACCTTGGGGATTCTTCTACTCAAATTTTTAATAATATTGTTAAACCAAAGTAAATGTAACGCTCCGTTTACTCAATGTTTCTTGCTTCGATCTCTTTGAAAGCCTGGCGACTACTTCTCTTTTCGCGATAAAACCAAGGCTATTTATAGCTCGTTAAGTTAACAACTCGGCCATCCTCACCTTATCGTGTCCTAATGATCAGCACCTGTATCGACTTAGCTGATTCCCACGCCCGCATCCGCAATCGAAGCGTCGTCGTTACCAGAGTCGTCATTCGCTCCAACGAGCCCTTAGTTCGGCAACTCACATCACGGCTTGAGCTTCTCCGAACTCATCACGTTGCTGAGCCTCCGTTGGTTTCTCTGCATACCTAGGATGTCTTCCACAATATAACGATCATTGGGCAGGACCCGAGTTATGAGATAAGGCCCGCGGTAGTGGGGCTCCATATTCGACCACAACCAGATCGTCCACCTAGTACCGCGATGACTTGCGATGTCTCAAGTCATATCGTTGTTTATGGTGCAACTAGCCCTCTTCGATGTTCCGCAGCGCTTTCTCTCTCCTCCGGTCCAATTCATTTGATTCGACCGGTTCCGCTTTTCCCAGTTCCAGCAGCAGTTTTTTTCCCATGATATCCCTCGGCGTATACATGAACAAAACTCATGTGGGCTTGCTTTCGTTGTTGAACTCCTTACTGTGTTCAAAACTCATGGGATCGTCCGCACGTAACCGGCCCAATTCTTTCTCACCGAGTGAGTACACTTCAGGGCTTCTATGATTGTTCTGTTGCACCATTCCACTTGTCCGTTCGCTCGCGATGTCCTCACTGAGGTTTGGATGTGCTGCACCCCATGGTCATCGCAGTACTGCCAAACACCTTTGAAGTGAACGCTGTTCCACGATCAGTTACCATCCATCTCGGCGCGCCAAAATACCCGGATATGTTCGCCAGAGCGTTGAGTACCCTCGTCGTATTCACTATTTTTACCGCTCGTAAGATGACGTATTTCTTAAAATTATCGACGATAGCCAGTACACACCTGGTCCCTTCTTTCCCTCGAGTTAAAGGTCTGAGAAGATCCAGGTGCACTGTGTCAAACGGCAATGGCACTCATTCCGCACTATGTATTTATTTATTTATTTATTGAGCTTAGTACAAGCTAACTTAATCTAACTTAAACCAAACTTAACCTAATCTAGATTTTTTTTTTTTTTTATTTTTTTTTTTTTATCTCCGGGCCCACGGGCCCACTTATTTTTAAACTATAACTAAATGTACTTAAAACTAAATGCTTAAGACTAAAAGGAGATGGTGTGAAGAAAGTGAAGCCAAGTGAGTTTACGAAAGGGAGGGTGAGGGGTTTGAGTGAAGGCAGTTTCTCAGTGCAAATTTGCTGCGGTGAAAATCAAACGAGCTTTGCATTCCGTTCGCCAGTCGTAGCATTCTTGATATTGGCTCGTTACGACCATAATTGGTGCGGTGGAAATTTTGGTGAAAAAGTGGTACAGACCTAAGGTTGCGTGGATTTGTTTCAAAAGAAATTGTTCGGAGCAGCGTGGGCAGTCAATGTTTCCTGTTATCAACTGATGGAGAAAGAGTATGTTGGCTACTTCTCGACGTTTTACGAGTGATTGCAAATTAATCAGTTTTAAAGGATCCTCATATGGGGGTAAGTTAAATCTATCAGTCCATGGGAGGCCGCGTAGAGCAAAACGGATAAACCTGCGTTGAACCGCTTGTATTCGGAGAGAATGGACATCGTGGTGCGGAGACCACACTTAGCTAGCATATTCAAGAATTGGTCTGATAAATGTGACATAGAGGGATTTTGTGACATAGGGGTTTGAGAATTCCTTAGACCAGCGTTTTACGAAACCCAGCATTGAGTTGGCCCTGCTTATAATTTGGTCTATATGGCAGCGAAAATTAAGTTCACTGTCGCAGATGACACCCAGATCGCGAAACAGAGAGACGGGGGGAACAAGCTCATTGCCAATGAAGTATAATCGGGGGACTGGTGGAACACGCTTGCGGGAATATGTAATATTTTGACATTTATTCATATTAAGCTCAAGGAAATTTTTTTGGCACCTTGTTGAAAAATTGTTTAAGTCTTCTTGGAGTGGGTAAGAGTCGGCGGGAGTTGAAATGTGTCTGAAGATTTTCATATCATCAGCGTAAATGGAAAGATATGAATTTTTAATGACAAAATCAACGTCATTGGTTGACAATATGAATATCAGCGGACCCAGGTGGCTGCCTTGAGGAACTTCAGAGGTAGCTGTAATGGGGTCAGATACGGAGGATCTAAATAAAACTTCGTACTGTCGTTCGTCAAGGTAGGATTTAATCCACTTAATAAACCCCGGTTGGAAACCGAGAGCTTTTAGTTTGAGAAGAACTATGGAGTGGGAGATTTTATCAAAGGCTTTACTAAAATCGGTGGCAATTAAGTCAACTTCTATACCATCTTCTAATGCGCATAGAGTAGTCGAAACAAATTCTGTTAAGTTTGTTGTAGTTGACCTACCCTTTAGGAAACCGTGCTGATAAGGCGAAAAGATGGACTTGCAGTGGAAGAACATTACATCGTATATAATGCTTTCGAAGAGTTTAGGTATGCAGGAGAGTTTAGCGATCGGTCGGTAATTTAAAATTTCTTTTCTAGGACCTTTTATGTGAAGATGTATTATATAAGAGCTCTTCCAGATCGTTGGAAAGACACTCTCTGCGATGGAAAGTTGGAAGAGAGTGGTAAGGGGTTGGGCCAAATGCTCTATGCATTTTTTCAGAACTATTGAGGGTATACCATCAAGACCAGCTGAGTATTCGCATTTGAGTCTTTTTATCTTTTCTTCGACAAGTGCTACACATATATCAACAGAAACTAATGACGTTTGGGAACAGTTTCTCATGTAGGAGAAGTACTCAAAATCAGGTTCCAAGACATGGTTGGAGAATGATTGGCTGAAGAAATAAGCGAACATATTTGCGATGATTTTAGGATCATTCGACGATGAAGTAGATAAATTCAAAGTCGAAGGGTAATTATCGGATTTTTTTTTTTGTATTAATGAAGTGAAAAAATCGCTTGGGGTCAGAGATTAAGTTGGATTGCATCCGAACTAAATATTCATTATAAAGAGATTCGCAGAGTTCGGAGAAGTTGGTATATGCGTGGAGGTAGGTGGAATAATCAGATTCAGTGCGAGACTTAAGATATGAGTGCCAGAGTTTATTTCTTCTATTACGAAGCGAACGTAACTCTTTGGTAAACCAAGGCGGTGATGACGAGGGGGTTTTCTGGGGTACGAAAGGAACGGATTGCGTGAAGCAATTGAAAATCTCGGTGTAAAACTTGGAGAGAGCGTTCTCGGTATTAAGATGTGATTTGAGGTTGAAGTTGACATTACATAAAAGGGTGTTTAGTGTCGCGAAGTCAGCTTTCCGGAAGTTAAAGCTATATAGCTTCTCTGAGTGGAGAGATTTATTGGCGTTATTGTAGGAAAAAGTAAGAGACAAAGGTGGGTGGTAACGATCTAATTTAGAAAGGAGATGTTTACTTTCTGACACGACACAATTATCGGCATCCGTTGAAAAAATAAGTTCGAGTTGTCTTTCTAAGTTGTTAGTGACGCCACTTAGCTGACAGAGTCCGGAGTCAGAAAGGCAGTCAATGAAAAGAATCTCCTTGTCCGAGGAGGGATTGATAGCGACATAATGAGTCTCGTCATCCGATACAGCCCATTGCAGGTTGGGTAAATTAAAGTCCCCGAGGACAATGACAGTGTCACAGGGGTCAGCATCGTTAAATATGGAATCAATCGCGTCAATGGCGAGTTGATAACCTTGAATGGGCTGAGATGGCCGAATGTAGCAGCAAAGAACGTAAATAATGCGCTTTGAGACAGCAATCTTGACACAAACGAACTCAAAATTTGAGGTGTGTGAAGTTTTAACGAGTGTAGAGTCGAGTCGGTTGTGTATTGCTAAAAGCACACCACGGCCAGAGGATTCGTCCTCAGTATCGAGACCATCATCACGAAAGACATTAAAATCTGAGGTTAACAATTCGTTGTTATTAAAGTCACAGGTCAGATTAGTTTCGTTTAGGGCAAATATTTCGTAAGGGAGCATTTGGGAATTCAAATATATGGTGGAGGTTTTAGTTCGCAGCCCCCTTACATTCTGATAGTATATGGACAGGCTCAGCGGACGGGTGCTTGGAACTTCTGATGGAGATAGAGATGAAGACCCGTTAGGAACAAAAGTAATTTTAAAATCGGCGCGAGTTCTTTGGAGATGCGAATGGCGTTTAGAGCTGATATATGAAGCGAATGATGATAGATCGTTTTTTACCTGCACTGGAGAAATGTTAAGGCTTTCATGAAATTGGATGAAAATTTGCATTAGGGCTTGCTCATCGGTTGGGAGGCCTTCCTGAGAAATCGATAACTTAATGTTTGTGTTGGTTTTACCATCAATGCAGGTGGAGTCGGGTTTATCGTGCAAGTAGGCAAGGTAAAGGCGTACATTATCGTAAATCCTACGATCTCTCAAGCGCGACATAACATAACGGCCATCATCTCCAGAATCTGCAAATTGTTTTGTTAATTTAACGGAAGGAGGTAGTAGTGGATCTAAGAAGGCAGGTGGTGAGGCGTTGGTGTTAGTGGCAGTGTTGGAAAAAGCTGCTGAGGAGGGAAGGACGGATGATGAGACGGCTGCGTTAGTGGTATTATTGGAAGAAGCTGATGATGATGGCGGAGCGGGATTGATAACGTGCGACCGAATGAAATTGGGGTAAGTAATGTATGGAGGATCCGAGACAGTTGGGGTATTTTTTGAAAGAGCGGAGGAAGTGGGTGTGAGGTCGAATGATACTCGGTTGCACTTAGACAGTTTTGCACCAGTTTTATGTTGAAAATTAGGGAATATGTTCATTTTAAATGACCAATTTGGGTTATTTGGCTTGGTGGACGGGAAATGAGACAAGGGAAAGTGGTTGGACTTTTGGTGGGAATGGGGTCTATTTTTGGGTCTATTGGGTCTTATGGTAGAAGCGGATGGGGGTAGTGAACTTACTTTACTTAACTTATTAATCCACAACGACATCGTCATCCCTCCTATTCTGATAAATTGTTCCCTCGTCCGGAAAAGCCAGTTGTATTTAGAAGGTATCATGACCTTAAAGCAATTAGATTTGTTACGCTGTGTAGTAGTGAACCTTCGGCATCTTGATCCCGTGATGCAGTAATTCTGTTTAAAAAAGTTGCAGACCCAGGATGCAGTGGCTTGTCTTGGGGCATCCTGTAGAAGGTATGTGGTAAATTCGGTGGTGTTAAAATGGTCCTTGGTATTATTAGTAGTCGTATTTCCTTGGAGCTTGAGGATTCGGGCATTCCATTCGGATAGTATCCAAATCGTTCCGAATTTGTGAACTACTCGATCTGCAACAGGCATAGCTGGCACAGGAACATCTTGTGGAGCAGGTTCAATAGATGGATCGGCATGAAGATCAATATCGGTAGAAGTAGGGGTTGCATTAAGCAACTCGTCAAGAAGCGATTTGTTGTTGGGTAAATGATTATCACTAGAAATGTGGTCTAGCTTGCCAGATACGAATCTTAATTCTTCTAGAATTTCCACAATAGCAAGCCTGGTAGAAGTGGATTCATCTTTCAGAGAATTAAGGTTCTGCTGGATAACCTCGACGCGTTCCGTCTGCGCAGCAATATTTGTTCCAAGAGACTCCATTGTAAGTGAGTGGGTCGAAATCGACTCGTTGACTAAATTTATATCCCCATGTATAGCATCGAGTAGGGATAGCTTAGATTCCTCGATAAAGCTGCGAAGATCAGAAATGGAATTCAAGGTTTTAGATGTTTCAGCCATGAGAGAAGGTTTAGTTGCTAAATCGCGGGATTTTTTGAAAGTTAATTCCGTTAGCGCCACTAATTTATTCTCTAAATTATTGAGCTTTGACTTGCTCAGATCGTTTGAGGATGCTAATATATTATTCGAGTCCTCAATGCATTTAATAACCTCATCGAATTTTTTTAGTTGGTCCAACACTTTTTTAGAGAGGAGTTTGAACTCGGAATGCATTGCGTTTGACGATTCATTATGGCACTTAATAACAAGCATAACATGCGTGAGCGAAATTTCCTTGCACTCATCGCAGAAGAAAAAATAATTATTCGACAATTCTTTTAGACAATTAGTCGATCTTCTGCTGATGCCAGTGCAAATGGGGTGGAATAATTTACCACAGAGGCCCCTGCATGTTACCCATTCCGTGTTGGTATTGTCTAGTCCACAATTAATGTTACCGCACTTTTCTATTTTTTGTTTTATTTAATTTTTCTTATGACAAGTAGGTCAGTTACTTTTATGTTTATAAGCACTTTTATATGTAAAAGGGGCACAAGGGTGAACGCACTAGGTATGTAGGTCGAAGAGCGACGGAAGAAAAAAGAAAAACCATGAGTGGGGAGTTGATGGTGATCGCGTAATATTCGATGTTTGCTTGGTCAGCGGGAGGTGGCAAATTAATAATTAACTGACTCGCGATACAGGGAAAAGAGAAAAACACGTCCGAACTGTACGACAATCAGAATGGAAACGTAGCTCCCCTTCCGGCTATTCACCCTTCCTTGTCGAGTAGGCGCAGTCCACTCATGCCTTAATGTATTCCCGAGTGAAACCACGCACCCTCGGGAAAAAGTACGTTTCTAGCATTCGGGTCAAAGTTTTCTCGTCCACATCGTCATGGCAGAGTTTGAAAATAAACCACCCTATTGCGTGCGGCACCACCCATTTCTCAGCTCCCCTCACTAGTCGGAATAGTCGCATCCCTCGGAGTTTGAAGTCCTTCGGCAGCTGTCGCTTCGAGCTCATTAGATCGTTCGACTTCAGTTACTTGATGATTGTGCGCAACTTTATTGTCCTACCACTGCATGGTCGCCATGTCCTTGATAAGCAGGTTAAAGACATGCAAAGACGCTTTTTCCATCAACTTTTCTTTTTCCACCAGCTGTCGACATAGCGCGTCCACATAGGCCGCCTTCTTTGCACGTTGATGTACCATTTCGAAAGAGAACTCCTGCATTTTGAGTCACCCCTTGCCCACCCGTGGAATAATCTTCGGCGTGTTCTTTATGACCACAATGGCTGCACAGTCAGTGACTGAACGATGGCCAGCACCTCCAGCTCGTAGGAGTGGTATTTCTTCTCATCGAATGACAGTTTGCGGCTGTAAAACATTACTGGGCGCAACACCAAGTCATCCTTCCCTCTTTGGAATAGTATTCCAGCCAGCACAACGGATGAAGTGTCCGTGTGCACCTCATGTTCGCACTCGGGATCGAAGATGGCCAGCACCGGACTACTCAGGGTTTCCTTAAGCCTCCGGAATGCATCTTCCTGTTGGGTTGCCATAAGAACTCCCGATCTGTTTTCAACAGCTCCATGAGGGGTACCGCCACCTGGTCATAATCCTGACAAATTTCCGGAAGAACCCGATGAGTCCCAGACACTATCGTACTTCATGGATGTTCCGTGGCGCTGGAAACTCCATGATTGTCAACCAGCACTTCTGCAGTGCCTCCAAAAATCTTCACAACTTCTTCAAGCCGTCTTCAATGGTCTTGTTGGCAGCATTACTCTTCCACAATAGTGACTTCATTAAGTTCATGCAAGCTTGGAAATGCGCCGTAGCATTTACGAGGCCAAAGGGTTAAATTCGAAGGACCCCTCGTCCGTTGTGAAGGCGGTGTACTTTTTGCTTTGCTCCTCCATCCGAATTTGATGGTAACCCGACGCCAAGTCCAGCACGGTGAAGACTGAGTTCCCACACAGCGATGAAAATACCTCGTCGATCACTGGCATGGGGAACTTTCGCTTAACCATCGATACAGAACCTATCTGTTCCGTCCTTTTTCTGTGTCAAGATAATCGGCGAACATTGATGATGGAGGAATTACCCCAAGTTACAGCAACTCCTCGACTCGTTGACAACCGCCCGTTTTGCGAATGGGAGCCTATACGGTTGCACACAGACTGGCTGCGACGTAGTGAGCCGAAGTGCACACTCACCCAACCTCGACTTACCCAACTCATCGGTGGTCATAGCGAAACATTCCCGATGGGTATCGATCAGGTCTTGGAGCTCCCTCCTATTGGCTTCTCCGACGTCTCCCACGTCTAGACCCGCAACGAATATCCTCCCTTTCTTGCTTCGAGTTCGGTCACCCCATTGCCACCCGATGCGTTAATACAAACTCCCACCGGATTCTTTGCGTCCAGTAACCGTTGGAACAACTCCTCTTTGAGCCCAGTTTGGTCCAACCCCCGCTTTTTCAGTTCCTCTCGCAACTCGTCCGTATTAGAGCCCCATATTCCTCTTCACGCTCTTTTCTGCTGCCCATTGGACGTCCTATACATAAAAAAAATGCAGCCTCCAGTTGTCGCACGCTTTCCACAAAGTCAAAATAGCAAATTCTCCAATGAAAAAAAAAAAAACGAACAAAATTTCAGATGCCAGTCTCAAACCTCCTTAAAAAGTCGATCCAGTCGCAATTTCAGATCACCAAAATCCGACGTCTTCCCTTGTTCTCTTCTTCTCTTGTTCTTTTATTTAATTTTTTTTTTTTTTTTATTTTTCTTTATCACGCGACAGTGGTCAGATCAATTTAAAGAATTGAGGTACTCGTAAAAGGAAGTGAAAAAAAAATTGTGGGTAACCGCTTGATCGAGAAAAAAAATAATCAACCGATCTCTTCAGTGGCAAAAGTTGGCACGTCTTTCACTCCTACATACACCAAGTAAAAAAAAAACATACGCACTCCTGCACCGATTTTTGCAAGTATGTACCGTTTGACGAAAAAAAAACGAAGTCCCGATACTTATGCGGACGTTTCTCTATCCCACTTCTGATAATGATAAACCAAAGTAAATGAAACTCACTGTTTACTCAAAGTTTATTTATTTACTCTCTTGGAAAACCCGGCGACTACTACTCTCTTCTCGATACAACCAAGGCTATTTATAGCTCGTTAAGTTAACAATATTGAAATTTCGTAGAATGATTCCTTGGACGGTTTGACTGGAATGGACTCAAGTTTTAATCCTGGCCCCGATTGCACAAAATTGTATGCCATATATTTAACCTATCATTAAAAACTAATATCTTTCCGTTTGTCAATATTCCTTTTTTGTCATTATTTTCAAATTTGGTAGGAGAAACAAAATTGAGAATTATAGAGGCATATGCAAACAGTTATCTATGCCAATATTGTTTGATATGTTGGTTACTGAAAAATTAAATTATTTCTGCAAATCTCTCATTTGCAACAATCAGCATGGTTTTGTAAAGAAAACGATCAACTGTTACCAATCTTCTACACTTTACGAATTTCGTTATTTCTGGAATCGGTAAAGGAAACCAAGTGGATATATGATAGATATCAATATGTGAAATTTCGTAAACAAATTTCTAATGAAATCTGTGTGACCTTGAGTGTCCCCAAAGGAAGTCACATTGGTCCTCTTTTTTTTCATCTTATTTGCTAATGATGTTGTTAAATTCTTAACTGAATAATAATATTCATGTTTGCTGATGACTTTAAGTTAAATTTGTCGTGAAAAGATATTCATTGTTTTTGCCACGGAATTGTACTTTGGGGTTTTTTAATTTTCATTTTTAATACATTTTTATTTTTTAAATGCATTGTAACTTAATTGCTAGACAAAAACGCTTAAAACTAGCTTAACTAACTTAACTATCTTATTCTAACTTACTGGCCCTAAGGGGGCGCTCTAAGTTAAACCTAACACTTAAAACTATGTCTTTCGACGTACCGTACTTGAACATTTTTTTATTTATTTCATTTATTTAATTTTAACTGTAATTAAGAAAATTATATAAAAACTTAGTGACTGACCTTTTTTGTATTTTTATATATATAAAACTTATAAACTACCTTAAAATAAATCTTAAAACTATCTTGTTCTAAATTAGCCTATCTTATTCTACCTTACGTATTTTCTACGTAAATTTTTTTTTGTTTTTGAATGTTTTTTTTTTGGTTTTTTTATCGAGTGCTGTTTTTTTTTTATTTTTATTTTATTTTTTTTTTATTTTTTGTGTTTTTTGTGCTTTTTTTTAATTTTTTCATCCAAGTGCTGTGGATATTTTTTTTATTTTTTATTTTTTTATTTTTTTATATATATTTTTATTTTTTTTTTTAATTATTACCTACAAGCTAAACTACCTAAACCTAAACTATGTAAGTCGGCCATGGAATAGAACAGCCAACCTCAAACATCCAACAGGCTACCCTGGATTAGGAGGAAACGACGAAGGAGTTTCCTCTCTTTCGGCTACCCACCAGAAATGACCGTACTGACGTTGTACGTCATAAATATCGCGACCCGTTACCGCCCTACTAAACCGGAGACGCTCCACACTGCCGTGTGCAACGTCTCTGTCGTAGTTCAGTAGTCTATCCACAGCTGTACGAGCAAAGTGGAAGATTAGCGGTACCGCCAATCTGTCCTGGATCAGATCTTCTTATCAAAATAGAGGAACGCCTCTGGGGGAACAAAGCCGTTAAGGCGCACTCTCTCGTGATACTCGTAATTGGGGTAATAAACCCCGGAGATCAGGCTGTTCGTCGAGCTCATTCCTCTTGCAATGTGCCTTCGAATCAGCTTGATAACGAAATTATCCACTCTTATTAGGTTAGCCCTGTTGTATAGGACCTCATTGGGATAGAATTTTATGTACTGGGACTCTGGTGTTCTGTACAAATGAAGGCAAACCCGAAGGCAAGCCCTCTCAAACACCCGAATCTTTTCCAACAAGCTTGCTCCCACGTTGAACTACGCGGGACATCCATATACGAGCATGGGCCGGATGAGGGCCATGTAGCAGATTACCTTTACCATTGCATCGAGTTGCTTGCTATAAAAAAGTCTCTTTGCAAGGGCAAAAACACCTTTGGCTCTGGCCAGAGCAGCATCTATATGTTTGTTAAAATATAGATATTGGTCTAACCAAAGCCACAGGTATCTGACTACACTTCGACACGCAAGTGACTGTCCGTGTGGTCCCACGATTGAGAACTTTTGCCAATTCTTTCTGGTATCCCTAGAGGCCACAGGGAACGGCGTCCTAAAAATAATGGTTTCCGATTTCTGGAAGTTGATCTTCAACTTCCAGTAATCGCAATATCGCTGAATCTTATCGAAGTCACGTTGTAAGAGAGTTGCAATGACCTCGATTTTTAGTACTGATCTGTACGCGATCAAGTCGTCTGCGTACGCTATGGCATGGTGAAGAGATCCTATCAGATCGCTCGTGTAAATGTTGAAAAGGATCGGTGAATTAACCGCACCTTGTTGCAGACCGTTTTTAATTAGAAATGTTCCAGCAGAAGTCACATTGCCATTTTTCACAATGAACTGTCTACTGGTGAGCATGTTATGAAGTACGTACAGCAGTGGTTTGCTTTTGCACAGCCTGCTTAGCTTGTAGAAGAGTCCCTCTAACCATACGGTGTCGAAGGTCTTCTCCAAGTCAATCAGGCAGGCACCCGTCCACTGTTTCTTGCTTTTGTTCCATTGGATATCCGATACCAGTTTAGACGCGGCATGTATTGTATCATGGCCCGCCTTAAAACCGAATTGGTTATCCGGAATTATATTATTGTTCTCAGTCCACTTAAGCAGGGCTCTATTGATCAGTTTTTCGAATACCTTGCTGATGTTCGGAAGGAGACTTATCGACCGGAGATTTGCCGGATTGGAGGTGTCCTTACCCCTTTTGGGGATGGGTTGTATCACTGCACTGTTAATGTGCATTATTCAGCGCATTGTTAAACAGAGTGGTGTAAATGTCCACAGCTTCTAGAGGAAGATGTCGAAGCACAATGTTCGACACTCCGTCGATTCCTACAGACTTTTTCCTCCTCAATGAGTCGAAGATCGCTTGGAGCTGCACCTTCGATATGTACGGGGGATGTACCCTTTCATCGGCGATGACATTATTTGCCATGTTATCGTCATTGAACTCGGTAAATCCTATGTTCTCGGATCGCCAGTGCTCTATATCATTTCGAAAATAGAAGTTGTGCACAAGGACGCGATCTTCCAGGTCGTGGTTCGGGTAAATGGTATCATTCACCTTGTACACTTCCTGGAAAGTAGCCCCTATAACCTCTACCTTCTCCCGCGGATCTTCGATCACAAAGAAGTTGTCATCCTCTACTGCAATATCTGGATCTATATCTGCTGTTACTAGTATTTGTCCATTGTTCGTCGTTCGGAGGATCTTAAGACACGGAAGGGCGTTTTGATTATTCCTCCGAAATATTTTATTTATTTGTGGGAACATACTCGGGTTGTTGGATTTCATAGCCTGAATTTTGTTGTTCCAATGCAAATTTACAGAAAGTCTGTAATTTTCTCTAATTAATTTCTGGAGGTTTTTAATCAACGACTTCAGCGTCCTAACCTCCGTGTTTTGTCTGTCAGTAAACTGTCTGTACAAGGTTTTTAGTCTCGACAGCAGTGTACTTTTGTGTTGGTGTAGTGCGTCAATTGTTGCATTTCGGAATATGTCTGCGTTGTCAGTATGTTGATACCGAGGTATCGTATTGTCCATAGTTCGTTTAATTGTCTCGTCCATTTGTTTTAGGTAGCAGTCAATCTTCTCGTTTGACAGATCCCTTTTGGACGGTGCGTAGAGCGAATTCGAGGAGCTTGCTCTTGTCAGAGTTCTTGAGAAGCGAGTCCAACGCGTCCTACTGTAATTGTAGGAGTACGTTTGGACAAACTCCTCCAACTCCGCAATTTCGTTGGAAATGGTCACTGTCATACACAAATGTGTGCAGGCAGTTTATAGCTTGTCGGTCCATATCGGTCAGTTGTACCCGTACGTCGAACAGCATAAGATCCAGATAGGAGCCGCTTCTAGGAAACGACGGACAATCTGTAGCTTTCAAATCGAGTTTATACTCGACACTATGCCAACCCAACCAATTGAATAGTAGGTTCCCTCTAGGATTTGGTGTGTTATTTCCCCAATCTCTATGTTTGGCGTTAAGATCTCCGGCCATGATGAAATAATTCTCCTCCAACTCCAGAATTAGGAATCGAAAAAGTGTCTCGAGCTCTGAGATAAATAAAGTAGATTGAGTAGCTTCAGGTGCATAGAGTGCGACCAAGTACATTCTCTTTCCACTACGGAGAGGGATGCCTGCCGCCATTTGGGCGTAGGTCACTTGGGGAGTCACGGATTGTGTTTGAATTGGAGCAGGTGGTCGTTTCACTATGACCTTCTCCTGACGAACCAGATTTACTTTCTTAATATACTGGAACTTAGGGCAACCCCGATAGTTTGCGGTGTGTCCCGAGTTCCTGCATAAAGCACACGAGAGGTGGCTCTTATCTGCCACTCCATCCTTACCCAGAGTGCATTCCTCTGCTTTGTGGTTCTTTCCACACTTGACACATCGAGGCTGCATTTCGCAGTTCGACGCGGCATGCCCGAACCTTTGGCAGCGAACACATTGCAAAATGTTTTCGCTCCTTCTTAATTTTTCCCATGCGACAACCTGGTAGTCTAAGACTTTAATACTCCTTAGACCATCCAGTTTGCTATTGGGTGAAAGCTGAACTAGGAAGAACGGCAGTTTCCTCTTCTCCCTTTTTGCCTTAGCTGTGGTGAATGGCTTGAAACCTACAAATTCGAACTCGTTGCACTCTTTCTCTTTAAGCAGCGCAAGGAGCGTCTCCGGATCAGTGGACGGGTCTATCCCCCTCAGCAGCATTGTTTGCCGCTTTTCCCCCTTCGGGGTGAAGGAGAAGAACTGTCCTTTAACAAATCTTTAATTTTTTTATACTGTTCCACTGTATTGCAGTGGATAGAATGCCTGTCTACATTTAAACGTTTAATAGAAAAATTATTTCCCATGGCCGACTTACATAGTTCGATGGTATCCTTCAACTCCACCTTGTAGGTATTTATTGGTAGCACCCTCGCCTTTGTAGTCGTCTTCTGTTGCGGTTGTTGCTGCGGTAGTTGTTGCTGTTGTTTCTGCTGCTGATGCTGTGGTTGTTTCTGCTGCTGCTGCTGCTGCTGTTGCGTTTTCTGCTGCTGTAGTAGTTGCTGCTGTTTTTTCAGCTGTTGTTGTTGCTGTTGCTTCTGCTGCAGTATTTGCGGCTGTACTGGCTGTTGCCGTTGGCTTTCTGGCGGCTGTTGCTGTAGTAGTTGTTGTTGTTGAGCGCGCTGGAGCTCCTGTTGTCGCTCCCTCTTCCTTCTGGCCATTTGTTTGGCCTTTATGGCACGCACCCTCTGTTCGAGCTGCCTGATGCTGCTAGTTAGACTCTCGATTTCTTCTTCTTCATCATCCGATTCGGAGGATGCTAGAACTCCGCAGCTATTGTTCTCATCTCCAACGTAGTGGCCTTCCCCACCGTCGGAGATATACGCTAGCTCGACAGAGTCGACAGAGGGCCTCTGTCGCTTTTTTTCTGTTGCTACTTTTGTTTTTGTGCTCGGCGCCCCTTCACTCACTCCACCTGGCAGCTGTATAGCAGAAGCTGATGTGGAGGGACGCTTTACAAGGTTGGGAGAAGGTTTCAACTTCCTTCTCCTTTTCCCCTTACTTGCGGTTGCCACTGTTGCTGGGTGGCCTGTCTGCACTGCATCGGCTGACGAAAAAATAAATAGAAAAAATAAGGACTTACGTGTTGTGCCTTGAGCGGATGTCTGCAGGGTCGAAATTACGCGACGCGGGAATCCCGATTTGCAATTGGTTGTAGATGGCTTCCGTGTAACAAAAGGAAGACAATGGAATTGCACTTGCACTGCACTTGCGCAATGTATCTTGTATGTATGTATATATATATTAATTTGATTAACTTTTTGTAAATTTCTTTTCTAAATCAATTTTTTTTATTTTATTTAGCACACACAATATCTGGCTTCGAAGGACCACTGTTTTTACCACGGAATTGTACTTTGGGGTGTTAATAATAAAATGGACTTTACTTCCTTTACTTTAGACAAAGAGATATACATATGCAAAATGTAGAATGCAAGAACACGCACCGATCTCAACGTTATAAACTTCTTTATTCGAATGTGTACTTTGACTTTACATTTTAGAGTATATATGCTTTTGTTATTTACTTTTAATTTTGGCGCGAAAAACAATTTGGCAATGTATTTGTTTCATATGTTTAGTAAATTTTGTGTGTAAACGAATAAATGAATAAATTACAAATGAATTTACAAAAACATAGAATTTGAACTAGTTGTGTTCGTAGTAAATCACCCCTCAAGCATACGAGTACCTATTCTATTAATAAAAAATTTTGTTATATTGCTGGATAGTAAACTATCCTTCAACAGTCATGTTGAATACATTGCTAACAAAGCTAATTGGTCATGAGGAATGCTAAGGCGTTATGCTTCTGAGTTTTCTGACCCATATATTATTAGAACATTATATCTATCTTTTGTTGGGTCTATTTTAGAATACGCATGTATTGTATTTATTAATTGAATCTATCCAAAAAAATATTTCTTAGGTTTACCCTTAGAGGACTTCCTTGGGTCGATCCAAATAATTTACCATCCTACCAATCTAGGTTAAAATTGATTAGTTTAGAATCATTAGAAGTTAGGAGAACGGTAGCAAGAGTTATTTTTCTACATAGGATACTCACTAGTGAGATTGACTCCCCGGAAATCCCAAACCTTCTCAACATAAACGTTCCTTCTTTCAATCTACGTAACAATAGATTATTTAGCACAGCCCACTCGCGTACTAACTACGGCCGTTCCTCCTCAATTAACGGTTTAATGATAGCCTATAATGCTTATGTCAATTTATTTGATTTTAACAAGTCAATCCTGGATATATTGTTTGCTCTGTATACTTCTAATGCTGTTATGTGCTCTATTTGTTAATAATATTGTTTCTTCTATTTAAAAAATGTATATGCTTATGTCAATGAAAGTATTGTACTTTGGAGACGAATAAATTAAATAAAACAAAAGAGTTAAAATTAAAACAAAACTTTACTACCAACTGAACTCGGTGACTTTGTGTAGTCTATCGGCTTAGTAATGTTTATCTAGGAGTTGTCTGTGTGTGTGCACATACAGTGTTACATAATTTCCAACATCCTCCGGCCGGCGAAGATGTAGAATGATATATAATGGCTGAACAGGCCTTCGTGTTCGACCGCCATCTGCGTAGCATTATTTCGTAAGCAGTTTTGAAAATATTCACCCGAATCCGAATATAAGTAAAGAAAACCTCGTTTGATTCATATTTGTTTAACAGAAATTAAAAATCGTACCGAAAAAGAAATGAAGCTATTACAGTAGGAACAATGAAAGAGAAGAATGTACATATGTTTTGCGTGTAGTGGTATCATCCGTTGTTACTACCCAGAACATTTTGAGTGTTAGCAAATCGGTTCTCCATTAAAAAACATGGTCAAACCCTTTTGCTGTTGCAGTTCCATTTTCGAAGCGTCATTGTCGCACTTCTCAGGATAAAGTTAGCTTCTCGATAGATCTCCAACCACGAGATCGTCCATATAAAATGCCCTCCGCAGCCTTTCGCATGTCTGTATGTATTTGGCGTTAGCCTCTTCAATAATTTTCCGTAACGTGGCAGCAAGAAGAAAGGGACTGCTCGTTACGCCAAAGGTTACAAGCTTTGATTCCGTGTGTCATTGATGTTGTCAGAGAGCCAAAAGAAACAATGGGTGTCTCAGTTCAACTCATCTAAAAATAATATATTTGCAAAAATGCTTTCTCGATATCATCTATAAGTCCAAAAAAAATCAATAAAATAATAAAAAGTTCAGGCAGTAAACCCTATCCTACCCCTTAGCAATAGTTCAACGACGAATAGTTGGTAGCATGCGCTGAAGTATCAATATACTGGGCGGTGAGGTAAATAATACGTACGGCCTTCGTTAATGATCGTGTCAGAAACAATTTCGGCTACACCAGAGCCGCACTAATCGTATATTCATTGATTTTCCCAGCCCAGTACAGTCTTCGAACAAGCGACTGCATTCGAAGCAAAGCACTCGCTTGGTTATTAAGTACCGGTTGAATGGAAAGCAATCGTTCCATGGTGTGATCCACTATTTTTTCGTTGTCGCCATACTCCTCTTTCAGCAGTGCAATACCTATGGCATCAATTGCCTCTGTGGGAGTGCATTATCATGCACCAAAACGCGGTAGTGTTCCCAAAGCGGAACCCACTCTTTAAAATCCCCAGAATTTCGAGCTACGGCTCGAGTAGATAAAACGTTATTCTGTGAGATTATTTCTTTATTTTGTAGTCTATAAAACAATTCAAGTTCACACTATACTGTTCTTCGCAAATTCTTTCCTTACAAGGTCTCTTTCTTCTCAAATCACTTTATCTCATTTCAATTACTTAATTCACAAATCCAAACTATTTACTTCTTCTCTCAACTTTCAATTTATCACAAAATTACAACTTCGAATATTATCACTTTTCCAATCTTTTCCAATCAAACATAATCCGTCTCTTACCGTGGACACGAACCTCGAATGAAAAGACACTTCGGAATGTGTTGCCTACTTTTGGAGCGTAGTTATTATGCTACATTACGTTACACTGCAATCCCCTTAGACTTGGTCGTCCCGAACAAGTGCGTCCTCATTTTGGCTATTGTATCGACTCAGTCGGTCCACATGAACAACTTTCATTTTGGCCTTGGTCCTCGCTGGATGCGGTAGACAACATCGTTGATGCGGGTTACTATTATGTAGGGATCCCCCAAGTTCTGTTGCAATTTAGGTGATTTCCCCTTTTGGCGATGGGGATTATACAGCCACATCAGATCTCCTTCCTGGAATCCTGACGTTGTTGCCTTGGCATCATACCTGGTCTTCATGCGGTCGCTCGTTATTTTAATCTGGCTTCAGGTCCTTTGGTGTATGTCTCTTAGAGTTTCCCTAAGGTCCGCCACGTGCTCTTCTTCATTTCTGGGCTCATTGGTAGGAGATTCAAATTTCACCTTACTGGGAAACCGAGCTATTCCACCAAACAAGATTTCGAACGGCGTATGTCGAGTAGTGCTATGCACGGCACTTCTATAGGGCATCAAAAACAAGGGAATCTGCCGGTCCCAATCCCGTTGGTAGTCACCTACGACCTTCGAGAGATGTTCGTCCAAAGCCCTATTGAAACGCTCCACCATACCGTCCGACTGTGGATAAAGCGGGGTTGTCCGTGTCATTTTGATTCCGAGTAATTGACACATCTCTTGGAAGATTCTTGACTCGAAGTTCTGCCCTTGGTCAGAATGCAATTCCAAGGGCACTACCCAATTGTAGAGGACCTGCTCCGCCACGGTTCTGGCTTCCTGGTTAGGGATCGGAAACGCTTCCGGCCACTTACTGAAGTAGTCCATTACTACGAGTATATACTGATTACCATTGTCGGTTTCCGGAAAGGGCCCTGCGATGTCAATGGCGATTCGTTCGAAAGGTGCTCCCACGTTGTATTGGTGCATCCTACCTCGAGTTTTG
Organism: Pocota personata; assembly: GCA_963082735.1. Classification (NCBI taxonomy): domain Eukaryota; kingdom Metazoa; phylum Arthropoda; class Insecta; order Diptera; family Syrphidae; genus Pocota; species Pocota personata. The sequence continues at coordinate 130,755,506 of OY720429.1, forward strand.
ATTCTCGGACCCTTGCTAGCTGCACACACGTCGCATTTTTTGCACCAGTCTTCGACATCTTCCTTCGCTTTTAACCAATAAAAACGTTCTCATACCTTTTCTAGCGACTTATTCACTCCCAAGTGGCCTCCGGACGCCTCGAAATGCATTTTCTGTAACACCTCCTTGACCCTCGTCCGCGGCACGACAAGCTGCATTACAAATGACTTTCCGTCCGAGGATTCCCATTTTCTTCTCAGAATACCTTCCTGGACATAGAGGGAGTCCCACTGCGCAAAATACGCCTTCAAGGTCGGGCTAATGTGAGAGATGTTCTGATGATCCGGGTTCTCCATGTTCTCCTTCCAGGCCAGAATCGGCTCGATATCCGGGTCTTCCTTCTGAGCGTTCCGGATCTCATCTACGCTCCAGCCGGCGATAGGTTCGGCTCTCATTCTTTGGATGGAAACCAGCTCCCGTTCTTCCTGACGCGCACAATGTATACAGTCCGTTCTGCATGCTCTCCGGGACAGTGCATCCTCATTAGAGTGGAGTTTTCCTTTACGATGCTGTATTTCGTAGTCGTATATTTGCAGCCTTTCGATCCATCTTGCGCACTTTCTCTTGGCCATCATGCACCTGGGAGAGTACGGCTCCTACCCCGACATTACTAGTATCTGCATCCACAATGAACGTTTCCCCGGGAGTGGGGTAAGCTAGTATCGGGGCATCGCATAGCCGTTGTTTAAGTGCCTTGAAGCTCTTCTCGCACTCAATTGACCATTTGAATTGTTTTCCCTTTTCCGTCAACTGTTGCAGGCTCTTTGCGATCCCGGCAAAATTTTTCACAAACCGTCTGTAGTAGGTGGCTAGGCCCAGGAAGCTCCTTAGTTGGTGTTTATCTTTGGGGACGGGCCAGTTTTTCAAAGCTTCGACCTTCTCTGGATCGGTTCTCACTCCTTTTGCTGAAATTATGTGCCCCAAGTGCTTGACTTCCGCTCTAAACAGGGCGCACTTCTTGTGGTTGAGCTTCAGGTGGGCACTTCGAAGCCTTTGAAACACATCCCTTAGATTGTCTCGGTGGTGCGCAAACGTTTTTCCTACGACAATGACATCATCCAAGTACACCAAACAGGTTTTCCATGTTAACCCTTGCAGGACACATTCCATCAAGCGCTCGAAAATCGCCGGCGCAGTGCTCAGCCCAAATGGCATTACCGTGAATTGCCATAGCCCATTTCCTGCGGTGAAGGCAGTTTTCTCGCGGTCTTCTGGATGGATCTGTACCTGCCAGTAGCCACTCTTCAAGTCGAGAGTGGAAAACCATTGGGCTCCTTATAGTGTGTCCAGCGTGTCGTCAATCCGTGGCAAAGGATAGCTGTCTTTCTTGGTGACGTAATTGAGCTGCCGATAGTCCACGCAGAACCGCGTGCTGCCATCTTTCTTCTTAACAAGTGCAACCGGTGATCACGGAATCAAGAGAGAATTATAACCGCAAGGGATTATTGTCATCTTGGAATTATTACATCAGAAGTTTCTTGTTCCAGTGGTCGAAGAATTTGCTAGAAGTTTCTGGCTATCAGAAATGCGGCTATATAAGGACAGATATCGATCGAGGCAGGGCAGTTGGTTTTCGAACCGCACGAAGAGATTGGAAAAGTGATAATAGGCGAAGTTGTAATTTTGTAATAAATTGAAAGTTGAGAGTTAACAAGAAGAAGTAATTAGTTTGGATTTGTGAATTAAGTAATTGAAATGAGATAAAGTGATTTGAGAAGAAAGAGACCTTGTAAGGAAAGAATTTGCGAAGAACAGTATAGTGTGAACTTGAATTGTTCTATAGACTAGAAAATAAAGAAATAATCTCACAGAATAACGTTTTATCTACTCGAGCGGTAGCTCGCATATTACATTAGTGCCAGAAGTGGGATAAAACTTATTCTGTGAATAACTATTTCCGTGGTGTGAAATTGCACAATAAAAAAAAAAAAAAAAAAACATTTCTGTGTTGAGTTAATTAGTTGTGCAAAATGGGTCGCAAATTGGGAAAACTAACTATAATTCAACTAAAGGCAGAACTCAGTAAGCGGAATCTCGACACAACTGGGGGAAAAGATGCCCTACTGATTCGTCTGGAAGAAGCAGTAAAGCAGGAAGGTGAAAATCCGCATGACGTAGAGTTTGACGAGGAAGAAGAACCAGCAAGTACAATAGCCCACTCGGATATAACAAGTCTGCTCCTGAAACTTAAGTCAGTCATGGGCGAACAAAAGAAAGCAATAAAAGACCAAAAGAAGTCTCTGGAACTTAAGCTCGATGACCAAAAGAAAGCAATAATTGACCAAAAGAACTCTCTAGAACTTAAGCTGGACAAACAAAAGAAAGCAATGGACGAACAAAAGAATTCTCTAGATGCTCTGGAAAGCAAACTTGATGAGCAAAACAAGAAATTGGAATCCAAATTCGAAGCGACCGAAGAGAAAATCGAAAAGGTCGAGACGCAACTCGAAAAAGTCGAAACTAGATTCGATGAAAATTTTGAGAAACATGAAACTCAGTGCGGGAAGTTAGAGACTCAGTTTGAGAAAGTGGATACGCAATTCGAGATAGTAGGAAAGCAAGTCGAAAATCTTGCTAAGGAGCTCAGCAACGTGAAGAGACAGAAAGCACGGGAATATTCCAATGACGGTCTGAAAAGAAAGGAAATGCAGCCTCCTATCTTCGATGGTCAAACATCATGGCCAATTTATAAGAGGTAATTCGAAGCGGCCGCAATGACCAATAGCTGTTACGATGAAAATAAGTCTATTGCACTCACGCTTGCACTGAGGGGTCCAGCTGCGGAGCTCTTGCAGACCATCCCGGAAGATAAACAGCAGAACTACGACTCTCTGGTTTAGGCTACGAGATGCGGTTTGGGGATGAACACATGCAGCAGGTGTACAGGGTTCAGCTGCGTAGTCAAGTCCAGAAAAGGGGAGAAATGCTCCAACAGTTGCAAGCGGATATAGAGCGACTAGCCCATCTTTCATACCCTAAAGCCGGTGAGGAGCTTATCAACGAAATGGCGGTGGAAGCTTTTATTCAGGCCATAGAGGACACACAACTGCAAATAGCTTTAAGGATGGCTGAAAAGTGAACACTCCCCGAGGCATTGGCATTCGCTTTGTTAATAAAGGCTGCGGACCAAGCATACCAGAGAATACACCGTGACAGGGAAATGTCCGTCGTGGAATGCTCATGCCAGAGAACAGCCGTCATGGATGAAGACAAAGCTCGCGGAAGTCAAATCCGTTGCTGGAATTGCAACCAAACCGGGCACCTACAATGGCAGTGCAGAAGCGCACCTAGACGCGGAAATTGTCCACATTGTGGAAGTAGGAGAAGCAGAGAGGAAGCATCCTGTCGGTCAGACTTCCCAAAACCAGCAGTCGCGGGGCAGAATTTGGTTACTGGAATCGAGGGCCCCAGGACCACCATTCAAGTTTCGCAAACCAAACGGGGTAACAAGAGCCTGACAGTGGAGGCACTAATCAACAAGAAGAAGTGCGTAGCCACCATCGAAACAGGTGCCACTGCCTCCATTTTAAGAAGAGATATCGTCAGAAGCTCCTGGCTGCACAACACCAACAGCTACTGCCTGAAGACTGCAACAGGGGAAATGGCGAAGGTGTTTGGAGAAGTTCGTCTTACGTTTACTTCGGCGGGACTGACGTTCTCCCATGCGTTTCTGGTGGCAGATATATGCGACGAGTGCATCATCGGAATAGACTTCATGAAAGCAAATGAAGTAATCTTGGACATCGGGATGCAAGTACTGAAGTATCGAAATGTGGAGATTCCGATGGTGTACGGAAACGAGAATGCCGTAACTCTCAGGACAGTCATCAGCAAAGACGAAGTTTTGCCGCCGTCTTCAGAGACAATCATTTAAACGACGCTGGAAGGTGATCTTATGAACCACCGATTCTACATAGCCCCTAAGAAATATTCTCAAAACAACATCGTGGGAAAGACGTTAGTCGAACCAAAGAACACCATGGTTCCAGTGAGAGTTTTGAACGCGAGGCCACACATTGTCAAACTAAGGCGAGGGGAGGTGACTGAAAAATGCACGGCGATTACCGCCGTCGCAACAATATCTGAACGTAATGCTCCAAAACCTCTCCCATCACCTTGCACAGCAGAAACGAGAGAGACGATTCTCCAGTCTAGTGAGCTGAATCAGGAGCAGCGAACTATGGCAGATAATCTTATCAATGAGTACGCTGATGTATTTGCCTTACAGGACGCAGAATACGGCCGAACACACCTGGTACAACATCGAATAGACACTGGTGATACTAGACCAATTCGTCAGCCTGCTAGACGCAGAAGTTGCAGAGATAGTGTCGGCAATGGAGAAAGAAGGTCTGATTGAGAGTTCCAAAAGTCCGTGGGCATCACCGGTTGTACTGGTTAAGAAGAAAGATGGCAACACTCGGTTCTGCGTGGACTATCGGCAGCTCAATTACGTCACCAAGAAAGACAGCTATCCTCTGCCACGTATTGACGACACGCTGGACACACTATCAGGAGCCCAATGGTTTTCCACTCTCGGCTTGAAGAGTGGCTACTGGCAGGTACAGATCCATCCAGAAGACCGGGAGAAAACCGCCTTCACCGCAGGAAATGGGCTATGGCAATTCACGGTAATGCCATTTGGGCTGAGCAATGCGCCTGATGGAATGTGTTCTTCAATGGTTAACATGGAAAACCTGTTTGGTGTAATTGGATGATGTCATCGTCGTAAGAAAAACGTTTGCGCAAAACCGAGACAATCTAAGGGATGTGTTTCAAAGGCTTCGAAGTGCCCACTTGAAGCTCAACCACAAGAAGTGCGCCCTGTTTAGAGCGGAAGTCAAGTACTTGGGGCACATAATTTCAGCAAAAAGAGTGAGAACCGATCAACAGAAGGTCGAAGCGGTGGAAAAATGGCCAGTTCCGAAAGATAGTCACCAACTAATTAGCTTCCTGGGCCTAGCCACCTACTACAGACGGTTCGTGAAGGATTTTGCCGGGATCGCAAAGAGCCTGCACCAGTCGACGGAAAAGGGGAAACAATTCAAATGGTCAGTTGAGTGCGAGAAGAGCTTCTAGGCACTTAAACAACGGCTATGCGATGCCCCGATACTAGCTTACCCCACTCCCGGGGAAACGTTCATTGTGGATGCAGATGCTAGTAATGTCGGGGTAGGAGCCGTACTCTCCCAGGTGCATGATGGCCAAGAGAAGGTTGTTGAGTACTTCAGCAAGGTGCTCTCTAAGCCAGAAAGGAACTACTGCGTGACAAGGCGGGAACTTCTAGCTTTGATCTTGGCTACGAAGCATTTTCACAAGTACCTTTATGGGAGAAAGTTCGTTCTTCGCACACCATGCAGACCATGCAGCCTTAAAATGGCTATTACAGTTCAAGAGTACTGAGGGTCAGGTCGCAAGATGGATCGAAAGGCTGCAAATCTACGACTACGAAATACTGCATCGTAATGGAAAACTCCACTCTAATGCGGATGCACTGTCCCGGAGACCATGCAGAACGGATTGTAAACATTGTGCGCGTCAGGAAGAACGGGAGTTGGTTTCCATCCAAAGAATGAGAGCCGAACCTATCGCCGGCTGGAGCGTAGATGAGATCCGGAACGCTCAGAAGGAAGACCCGGATATCGAGCCGATTCTGGCCTGGAAGGAGAACATGGAGAAACCGGATCATCAGGACATCTCTCACAGAAGCCAGACCTTAAAGGCATATTTTGCGCAGTAGGACTCCCTCCATGTCCAAGAAGGTGTTCTGAGAAGAAAGTGGGAATCCTCCGACGGAAAGTCGTTTGTAATGCAGCTTATCGTACCGCAGACGAGGGTCAAGTAGGTGTTACAGGAAATGCATGGCGGGGCGTCCGGAGGCCACTTGGGAGTGAATAAGACGCTAGAAAAGGTACGAGAACGTTTTTATTGGTTAAAAGCGAAGGAAGATGTCGAAGACTGGTGCAAAAAATGCGACGTGTGTGCAGCTAGCAAGGGTCCGAGAATCAAAACTCGAGGTAGGATGCACCAATACAACGTGGGAGCACCTTTCGAACGAATCGCCATTGACATCGCAGGGCCCTTTCCGGAAACCGACAATGGTAATCAGTATATACTCGTAGTAATGGACTACTTCAGTAAGTGGCCGGAAGCGTTTCCGATCCCTAACCAGGAAGCCAGAACCGTGGCGGAGCAGGTCCTCTACAATTGGGTAGTGCCCTTGGAATTGCATTCTGACCAAGGGCAGAACTTCGAGTCAAGAATCTTCCAAGAGATGTGTCAACTACTCGGAATCAAAATGACACGGACAACCCCGCTTTATCCACAGTCGGACGGTATGGTGGAGCGTTTCAATAGGGCTTTGGACGAACATCTCTCGAAGGTCGTAGGTGACTACCAACGGGATTGGGACCGGCAGATTCCCTTGTTTTTGATGGCCTATAGAAGTGCCGTGCATAGCACTACTCGGCATACGCCGTTCGAAATCTTGTTTGGTGGAATAGCTGGTTACCCAGTGAGGTGAGCAGTGTAACATAGTGTAGCATAATAACTACGCTCCAAAAGTAGGCAACACATTCCGAAGTGTTTTTTCATTCGAGGTTCGTGTCCACGGTAAGAGACGGATTATGTTTGATTGGAAAAGATTGGAAAAGTGATAATAGGCGAAGTTGTAATTTTGTGATAAATTGAAAGTTGAGAATTAACAAGAAGAAGTAAATAGTTTGGATTTGTGAATTAAGTAATTGAAATGAGATAAAGTGATTTGAGAAGAAAGAGACCTTGTGAGGAAAGAATTTGCGAAGAACAGTATAGTGTGAACTTGAATTATTCTATAGACTAGAAAATAAAGAAATAATCTCACAGAATAACGTTTTGTCTACTCGAGCCGTAGCTCGCATATTACAGTATCATATAGTGATCGGAAAATCGTCTTGTTCGTCTAGCGAACTCCAATATATCACCGATTCCTTTCTTACTAAGGTGTGTTAGATCCGATATCCTTGGGGATCCCAGTATCTTCAGTCTTAATCTCACTGCTGCAGGGCACTGGCCGAGGAAGTGTTTTATATCTCTCTCCTCCTCCTCACAGTTGGCACAGATTTTTGTGTCAGCTATCCCGAGTCTGAACGAGTGTTTATTGAGATTGATGTGTACTGTTAAAAGCCCTACCATGGCTCCTAACTGTGCTCTGCTTGAATTGAAAGCTCTTTTTGCTGTGTTGTAAGTCGGTTCTGTTACCACGGATTTGGCCACTTTACACGTGTCTAGATGTCTAGATGATAAAATGTTTCGATGTGATTTTTCGATGTCCCGTGTTAGCGCTTTCGTTGAAAAGGTCGATGATTACAAGCTTTGCGGCTGAAAGACCGGCAATCTTCTTCACTTCGAGGTGCACTAGGAGGATGTTTAAGATCGCTTCAATGGACGCTGTTGGTGTTGAGGATTGTGCTTCTGTAATGACCAAGCAGGCCATAAGCTGCCCTTTGTTAACAAGTCTCTTGCTCGAATACTTACAACACCTATACAGAATCACCCTTACCAAAGGAATTCCTGTCAGTCAAACTCCTTCCCAAGGTACTAAACAAAAGAAGTACACAATCTACACTACGACCCCGAGACAAACGAAGATAATTATTACACCAATTATGAACAAAATTTAGATTATTATGTTCAACAACAAGAAGATAACTATCAATATAACAATGATACATTAAATTAAGGTATTAATCAAGAAGGTCAGAACGAAATCGTTGACTCAAATTTTTTTTCAAAAACCTCGGAAAACAATACGGTTTCCTAGAACTAAATAATCATGGTAGTAACCAACTACCCCATATTATTGTCGCTTCTTTATACGGTAAAAATCTCCAATTCCTGATGAACCCAGACCTAACAGATTCTCAACACCACGGAAACATATACGGTGTTATAATAAAAACAGTTCTAAACACACATACACTAAAGAGAAGAATTATTTATAATTCATTTGCCGAATTTAATAGCAACGAATAGGATAGAATATTGATCGGACTTGAAACTCTTAAAAAACTGGGTGCGACCATAGATTTACCCAACTAAATATTAAAAACAAATCATGCTTCCCTTTCCTTATTATTTAAACCAAATTTGACATTTAAAATGTACACCATACCTGCAAATAACAATATAATAGAAAAATTACCCGTTGACTTCAAAGACGGTGATATTTACGTGAAACCAACTAAAATTAACAATAGTTTAGAAATACCCGAACGAATCTATAATTCATAAGATTGGTATAGTGACCTTGAGGTGAATAATATTACAAACTCAGAACAAACACTTTTTGTAGAACAATCCATCCCAGTAGAGAACTTTCAATATAATTTCATAGAAATCAACCATACTAGTATCTGTCCATTTGATGAACAAATTAAAAATATATCATCTGAAATGGATATAAAAAAATTAATTCGATCCGAACATTGAAGAGCAGAAATCAATTTTTAAATTATTCAGGAGATATGATGACGTTTTCTTCTTTGAAGGCGAGAAATTACCCTTTTCAAATACAATCAAACAGACTACATTTGATATTCCGATTTACACAAAATCGTATCGTTACCCGGAAGTACACAAACAGGAAATAAAGTCATAAATTTAAAAACTCTTAGATCAAGGAATAATAATAAAGAAATTGCTTTTCTCCATGGAGTAGTCCTTTGTTCAAAAGAAACGTGATGCATCTGGCATCCAAAAATGGGAGCTTGTCGTATATTACCGCAAATTGAATGCCAAAACAATTGGTGATCGTTACCAGTAGAAAAGTGCGGCTTCTGGTACAGGCACTGGTAGGTGCTGTCCAAAGGTCGGAATGGGGTTTATCATTGACGTGATTGGGAATTTCTATTTTCATATGTTAGTGTTGCGAGATGACGTCATAGGGGTTCTGTTATCAGTGTTTTGTTGTTTTGGGTCGAGGGACAAGTGTGGGATTGTGGTATGTCTGGGGGCGGGGAGGGCGGGAGGGGGTTATCGGGAATGTTATGTAGTTGTGAAATAGATTGGGAGTGGGAGCAGGGATCTGGGATGGAGGATCGGGGATCGGGGATCGGGGATCGGGGAATGGGGTATTGGGATATTGCGTGAGTTGTGAAATTGTTATCTGAAGTTGTTTGGAAGTCAAGGTTGTGGTTGATTTGTTGAGAGTGAGTCAAGACTTGGAAGTCAAGGTTATGGTTGATTAGTTGAGAGTGAGTCAAGGCCAGAAGGATTTGTATATATTTCATAAAATCGGTTGGAGCCGTTCTTGGTTCGTGGCAGGGAGGTTGGCGCGGGTTGTTATAAGTTTGCGGTTATGAGTTTCCCTGATTTTGATAATTATCAACTCCAACTGTTATCTTCTTTTCTCACGCTTTCAGAATAAGAAAAAGTGTAATTTTTTCTTTATCTCTACATATAATAGAACTGTAGAATAAAAAGTGCTGGACCACGCATCACGCGGAAACTACTGAACGGATTTTGATGAAACTTGACATAGTGATTGCTTATGTTCTGGGTCGGGACTTAGGATACTTTTTATCCCCGAAAATAACGTGGTTCTTACAAAATAGTCAAAAAACTGTAAATCTGTAACTAAAATTCTAATTATACAGACCTAGCTCAGTAATGGCTTATCGAATTGAAAAATAAAAAATAAATGAATTTAGTAAACTTTCCCCTGATTCATTTAAGATATAAAACATCCTCCTGCGTTGTCCTCAAGCTGAGCAATGTTCAAAACAATTATTCAAAACATCGCCCACAATTTTCCTTCAGTGGATACTACTGCCGGTAGTCATGCAGCAGTGAGTATCGTTGCAGTAGTGTGTTTGAGTATATGTGCGCGCTCTAACGTGATCATATGCTTTGTACTTCAATGGGCAGTCGTCTCTTTTCAGCGCACACATTCAGGTTGAACACATTTTCAGGTGTTGTTCATTGGGAAAAGTTTGGAAATGGACATTTCAGGTGGAACTTTGCGTAAATCTTTTTTGTGTAGACTTTTTAGTAGGAATTAAAATTAGTGTCAGTGTTTGAACATATGTAGTGCTTTTTGAAAGTGTAAATTTCCGCTCGAAAATTTTTGTTATTAACTTTGAGTGACTACACTAACTTCTTTTAGTGGTCGTTGTCCGCATGTTTTACACACATATTATTACAAAATGGCTGAACAGATTTGAATATGACTTTATTCTTCGATTAGTGCATTTCCCGGTGAAGAGATTGATGTAGCAATCATTATTCTGTGATTCTTATAACAGAAGTAATAGGCAAAAATGTAGTTATTTGAGATTTACATATTTCACAGATATGCGTAGGTCATTGCAATCAACAGTCCACATCCATGTTTATCAATCAAACTTTTGTTCTTCTCTCTTCTTTCTTTGGGCTATTGTAGGTTTCTTATGTAATTATTTATTTGTCTTATATAATTGTTTCAATGGAACATAACTGGAGTAACAAGTACAAATTAAAAACATTTATTCGCGAGTTTTCGCTGTCAATAATACAACAGTGAATGAGGGAATTGGGTACATGTATACTTGCACTTAACGGATCTTTTTTTGTTTTTCTTTATTCTCTGTTTGTATAAAATAAATAAAAAAATAAAACAAAACTGAAATATCATTTCATCACTTAATTCCATATTCACATATGGATTCTGAAAATATATACACATGTATGTACATATATGTGTATTCAATTTGAGAAAATTTGTATATCCATATGTAGGTACTTCACGCACATTCATATGTATGCATTTATTAAAGGACCCAGCAAAGCGGGTACATCCAGCTAGTATTTTATAAAATTGGTTGGAGCTTCTTCTTGGTTCGTGGCAGGGAGGTTGGCGCGGGTTGTTATAAGTTTGTGGTTTTGAGTTTCCCTGATTTCGATTAATTATCAACTCCAACTGTTATCTTCTTTTCTCACGTTTTCAGAATAAGAAAAAGTGTCAATTTTTCTTTATCTATACTATATGTACAATTGCGGTACGTTTTTTTTATTTTCGTCCGGTATATTAAGGGTTACTCCTTCTTAGAAATTGTCATTAAGTGGTTGAAAGTGAACCAGTTTCCTTTAAGATTTTTTTAAAAAGAAAAAAGGAAAAATGTATCTCTGTGAATTATGACAAAAATCTTATAGTGAAATGCGTTCTTTACTAAGTAACGTAAAGTTGTGTCATAGTGCGGAAAAGAAAAAAATACAAGTGTGAGAAATGTTTAGTTAAATTTTCAAGAAATGATAATTTAAAGCATCACATCTGAGAACTAATCATTCGGCATTGCCATCAACGTCCAGAGTGGCTGAAGAAGAAAACTCAAGCAGAACCACGCAAAAGAGGAAGCTTTCTCCACCGAAACCTTCAGAAATGGTTAATAAAAAGGTAAAATCCAATGTTTATAAGCGCTGTTTAATCTGTGAAGAGGATGTTGAGGAATCGAAGTGGGTGCAACATCAAAGAAAAGATAATCACAAAGACAAGACAAAACAAGTCTTAAGGGAAAATGTGAGCTATATTAGTGGAGCATTCGAGAATAGAATGAAAAGTTTTTCAATAAAAAACAAAGACGAATCCATTTTAGATGATTTTAGATATTCGAAAGAAATATTGCTGTGATAGTTGAATTACACTCATAGCGCGCTATACGGCCCTCTTTATACGGTCTTTCGCTATAACGGCCTTTTCTTATTACTTTGTTTCCGTTTTACGGCAAATATTTTTCGTTACAACAAAAAAAAAAAAAAATTACTCGTTATACGGCATTTCGCTTTACGGCCTGAATTTGTGGAACGTATCGAGGCCGCTACACGATATGGGTGTATTAGAAAGTGAACTTGTGTTGAAAGCAATAAAATTTAACATAGAATTGTTTTGTGAGTTTGTGAAAAACGATCGCGTTGAAGATAATATATTGCGGATTTGAAAAGTATGCAAACCAAGATGAATGTTATCTTAGATGTAGATGATTTACTTGAAATATTAAAGATGATGACTGTAGATATTAAAGTAAAATTGGAAGAATTTCAAGAAAAACATAGTGTTTGGGCATTGCTTTCATTTGTAAGGATTGAGATTAATATCAATAAATATCAACCTCTTCAAGGCTCTTCATATTTTAAAATGCTCTCAGTAATTGACTGTAAGAAAGCGTGTATAAATGTACAAATTGTTGACGAATACTATTCCAAATGGGCTATTATATCAGCTCTAGATAAAAAAGTTGTATGTAATCATCAGAGGCCGCCAGCCTATAAGTTGCGTGATATAAGAGACGACACAATAGAAGTTAATGGAATAGTAATAAACTTTGCCAACATGAAATTTCCTCTTGTAGTTAAAGATGTGAAAATCTCTGTAATGGGTGTTTACTACGGTTTTCCAGCGAATTGAATTTAGAGAAACACAAAAGTGACTGCAGTAAACTGGTTACGATAATGTCTGAGGAAGGGAAGAATAACATCAAATTTGAGAAACATGAAAGAAAGTTACATGTTCCATTTACTGTATACGCCGACTTTGAGTCCATCCTAGATCCCATAAGTCATTGTCACCAAATCCAGAAACTTCATCAACATCAGATGTACAACAACATATACCATGCGCTTTTCCTACTACATCAAGTGCACGTTTGATAATAACTATAATAAACATGGAATATACAATATGTTGGCAAGACTTTAGAAAAAAATCAATAACAATTTTAGACTGATTCAATTATTTTTTAGGAGGAAATGCCCCGGACAAATTTATTGAAATGTTGGTAGTAGGTCTAATATGCCTGCATAAGGAAATCAAAATGAAGCCATTGCCGATGAATCCGTTGACCAACATTGAAAACTACATCCAGAACATAGCACCCCTATGCAGTATATGTAAGAGTAATTTTAAGTAATCTGAGGTAAGAGTTAGGGATCATTGTCACTTCACTGTAATGTGAATGTAATGTTATTTAGAATACCGTAAAACTAAATTCTTTCCAATCATGCTACATAATTTTTCGTGTTATGATTGCCATCTTTTTGTGAAAAGTCTTGCTAAAATTAACGGAAACATAAAAAATAATACCGCAAAACAAAGAGTTGACAAACAACGCTTCATTTGAAATGCGGTTTTTAGATTCAAACCGATTCCTTCAATCTACAATAGTATAGATTCATTGGCAAAAAATTTGTTGATTTATGATTTTGTTCATACTAAGACAGTTTTTAAAAATGATAAATCTTTTAGATTAATGCTTAGGAAAGGCGTATTTCAATACGATTATCTTGATTCGTGGGAACGGCTTGAAGACTGTTCTCTTCCACCAATTTCTAGGTTCTACAACAAAATGACCGATCAAGAGTGTCTAGAAAATGATTACAATCATGCGCAAAAAGAATGGGAGTATTTCAAATGTGAAACTTTTAAACATTATTTATTTAAATAAAGTGATGTTTTATTGTTAGCGGGTATTTTCGAGAATTTTCGTAAGGTTTGCATTAGAATTTATGAGTTAGATCCCTGCCATTATTACACAGCTCCTGCTCTGTCTTGAGATGCAATGTTGAAAATAACGAAAATAAATTTAGAGCTTCTAGCAGATGTTGACAGGTACAACTTCTTTAAACGATGTATACGAGGGGGTTTATGTCAGTGTAGTCGTCGATATGCTTTGGTTAACAATAAGTATGTTACCACTTATAATTCAAATAAATAAAAGGAATTCCTTATGTATTTCGATGCAAATAATTTGTATGGTTGGGCAATGTCACAACCCCTTCCCTATGGTAATTTTCAATGGCATGATCCTGAAATTTACACAACTGAGATTATTTCAAATTTTAAAGACAATAATGTTGGTTGTGTTTTGGAAGTAGATTTGACTTATCCAACAACACTTCACGATAATCACAATGATCTTCCATTTTGTCCAGAGAATATTATAACTCCAGGAAAGTAAATTTCCTAAATTGACTGCTAATTTAAATTCAAAGAAGAAATATGTTATTCATATGTACAATAGAATTTAGAGCAATGACTTAAAAATGGGTTAAGTCTCACCAAAGTACACAGAGTGTTGACATTCAGTCAATCTAAATGGTTACAGGAATATATAACACTAAATACTGAACATCGAATGAGAGCTGTAAATAAGTTTGAAAAAGATTTTTTCAAGTTAATGAATAATAGCTTTTATGAAAAGACTATGGAAAATGTAGAAAAGCGAAAGGAAAGGATGTGAATTTGGGATACTCAAAAATCTCGATTGAATGCTAGATTGCAAATCCCAATTTTCATAGTCAATTTATATTTTCACAAACATGTGTGCTATTGAAATGAGGAAAGGAAAGGTAAAGTTCGATAAACCCATCTATTTAGGTTTTGTTTTGTTAGCACTGTCAAATTGGTTAATGCGTGACTTTCATTATGATTATATGAAACAAAAGTTTAATGAATCAGTTCGGTTAAACTATATGGATACAGATTTATTTATTTATTCGCTGACGACAGATGATTTTCATGCTGATATATATGACGATGTCATTAATTCAGAGAAATCTAGGTTTGGCACCTCAGAGTATCCCGAAGAAAATGCTCACAATTTTCCGCTAACAAATGGTAAAGTACTCGGCAAGTTCAGAGATGAAAATAATTCTCGAAAAATGTCGGAGTTTGTTGGGTTAAGAGCAAAAATGTATTCCTTTAGTGTAGATAACGGTGAAGTAATAAAAAAAGTAAAGGGCATAAACAAATCTGTAACTAATATCTTAGATATAAGGCATTATCATAAGTGTTTAATATAAAAACAGAATATTTATAAGTCCATGTATATATTTGGAAGTAAATTACATAATATTTATACGCAAAATATTAATAAGTTAGCGTTAAGTTATAATGACACTAAGAGGTATATACGTAGAGATGTGCTTGGGGTCATTCCAAAATATCAAATAATCAAGAAACTTAATTTGTAATCACATATTTAAAAAAAAAGAAATAAAAAAGTTTCAATCAACATTACATTAGTTGTGTTTTACTTTTTTCTATCATTTAATAGCCATATTAGTGCAATACATTTAAACATGTTGTTCATAATCTTTTTGATGATATTGTTTTCTGGAATTTTTTAGACGAAATTTATTAGTAAAAGTTTTAAGGTATTTTATTTATTTATTTTTATTTTTTTTTTTTTTCATTTAATAGCCATATTAATGCAATACATTTAAACATGTTGTTCCTAATCTTTTTGACGATATTGTTTTCTGAAATTTTTTAGACGAAATTTATCAGTGAAAGTTTAAAGGTGTTTTATTTTTTGTTTTTTTATCTTATTAACTTCATCCAATTGATTAATTCCTCGATCTCCTCTTGCGAGTCGTTCGTTTAGCTTAGTTCCGGGACCGCAAAAATTATGCGAAGGAAGATGTAATTCAAATGGTAATTTATTAATTATGGAATTCACTAGTCCGTTTTTATTTATTTTTTTCATTTAATAGCCATACTAATGCAATACATTTAAACATGTTGTTCCTAATCTTTTTGATGATATTGTTTTCTGGAATTTTTTAGACGAAATTTATTAGTAAAAGTTTTAAGGTGTTTTTTTGTTTTTTTTACATTATTAACTTCATCCAATTGATTAATTCCTCGATCTCCTCTTGTGAGTCGTTCTTTTAGCTTAGTTCCGGGACCGCAAAATCTTTGTCAGCGGGCTCCTTAATGTTTTTCAAAGCTTTATGCTCACCATCAAAATATCCATTCAGGAGCAGTTTTAACGTTTTCGTAGTTTAGGTATTTATGGTCTACATGAGTGAGAAATAATCCCTGATGTTATTTTGTTTATCACAGGCTACATCATCGAATATAAATATTGAATTTCGATTCGCTTCGGAAGGTGACATAATTTCGCAATTATTTAAAAATTCGCTGTATCCCATTTCTTTGTTAGATTTTATTATTTTTCTCAAGTACACATACTTTGGTTGATGTAGAGATTTTGAGTATATGTAAAGGTTTTCAAATTTTAAACCATCGGGATCTAGAAGAATGCTTAATATGACATTTGTTTTTCAACAATTTGATGGACCCACAATGATCCCTCGAATACTATTCGGAAATAATAGTCCGTGTTTTTTTTTCCTCTAATTTTTCCACTCGTATCGAAATTCTTAACTTTAATGACATCTGGTTGCTTTAGAAACCTCATTTTACTGACTGAAATAGATCAGTTTAAAACATTATATTTTATAGTCAGTTCATAATTGATAAACACGTACAATAACAAAGTAATATTGTTTTCACCACGTCTAAACGTGGTGCATTGCTCCCCCGTGAAAATGTATAAATTCCCCTTCTGGAAATTTTATATCTAAATGTCAAAATGAAAATGTCCGAATGCCAAGTAATAAAAATTCATTCGAATTGTAACACTCAAAGCGTTTAGACCATCTTTTATTTATTCATACTTTTACAATAGTAAAATGATTAATGATTCGAACAGATATAATGATAGATTATCGAGTGAATCACATCAGTTGAAAACATTCATTCCAGGGATACGGACTAGTGAATTCCATAATTAATAAATTACCATTTGAATTACATCTTCCTTCGCATAATTTTTGCGGTCCCGGTACTAAGCTAAAAGAACGACTCGCAAGAGGAGATCGAGGAATTAATCAATTGGATGAAGTTAATAAGATAAAAAAAACAAAAAATAAAACACCTTCAAACTTTTACTGATAAATTTCGTCTAAAAAATTCCAGAAAACAATATCATCAAAAAGATTAGGAACAACATGTTTAAATGTATTGCATTAATATGGCTACTAAATGAAAAAATAAAAAATAAAAACGGACTAGTGAATTCCATAATTAATAAATTACCATTTGAATTACATCTTCTTCTTTTATTACTTCACCGTTATCTACGCTAAAGGAATACATTTTTGCTCTTAACCCAACAAACTTCGACATTTTTCGAGAATTGCTTTCGTCTCTGAACTTTCCGAGTACTTTACCATTTGTTAGCGGAAAATTGTGAGCATTTTCTTCGGGATACTCTGAGGTGCCAAACCTAGATTTCTTTGAATTAATGACATCGTCATATATACCAGCATGAAAATCATCTGTCGTCAGCGAATAAATAAATGAATCTATATCCATATAGTTTAACCGAACTGATTCATTAAACTTTTGTTTCATATAATCATAATGAAAGTCACACAAAACCTAAATAGATGGGTTTATCGAACTTTACCTTTCCTTTCCTCATTTCAATAGCACACATGTTTGGTGAAAATATAAATTGACTATGAAAATTGGGATTTGCAATCTTGCATTCAATCGAGATTTTTGAGTATCCCAAATTCACATCCTTTCCTTTCGCTTTTCTACATTTTCCATAGTCTTTTCATAAATGCTATTATTCATTAACTTGAAAAAATCTTCTTCAAACTTATTTACAGCTCTTATTCGATGTTCAGTATTTAGTGTTATATATTCCTGTAACCATTTAGATTGACTGAATGTCAACACTCTGTGTACTTTGGTGAGACTTAACCCATTTTTAAGTCATTGCTCTAAATTCTATTGTACATATGAATAACATATTTCTTCTTTGAATTTAAATTAGCAGTCAATTTAGGAAATTTACTTTCCTGGAGTTATAATATTCTCTGGACAAAATGGAAGATCATTGTGATTATCGTGAAGTGTTGTTGGATAAGTCAAATCTACTTCCAAAACACAACCAACATTATTGTCTTTAAAATTTGAAATAATCTCAGTTGTGTAAATTTCAGGATCATGCCATTGAAAATTACCATAGGGAAAGGGTTGTGACATTGCCCAACCATACAAATTATTTGCATCGAAATACATAAGGAATTCCTTTTATTTATTTGAATTATAAGTGGTAACATACTTATTGTTAGCCAAAGCATATCGACGACTACACTGACATAGACCCCCTCGTATCCATCGTTTAAAGAAGTTGTACCTGTCAACATCTGCTAGAAGCTCTAAATTTATTTTCGTTATTTTCAACATTGCATCTCAAGACAGAGCAGGAGCTGTGTAATAATGGCAAGGATCTAACTCATAAATTCTAATGCAAACCTTACGAAAATTCTCGAAAATACCCGCTAACAATAAAACATCACTTTATTTAAATAAATAATGTTTAAAAGTTTCACATTTGAAATACTCCCATACTTTTTGCGCATGATTGTAATCATTTTCTAGACACTCTTGATCGGTCATTTTGTTGTAGAACCTAGAAATTGGTGGGAGAGGACAGTCTTCAAGCCGTTCCCACGAATCAAGATAATCGTATTGAAATACGCCTTTCCTAAGCATTAATCTAAAAGATTTATCATTTTTAAAAACTGTCTTAGTATGAACCAAATCATAAATCAACAAATTTTTTGCCAATGAATCTATACTATTGTAGATTGAAGGAATCGGTTTGAATCTAAAAACCGCATTTTAAATGAAGCGTTGTTTGTCAACTCTTTGTTTTGCGGTATTATTTTTTATGTTTCCGTTAATTTTAGCAAGACTTTTCACAAAAAGATGGCAATCATAACACGAAAAATTATGTAGCATGATTGGAAAGAATTTAGTTTTACGGTATTCTAAATAACATTACATTCACATTACAGTGAAGTGACAATGATCCCTAACTCTTACCTCAGATTACTTAAAATTACTTTTACATATACTTCATAGAGGTGCTATGTTCTGGATGTAGTTTTCAATGTTGGTCAACGGATTCATCGGCAATGGCTTCATTTTGATTTCATTATGCAGGCATATTAGACCTACTACCAACATCTCAATAAATTTGTCCGGGGCATTTCCTCCTAAAAAATAATTGAATCAGTCTAAAATTGTTCTTGATTTTTTATATTTTTTTTTTTTTTCTAAAGTCTTGCCAACATATTGTATATTCCATGTTTATTATAGTTATTATCAAACGAGCACTTGATGTAGTAGGAAAAGCGCATGGTATATGTTGTTGTACATCTGATGTTGATGAAGTTTCTGGATTTGGTGACAATGACTTATGGGATCTAGGATGGACTCAAAGTCGGCGTATATAGTAAATGGAACATGTAACTTTCTTTCATGTTTCTCAAATTTGATGTTATTCTTCCCTTCCTCAGACATTATCGTAACCAGTTTACTGCAGTCACTTTTGTGTTTCTCTAAATTCAATTCGCTGGAAAACCGTAGTAAACACCTATTACAGAGATGCATTCGCACCTTTTTCTTTGTCATTTGATTTCCCATCAACCTCGATATATTTTTGATGTAAACATAATGCGTTCTACCCTCATCATTTTCACAGAAAAGCAAGTTTATATGAGTCCTCTTCTATTCATCGGTATGATAATATGGACCAATGATGTTGAAATTAGTAGAATTGTTCATTTCATGTCCAAAAATATTCACACTAATCTTTGGGTTATTGGTTTCGAAGATTTTCACGTCTTTAACTACAAGAGGAAATTTCATGTTGGCAAAGTTTATTACTATTCCATTAACTTCTATTGTGTCCTCTCTTATATCACGCAACTTATAAGATGACGGCCTCTGATGATTACATACAACTTTTTTATCTAGAGCTGATATAACAGCCCATTTGAAATAGTATTCGTCAACATTTTGCACATTATTTATCTCACAGTCAATTACTGAGAGCATTTTAAAATATGAAGAGCCTTGAAGAGGTTGATATTTATTGACATTAAGCTTAATCCTTACCAATGAAAGCAATGCCCAAACGCTATCTTTTTCTTGAAATTCTTCCAATTTTACTTTAATATCTACAACCATCATCTTTAATATTTCCAGTAAATCATCTACATCTGAGATAACACTGAACTTGGTTTGCATACTTTTCAAATCCACAATCATGATATCTTCATCGCGATCGTTTTTCACAAACTCACAACTTCACTTTCCAATAATTCAACTATCACAGCCATATTTCTTTCGAATATTTAAAATCATCTAAAATGGATTCGTCTTTGTTTTTTATTGAAAAACTTTTCACTCTATTCTTGAATGCTCCACTAATGTAGCTCACATTTCCCTTAAGACTTGTTTTGCCTTGTCTTTGTGATTATTTTTTCTTTGATGTTGCGCCCACTTCGATTCCTCACCATCCTCTTCACAGATTAAACATCGTTTATAAACAGTCAATTTTACCTTTTTATTAACCATTTCTGAAGGTTTCTGTGGAGAAAGCTTCCTCTTTTGCATGGTTCTTCTTAAATTTTCTTCTTCAGCCACTCTGGACGTTGATGGCAATGACGAATGATTAGTTCTCAGAGGTGTTGGATCTATTAATAAATGTTTCACATTCATGTGATGCTTTAAATTATCATTTTTTGAAAATTCAACTAAACATTTCTCACACTTGTATTTTTCCTTTTCCGCACTATGACACAACTTTAAGTGGCTTAGTAAAGGACGCTTTTCACTATAATATTTTTGACATAATTTACAGATATACATTTTTCTTTTTTTCTTTTTAAAAAAATCTTAAAAAAACTGGTTCACTTTCAATCACTTAATGACAATTTCTAATAAGGAGCAACCCTTTATATACCGGACGAAAATAAAAAAACGTACCGCAATTGTACATATAGTATAGACTAGCTAACCCGTGCTCGCCTTGCTTCACCCGCCTGCCACTTTTAAGACAAAAAGTATTTTCAACGAACTACATCGAACAGTTTTTTATAAATATGTTCCCACCTTTGGACCTTTCTGAAAGCAAAATAAAGCAAAAACAAAGACAATAAAAAGAACAACAATTAAAAGTCTAGTCTAGTTAAGAAGTTAAGATTAACCCAAGGCTTCTCAATAGGCAACACAATATTAGCAGTAGAACGACCAGGGAAGAATACATAAAGATTGCTAAAGATAAAGAGCTGACCATGCGAAAAGCAGCTGACACTGAGGTCCACGCCCGCAACGCTCAGCGTCTGGTTAACTGGGAACTGTACACGCTTAAAACAGAATGGGTAATTATTTGGAATGAGGGGGATTCGGGGTATAAAGACGGTATCACCTGCACCGAACCCTGTTAAAATCTCGGCTTCTATCACGTTTTGTTGTAGGTTCGTGACTTTTAGTCGTGTGCCGTTACATAATTTTGGTAAGCTTAAATTCCGAGGGAGAATTATGGGGATACCGACTTTTAAATTAATTTCGTGTGACGGAAGGCCAGGTATACTCAGAGAATTCTAAAATTCAACCGGATAGTTCGTAGCATCTTCTTGTTCTATTACTCTGTTGATGGAGATATATATTGCACTTTCCCCGTGAACACACGTTAATATTTTTGCATTTATTGCTTCTGTTTGGTCATTGCGAGGGGTCAAAATAGGTCTTTCACATAGCCAAGAGTTGTGATGATTTATTACTTACGTTAGGTCACCGTATACAGAAGAAATTAAGTGTTGCAGTGATGGAACTGTAGAACATAAATTAGTAGACAAAGAAAGTTTTCCTTCTTCCTGCGGATACGTGTTGTCACCAATTTTTAGTATTAAATCCGAAAACTCCTGTGCATTCGGGCCGCCTCCTGTCCGCGCCCGCATATTTAATGTCAAATGCATCAGAATAACTTTGCGCCACAAACTTGAGCTCTTTAGGCAGGCTCTAATTTCATCAGCCCACGTTCCTCGTGGTATTACTGGCAAAGTCTGTCTAAAATCGCCACAGAAAAGCACTGCGATACCATCCATGGGGCGGTCATTTTGTCTGATATCTCACAAGGTTCTATCTACCGCCCCTACCGCTTTACGGTTTGTCATGGTGCACTCGTCCCATATCACTAAGCACCCTCGCTTTGTCGCTATTCCTGGAAACGTTACATACTGGACTTTCCGTATGGTTTATGTCTATCGGAATTTTAAACATTGTATACGCTGTTTTGACTCCAGGCAACAATCTAGCTGCTATGCCTGATGAGGCGACAGCTAGAGCCATTTTGCTTTGATTCCGTATTTGGGCCAATATAACTTTGGTGAGAAATGTGTTTCCCGTCCCACCTGGTGCATTTAAAAACAGGATTTCTCCCAAAGCACCATCTACGCTGAGACACACGCGATCGAATACCAGACGCTGTTACGCCGTCAGACTCAAGATACTGTTTTGCAATGTTTCGGCCAGTTCCGCTGGATTATAGTTTGTTTCCACCGCATATTCCCTAATAATGCGTTCCCCGTCGAAAGTTGGTGCGGGCATACCGTATTGAGAGAGCATTACCCCCCATAGTTGTAACTATGTCTTGAATAGCCAGCAAACATCGATTCAGATTATTCTCACGCAACCTGTAGTTGAGTTCGCCGTTAGTTTGATTGTTGCGTTGTGCATTCGAAATGTCTTCAGCTAATTTTTCTTGATATTTTTGCCACAACTGTGCAGCATCGGAAAGTCCACAAAATACCAGCAAAATAGCAGACAAATGACGCAAGCGAGGTGGACTATCGCTGACGCATGCTTCGGACAAAGCACCATCCCAATGCTGATCACCATCTAGAAAGTGACGCTCTCGGCAAGCAGCCTGGTAAGTGGTTGAATATCCCACTTACCAGGCTGCTTGCCGAGCGCGTCGCTTGCTAGATGGTGATCAGCATTGGGATGATGCTTTGTCCGAAGCATGCGTCAGCGATAGTCAGTCAAACTTTCGCAGTTCCTCAAAAGAAGAAGGTCCTCGCACTGTACATAGAAGTAGGCGTAAAGAATAACATTCGGAGTTGTTTGGATGCACCGCGTAGACCCTTCCAATGACGTGGTCCTCGTAAATGCCGGGTTTGCCAGCCACAGCTTTCCCGCATTTTCTACGGTTGAAAACACCTTGCTGCTTGTTATAAGTGTAATATGATGGAACTTCGTCATATAACAGTGTTTTTGCGAAACCATCTGTTTCACAAAGATGAAAGAATGCCAGCAAAGTGGTTTGTCTCGGATTTTCTAAGTGCTCGTTCACATTTTCAGGGTTGAAATATACCCGTTGCCCGCCTTGAAGGTAAACATCCAGATGCATCACTGGTGGATATCTCCCGTAAATGGGGAAGCTCAAAATACGCCAAACTGCCTCAGAAGAACTTATGTATCGTCCAGATTGGAACCTCGTGACTTCGTCGTATTCATTATTTCTCAACGCAAACGTGGCCTGGTCACTGCCCTTGTTGACGTATTTACATAAGTATTTGATGTACTCGATGCTGTTACGCATTTCGACGTTTATGTGGGCTTGAAATGTTCTTGATAACACGGGTGAATAGGGTACAACCCATCTATTATCCAAAACAATTTCTTGATCACGTAACCTGACTGTAGCTGCGAAACCGCCTTGCTGGTGTGATCTTCGACGATACAATGGATAACCGTTTTTCCCTGATACCGTGTGCTCTATTAGTGCTCTAGGGTATCTTTTAGAACAGTGACCTTCTTGCATGCAAGGAGAGTTTCTAGTTAAAGCGCCACATGGCCCATGAATCATGTGTGTCTTTATAATGCCGTGTAATACTGGATCCTTGTTCCGGTCAGGAAATTCAGCACTTATAACCGTATCAACAGCATCGGGATGAATTTTTTCTTCCAGCCACAGGAGAATGTGAGCATGTGGCAAGCCACGCTTTTGCCACTCAACGCTGTACATATAACAAAGAGCTGAACCGGAACCTTTCCCTTTTGTAACCAGGTCGATCATCAGCTTTAGTTGTAAGTGAAATACTCTGCCTATGATATCATGCCTATCATAAGACGCCTGTTCCGGGAGAACTTCTTGGGAAATTTCAATCCACTGTGGATTAGTTGTAAAAGTTATGAAAAGTCAGGTCGGCCGTATTTTCGAACGTAACAAAAAGCATCTTGCGCACGTTCATGCACATAACGTGGACAACCGGTAAAACTGGATGGCAGGATTACTAATCGTCCTAAGTTTTCCATGTTATTATCTTGTTGCACGGCGTCCCGCAGATGTCCGTATGTACACTAAACGCTCCGTCTCTATTTTAGCATACATGTCCAAAATAAATTGGCTGAACAATCCTCGAAATCGATGCAAATATACAAAACGATTGTGCCTTATCTGCAGCAGATATGAATAAAATTGTGGGGCTGATATTTTTTTATTAAAATTTGTAACCATAGTTGTTGGATTTACTTGGCAGAGTCCGAAATTATAACCATCTTCGCCGTGTTTTGTTTATGTCCTATATCCCCTTGTGAGTCCTAGGGCCTCGACTACGCCTACGCACCATCGTGTACGGTTTCTGGCAATGTGTCTCAGCACTCCCCAGCTTTTCCCCAACTGCCGTGCTTCCTTCTCGACTGCTCTGCGCCATGTTCTCCTGGGACCATCATATTCTCTGCCATCCTGAGTTACGGGGTTTCATTGCATAGCATAGTTCGCTATGGAGCTGTCACCCTTTCGGAGCGTGTGACCAATCCACTGCGACTTCCGTCGTTGGATGGTTGTGCCTATTGGTTCCTGACCCGTTCTCTCGTAAAGATGTTCGTTAGAGATACGATTGGGCCAGAAAATCCTTAAGATGTTGCGCAGGCACCTATTAACGAACGTTTGCAGCTTTCTGGTGATAGCGGTGGTCACTCTCCACATGCTGCATCCATATAACAGCACGGATTCAACGTTAGAGCGTGGCAATAATTTTAAGGATATTGTAGGGCATCGTAAGCTCAGTGTGTTTCGGAAATGCGTTGTAGGTTATCGTCGCGAGTGCGCAACACGATGTCACGCTTATCGCATTCTCGACCAACTAAAACCACTGCAACTTCATCTGTGACGGGGGTGTTGTACCGGCTACGGTGCTCAGCAACAGGACGCCTATCAGCGCTAATGATCATTTCGTAATCATTGATTTGTCCCTGTGGAATAGAGTCCAATGCAGCTTTGAAACTATGCACGTACAGATTCAGCTGATGCTGTTACTGTTCGTTATAATCTGAAACGAAATAAATTTGAAGAAATTTTGGCTCATCTTGTGGTAGCAAAGATCCGATGAGATGATAAATTTGGCCTTGCACCTTAAAGGTCGGCATAAATGGTCCTTCTGTAATTTGTTTCGCACCAAAAGATGTTATTTGAAATGCGCTGTTATATGAACGGCTACTGTCTAAGAAGTGCTTTGATTTTGGATGGTCACCACTTAAAAGAGATTTTATAAGTTCTGGAGGTTCTTGAAACTTTTCAACATGAACTTTTCCACCCGAACAACAGATTCCATTTGGTTCTTTTCTCCATTTAAGAGCGCCGCAAAAATTGCAACTTATGATCCTACCGCCTATGGAAGCAAACTCAGCATATTTAATCCTAGGCGAATACATAAAGCAGCTTTTTTCATTGTTGACCCAAAGAAGAACATTGCTCGCCGCGCCATGTTCCTGAGATTTATCACGAACTACTGGCATTCTATTAAGAGGGTGTCGATTTCGATCAGTCTCAAAACGTGACTGATGTTGTTCTGGTATTTCTGCCTGGCGTATTTTATTTACTCTTTCCCTTTCAGCCGCTGTGCGAGCTCTCAGAAAACTCGAGCGCGATTCTCTGTTGGTGAAAGTTTCGGGCTCACGCGTCAATGCAAGGCGCTGATAGTTAGCGGATAGACAAGCTTCGCGTTCTTCGTTACTCTTCAGAGACCGAGAGACCTCCATGTGAGCACGCTGTGTACTTAACGGAGACTCACGTTGGGTAGAAGAATGTTATGCGCGAGTTCTGGCCTAATGTTTTCGAGCTGCAATAAGTCCTGCCTCACAATTTTCTTCACATTCTTGAGACTTTTTTAGTCTAATTCTTTTAGCATTTCTGGTATATCGTGAAAGATTTGATTTTTTTCTTGAAGGCATTTTCAACTATATATGCAAGTTTCCCAATCAAAGATATATAAGTCGTACTCCAAATTCTTAATCAGTTTTTCTCAAGTCGATAGGTATCCTATTTTCTTTTTTTTACAATTATTTATAAATATAACTTATAACTATGTATAATAAAACTGAAAAGTAAATAAAACTTGATTAACTTACACATGCATGTGCATATATATTTATATATCATACACAGTATCGAATAATTTTATGTGCGGCCTTGCCGAGTACTTTACCATTTGTTAGCGGAAAATTGTGAGCATTTTCTTCGGGATACTCTGAGGTGCCAAACCTAGATTTCTCTGAATTAATGACATCGTCATATATATCAGCATGAAAATCATCTGTCGTCAGCGAATAAATAAATGAATCTGTATCCATATAGTTTAACCGAACTGATTCATTAAACTTTTGTTTCATATAATCATAATGAAAGTCACGCATTAACCAATTTGACAGTGCTAACAAAACAAAACCTAAATAGATGGGTTTATCGAACTTTACCTTTCCTTTCCTCATTTCAATAGCACACATGTTTGTGAAAATATAAATTGACTATGAAAATTGGGATTTGCAATCTAGCATTCAATCGAGATTTTTGAGTATCCCAAATTCACATCCTTTCCTTTCGCTTTTCTACATTTTCCATAGTCTTTTCATAAAAGCTATTATTCATTAACTTGAAAAAATCTTTTTCAAACTTATTTACAGCTCTCATTCGATGTTCAGTATTTAGTGTTATATATTCCTGTAACCATTTAGATTGACTGAATGTCAACACTCTGTGTACTTTGGTGAGACTTAACCCATTTTTAAGTCATTGCTCTAAATTCTATTGTACATATGAATAACATATTTCTTCTTTGAATTTAAATTAGCAGTCAATTTAGGAAATTTACTTTCCTGGAGTTATAATATTCTCTGGACAAAATGGAAGATCATTGTGATTATCGTGAAGTGTTGTTGGATAAGTCAAATCTACTTCCAAAACACAACCAACATTATTGTCTTTAAAATTTGAAATAATCTCAGTTGTGTAAATTTCAGGATCATGCCATTGAAAATTACCATAGGAAAAGGGTTGTGACATTGCCCAACCATACAAATTATTTGCATCGAAATACATAAGGAATTCCTTTTATTTATTTGAATTATAAGTGGTAACATACTTATTGTTAGCCAAAGCATATCGACGACTACACTGACATAAACCCCCTCGTATACATCGTTTAAAGAAGTTGTACCTGTCAACATCTGCTAGAAGCTCTAAATTTATTTTCGTTATTTTCAACATTGCATCTCAAGACAGAGCAGGAGCTGTGTAATAATGGCAAGGATCTAACTCATAAATTCTAATGCAAACCTTACTAAAATTCTCGAAAATACCCGCTAACAATAAAACATCACTTTATTTAAATAAATAATGTTTAAAAGTTTCACATTTGAAATACTCCCATACTTTTTGCGCATGATTGTAATCATTTTCTAGACACTCTTGATCGGTCATTTTGTTGTAGAACCTAGAAATTGGTGGGAGAGGACAGTCTTCAAGCCGTTCCCACGAATCAAGATAATCGTATTGAAATACGCCTTTCCTAAGCATTAATCTAAAAGATTTATCATTTTTAAAAACTGTCTTAGTATGAACAAAATCATAAATCAACAAATTTTTTGCCAATGAATCTATACTATTGTAGATTGAAGGAATCGGTTTGAATCTAAAAACCGCATTTCAAATGAAGCGTTGTTTGTCAACTCTTTGTTTTGCGGTATTATTTTTTATGTTTCCGTTAATTTTAGCAAGACTTTTCACAAAAAGATGGCAATCATAACACGAAAAATTATGTAGCATGATTGGAAAGAATTTTGTTTTACGGTATTCTAAATAACATTACATTCACATTACAGTGAAGTGACAATGATCCATAACTCTTACCTCAGATTACTTAAAATTACTCTTACATATACTGCATAGGGGTGCTATGTTCTGGATGTAGTTTTCAATGTTGGTCAACGGATTCATCGGCAATGGCTTCATTTTGATTTCCTTATGCAGGCATATTAGACCTACTACCAACATTTCAATAAATTTGTCCGGGGCATTTCCTCCTAAAAAATAATTGAATCAGTCTAAAATTGTTATTGATTTTTTTCTAAAGTCTTGCCAACATATTGTATATTCCATGTTTATTATAGTTATTATCAAACGTGCACTTGATGTAGTAGGAAAAGCGCATGGTATATGTTGTTGTACATCTGATGTTGATGAAGTTTCTGGATTTAGTGACAATGACTTATGGGATCTAGGATGGACTCAAAGTCGGCGTATACAGTAAATGGAACATGTAACTTTCTTTCATGTTTCTCAAATTTGATGTTATTCTTCCCTTCCTCAGACATTATCGTAACCAGTTTACTGCAGTCACTTTTGTGTTTCTCTAAATTCAATTCGCTGGAAAACCGTAGTAAACACCCATTACAGAGATTTTCACATCTTTAACTACAAGAGGAAATTTCATGTTGGCAAAGTTTATTACTATTCCATTAACTTCTATTGTGTCGTCTCTTATATCACGCAACTTATAGGCTGGCGGCCTCTGATGATTACATACAACTTTTTTATCTAGAGCTGGTATAATAGCCCATTTGGAATAGTATTCGTCAACAATTTGTACATTTATACACGCTTTCTTACAGTCAATTACTGAGAGCATTTTAAAATATGAAGAGCCTTGAAGAGGTTGATATTTATTGATATTAAGCTCAATCCTTACAAATGAAAGCAATGCCCAAACACTATGTTTTTCTTGAAATTCTTCCAATTTTACTTTAATATCTACAGTCATCATCTTTAATATTTCAAGTAAATATCTACATCTAAGATAACATTCATCTTGGTTTGCATACTTTTCAAATCCGCAATATATTATCTTCAACGCGATCGTTTTTCACAAACTCACAAAACAATTCTATGTTAAATTTTATTGCTTTCAACACAAGTTCACTTTCTAATACACCCATATCGTGTAGCGGCCTCGATACGTTCCACAAATTCAGGCCATAAAGCGAAATGCCGTATAACGAGTAATTTTTTTTTTTTTTGTTGTAACGAAAAATATTTGCCGTAAAACGGAAACAAAGTAATAAGAAAAGGCCGTTATAGCGAAAGGCCGTATAAAGAGGGCCGTATAGCGCGGTAGAGTGTAATTCAACTATCACAGCAATATTTCTTTCGAATATCTAAAATCATCTAAAATGGATTCGTCTTTGTTTTTTATTGAAAAACTTTTCATTCTATTCTCGAATGCTCCACTAATATAGCTCACATTTTCCCTTAAGACTTGTTTTGTCTTGTCTTTGTGATTATCTTTTCTTTGATGTTGCACCCACTTCGATTCCTCAACATCCTCTTCACAGATTAAACAGCGCTTATAAACATTGGATTTTACCTTTTTATTAACCATTTCTGAAGGTTTCGGTGGAGAAAGCTTCCTCTTTTGCGTGGTTCTGCTTGAGTTTTCTTCTTCAGCCACTCTGGACGTTGATGGCAATGCCGAATGATTAGTTCTCAGAGGTGATGCTTTAAATTATCATTTCTTGAAAATTTAACTAAACATTTCTCACACTTGTATTTTTTTCTTTTCCGCACTATGACACAACTTTACGTTACTTAGTAAAGAACGCATTTCACTATAAGATTTTTGTCATAATTCACAGAGATACATTTTTCCTTTTTTCTTTTTAAAAAAATCTTAAAGGAAACTGGTTCACTTTCAACCACTTAATGACAATTTCTAAGAAGGAGTAACCCTTAATATACCGGACGAAAATAAAAAAACGTACCGCAATTGTACATATAGTATAGATAAAGAAAAATTGACACTTTTTCTTATTCTGAAAACGTGAGAAAAGAAGATAACAGTTGGAGTTGATAATTAATCGAAATCAGGGAAACTCAAAACCACAAACTTATAACAACCCGCGCCAACCTCCCTGCCACGAACCAAGAAGAAGCTCCAACCAATTTTATAAAATACTAGCTGGATGTACCCGCTTTGCTGGGTCCTTTAATAAATGCATACATATGTATGTGCGTGAAGTACCTACATATGGATATACAAATTTTCTCAAATTGAATACACATATATGTACATACATGTGTATATATTTTCAGAATCCATATGTGAATATGGAATTAAGTGATGAAATGATATTTCAGTTTTGTTTTATTTTTTTATTTATTTTATACAAACAGAGAATAAAGAAAAACAAAAAAAGATCCGTTAAGTGCAAGTATACATGTACCCAATTCCCTCATTCACTGTTGTATTATTGACAGCGAAAACTCGCGAATAAATGTTTTTAATTTGTACTTGTTACTCCAGTTATGTTCCATTGAAACAATTATATAAGACAAATAAATAATTACATAAGAAACCTACAATAGCCCAAAGAAAGAAGAGAGAAGAACAAAAGTTTGATTGATAAACATGGATGTGGACTGTTGATTGCAATGACCTACGCATATCTGTGAAATATGTAAATCTCAAATAACTACATTTTTGCCTATTACTTCTGTTATAAGAATCACAGAATAATGATTGCTACATCAATCTCTTCACCGGGAAATGCACTAATCGAAGAATAAAGTCATATTCAAATCTGTTCAGCCATTTTGTAATAATATGTGTGTAAAACATGGGTTTTTCAGTTAAAATATCATGTAAAATGGGTTTAAAGGCCCAATAACGGACTTAGGATACCAAAAACCATCCTATGTAATACCGCTACTCACGACAAATCGATTGATATATACATTGTTGAGGTATCGTTACGTACCTACTCCCTACTCGCGGACAAACAGGAAAATGTGTTCTCTTTTATAGATGTAGAGAAGTGAAGAGATATACAAATCCCCCTGGCCTTGACTCACTCTCAACTAATCAACCACTACCTTGACTTCCAAGTCTTGACGCACTCTCAACAAATCAACCACAACCTTGACTTCCAAACAAGTTCAGTTAACAATTTCACAACTCAAACAGTATCCCAATACCCCATTCCCAGATCCCCGCTCCCACTCCTAAACTATTTCACAACTATATAACATTCCCCATAACCCCCTCCCGCCCCCCAGATATACGACAACCCCACACGTATGCCACGACCCAAAACAACAAAACACTGATAACAGAACCATCCAAACCGAAAAAAAAAATCAAACTAAACTAACAACAGAACCACACATCCAAAAAAAACCCCGATGACGTCACCTAGCAACACTAACATATAAAAATGGAAATTCCCAATCACGTCACTGATAAACTCCACTCCGACCTTTGGACAGCACCTACCAGCACCTGTGCCATAAGCCCCCACTTTCGTCTACTGTTACCTATTACCGGGAAATCCATGTATTTTACCACCCTTGACCTATCATCTGGATTGCACCAGATAGAGGTAGATCCAAGAGATGTGGAAAAAACGGCTTTCACTGTCGATCATGGACATTATGAATATATTCGAATACCCTTCGGACTTAAAAATGCTTCATCTACATTCAAAAGAATTATGGATAATATCTTACGTGAATTAATGGCAAGGTATGCCTAGTGTACATGGATGATATTATAGTCTTCTCCACCTGCCTGCAAGAGTACACCGAAAATTTAGTAAAAGTATTTTCTAAATTGCGATTAGCCAAGCTAAAAGTTCAATTAGATAAATCGGAATTTTTAAATAAGAAAGTATTTAGAATTTCTAGGTCATTTAGTGACATCGGAAGGTGTAAAACCTAAACCGAATAAAGTTCACGGGATAAAAAATTACGATTCCAACTACTCAAAAGTAAATAAAATCCTTTTTAGGCTTACTTGGTTACTACCATAAATTTATAAAAGATTTTGCTAACTTAAAAAAAGGAAGAGGGATGTTCTTAATGAACGATATGTATAATGCTTCAATCATGAGGGCGGCCGTGGTGTAGTGGTAACATCATCGCTTGTCACGCTGTTGGTTCACGGTTCAAATCCTGATGTCAACAATCATCTATTTATTTCGCATGAAATAAATAAAAAAGTCGATCAATTACTAAAGCTAAGTCAATTCTACTGCGAAGGCATAACATTTTTTCCATTTTCATTTTTAATGCATTTTTATTATTACTTCATTAAACTTATAGCTACACAAAAAACGCTTAAAATTAGCTTAACTTACTTAACTATTCTTATTCTAACTTACTGGTCCTGTGCGGGCGCTCTAAGCTAAACCTAATACCTAAAACTATGTCTTTCGACGTAACTAACTTTAGATTCTTTATTTATTTATTATATTATTCTATTAGCTATTACTACTAAGAAAAATGTTTAGTCATTTGAAAAACTCAGTATATGAATTTATTTTTGATTTTTCCTATATATAAAACTTAAAAATCTACCTTAAATAAATCTTAAACTACCTTATTCTAAATTAGCCTACTTATCCTACCTTACGTATTTTTCTACGTAAATTTTTTTTTATTTTTTTTTTGGCTGTTTTTCAATTTTATTTCTTTTTAATTTCTTTTTGCTTTTTTTGTATTTTTTCATCCAAGTGCTGTGAATTTATATTTTTTTTTTATTATTATTATTATTTTTATTTTTTTTATTAAATTATCACCTACAACCCACCTAAACCTAAACTATGTAAGTCGGCCATGGTCAAGAACAGAAAACTTCAAACATCCAACAGGTTACACTGGATTAGGGGGAAACGACGAAGGAGTTTCCTCTCTTTCGGTTAGCCACCAGCGCGACACTGCCATGTGCAACGTCTCTGTCGTAGTTGAGTCGCCTATCCACAACTGTCCGAGCAACGTGGAAGATTAGCGGCACTGCCAATCTGTCCTGGATCAGACACTTCTTATCAAAATAGAGGAACGCTTCTGGAGGAACAAAACCGTTAAGGCGCACTCTTTCGTGATACTCGTAATTGGGATAATAAGCCCCGGAGATCAGGTTGTTCGTCGAGCTCATTGCTCTTGCAATGTGACTTCGAATCCGCTTGATAACGAAATTATCCACTCTTATTAGGTTAGCCCTGTTGTATAGGATCTCACTGGGATATAATTTTAAGTACTGGGACTCTGGTGTTCTGTACAAATGAAGGAAAGCCCGAAGGCAAGCCCTCTCAAACACCCGAATCTTTTCCAACAAGCTTGCTCCCACGTTGAACCACACGGGGCATCCATATAAGAGCATGGGCCTAATGAGGGCCGTGTAGCAGATTACCTTTACCGTCGCATTGAGTTGCTCGCTATAAAAAAGTCTCTGTGTAAGGGCAAAAGCACCTTTGGCTCTGGCCAGAGCAGCATCTATATGTTTGCTAAAATATAGGTATTGGTCTAACCAAAGTATCTGACTGCACTTCGACTCTCAAGTGACTGTCCGTGCGGTCCAACTATTGAGAACTTTCGTCAATTCTTCCTGATATCCATAGGGGAACCAGACAACGGCGTCCTAAAAAGGTTTCCGATTTCTGAAAGTTGATCTTCAACTTCCAGTCATCGCAATATCGCTGAATCTTATCGAAGTCACGTTGCAAGAGAATTGCAATGACCTCGATTTCTGGTCCTGATCTGTACGCGATCAAGTCGTCTGCATACGCTATGGCATGGTGAAGGGATCCTATGAGATAGCTCGTGTAAATGTTGAAAAGGATCGGTGAATTAACCGCACCTTGTTGCAGACCATTTTTAATTAGAAGTGTTCCAGCAGAAGTCACATTGCCATTTTTGACAATGAACTGTCATCATTTTTAATTCATTTTTATAAAATTCATTATAACTTAATTGATAAACAAAAAACGCTTAAAACTAGCTTAACTAACTTAACTATTCTTATTCTAACTTACTGGCCCTATGCGGGCGCTCTAAGCTAAACCTAATACTTAAAACTATGTCCTTCGATGTAACTAACTTTATTCATTTATTTATTTTATTATTCAATTAACTATTGATACTACGAAAAATGTTTAATCAATTGGAAAAGCTTAGTATATGAACTTATTTTGATTTTTCTTATATATAAATCTTCTTACGTATTTTTCTACGTACAATTTTTTTTTGTTTTTTTTTTTATCGAGTGCTGTTTTTTTTATTTTTTTATGTCTTTTGTGTTTCTTTATGCTCTTTTTGTATTTTTTCATCCAAGTGCTGTGAATATTATTTTTATTTTTTATTAATTATTACAAGCTAAACACCTAAACTTAAACTATGTAAGTCGGCCATAGATATAGAACAGCCAACTTTAAACATCAACAGGCTACCCTGGATTAGGAGGAAAAGACGAAGGTGGTTCCTCTCTTTCGGCTAGCCACCAGAAATGACCGTACTGACGTTGTACGTCATCAATATCGTGACCCGTTACCACCCTACTAAACCGGAGACGCTCCACACTGCCGTGTGCAACGTCTCTGTCGTAGTTGAGTCGAATATCCACAACTGTCCGAGCAACGTCGAAGATTAGCGGCACTGCCAATCTGTCCTGGATCAGACCCTTCTTATCAAAATAGAGGAACGCCTCTGGGGGAACAAGGCCGTTAAGGCGCACTCTCTCGTGAAACTCGTAACTGGGGTAATAAGCCCCGGAGATCAGGTTGTTCGTCGAGCTCATTGCACTCTTATTAGGTTAGCCCTGTTGTGTAGGACCTCATTGGGATAGAATTTTCTGTACTGCCCTCTCAAACACCCGAATCTTTTCCAACAAGCTTGCTGCCACGTTGAACCACACGGGGCCTCCATATACGAACATGGGCCGGATGGGGGCCATGTAGCAGATTACCTTTAGCCTTGCATCGAGTTGCTTGCTGTAAAAAAGTCTCTTTGTAAGGGCAAAAACTCTTTTGGCTCTGGCAAGAGCAGCATCTATATGTTGGTCAGTTGTAACCGTACGTCAAACAGAATAAGATCCAGAAAGGAAACGACGAACTATCTGCAGCTTTCAAATCGTGTTTATACTCGACACAGTGCCGACCCCACCAATTGAATTGTAGGTTCCCTCTAGGATTAGGTATGTTATTTCCCCAATCTCGTTTGGCGTTTATATCTCCGGCCATTTATATATAATTATCCGCCGACTCCAGCCTTAGGCATCGAAAAAGTGACTCGAGCTCTGAAATAAATAAAGTAGGTTGAGTAGCTTCAGATGCATAGAGTGCGACCAAGTACATCTTCTTTCCACTACGGAGAGGGATGCACGTTACACACGCTTCCAGCTCCTGGAACCTTCGCACTTCACCGCTGTACATTACTTTAAATTGCAGTTGTTTGCGTATGAAGATCGCAACACCTCCTCCTTGTGTGGAGTTGGGTCGGTCTCTTCTGACAATATTGTATTTATTGTGCCCCAATTTGTGCTTCTGGGATAGCTTAGTTTCGCTAACCATAAGCACATCAGGGGTTTGGTCTTCTAGCAACTTAAACAATACGGCTCTTCGCTCAATCCTAATCAGTGAATTCACATTCACCGCACGGATCTTCAAGGATTGCTCCTCCATGTTTGCACCTATTACGACTGGAGGTGCGTTAGGCTCGGCAGAAGTGCGTAGATCTGGTCCACCCTCTTCGCCTACTCCTGTACCTGATTTTCCTTGTCGCGGTTCGGGCACATGGTATCATTCACCTTGTACACTTCCTGGAAAGTCGCTCATACAGCCTCTACCTTCTCCTGTGGATCTTCGATCACAAAGAAGTTGTCATCCTCTACTGCGTTATCTGGATCTATACCTGCTGTTATTAGTATTTGTCCATTGTTCGTCATTCGGGGGTTCTTAAGACACGGAAGGTCATTTTGATTATTCCTCCGAAATACTTTATTTATTTGCGGGAACATATTCGGGTTGTTGGATTTTACAGCCCAAATTTTGTTGTTCCAATGCAAATTTACAGAAAGTCTGTAATTTTCTCTAATTAATTTCTGGAGGTTTTTAATCAACGACTTCAGCATCCTAACCTCCGAGTTTTGTCTGTCAGTAAACTGTCTGTACAAGGTTTTTAGTCTCGACAGCAGTCTACTGTCGGTGTAGTGCGTCAATTGTTGCATTACAGAATATGTCTGCGTTGTCAGTATGTTGATACCGAGGTATCGTATTGTCCATAGTTCGATTAATTGTCTCGTGCATTTGATTTAGGTACCAGTCAATCTCCTCGTTTGAAATAATTCTCCTCCGACTCCAGCCTTAGGCATCGAAAAAGTGTCTCGAGCTCTGAATAAATAAAGTAGATTGAGTAGCTTCGGGTGCATACAGTGCGACCAAGTACATCCTCTTTCCACTACGGAGAGGGATGCACCCGATACACGCTTCCAGCTCCTGGAACCTTCGTACTTCACCGCTGTACATTACTTTAAATTGCAGTTGTTTGCGTATGAAAGACGCGACACCTCCTCTTTGTGTGGAGTTGGGTCGGTCTCTTCTAACAATACTGTATTTAGTGTGCCCCAATTTGTGCTTCTGGGATAGCTTCGTTTCGCTAACCATAAGCATATCAGGGATTTGGTCTTCTAGCAACTTAAACAATACGGCTGTTCGCTCGATCCTAATCAGTGAATTCACATTCACCGCAAGGATCTTCAAGTATTGCTCCTCCATGTTCGTACCCATTACGACTGGAGGTGCGTTAGGCTCGGCAGAAGTGTGTAGATCCGGTCTACTCGCCTGCTCCTGTACCTGACGTTGAAGCTGGTCCATCTGCCCTTGGATAGAGAGTAAGATGACCCGCAAGTCAGTTTGAGCCTCCAGTGCTCTAGGCGCTGGGGCCTGAGAAGCAACCTTCGGTCTTTTCTGTTCCGCGTTTCCCCGACCTGCCGCCATTTGGGCGTAGGTCACTTGGGGAGTGACGGATTGTGTGTTTGAATTAGAGCAGGTGGACGTTTCACTACGACCTTCTCCTGACGAACCAGATTTACTTTTTTAATATACTGGAACTTATGACAACCCCTGAAAATTCGTGCTCGTTACAATCTTTCTCTATAAGCAGCGCAAGGAGCGTCTCCGGATCAGTAGACGGGTCTATCCCCCTCAGCAGCACTGTTTGCCGTTTTCCCCCCTTCGGGGTGAAGGAGAAGAACTCCTTCGTCGTGTCCTTTAACAAAGCTTTAATTTTTTTATACTGCTCCACTCTATTGAAGTGGATAGTGTGCCTGTCTTCATTTAACCGTTTAATAATAAAATTATTGCCTATGGCCGACTTACATAGTTTAATGGGGTCCATAAGCTCAATCTTGTAGGTGTTGATTTGCGGTACCCTCGCTTTTGTCGTCGTCTTTGGTTGCTGTTGGTTCTGCTGCGGTTGTTGCTGCTGTTTCTGCTGCTGCTGCTGCTGTTGCTGCTTTTTCTGCTGCTGCTGCGGTTGTTGTAGGGTTTTCCGCTGCTGTTGTTGCTGCTGCTGCAGTCTTTGAACTTCCTCGTCTTCGTCATCTGATTCCGAATATGACAGAACTGCGAAACAATTCTTATCGTCTCCTACGTAGCGGCCTTCCCCGCTGTCGGAGATGTACGGGAAGTCGACAGAGTCATCCGACCTTTGTCGCTTCTTTTCTGTTGCTGCTGCTGTTGTTGTGGTCGGCGCCCCTTCCCTCACTCCACCCGGCAGCTTTACAGCTGAAGCTGATGTGGAATGACGCTTAACCAAATTGGGAGATGGTTTCAATCTCCATCTCCTCTTCGACGTACCATCTGCAGCCACTGTTGCTTGGTGGATTGATTGCACTGCCTCATCGGCTGATACTTTGTTACCAGCTGGTCCCGCTAATGGGAGCGCGGACCGCTCACTTTCCATCACGTGTTTCTAATTACTTGTCATCTTTTGTTACTATTTACGTATAAATTATAAAAAAAGTCTGTATTGAAATTTTCCCTGATTGGGAATTGAACCCAAGTCCCTGGGTTCACGATTTACCACCACTCACTTTCATTTCATTTTTAATGCATTTTTTTATTAATTAATTCATTATAACTTACATGCTAGACAAAAAACGCTTCAAATTAGCTTAACAAACTTAACTATTCTTGTTCTAACTTACTGGCCCTATGCGGGCGCTCTAAGCTAACCGTAATACTTGAAACTATGTCTTTCGACGTAACTAACTTTAGTTATTTCTTTATTTTATTATTCAATTAAATATTGATACTAAGAAAAATGTTTAGTTAATTGAAAAAACTTAGTATATGAATTTATTTATGTTTGTTCTTATATATAAAACTTACAAATCTACCTTAAAATAAACCTTAAACTACCTTATTCTAAATTAGCCTACCTTATTCTACCTTACGTATTCTTATAGGTATTTTTTTTTTTTAATTTTTTTGTTTTATCGAGTACTGTCTTTTTTTTGTATTTTTGCATACAAGTGCTGTGGATTTTTTTTTTTTTAAATTATTACCTACAAGCTAAACCACCTAAATCTAAACTATGTAAGTCGGCCATGGGCAAAGTACAGACAACCTTAAACATTCAACAGGCTACCTTGGATTAGGAGGAAACGACGAAGGAGTTTCCTCTCTTTCGGCTAGCCACCAGAAATGACCGTACTGACGTTGTACGTCATAAATATCGCGAACCGATACCCCCTACTAAACCGGAGACGCTCCACACTACCGTGTGCAACGTCTCTGTCGTAGAGTCGCCTATCCACAACTGTCCGAGCAACGTGGAAGATTAGCGGCACCACCAATCTGTCCTGGATCAGACCTTTCTCATCAAAATAGAGGAACGCCTCTGGGGGAACAAAGCCGTTAAGTCGCACTCTCTCGTGATACTCGTAATTGGGGTAATAAGCCCCGGAGGTCAGGTTGTTCGTCGAGCTTATTGCTCTTGCAATGTGCCTTCGAATCAGCTTGATAACGAAATTATCCACTCTTATTAGGTTAGTCCTGTTGTATAGGATCTCACTGGGATATAATTTTAAGTACTGGGACTCTGGTGTTCTGTACAAATGAAGGAAAGCCCGAAGGCAAGCCCTCTCAAACACCCGAATCTTTTCCAACAAGCTTGCTCCCACGTTGAACCATACGGGGCATCCATATACGAGCATGGGCCGGATGAGGGCCATGTAGCAGATTACCTTTACCCTTGCATCGAGTTGCTTGCCATAAAAAAAAGTCTCTTTGTAGGGGTATCTGACTACACTTCGACTCACAAGTGGCTGTCCGTTCGGTCCAACTATTGAGAACTTTCGTCAATTCTCTTTGATATCCCTAGAGGCACCAGACAACGGCGTCCTAAAAAGAATGGTATACGATTTCTGGAGGCTGATCTTCAACTTCCAGAAATCGCAATATCGCTGAATCTTATCGAAGTCACGTTGCAAGAGAATTGCAATGGCCTCGATTTTCGGTCCGGGTCTGTACGCGATCAAGTCGTCTGCGTACGCTATGGCATGGTGAAGTGATCCTATCAGATCGCTCGTGTAAATGTTGAAAAGGATCGGTGAATTAACCGCACCTTGTTGTAGACCGTTTTTAATTAGAAATGTTCCAGCAGAAGTCACCTTGCCATTTTTGACAATGAACTGTCTACTGGTGAGCATGTTATGAAGTATGTACAGCAGTGGTTTGCTTATGCTCAGCCTGCTTAGCTTGTAAAAGAGTCCCTCTAACCATACGGTGTCAAAGGCCTTCTCCAAGTCAATCAGGCAGGCACCAGTGCATTGGTTCTTGCTTTTGTTCCATTGGATATCCGATACCAGTTTAGAAGCGGCATGTATTGTATCATGCCCCGCCTTAAAACCGAATTGGTTATCCGGAATTATATTACTGTTCTCAGTCCACCTAAGCAGGGCTCTATTGATCACCTTTTCGAATACCTTGCTGACGTTCGGAAGGAGACTACTCGACCGGAGATTTGCCAGATTGGAAATGTCCTTACCCCTTTTGGGAATGGGTTATATCACTGCTGTTTCCAATGCGCTGGATAATGTGCATTATTCAGCGCATTGTTAAACAAAGTGGTGTAAATGTCCACCGCTTCTAGAGGGAGCTATCGCAGCAAAATGTTCGATACTCCATCGATTCCCGCAGATTTCTTCCTCCTCAATGAGTCGAAGATGGCTTGGAGCTCCACCTTCGATATGTACGGGGGATGAACCCTTTCATCGGCGATGACCTTTTTTGCCATGTTATCGTCATTGAACTCGGTAAAACCTATGTTCTCGGATCGCCAGTGCTCTATATCATTTCGAAGGTAGAAGTTGTGCACAAGGACGCGATTTTCCTGGTCGTGGTTCGGGCAAATGGTATCATTCACCTGGTACACTTCCTGGAAAGCCGATCCTATGGCCTCTACCTTCTCCTGTGGATCTTTGATCACAAAGAAGTTGTCATCCTCTTCTGCGTTATCTGGACCTATACCTGCTGTTATTAGTATTTGTCCATTGTTCGTTGTTCGGGGGATCTTAAGACATGGAAGGTCGTTTTGATTATTCCTCCGAAATATTTTATTTATTTGCAGGAACATACTCGGGTTGTTGGATTTTACAGTCCGAATTTTGTTGTTCCAATGTAAATTTACAGAAAGTCTGTAATTTCCTCTAATTAATTTCCGGAGGTTTTTAATCAACGACTTCAGCGTTCTAACCTCCGAGTTTTGTCTGTCAGTAAACTGTCTATACAAGGTTTTTAGTCTAGACAGCAGTCGACTTTTGTGTTTATGTAGTGCGACAATTGTTGCATTACGGAATATGTCTGCGTTGTCAGTATGTTGATACCGAATTATCGTATTGTCTATAGTTCGTTTAATTGTCTCAACCATTTGTTTTAGGTACCAGTCAATCTCCACATTTGATAGATTCCTGTTGGACGGTGGGTAGAGCGAATTCGAGGAGAGCACTCTCAAAACTCTAGAGAAGCGAGTCCAACACGTCCTACTATAATTGTAGGAGTACGTTTGGACAAACTCCTCCAACTTCTTCGTTGGAAATCGTTATTACGTCACTGAATCCGCAATGGTCACTGTCATACACAAATGTGTGCAGGCAGTTTATAGTTTGTCGGTCCATATCGGTCATTTGTAACCGTACGTCGAAGATCGAGCATAAGATCCAGATAGGAGCCGCTTCTAGGAAACGACGGACTATCTGTAGCTTTCAAATCGAGTTTATACTCGACACTGTGCCGACCCCACCAATTGAATAGTAGGTTCCCTCTAGGATTAGGTTTGTTGTTTCCCCAATCTCTATGTTTGGCGTTTACGTATCCGGCCATGATGAAATAATTCTCCTCTGACTCCAGCCTTAGGCATCGAAAAAATGTCTCGAGCTCTGAAATAAATAAAGTAGATTGAGTGGCCTCAGGTACATAGAGTGCGACCAAGCACATCCTCTTTCCACTATAGGGATGCACACGATACACGCTTCCAGCTCCTGGAACCTTCGAACTTCACCGCTGTACATTACTTTAAATTGCTGTTGTTTGCATATGAAAGACGCGACACCTCTTCTTTGTGTGGAGTTGGGTCGGTCTCTTCTAACAATATTGTATTTATTGTGCCCCAATTTGTGCTTCTGGAATAGCTTTGTTTCGCTAACCATAAGCATATCAGGGGTTTGGTCTTCTAGCAACTTAAACAATAAGGCTGTTCGCTCGATCCTAATCAGTGAATTCACATTCACTGCAAGGATCTTCAGGGATTGCTCCTCCATGTTCGTACCCATTACGACTGGAGGTGCGTTGGGCCCGAGAGAAGTGCTTAGATCTGGTCTACCCGCTTCACCTGCTCCTGTACCTGACGTTGAACCTGGTCCACCTGCTCTTGGATAGAGAGCAAGATGGCCCACAAGTCAGTTTGAGCCTCCGGTGCTCTAGGCGCTGGGGATTGAGAAGCAACCTTCGGTCTTTTCTGTTCCGCGTTTCCTTGACCTGCCGCCATTTGGGCATAGGTCACTTGGGGAGTAACGGATTGTGTTTGAATTGGAGCAGGTGAACGTTTCACTACGACCTTCTCCTGACGAACCAGATTTACTTCCTTAATATACTGGAACTGTCATACACAAAGTTTATAGTTTATAGTTTATAGTATATTGTCGGTCCATGTCGGTCAGTTGTAACAGTACAGTTTACAGCGAACACATTGTAAAAGGTTTTCGCTCCTTCTTAATTTTTCCCATGCGACAACCTGGTAGTCTAGGACTTTAATACTCCTTAGACCATCCAGCTTGCTATTGCGTGAAAGCTGAACTAGGAAGAATGGCAGTTTCCGCTTCTCCCTTTTTACCTTAGCTGTGGTGAATGGCTTGATCCATACAAATTCGAGCTCGTTGCACTCTTTCTCTTTAAGCAGTGCAAGGAGTGTCTGCGGATCAGTAGACGGGTCTATCCCCCTCAGCAGCATTGTTTGCCGCTTTTCCCTCTTCGGGGTGAAAGCGAACAACTCCGTCGTCGTGTCCCTTAATAATTCTTTAATATTTTTATTATCTTCCACTTTATTACAGTGGATATCGCCTATTTTCAATTCCCCATACTCTCGGTAGCCACTGTTGTTGGGTGGCCTGATTGTTCTGCATCGGCTGATGCTATAACTCCACCAACTGGTCCCGCTACTGGGAGCGCGGACCGCTCATTCTCCATCGCTGACTCTTTCTTTTTTTTTATTTACTTTATTTTCACTTATTATGCACAAATGAAAAAAAAGTCTAGAATTCAATTTTCCCCAGTCCGGAATTGAACCAGGGTCACTGGTTTGGTAGAACATTACCACTACCTATAGGCTAACTCGCCACTTGGAAAAACACTGCCTAATACTGTACTCTACATCACACCGATTTGAACTGAGAAGAGCCAACACATGCGTACTCTCTGAAAGTCTGTGAACGACTGACTGAAGGCATATCACTGGCAGTGGAGTGGTCATATGGCGAAAATGTGACTTAATCGTGATAATGACATCAGGAGGATGGAAAAAAATACTGTGAATAATGAGCAATGACAAAAACAAAACAAACAAGTTACCCAGTTATCTGGACGCTACCCTTGGAGTTTACAGAAACTTAATTCCATCTGAGTTTCAAACCACTACACTAAATCTTTTGTTCTCTCTCTCTCGCCCGTGTACTGTAATAGTATAAGAGTATATATATCCTCTTTGGCACGCGCAGATTATAGAAAAAAAAAATAAAAAATATACCACAATATCCTGATGTCACGAAAGAACTTAACTTAATGACCGATGCGAGTAATGCCGCTATTGGAGCAATTCTTAGTCAAGGCCCCATCGGCTCAGACAAACCAGTGTACTACACTTCTACCTATAGAACCGTTTTCCAATCGAAACAAAAATAATACACTATAGGAAAGGAACTTTTGGCCATTGTGTGGTTGATCAAAGGTTTTAGGTCTTATCTTTTTGGTCGTAAGTTTAAAATCATTACCGATCACAATATTCTTAACTGGCTTTTTTCCCTTAAGGAGCCCAATTCTAAACTTATGAGGTGGCGATTAAAATTGTAAGAGTTTGATTATCAAATTATGTATAAAAAAGGCAATGCAAATACAAATGCTGACGTGCTGAGTCGTATAGAAATCTACTTTAATGAATCTAATGACTCACATTGTATCTTACAAACTTCAAATACATCTGTTCAAAACAACGCAAGTTCATCACAAAATAATTCTATGATAGTACATCAATCGTTTATTCCGTCTCCGTAAATTTGAAAGATGGCAACTTGTCTTAAATAAAACAAATTGTGTACTAAAACTAAACATGATTTACAACATTCTTTTTGATACTATACATAGGCGCGTTTTTAGACAGCCCGACCTGGATAAAGGACGTGTCATAGTTTCAATATTAAAAGAATATCTCAACCCCAAGAAACTTACTGCT
Source organism: Pocota personata (assembly GCA_963082735.1). Classification (NCBI taxonomy): domain Eukaryota; kingdom Metazoa; phylum Arthropoda; class Insecta; order Diptera; family Syrphidae; genus Pocota; species Pocota personata. The sequence goes on from OY720429.1 coordinate 130,799,320, forward strand.
ATTTTTACTGACGATGACACGTTTAGACTAGTTCAACATGTTTTTCAAAATTCTTTACCAGTAACAAAATATTTAAACTCATAAGATGCACAGAAAAACTAAGCATTACAACCGGACAACTCTCCAGTAGAGCAGTTTTACTCAAGATTGACTGAAATCTATCACATCATTCATAACAAACAAATCCGACTGACATATTACACGGGGCATTAAAAACTCACAACAACTCCATACATTCCGTAACGAATTTAACACCCTTTGGATTGAAAACAGGACCCACAAATTTAGGAAATTCACACACTCTGATTCAGAACATGACTATATTGATAAATTAAAAGTTTATCAAGATTATCTGTATAAAGAAATTAGAGAGAAAATCGAAACTCATAAGAAATCAATTATAGACAAACTTAACAGAAATCGAGAAGTACCCCCTACATTCTGTAAAGATGAGATAGTCTTTGAACGCAATAACACAAGAAATAAAATGACATCTAGAGCAACAAAAGCTAACAGTAGTTAGGGATAATAAAGTAAATTTGCTACAACAAAGTCCGCAGCAAAGTTACGAGTACAATTATGACAATTACTCAAACGAATTAAAAGTTTTTCTCTAACATGGATACCAAATCGCCCGAGAAACTCTACAAAAAAAAAAAATAATAATAATAACAAACAAATCTCACAAAACAAGTTACTACCCTATGAGATGGATGGTATGACATACTCGAAATCATATCAAGTGAGAATTCACGAATCAAATTTAGAAAAAGTACCAAAACCAAAGTAATTCATAACAACAACCTCCATCTCTTCAACCAATAGAAAATCTCTCAGACACATACGAGTACATAACATAATTTGCAACATCAAACAAGAACACTAAAGTTTTGAATAGTCTGTGTATAACTGTGTATTGAATACTCTGAGTATAACACCCGAACTAGATAGATCCATCTAGAATTTTTTTTTACCGAGCCTTCAATCTTCCCTTTAGGACGGAATCAATAGATTTTATGCCCACCTCAAACAGAATAACCCCCTGCAGATCGATTTTACAAAAATCGGTAACCATTATCCTAATGGGATAAGAATCCCTAGCACGTTAGTCTTAATTATTTACGCAGTACTACACATAAGTCCCGATGAAAGAAGATTAATTCTACAAGACAGCCCTTATTCAAATGTGACTTATGTTAATAGGGAAAGGCTTAATTTTTTTTTTTTTTTTTTATAATTTGCGCGCGCCAAATGGGATAGGAATACCATTAAATTATTTCAGGGCGCGGGCGTTTGTATAAATTGAGAGAGAGAGAAAGAAAGATTGGTGTAGTGGGTTTGAAACTTAGGTGGTATTAAGTTTCAGTAAACTCCAAGGGTGGCGTCCAGATAACTGGGGAGCTTGTTTGTTTTGCTTTTTTGTCGTTGCTCTTGATTGACAGTATTTTTTTCCCTCCACCTGATGTCATCATCACGATCAAGTTGCATTTAAGCCATATGACCACCCTACTGCCAGTGTTATGCCTTCGCAGTAGAGTTGACTATATCCTCTTTGGCACGTGCAGATTATAGAAAAAAAAAAAAATATATACCACAATATCCTGATATCACGAAAGAACTTAACTTAATGACCGATGCGAGTAATGCCGCTATTGGAGCAATTCTTAGTCAAGGCCCCATCGGCTCAGACAAACCAGTTTACTACACTTCTACCTATAGAACCGTTTTCCAATCGAAACAAAAATAATACACTATAGGAAAGGAACTTTTGGCCATTGTGTGGTTGATCAAAGGTTTTAGGTCTTACCTATTTGGTCGTAAGTTTAAAATCATTACCGATCACAATATTCTTAACTGGCTTTTTTCCCTTAAGGAGCCCAATTCTAAACTTATGAGGTGGCGATTAAAATTGTAAGAGTTTGATTATCAAATTATGTATAAAAAAGGCAATGCAAATACAAATGCTGACGTGCTGAGTCGTATAGAAATCTACTTTAATGAATCTAATGACTCACATTGTATCTTACAAACTTCAAATACATCTGTTCAAAACAACGCAAGTTCATCACAAAATAATTCTATGATAGTACATCAATCGTTTATCCCGTCTCCGTAAATTTGAAAGATGGCAACTTGTCTTAAATAAAACAAATTGTGTACTAAAACTAAACATGATTTACAACATTCTTTTTGATACTATACATAGGCGCATTTTTAGACAGCCCGACCTGGATAAAGGACGTGTCATAGTTTCAATATTAAAAGAATATCTCAACCCCAAGAAACTTACTGCTATTTTTACTGACGATGACACGTTTAGACTAGTTCAACATGTTTTTCAAAATTCTTTACCAGTAACAAAATATTTAAACTCATAAGATGCACAGAAAAACTAAGCATTACAACCGGACAACTCTCCAGTAGAGCAGTTTTACTCAAGATTGACTGAAATCTATCACATCATTCATAACAAACAAATCCGACTGACATATTACACGGGGCATTAAAAACTCACAACAACTCCATACATTCCGTAACGAATTTAACACCCTTTGGATTGAAAACAGGACCCACAAATTTAGGAAATTCACACACTCTGATTCAGAACATGACTATATTGATAAATTAAAAGTTTATCAAGATTATCTGTATAAAGAAATTAGAGAGAAAATCGAAACTCATAAGAAATCAATTATAGACAAACTTAACAGAAATCGAGAAGTACCCCCTACATTCTGTAAAGATGAGATAGTCTTTGAACGCAATAACACAAGAAATAAAATGACATCTAGAGCAACAAAAGCTAACAGTAGTTAGGGATAATAAAGTAAATTTGCTACAACAAAGTCCGCAGCAAAGTTACGAGTACAATTATGACAATTACTCAAACGAATTAAAAGTTTTTCTCTAACATGGTTACCAAATCGCCCGAGAAACTCTACAAAAAAAAAAAATAATAATAATAACAAACAAATCTCACAAAACAAGTTACTACCCTATGAGATGGATGGTATGACATACTCGAAATCATATCAAGTGAGAATTCACGAATCAAATTTAGAAAAAGTACCAAAACCAAAGTAATTCATAACAACAACCTCCATCTCTTCAACCAATAGAAAATCTCTCAGACACATACGAGTACATAACATAATTTGCAACATCAAACAAGAACACTAAAGTTTTGAATAGGCTGTGTATAACTGTGTATTGAATACTCTGAGTATAACACCCGAACTAGATAGATCCATCTAGAATTTTTTTTTACCGAGCCTTCAATCTTCCCTTTAGGACGGAATCAATAGATTTTATGCCCACCTCAAACAGAATAACCCCGTGCAGATCGATTTTACAAAAATCGGTAACCATTATCCTAATGGGATAAGAATCCCTAGCACGTTAGTCTTAATTATTTACGCAGTACTACACATAAGTCCCGATGAAAGAAGATTATTTCTACAAGACAGCCCTTATTCAAATGTGACTTATGTTAATAGGGAAAGGCTTAATTTTTTTTTTTTTTTTTTATAATTTGCGCGCGCCAAATGGGATAGGAATACCATTAAATTATTTCAGGGCACGGGCGTTTGTATAAATTGAGAGAGAGAGAAAGAAAGATTGGTGTAGTGGGTTTGAAACTTAGGTGGTATTAAGTTTCAGTAAACTCCAAGGGTGGCGTCCAGATAACTGGGGAGCTTGTTTGTTTTGCTTTTTTGTCGTTGCTCTTGATTGACAGTATTTTTTTCCCTCCACCTGATGTCATCATCACGATCAAGTTGCATTTAAGCCATATGACCACCCTACTGCCAGTGTTATGCCTTCGCAGTAGAGTTGACTATATCCTCTTTGGCACGTGCAGATTATAGAAAAAAAAAAATATATACCACAATATCCTGATGTCACGAAAGAACTTAACTTAATGACCGATGCGAGTAATGCCGCTATTGGAGCAATTCTTAGTCAAGGCCCCATCGGCTCAGACAAACCAGTGTACTACACTTCTACCTATAGAACCGTTTTCCAATCGAAACAAAAATAATACACTATAGGAAAGGAACTTTTGGCCATTGTGTGGTTGATCAAAGGTTTTAGGTCTTACCTTTTTGGTCGTAAGTTTAAAATCATTACCGATCACAATATTCTTAACTGGCTTTTTTCCCTTAAGGAGCCCAATTCTAAACTTATGAGGTGGCGATTAAAATTGTAAGAGTTTGATTATCAAATTATGTATAAAAAAGGCAATGCAAATACAAATGCTGACGTGCTGAGTCGTATAGAAATCTACTTTAATGAATCTAATGACTCACATTGTATCTTACAAACTTCAAATACATCTGTTCAAAACAACGCAAGTTCATCACAAAATAATTCTATGATAGTACATCAATCGTTTATTCCGTCTCCGTAAATTTGAAAGATGGCAACTTGTCTTAAATAAAACAAATTGTGTACTAAAACTAAACATGATTTACAACATTCTTTTTGATACTATACATAGGCGCGTTTTTAGACAGCCCGACCTGGATAAAGGACGTGTCATAGTTTCAATATTAAAAGAATATCTCAACCCCAAGAAACTTACTGCTATTTTTACTGACGATGACACGTTTAGACTAGTTCAACATGTTTTTCAAAATTCTTTATCAGTAACAAAATATTTAAACTCATAAGATGCACAGAAAAACTAAGCATTACAACCGGACAACTCTCCAGTAGAGCAGTTTTACTCAAGATTGACTGAAATCTATCACATCATTCATAACAAACAAATCCGACTGACATATTACACGGGGCATTAAAAACTCACAACAACTCCATACATTCCGTAACGAATTTAACACCCTTTGGATTGATAACAGGACCCACAAATTTAGGAAATTCACACACTCTGATTTAGAACATGACTATATTGATAAATTAAAAGTTTATCAAGATTATCTGTATAAAGAAATTAGAGAGAAAATCGAAACTCATAAGAAATCAATTATAGACAAACTTAACACAAATCGAGAAGTACCTCCTACATTCTGTAAAGATGAGATAGTCTTTGAACGCAATAACACAAGAAATAAAATGACATCTAGAGCAACAAAAGCTAACAGTAGTTAGGGATAATAAAGTAAATTTGCTACAACAAAGTCCGCAGCAAAGTTACGAGTACAATTATGACAATTACTCAAACGAATTAAAAGTTTTTCTCTAACATGGTTACCAAATCGCCCGAGAAACTCTACAAAAAAAAAAAAAATAATAATAATAACAAACAAATCTCACAAAACAAGTTACTACCCTATGAGATGGATGGTATGACATACTCGAAATCATATCAAGTGAGAATTCACGAATCAAATTTAGAAAAAGTACCAAAACCAAAGTAATTCATAACAACAACCTCCATCTCTTCAACCAATAGAAAATCTCTCAGACACATACGAGTACATAACATAATTTGCAACATCAAACAAGAACACTAAAGTTTTGAATAGGCTGTGTATAACTGTGTATTGAATACTCTGAGTATAACACCCGAACTAGATAGATCCATCTAGAATTTTTTTTTTACCGAGCCTTCAATCTTCCCTTTAGGACGGAATCAATAGATTTTATGCCCACCTCAAACAGAATAACCCCCTGCAGATCGATTTTACAAAAATCGGTAACCATTATCCTAATGGGATAAGAATCCCTAGCACGTTAGTCTTAATTATTTACGCAGTACTACACATAAGTCCCGATGAAAGAAGATTAATTCTACAAGACAGCCCTTATTCAAATGTGACTTATGTTAATAGGGAAAGGCTTAATTTTTTTTTTTTTTTTTTATAATTTGCGCGCGCCAAATGGGATAGGAATACCATTAAATTATTTCAGGGCACGGGCGTTTGTATAAATTGAGAGAGAGAGAAAGAAAGATTGGTGTAGTGGGTTTGAAACTTAGGTGGCATTAAGTTTCAGTAAACTCCAAGGGTGGCGTCCAGATAACTGGGGAGCTTGTTTGTTTTGCTTTTTTGTCGTTGCTCTTGATTGACAGTATTTTTTTCCCTCCACCTGATGTCATCATCACGATCAAGTTGCATTTAAGCCATATGACCACCCTACTGCCAGTGTTATGCCTTCGCAGTAGAGTTGACTATATCTTCTTTGGCACGTGCAGATTATAGAAAAAAAAAAAAAATATACCACAATATCCTGATGTCAAGAAAGAACTTAACTTAATGACCGATGCGAGTAATGCCGCTATTGGAGCAATTCTTAGTCAAGGCCCCATCGGCTCAGACAAACCAGTGTACTATACTTCTACCTATAGAACCGTTTTCCAATCGAAACAAAAATAATACACTATAGGAAAGGAACTTTTGGCCATTGTGTGGTTGATCAAAGGTTTTAGGTCTTATCTTTTTGGTCGTAAGTTTAAAATCATAACCGATCACAATATTCTTAACAGGCTTTTTTCCCTTAAGGAGCCCAATTCTAAACTTATGAGATGGCGATTAAAATTGTAAGAGTTTGATTATCAAATTATGTATAAAAAAGGCAATGCAAATACAAATGCTGACGTGCTGAGTCGTATAGAAATCTACTTTAATGAATCTAATGACTCACATTGTATCTTACAAACTTCAAATACATCTGTTCAAAACAACGCAAGTTCATCACAAAATAATTCTATGATAGTACATCAATCGTTTATTCCGTCTCCGTAAATTTGAAAGATGGCAACTTGTCTTAAATAAAACAAATTGTGTACTAAAACTAAACATGATTTACAACATTCTTTTTGATACTATACATAGGCGCGTTTTTAGACAGCCCGACCTGGATAAAGGACGTGTCATAGTTTCAATATTAAAAGAATATCTCAACCCCAAGAAACTTACTGCTATTTTTACTGACGATGACACGTTTAGACTAGTTCAACATGTTTTTCAAAATTCTTTACCAGTAACAAAATATTTAAACTCATAAGATGCACAGAAAAACTAAGCATTACAACCGGACAACTCTCCAGTAGAGCAGTTTTACTCAAGATTGACTGAAATCTATCACATCATTCATAACAAACAAATCCGACTGACATATTACACGGGGCATTAAAAACTCACAACAACTCCATACATTCCGTAACGAATTTAACACCCTTTGGATTGATAACAGGACCCACAAATTTAGGAAATTCGCACACTCTGATTTAGAACATGACTATATTGATAAATTAAAAGTTTATCAAGATTATCTGTATAAAGAAATTAGAGAGAAAATCGAAACTCATAAGAAATCAATTATAGACAAACTTAACACAAATCGAGAAGTACCTCCTACATTCTGTAAAGATGAGATAGTCTTTGAACGCAATAACACAAGAAATAAAATGACATCTAGAGCAACAAAAGCTAACAGTAGTTAGGGATAATAAAGTAAATTTGCTACAACAAAGTCCGCAGCAAAGTTAGGAGTACAATTATGACAATTACTCAAACGAATTAAAAGTTTTTCTCTAACATGGTTACCAAATCGCCCGAGAAACTCTACAAAAAAAAAAAAATAATAATAATAACAAACAAATCTGACAAAACAAGTTACTACCCTATGAGATGGATGGTATGACATACTCGAAATCATATCAAGTGAGAATTCACAAATCAAATTTAGAAAAAGTACCAAAACCAAAGTAATTCATAACAACAACCTCCATCTCTTCAACCAATAGAAAATCTCTCAGACACATACGAGTACATAACATAATTTGCAACATCAAACAAGAACACTAAAGTTTTGAATAGGCTGTGTATAACTGTGTATTGAATACTCTGAGTATAACACCCGAACTAGATAGATCCATCTAGAATTTTTTTTTTACCGAGCCTTCAATCTTCCCTTTAGGACGGAATCAATAGATTTTATGCCCACCTCAAACAGAATAACCCCCTGCAGATCGATTTTACAAAAATCGGTAACCATTATCCTAATGGGATAAGAATCCCTAGCACGTTAGTCTTAATTATTTACGCAGTACTACACATAAGTCCCGATGAAAGAAGATTAATTCTACAAGACAGCAATTATTCAAATGTGACTTATGTTAATAGGGAAAGGCTTAATTTTTTATTTTTTTTTTTATATAATTTGCGCGCGCCAAATGGGATAGGAATACCATTAAATTATTTCAGGGCACGGGCGTTTGTATAAATTGAGAGAGAGAGAAAGAAAGATTGGTGTAGTGGGTTTGAAACTTAGGTGGTATTAAGTTTCAGTAAACTCCAAGGGTGGCGTCCAGATAACTGGGGAGCTTGTTTGTTTTGCTTTTTTGTCGTTGCTCTTGATTGACAGTATTTTTTTCCCTCCACCTGATGTCATCATCACGATCAAGTTGCATTTAAGCCATATGACCACCCTACTGCCAGTGTTATGCCTTCGCAGTAGAGTTGACTATATCCTCTTTGGCACGTGCAGATTATAGAAAAAAAAAAAAATATACCACAATATCCTGATGTCAAGAAAGAACTTAACTTAATGACCGATGCGAGTAATGCCGCTATTGGAGCAATTCTTAGTCAAGGCCCCATCGGCTCAGACAAACCAGTGTACTATACTTCTACCTATAGAACCGTTTTCCAATCGAAACAAAAATAATACACTATAGGAAAGGAACTTTTGGCCATTGTGTGGTTGATCAAAGGTTTTAGGTCTTATCTTTTTGGTCGTAAGTTTAAAATCATTACCGATCACAATATTCTTAACTGGCTTTTTTCCCTTAAGGAGCCCAATTCTAAACTTATGAGATGGCGATTAAAATTGTAAGAGTTTGATTATCAAATTATGTATAAAAAAGGCAATGGAAATACAAATGCTGACGTGCTGAGTCGTATAGAAATCTACTTTAATGAATCTAATGACTCACATTGTATCTTACAAACTTCAAATACATCTGTTCAAAACAACGCAAGTTCATCACAAAATAATTCTATGATAGTACATCAATCGTTTATTCCGTCTCCGTAAATTTGAAAGATGGCAACTTGTCTTAAATAAAACAAATTGTGTACTAAAACTAAACATGATTTACAACATTCTTTTTGATACTATACATAGGCGCGTTTTTAGACAGCCCGACCTGGATAAAGGACGTGTCATAGTTTCAATATTAAAAGAATATCTCAACCCCAAGAAACTTACTGCTATTTTTACTGACGATGACACGTTTAGACTAGTTCAACATGTTTTTCAAAATTCTTTACCAGTAACAAAATATTTAAACTCATAAGATGCACAGAAAAACTAAGCATTACAACCGGACAACTCTCCAGTAGAGCAGTTTTACTCAAGATTGACTGAAATCTATCACATCATTCATAACAAACAAATCCGACTGACATATTACACGGGGCATTAAAAACTCACAACAACTCCATACATTCCGTAACGAATTTAACACCCTTTGGATTGATAACAGGACCCACACATTTAGGAAATTCGCACACTCTGATTTAGAACATGACTATATTGATAAATTAAAAGTTTATCAAGATTATCTGTATAAAGAAATTAGAGAGAAAATCGAAACTCATAAGAAATCAATTATAGACAAACTTAACACAAATCGAGAAGTACCTCCTACATTCTGTAAAGATGAGATAGTCTTTGAACGCAATAACACAAGAAATAAAATGACATCTAGAGCAACAAAAGCTAACAGTAGTTAGGGATAATAAAGTAAATTTGCTACAACAAAGTCCGCAGCAAAGTTAGGAGTACAATTATGACAATTACTCAAACGAATTAAAAGTTTTTCTCTAACATGGTTACCAAATCGCCCGAGAAACTCTACAAAAAAAAAAAATAATAATAATAACAAACAAATCTGACAAAACAAGTTACTACCCTATGAGATGGATGGTATGACATACTCGAAATCATATCAAGTGAGAATTCACGAATCAAATTTAGAAAAAGTACCAAAACCAAAGTAATTCATAACAACAACCTCCATCTCTTCAACCAATAAAAAATCTCTCAGACACATACGAGTACATAACATAATTTGCAACATCAAACAAGAACACTAAAATTTTGAATAGTCTGTGTATAACTGCGTATTGAATACTCTGAGTATAACACCCGAACTAGATAGATCCATCTAGAATTTTTTTTTACCAAGCCTTCAATCTTCCCTTTAGGACGGAATCAATAGATTTTATGCCCACCTCAAACAGAATAACCCCCTGCAGATCGATTTTACAAAAATCGGTAGCCATTATCCTAATGGGATAAGAATCCCTAGCACGTTAGTCTTAATTATTTACGCAGTACTACACATAAGTCCCGATGAAAGAAGATTAATTCTACAAGACAGCCCTTATTCAAATGTAACTTATGTTAATGGGGAAAGGCTTAATTTTTTTTTTTTTTTTTTTTAATTTGAGCGCGCCAAATGGGATAGGAATACCATTAAATTATTTCAGGGCACGGGCGTTTGTATAAATTGAGAGAGAGAGAGAAAGAAAGATTGGTGTAGTGGGTTTGAAACTTAGGTGGTATTAAGTTTCAGTAAACTCCAAGGGTGGCGTCCAGATAACTGGGGAGCTTGTTTGTTTTGCTTTTTTGTCGTTGCTCTTGATTGACAGTATTTTTTTCCCTCCACCTGATGTCATCATCACGATCAAGTTGCATTTAACCCATATGACAACCCTACTGCCATTGTTATGCCTTCGCAGTAGAGTTGACTAAGCTTTTGCAATTGATCGACTTTTTTATTTATTTCAGACGAAATAAATAGATGATTGTTGAGATCAGGATTTGAACCGTGAACCAAGAGCGTGACAAGCGTTGATGTTACCACTACACCACGGCCACCCTGTTGTAAATCAAGTTTTGAGATTCCATTGATTTTGGGATAAGTGAACAAAATTTTGACCTGGAGCTATGCCCCAGGTACATTTTAAGTCATCTTCCACCAACAAGTTTTCACAACCCTTTAAGTATTACCCTATCACCAAATGTAGATTAGGAACCCTCCAATCCCTATTATACACACTCCAGTCCTTCAGATGAACGTACTTAGCCCGATGTAGAACGCGCGCTATATGAAGAGGAAGAGCATTCAAAATTAACTAAATAAAAACAAATAATATAAACTTAATAAAATAATTTTTATATATGTAATAAAAATAAAAAGTTTTTAAGGGAAATACACAACATACATATACGCGCATTATCAACCAATATATTCAACAACTGTACATTATATAATACCTAGCAATATGACAAAACACTGCTCGAGTCATTGCAGATCATGAACCTTGCATTACTGATGTATAATTACCATAATTTATGCAGAACTAACATATATTATTTTTATATACTATAGAGCAAACATAGGGCATCAATTTCGAAGAACTCGAGTGAGATAACAACGTATTACGAATAACGAATGGAAGATAATAACGTATTACGGTTTGGAAGGAATACTAATGTAGGAGAAGACTCTTGGTCTCTCCCTCTTTGAAAGACTTCCCAGTTCGGATGTGTTGTGGATAGTGGAAGGAGAGGGTGACCCTATATTCGGCCATCCTGCGGACAGCTTATCCCGGGCGATTCTTTGTCGGCTGCTTCGCTATCTTCAATATAGCTGTTTACCCATAGCTTCATGTAATCAGCAGATGACGATGTATTATTTGGCCCTTCATAATCGCCTAACTTTTGCACCTCGTAGCGATCGTTGCGCTTCACTTTGACCACTTCGTATGGCCCTAAGAACTTCGAGTGCAGCTTAAGTCGGGTTCCAAATTGAGTTCGCTGGATCGCAACTAATTCGTGTACCTCGTAATTCTACGAAACCTTTCGTTTCCGTATATAGCCTCTTCGATTTTCCTCCTGAATTAGAACAATCTGATCCTTGGCGTCGCGTCTCATTTCGTGGCGTTCTTTAAGAAACTCGTTCGTCAGGGCTTCTTCTATCAACCTTGACAGATTAAAGTCCGTTGGCTTCGCAATGACACTCCGAACATTGTTTCAAACGACGTTTTATTCGTAGTGCGGCTAACGGAAATATTAAGTATTTGTTGGGGATATGCAGCTTCTTTGAAAAACAGAGGGTGAGTTGCACAGCCCAGAAGGCACTTTTTAAAACTCATGTTCACAGTCCGGAGTTACAAACTTTTTCCCGCTTTCTTCGGTAATATCAACATGCAAAAATCCGTTTCGAAAATCCAAGGTCGTAAACACTTTCGCATCGTAAGGCTTCTCCAATACGCCCTCCATAACCGGCAATGGGTACCTATCATTGACGCCTGTTATCTCGTTCCTTCTTTTTCACTATTACGATCGGGCTTGCAAAATTCGAGTGACTGTGCTGTATGACTCTATTGGTAAGCCGTTCTTCGACCTGCTTCTCTACCGCTTCGTTTTTCGTGGGCGCTAACCACCTTGCCTTTTGGTGTACAAGGGATACTCATTTCGATGCAAGTTTTTTTTAGGCTTTTCGGTTTATAGTTCTCGATTAAGCTCACGCGTTTAATTCCCTCATCCTTTGTACCAAATCCGACGTGATGTTTTTGACTGCATTCACCAGTCTTACGTCATCTAGACAACTACAACAACCTAGAAACGAACCAACTACTTTTTACATCGAACCTTCATATCTACTAGTAAAGAGCCAAATAGTTTACGGAGCTCTTGAGCACCAAATCCAGCTATATAAAGCGACTTCTCGCTTGATGGACTCCTTCATAATGGTGAGCCCACTTCCGGTATCAATTAAGGCAAGATAAATTCTCCCTCCAATGTTGAGGAAAATTCTGGAGGTTTTGGCGTTAATGCGATAGACATTGGTTCTTCCACCTTAACTACCGCGTTGATTGTGTCTCCTTTGTGGGCAATTTATTGAAATCTGCCCAAACTCGTTGCAAGAAAAACAACACAATCCTTTACTTCTGTCAGGGTATTCTTGAGACACATGCAAAAATGACCTACAGTTGCCGCATCTTCTTCCGCTCTAATTCTCCCTTGTACTTGGCTGTTTCTCCATCCTTGCCTTAGGCTTAAACATACCGTCGGTCGAACGTAGCATGTTCTGATAGACCGCGAACTTCTTCTTTATTCAACGTATCCTATCAGTTCCACAGAACCATACAATGCCCACCCTTATCGAAGCCATCTCAAGCCTTCCAATTTAAGGGTCACTTACCTTGCATTACAAATGTATTCATAAGTAGGTCACTCGGCGTAATTATAACTTTGTTTACCCTATGTCGTATCTATAAATGCCGATACTGCACTTTCATTAAAGCAACGTACCCCATTCATAAGTACGATCATTCGGCGTCGCCTTTCGTACAAACGATGAATATGCAATTGCACAACCGAAAGGCGACGCAAAACGAATACGTTCACAAAACGCACAGAGTAAAAACTCGAAGTGCAGTAAATGCATTTAGCGTTTTGGTTATCGTAAAGCGATTAATGGAGGATGACCCTTAATACCAGCACGGGCTAATTACATCCAAGAAGCTATCAATGCATTTAAAGTAGAACGGGCGATGAGATACACGGAAGTGATACTTAATAACAGATGTGTTAGCAAGTGTGTGCAAAATGCAGGAGTAATGTGGTGCTGAAAGAAAAGGTTAAAGAAATGGGTCATCGAATGAAATTAGTGTAGACCGTTGTGGAAAGGAAAATCAGAATACCTATAAGAATCGAAACTCGAAATGTCGAATATTGAGACAGCGGACCCTAGATCAATAAAGAAACTAACTAAGTAAAATCAAAAGTCCCAACGATTTATATTCAGATCATACTCCAGTAATTTTATCACTGAGCGAAGTAGAAATAATAGAAAAAAGTAATCCTAAGCTCGTGAATAAGAGAACAAACTGGAACGAATTCAGAGACAAACTTCACAGTTTTATAAACCTAAGATCCCCTATGCAAACAATTGAACAAATTGATCATGAAGTAGAACAATTTATTGCTGATGTGCAACAGGCTGCAGAAGAAAGTACTCCAACTATTTCGAACTCGAAACAGAAACAGAAATAAAATATCCTGTCGAAATAAAGGAGCTGATATTAGAAAAAAGAAGAGCTCGAAGAAAATGGCAAACTACGAGATTCCCAGATGTTAAGGCAGTTTTTAACCGTCTTAACAACGAATTAAAAAAAAGAATCTGTGAGTTCAAAAATGATTCACTTAGTAGATTCCTGAAAAGTCTGACGACGGATGCTTCTACCGAATACTCCTTATGGAAAGCAGCTAAGCGCCTAAAAAACCTCAGACACAAAACCCGCCAATATAATCTCAAGATGGTAAATGGATCGGAAACCCGAAACAAAAAGCTGATCTCTTCGCTGAACATCTCACGAATGTTTCTAAGCCATTCCCAGCAAATACAGCTACAGATCCTTTACAGTTTGTTGATAGAAACGACGAATGTGAAATACCTTTTGTCACGGTCAAAGAAGTAAGAAGCATGTGTCAACATAAGTTGTCTAACAAAAAATCACCAGGGTACGATCTAATAACTGCTCAGGTTTTGAAAGAAATGCCTTCAATAGCCTTCAAGAAACTCCAATTTAAAATAAACGCATGCCTTAAACTAAGATACGTGCCACATCATTGGAAAATTGTAGAAGTCATTGTTATACCCAAACAAGGTAAGCCACCAACAGAAGTAACATCCTACAGACTAATATCGCTTATACCAATAATGACAAACGTTTTCAAAAAACTGCTCCTGAAAAGGCTTAGCAAAATGATAGAAGAAAGAAGACTAATTCCGAGACATCAGTTTGGATTTAGAAATAAACAGTCCACGATAGACCAAGTGCATCGAATTATGAATGTTGTGGAAAAGGCACTTGAAGAAAAACAAGTTTGCTCGGCTATATTCTTAGATGTTGGTTAAGCCTTTGACAAGGTTTGGCACTTGGGGCTTGAGCACAAACTGCATAGGGACCTCCCCAGGCAGTACTACGAAATACTGAAATCCTACGTTACGAACCGACTCTTTAGAGTACGGAACGACCATAATTACTCGGAACTAATGAAAATTGAAGCCAGTGTACCACAAGGAAGTGTCGTAGGACCAACCCTGTATCTGTTACATACAAGGGATTTCCCAGTGGATATCAACGCTATCATGGCCACCTTTGCTGATGGTACTGCAATATTGGTGCCAGATAAATCCGTTACGAAGGCTACTCAAAAATTGCAAAATGCATTCGATAAAGTTAGTGATTGGACGCAAAAATGGCGTATCAAATTAAACGAAACAAAATCGACGCATATAAACCATACAAACAAAAACATAAACAATGTTCCAATTTTTATAAACAGTACAGCAGTACCTTACTCCAATACCGCCAAATACCTTGGAATGACCATGTATGCAAAGCTTAAATGGAAAGAGCACATCAGAAAGAAAAGAGAAGAACTTAACTTGAAGTACAGAAAAATGTACTGGTTACTAGGAAAGAACTCTGACCTATCTAATTACAAATTATATCTAAGAACAAATTAATGTTATATTAGCAAATACTGAAACCTGTTTGGACATATGGTATCCAACTACGGGGCTGTACAAAGAAAACAAATGCTGAACCCATCCAAGAATTCCAAAGCAAAGTCCCTTGTGGAATAATTAATGCCCCTTGGTATATAATAAATAGCGATCTACATCGTGACCTTCAAATTGAAATGGTTACAGAAGTGGTTAAAAAACACGCTGTATCACACAATCAGCGACTGCAAAGTCATACCAACTCCGAAATGGAGACCATCTTAACCAAGCCTCATGAGCTGATGGTCTAAAAGCTATCCTATCATCCATCATCAAATGGATGTGCAAAACGTGCAGTCTATACCGTCAAAAAGAGCTTAAACAAATCTTTAATTTGCAATTTAACTAAAAATCGTTCAATTCAAATGATATTAATAAATTTTCCATTTCGTTATAGAAACATACCAACAACAACAACAAACATTCATCCTGTTCATCTAATGTTAGGTTACCATCCAAGGATACTGTAAGACGAGGTCAAACCACCTACCCTGGAACAGCTCCAGAGGAACACACTGGGCAACAACAAGAAACAAAACAAAATCGAAGTCAATGCGAAATAATTCCCAGTTTCCAATCTGATGAAATAATGTGAAATGGCTGCCAGGCAAGATTCTGAGAAGGATCTCAAGAGTAATGTATCAGATAAACGTTCAAGGTGCTACCAAAAATGCCCATGGAGACCAACTTAGGAAAAGGGTGAAGTCAGTTTCAATTGCATCAAGTATTCCACTAACTACAAAGAAAAAAAAAATTCAGTGACCCCCAGCCAATGAAAACGATGAGGACCAGTCCCTGAAATTATAAATTTAATCTAAATCAGCGGAGGATGAAAGGGTTAAATTTAATATGACATGTATTTGCATTAGTAATTTAAACATGTATCATGAATAATAAAGTCAGTCTGTAACAAGTACTCATAGTGTTTGGTTCAATACACATTACTTGACAGCAATTTGACTCCGCTGTTTTGTATATGTATTTTGAAGATTTTCTATATGTGTTTGCGCTGCACCCCCCACGCTAGTACGTCATAGAGTAGCGTCGACTCTGAAAGTGCGTGGTATATTTGTTTTTGTACACACATCGTGGCTTTGTACTGCAGACAAGCAAGCGCAAACAGGGACGCTCTCAGTTTGTTTCGTAGATGATTTATGGATTGCTCCCAAAGAAAGTGGCAGTCGATGATGATGCCTAGATACTAGTAAGTATCCATGACTCCAATTTGATCGCTGCCAGGCACGCTGGCACATTTGAAGATTTTCAGAACAATTTCTGACGCTGGGTACACCGGGCTTCGAATGTACATAAGTTTTGTTTTCGATTAGTTTATTACAATCCCATTATGTGGTACTATTTAGCTAGTTGATCAAACTCCTCCTGCAATCAACTTTGTTGCATCTTCCAATGACTGACGACATACAACAACTGCGGTGTCATCAACATATGCAAATATTATACTTTTTTGAGGCATTTGAGCATTTAATTTATATATATATAAAGTTTCTATCTGCAAGGTAATTAGTTAACCAATCCGACATCATGCCTCTTATTCCTAATTTAAGAATTTGACTAAGAAATATGGTAAGTTTAGGAGCGGTTGCTTTATTAAACTGGGTTAGTTTTTACTCGAACTCGTATTTATTAAAAAGTTTAAGGTTTCTTCACTCTTCGCTTTGCACTGAAAATGGAGCAAAGAAGACCCTACTTACCTGAGAAAAAAAAATTATGTAGCTGTGTTCCAAGAATTCTTGGCCGTCTTGTTGGGGGAATCATTCGGCTTCTTGTAGCATATAATTGTCATGATCGGGATCGTGCCATTCCTCTTCCATATCTTTTTGTTGGTAAAAGACATAGACGTCGTTTGGGGAAATATATCCAGTTGGTTGCATTTCGAAAACTCGTGGGTTGAATCTGTGTTTATTTGAAAGTTTCTTCGGGTATTTTGGGAGATAGGTGTTTGAAGCGAAGGAATCGGTGGTCGTTTCCCTGTGTACTTAAAAAGTTAAGATCTATTCTGATAATTCACCATTGAGGAGCTAATTTGGGACGTGTCCATAAGCTCGGGTTTAGGTTGCGGTTTGGGTGCGGTTGGCCACTGGTCGGAGCTGGTCACTGATCTGTCCGCGGAAGGTTTCATCGGAGCTTTGAAAAGATTTGTTACAAGAGGAGGAGTCTGTCGACGCATTTATTGTTTAGGTGCAAAAAATTAGCTGCTTGAAGTGAAAGAACTTATTGAATCCCAATATGCCTTAAACAAGATCACATCGAAAGGAACGGATTTTCGTCTCATACCTCCAAGAGCACCACACTTCGGCGGCCTTTGGGAAGCTGCTGTTAAATAGGCTAAACACTAACTACAGTCAACATTAGAAGCTGCAGCATTAACGTTCGAAGAAATGGAAACGGTTGTTGGGTTCCAAACTTAAAACTGGGAACAATGGTAATAATGAAGGAGGATAACATATCTCCATTACAATGGGAATTAAGGCGAAACGAAAAAAACTTACCCAGAAGACGATAGATTTATTCGTGTAGCTGATGTTCGACAGGAGTCGTCAGAGAAGGAGGTCAAAGGAACCCCTATGAACTCTCTGCGACAAGACGCTTACTCTAAGCGCCCCCGTCCCGTTAAAACCTTGGCAGGCCTCAAAGTACGTTCTATGTTTCGTTACCATTAAGTTGGTGCTGTAGGTCCAGACGTAACATTCCTGGTTAGCACCGATCCGGCTCTGGCACAAAACCCCATAAGGGCTTATGTCAACCTCCGCATGGCCTCACTGCTTGCAAAGACAACCATGGGATCCTTAGGGGACTGCATATTCGAACATTTATAGCGACTTTGAGTGGGGACCCAATAGAAATAACTATAACCAAACCAAACAAAAACACCGGAGGAATAGTAGAGTAGAACGTGGAAAACCTCTTCGAAGAGGGATCAAGGATGCTGAAGTCACCAGTTGGCCAAGTAGCAACATCACAAAAGAACACAGAACGACACGAATCACCCGCAGTTCTAAAGATGACGGTCGAACTATACGCCCAACAATCTGATTTCAACAAAGTAGGTGAGCAAATTAGAGGACTGGTAGAAATGCTAGAATACGGCAAAAGGCATTCTATCCATCAAGCGATGCGAGACGCTATTGAAAGCATCAGAGCTCTCTATGTGCTCTCGGCGATTCAGCTGCACGACGAGAAAGCAAAGAAGGTAATTCGCCAGAACAACTCCTCGCAAACGCCAAACAGAAGGCAACTTGCTGACGGCGAACCCCCGGAGCCAAAAATGGAAGCAGCAACACCCTTGAAATGGTGCTGCTGACAGCGAACTACCGGAGCCAAAATAGAAACAGAAAAACCCACCAAACCGTGTCGCAGACAACAAAAGCCCGGAGCCGAAGCGTAAGCAAAAGCACACATCTTTGGTTAACACTTAGGGGAAAGATGGGACAACTGTCGTTGAGACCCCTGTGGCCAGGGATAAGCGGATAAATGCAACTGCAAAGAAGGAGCAACCGACAGGAGAACAAAAATGGTCAAATGCCACCAAGCAGCAAAAGACCCAAAAAGCTAGACCTGACGCTATCGTCATTAAAGGGACGGGGACCCTCTCTTACGTGGACATATTACGCAAAGTAAAGCAGATCCCAAACTAAATGCAGTGGAAAAAGTGGTGTCTAAAATCAGAAGGACACAAAAGGCAGATCTTCTAATACAACTCAGTAAGACGGGAATAAATACCACTGAGTTTAAAGGCGTCATTAGCGAGGCCTTAGTGAAACAAGCAAGTGCAAGGTCACTCACGCTCCGTACTATCCTCGAGGTCAAAGACATCGATGAGGTCACAACAATAGATGACATAATCGTTCCTACCAAAGTCCAGTTTGGAGTGGAAGCTTCATTGGCGGACATCTTGTCTTTGCGAAAGGCATATAGAGGAACTCAAACAGCAACGATCAGTTTTCCCGCAGAAGAGTTAGGAAAACCATTAGAAGCTGGACGAATTAAAATGGGCTGGGACAACTGCCGCATCCGCGAATGAACATTGCTCAAAAAATGCTTCAAGTGTCTGAAGTTTGGTCACCTAGCCTGGCAGTGTAAAAGCGAAGAAGACTATTCTAAGCTATGTAGAAATGTAGAACAGAAGGCCACATCGCAAAGAATTGTGAAAAGGAGCCATCATGCATGTTCTGTAGAAAGAATCATCCAGAAGATGCGCAACACGTTGCCGGTAACAGCAAATTTCCGAAGTCCGGGAGGAGAGCCATCACAAGCAAGACATCATGAAGATAAATACAGATCAATCTGAACAACTGTAAGACAGCTCAGGACCTCCTGACACAAATTGCTGAGAACAAGGTCATTATATTGATTAGCGAACCTTACCAAACTCTCGACAACAGTAATTGGACTTGCTAAAAAACTAACCAAGTTGCAATATGGACATGTAGAAGACATGCCTTCCAAGAAACCAATGGACAGGTGAATGGCTTTGTACGTGCAAAAATAAATGGCATTAACTTCTACGGCTGCTATGCTCGACCAACCTGGACGACGAGTGAATAACAGACAATGCTAGACAATTTAATGGACGATGCGCATGATAGAATTATAATGGTCGTAGAAGGTGACTTTAACGCATTGGCAGTAGAGTGAAGTAGCAGGCTCACCAATGCCAGAGGACATATTCTACTGGAAAAAAACTAGAAATTATTATCTATGAACAATTTAATATTATATTAACAAGTACTGAAACCCGTTTGGACATATGGTATCCAACTACGGGGCTATACAAAGAAAACAAATGCTGAACCCATCCAAGAATTCCAAAGCAGAGTCCTTCGTGGAATAATTAATGCCCCTTGGTATATAATAAATAGCGATCTACATCGTGACCTTCAAATTGAAATGGTTACAGAAGTGGTTAAAAAACACGCTGTATCACACAATCAGCGACTGCAAAGTCATACCAACTCCGAAATGGAGACCATCTTAACCAAGCCTCATGAGCTGATGGTCTAAAAGCTATGGGAAAGTGTTATAACTTTAAACTTCCCCAATGCGATTTATAAATTAAGAAAGAAAAATCTTTTGTCGATCTTTCATAGATTGGTCCTGATTCACCGGTGGTTTTAGTGCGGTAAGAGTCCCACACTACTTGGTACCGATTATTACCGAGTGTCTTTTGAAGATTTTCATCGGATAACAAAAAAAAAAAGTTCCAACCATTCTTCTGGATTCACTCTCCTCTCTGTTATAAAGGCAAAGCATAGCGAAAACCTAGTCAATTTCAGGTGTATGCCTCCGGTAAGTTTTTTTTTTTTTTTGGTATTTGGTATTTTTTGGATATTTGGATTTCATGCCTCGCATGAGATGTCTAGTGCCCGATTTCTGAAGTTGCCTGCCTAAGAGAACTTTTATTGTTTCTGCACTATAGTTTTCTGTTTTCAACTTATTTATTGATAGTGAAAGTCAATGATTCACATTTTTCAATGTGCTCATCTATTAAAAAAATTTCTTGCGAAAGCATATTTGGTTGCTGTTCAAGGGTGCGAATGTTGAGTTTATCTGCACTATGCATAGATAACATTTTTTTCTTTCTCTTTTATATTGCGTAAAATAGCGCCATACAACGCTTTTTTTACTTTCCATAATCCCAGACTATATTTTCGACGCAATGAATCCATAATGTATGTAAGTTAAACTTTCTTCATTTCATTTAAAATAAAGAAAATAATTTTCTGTTTTCCGGGCGTTTTTGGTAGCATCAGTCACTACGGATAAGGGCTTGTATCTAGAGGCTGTACTGGATTCGTAGGCTCTGCTAACAATGGTTCTATTGCATTTTCGGTTTTTATTAGAAATGAGCCGGTCAAAAGTGTGGTTTCGTTGTTGTCTAAGGCTGTTCCATTATATTGATTTCCACATATAACTCCTGTTGCGATTTCTGCGACGGTGGGCAAATGTTGACTGGTTTGACAAAAGACTCCTGAGTAAGTTAGTAAGCACGAGGTTTTTCTTATATATGTTCATACTCAATTTTATTAACTACATTTAATTTTTTAATCGTTCTTATCAATATCGTATGCTTATAATATAAATTATTGTATCTGTCCTTTTTACTATAGTTAAATCCGTGAAGTCTACTGCTTCGTCTACATTATTATATGACATATGTTCTTCGTCAAGTATATTATTATACTTGTAGATCAATTTTTGTCATGGATAATATATAGGAGTTTATTACACATACTCTATATTTAGCAATTCTTCTTTAATCAATTTTATATTGTACTGTGTACGTGCTAAATTATCTTTTAATGTGTTACTGGTTTTTAATCTTTTTTAGGACCTCGTTTATATTGTTACTAATTCTATTTATTCTTTCTATAGACGCTTTATTTATTACCACCTGCTTATTGTCATTTCTTAAGGCTCTGTATATTTCTCCCTTGATGATGGCCAAGTAGTCACGGTCTGGATTGCCTCCAATCCATTTCCATGTGCTCCCAATGAAATTCATAGATCTTTTTACTTTTCTCGGTCTTATCTGTAGATAAAGTTTTGGAGCCTATGGTGTGCTGTCTGCGAAATATTGTCGACTAATTTTTGATATACCTCTAGGTCAATGTCGTGTATTAATTTTATGCTCCCGGTCTGCACCTTGGCTGTTCCAGTTTTTATGGAGATTGCCTGAGAATTGGTGTAATCTAGAATTTGAATTTCAGCTATATAGCCCACAATGAGCAAGCTTGAGGGAGGTAAAGGATAGCGACAGTTTTACATAGGGCTTACAACTACGGTGTTTATTTAGTTGCGGATATGGCTTTTATGAACTACTCTTTCCGACCTTGGTTTTACTTTATTTCTAAGTTTTCCTGAACTATTTTCTTATAATAACTATTTGTTAATTTTGATCATATTCTTTTACTTTGTATTTTCATATTTACGTATATTTGGTCCCCTGAGTTATAGTCCTTGATGGCCTGTTTACTTTTGTTGTGGTAAATGAAATCTTTCCTTTGTTTTTGCGTCTGGCCCAAAGGCAACGGTTCTCTCGAAAAAAAAATGCACCGGCCTTTTCTGCGTGGTGGAATGAAACGTGTGATTATAGTCATTTACTCAGCCCTTTCTATAAGATTCGACATTTCGGCTGATAATGTCCTTTTTGAGACATCGCATTACCTCCGTTAAGGTGGAGCGGAAACGTTACACTTGGCCATTAACTTCGTTCTTGTACGGCGGTGTAGTTAAGATACTAATCTTAAGTACTTCCCTTCGCATAAAATGAACTGTTTCCGAATTTAGAGACTTTTCGTTATCGAATATTATGCACTCGGGAACACCGAATTGAAAAATGATTTCACGAAGAGGTGATCTTACGTCTTCTATTGATTTGGATTTAATGACTTTTGCAATGGTGAATTTGGTAAATTTGTCAATTGCTGTAAGGCTAGATATTTTTCAGTGGAAAAAATATCGATGTGTATGGTATGGCCTGGGTAATTTGGAATTGGAGTTTGACTTAATATGGGGTTGTTTGGGAGCCGACCATATTTATTCTTTTTACTAGTTGAGCATAGTTTAGTAAACTTGTTTGAGATTGAATAACAAAGAAAACCAAAACGAAGAAAAAAAACACGAAAGCGAGGGTGTGAAGACCAATGTTGAATTTATTTAATTTGAACAAATTATTTTCCCTTATATTACGCTTCGATGAGATGTGGTGTCTGCTACGGTAGAAATCTAAATTGACGAGAATACAAAGCTCAAGAAAGCAGTAAGTCAAAAAAAACTCAAACTCTCGCTCACTGTAATTGCTGTTCTATTCCAGAGAGAAGATTAAGTGTGGTTTGACACGAGTACCGCACAATTGGCATGGCATATAAAATAAAACCGATCAAGTCTCTTAACGAATTACACTCAACTAGGTAAACAGCAAGTACAGTGAGTCAGAGTTAGATTACAACAATTTTAATTAAGTTGAATAAATTTTTTTTTTGTTATTAATTATTGCTGGAGTTTCAAACATTCCGGCCCCGCTGAAACACGTTTCAGGAAGTGGGAAGCACAGCCAGTTTGCTGATGGGTCGAACAAATAAGCCGCGACTGGTTCTTAAGGTCGCAACTCTTACTCGGGTATCTGAACCGGGATGAACACTTTCGACTCTGCCAAGGAACCACTTTGCAGGGGGGAGGTTGGATTCCTTTTACAACAACTAGATCGCTGGGTTTCACGTTGTCCGATATCCGCTGCCACTTCGGACGTTCTTGTAGCATAGTGAGATATTCGTTTTTCCATCGCTTCCAAAAACCTTGTACCATGCTCTGCAAATGATTCCAGTGGGATAACCTGTTTGGCGACGTCTCCAATAAATTTGGCTCTGGAACTGCTGAGTATGGTTCACCTATAAGGAAATGCGAAGGAGTTAGTGGATTCAAATCGTCATCAGATATGCTACAAAGAGGACGAGAATTAAGAATGGCCTCGATCTGAGCTAATACTGTATAAAGTTCTTCGAACGTTAGTATAGAAGATCCAAGAAAGCGTCGTAAGTGTAATTTAACAGATTTCACCTCCGCCTCCCACAACCCGCCAAAGTGTGGTGCAGATGGAGGGATAAAATGCCAAGCGACGCTATCCATAGCTAAAGCTGCTGCAATGCTGTCATTGTACGTCTCCGACAGAACTAACTTCTGCATCTCGTTGAGGCAGCGACGTGCACCTAGGAAGTTCGTTCCATTGTCGGTGTATATATTCGAACACTTTCCCCAACGAGCAACAAATCTTCGAAACGCAACCAGAAAAGCGTCTGTTGTTAAGTCACTTACCAGCTCCAAGTGAACCGCCTTTGTACACATGCACACGAACAGAGCAAAATATGCCTTTGACATTTTCGGTTTGCGGCCCCGGGAAAGCTTTATTGTAATGGGACCAGCGTAGTCACATCCAGTGTTGGAAAATGGGCGGCTGGGTTGAATGCGCGGTGGTGGTAGATCTCCCATGAGCTGTTTGCTCGTACTCGTGCGTTGCATAAAACAAGACTTGCATGTATGCACGATCTTCCGTATCAGATTACGGCTACCCATTATCCAATACTGTTGTCGAGCTAGTGCGAATGTTTCGGATACTCCTGTATGTAGATTATTTACGTGGATATGGGTGGCTATAAGAAAAGAGAGGTGATTATTTGGAAGAATGATAGGATGTTTAATAGTGTATGAAACGTTGGCGTGTTTTATACGGCCACCGACTCGCAAAATTCCGTCCTTGTCGACAAATGCTGAGTATCTCAATAGTTTGGATTTAGATGCGAGTCTTCGATGATTTTTTAAATGACGAATTTCCTCTCCGAACCATTCCTCCTGGGCGTGCTTGATGATTACATTCCTTGCATGTTGAATTTCACAGAACCTTGTGTAATTCTATCACGATGGCTTGGCCTTGCTCCAAGGACAACCAGGGGGGCCCAGTCCACCAAAGGGGATGGTCGACTAGCTTCGAGGGAAGTATTCCACGCGATGCACAATCAGCAGGGTTTGAAGCCGACACCACATGATGCCATGAATATCGCGGAATCTTTTCAATGATGGTAGCCGTACGGTTCGCTATGAAGGTAGTCCAGCGGCGAGGCGGAGACGACAGCCAATGAAGGACGACTTCGGAGTCACACCACGCATACAACTTTACAAGGCTGGTTGAAAAAGACGATTTAATTGTCGTTATCAGTCGGCACAAAAGCAGGGCTCCACAAAGCTCGAGACGCGGAATCGATAATGGTTTTAGTTGCGCTACCTTGGTTTTGGCTGCAATGATCGTAGTCCTAAATTCACCTGTAGACAGCTTACAACGAGCATAAACAACGGCGGCATTAGCCAAGGAAGATGCATCGGAAAAACCATGTAGCTCGATCCCTTCTAAGGACGCGAATACATTCCTGGGAACCTGAATCCGTTCGAAGAAATGAAGCTCTTGCCGATAGCTACTCCACCTGCTAGCGAATTGAGGGGGTAAAGGGTCATCCCAGTCGAGTTGAAATTCTAAAGACCAGAGCTCTTGAAACAGCAGTTTAAATAAAATAATGGAAGGAGCTAATAAACCCAAAGGATCAAAGATTCGCGAGATTTCGGATAACAACGAACGCCTACTTGGTGAGAGTAATGGAAGAGATTCCATCATTTTGAATGAGAAATGGTCACTTGGAGGGTTCCAATACATTCCAAGTACCTTGATCAACGATTTTGACCTCTCTGTGTCAAGCCAGGAAAATTCACACTCTTCCTTTGGAAGGAGCGCAAGTAAGGCCCTACAATTAGAGTTCCATTTGAGAAGTTGAAGTTTAGCTTCCAACATTAAAGCAACCAATTCTGACTGGAGACTCATTAAGGTTTCTTCAGATTCGGCTCCGGTCATCACATCGTCTACGTATACGTCGTTTAGTAGAATACGGGCTGCATTTGGATACTGATTTTGGTAATAATTAGCCAGTTGTTGTAGTACTCTAACGGACAAAAATGGAGCGGAAATGGTGCCATATGTGACGGTACATAATCTAAAATGTTCAATTTTATCGGATGGATGTTCGCGCCAAACTATCCTTTGGAAATCGGTATGTTGTTTGTCCACCCAAATTTGACGAAACATTTTTACGACATCGGCCGTAAAAACGTACCAATGTAGACGGAACCGTAAGCAAACGCCGACTAAGTCCCGCTGGATTGGAGGACCGATTAGTAGACTACTATTGAGAGAATTCCCAAATGAATCCTTAGCAGAACCATCGAACACGACGCGGAGTTTGGTAGTTATACTTTCGGGTTTCAATACTGCGTGGTGAGGAAGGTAGAAATGTTGTCCGGCGGCTGTTTCTAACTCATTTTCAGGTATATGTACCATATGACCCAGGCCTAGATACTCCCTCATAAATTTGGAATAAAGATTATGCAGTTCTGGATCGATGCGGAAACGGCATTCCATTGAACATAAACGAGGTACGGCGGATATAAACGAGTTTCCAAAAAACGGAGTAGGGGATTTGAACGGCAACTGGACGACATACCTCCCGTCAGGAGCGCGCGAAAATGTTTTACGAAAATCACATTCAGCTTCGTCATCAACGACAGTTTGATTTTTCGGTGGTGACACTTCCTCAATTTCCCAAAATCGTTGTAATAAGACATCAACATCTAGAGTGGAATGCAATGCCGATATTGGCGAATGAATCGACCCCTTACTATCCAGTAGCTCCCCAGTAACAACCCAGCCAAAGGAAGTATTTTGTGCAATCGGAGTACCCTGCGATCCCTTTATTTGACCGGCTTCTAAAATGCCACAAAGTTTATCAGCACCCAGTAATATGTCTACAGCACTGGGGATATTGAAATAAGGGTCGGCTAAATCTAAATTCCGTAAATGAGACCAACAAGATACATCAAATGATTGAGATGGCAGGTTCGATGTTAATTTATTAAGGACAAATGCATCAACGAATAAATGATGTCCATTAAGACGTGAACATAAGCTTAATGAAACAAAACCCTTTGTGTAACCTGCATCTGAGGACGATAAGCCAATGATGGGGATGCGAGCATGCTTTCGACCGAGTCCGAGTTTTTGAACAAACGATTCCACGACGAATGAGACCTGAGATCCAGAATCGATTAATACGCGACAGTTTACCAATCTACCCTGGTTATCCTCAACTGTAGGCAGAATGGTTGGGAGAATTGTTTGCTTACTACGACTAACTTCCAGTGAATGGTTATTGATAATTTGAGGCACAAACGAAGACGATGATGGAACTGATGATGATGTCACTTTGGAAACCAACGAAGAAGGATTTGTAAATGTAGATGAACTAGACGGCAAGGAGTTGGTTGATTCCTGAGGATGGACAAGGGAATGGTGACGCGACTTACAAACGCGGCAACGGAAACTAGATCGACACTTATTAGAGGAGTGCCCAATCCGAAGGCAGTTAAAGCACAATGAATTTGTTCTAACAAAATTACGGCGTGACTCGACATCTAAAGCTACGAATTTGGCGCACTGAGCTACAAGGTGAACTCCTTCGTACTTAGGACATTTCGACTTTGTCTGTTGTGGTTCGGCGAAATGGGCACGTATTTGTCCTTGTGGTTTATTACGCGACGAGCTTAGACGAGTCACCGGTTGACACGATTCTAAGGCAACACACCGTGATTTCAAAAAATCTAATAGTTAATTAATGGTACTAGCTTCATGAGAACTGACCTTCTCTGCCCAAGCTTGTTTGGTGTCTTTATCGAGCTTATTCACCAGAAGGTATATCAACCACGGGTCGCGACCGGTTGCATCAAGTGCATTAAGACCACGAATAATTTCATCTGCACCGTCAGTAATTTTTTGCAATATTTGGACGTTGCTTCCGCTTATTGAGGGTAGTGACAAAAACGTTTGAATGAACGATTGAACGATAAGATCCACTCGATCGTATCGTTCTTCCAATCTTTCCCAAGCATCGATATAAGTTAGTTGGCGTCTGAAATGGGAATATGTTTCACTAAATTAGCCGCGTCATCACGAAGCAGGGCTTTCAAATGGTGGAATTTTTGGCTTACTGTCAGGTGGGGGTTGTTATCTACCGAGCCAGTGAAGAGATCCCTAAAATACGGCCAATCCTTATAGTCACCAGAGAAATACGGTAAATTAATTTTGGGTAAATTAACGGAAACAGTCTGAGTTGAAGAATTAAGCTTCTCGAGGAATGAAGCCTGCTGATCAGCAAGTTTCTCAGCAACCACCCCATTTGAAGTACGAATATTACACGCGGCTTTTCTTTCACGAATTGCTTTTTTTATGGACGACTGAGCCAAGAAGTATTTAGCTTCGTACTCCTCAAACTCGGGCTCAGGATCAACGAAATCCGGGGAATCAGAAATATTCAGAAGGTCATTGTGGAGCGAAATAAAATCTGACCACGAGTCTTCAAGTTTTTCTAACCGCACTTCGAGCAATTCGATAGTCACGATGGGGTCAATCTTTTCAGCGAAAACCACCGCACGAGTTACACATCCCTTCGCATGACCACGTTTTACTTTCAATGCGTTCATATTAATTTGGAATCGATTAGCACAGATTGAATGCAAAAAAGAGAAAACAATGTTTAATAGTCTACCACACGGCGATTACATGATTAGATAAGATTCTTATAAATTCGGCTGCGAAGGACCACTATGTTTGAGATTGAATAACAAAAAAAAAAACAAAACGAAGAAAAAAAAAAAACGAAAGCGAAGGCGTGAAGACGAATGTTGAATTTATTTAATTTGAACAAATTATTTTCCCTTATCTTACTCTTCGATGAGATGTGGCGTCTGCTACGGTAGAATTCCAAATGGACGAGAATACAAAGCTCAAGCAAGCAGTAAGTCAAAAGAAACTCAAATTCTCGCTCACTGTAATTGCTGTTCTATTCCAGAGAGAAGATTAAGTGTGGTTTGATACGAGTACCGCACAATTGGCATGGCATATAAAATAAAACCGATCAAGTCTCTTAACGAATTACACTCAACTACATAAACAGCAAGTACAGTGAGTCAGAGTTAGGTTACAACAATTTGAATTAAGTTGAATAAAAATTTTTTTTGTTATTAATTATTGCTGGAGTTTCAAACAAAACTGTTGACGAAAAAGACGTCATGCTGGGGAAATAGTAATTTTCGTCTGGACCGCGATGGGCTCTATCGTGTGTTTCGATGATAATTTCCTCTTACGTGCTTGTGGATAAGATATCATCGACAAGAGATTGAGTATATCTTACTTTGTAATTGGAGAAATGCGAGGAATATAATTCCTGAATTATTCTCAAGTGTTTTGGAGATACGTCCTTCTTCCCCCCTTAAGAGAGACGAGAGGGGCTTTGCAAGTTTGGCGTAATCTTTTACGAAATGTCGTAAAAGCTTGCTAGGCCACGAAAAGATCTAAGGTCTTTCAAGGTTCTTGGATGAGGAAAATTCAAGATTGCTTTTACGTTCTCGAGGTTGGTCTTTATTCCGTCCTTGGATATAACAAAGCTGAGGAATTCCTGTTTGAAGAAACCACTTTTGTGCTGTTGGACCTTTATATTGGCTTCACTGAGGGTTTGGAATATTTGTCTTATATGCTTGGTGTGCTCTGACTCGCTTTTGCTGAAGATGACAATGTCATAGATATATACGCAACACATCCTTCCGACATGTTCGCGGAGAATGTCATCGATAGCTCGTTGGAAGATGGGAGTCGCATTCTTGAGACCGAACGGCACAATCGGGTGAACTCAAACTTTCTGTTGATTATGAGAATGCAGTTTTCTCAATATCAAATTCCCTTAGGGGAATTTTGAGTTCAAGCACTGTGAAGAAAGTGTTTCTTTCTAGTTGAGAGAGGACCTAATTGTTTTCGGGGATCTGGTAGCGATCTACTATCGTATTATTAGCATTCTAAGGACACTTAGAATGCTAATAATACTAATAATATATTAGACCAATAGTCTGTATTGTTTATTTCCCGCGGAATCGGGTTTTACTTTAATCTTCAATCTATGACCGCATTACCAAGGATTCTGTTTCTTATTACGCTAAGGATGCCATAGTATTTTGGCGTACCTTTTGTTATATTTTGCGTACTTGGGTGGGACATCTGTTAGAAGATATATTAGCAGGGGTACACCCCTGAAGGGGGTGTCCTATCCCCACTTCTTTTGAATCTGGTGGTCAATGAACTACTGTTAACCCTGGAAGCTGAGGGTTGCGAAGTTATCGCCTATGAAGACGATGTTGCTATAGCAGTCCCCGGTAAACACCTCACTACCTTAAAAGAGCTCCTACAAAACGCTTTGAATAAGCTATCTAGAAGCACAGTTCGGTTTGATCTGGGAGTAAACTCCCACAGAACCGAACTGGTCCTCTTTTCAAGGAAATATAAAATCCCACCTATTGACCCTCAATCAACTAATGGAACAAGCTTAACTTTCTCCAACGAAGCAAAATATCTGGGTCTTATTTTGGATAGGAAACTAAGCTGGAAATTTAATATACAGGAAAGAGTTAAGAAAGCCACTGTCCCTCTCTTCTCTTGCAAAAAAAGCTATTGGGTACAAATGGGTTTTACAACCCAGTCTATCTCACTGGCTCTATATCTCGGTCATTAGACCAATCCTTATGTACGAGGTAGTTGTCTGGTGGATTGCCTTGGATAAGGCAATAAACCAGAAGTTATTAAGCAAAGTCCAACATTCAGCTTGTCTGTGCATTAGCGGAGCACTGTGGATGACACCTTCCGCAGCTATGGACATTCTTTTTCATTTAACACCCCTTGACATTTATGGCAGGCAAATCGCAGCTAATTCAGCTATTCGCCTTAAACTACTTCACAGTGGTCCGAAAAAGTATATGGCCACTCCTCCATCTTAAACAAGTTTAATATCTGCGCTGAAGACATTGACTACACCATCCCCAAGTTAAATTTTGAGAAAAACTTCCAAGTTACCATCCCTTCTAGAGCATTCTGGGAAGTAGGTATTTTACGGAAGATGAGTCGTTACATTTCTATACCGATGGTTCAAAATCTGGTGGTGATGTCTGATTGGAGGTTGTAGATTCTGATATATGTTCCTTTATAAGAAATTCTAATTTATTTTTGTCTAAGCTTTCAAAAATCGTTGGGATGGCTGATAGTTTGCAGATTCCTCTGTAGTTTTCTACGTTGTTTTTGGAGCCAGCTTTAAAGATGGGAACTAGAAACGATATCTTCCAATTATCAAAAAAATGCCATGTTTAAATGATATGTTGGAAATATGCAACAATGGGTGACAAATACTATCACTACAGTTCCCTAAAACAATCGCAGGAATACCATCGACTCTTGCATTTATGATGGTTTTAAGCACTGAAGAGCTAAGTTGACGCTTTCTAAATCCAAAGCTATAGAACCAATATCAACTTTTGAATCACTGATACTGGGGAGAGGGAGCACTGGATTACTTTTGGAGTAAACGGATTGAAACCATTTAGCAAACAGTTCACACGAAGATTGACTATCGTTTGACTCAGTTGCCTCGTACTCCACAATCTCCGGAATACCAAACGTATTTTGTTTCGATTTTATGAAAGTCCAAAAATATTTGCTATCAGTTACAGGCTTGCTTTCAATATTCATGATGTAATTCGCATGTAAAAATCTATTAAGTACGTTGAACTGTTTCCTTAAAGCTCAAAAATACGCATAATCCATCGTGTTATGTGATCTTTTATACTTTTTTAAAGCCTTATTTTTAAAATTTTTTAAAACCAACGGCTATAGTTGTACCAGAGGGGCTTAGAGAGTTTCTTTTTTGAGGTTCTTGGAACGAACATTACAAACCTTTCTTCAAGAATATTTGTGAAACGGACATACGCTTTATCAAGACATAAATAATTAAATTCTTTAGTCCAATCAAAAGAATTTATCCATTGATTTATAACTTATGTTACTATTGTTAACAGGTTTTAAAATATTATAGAATTCAAATTAAAATTCAGTTTGTTTATGGTGGATTGAATTGTTGAGTAAATTATAAGAAGCTATTGACGATTTTACTTTAATTTCTTTCACATTTACAAATAATAAATCTAACATTCTATTTAATGAATTCTGAATAATATTTACTTGAGAAAGGCTTAAAGAGTACAGAAAGTAAACAAAGCTGTGTTCGTAATCGGACTTAAAATTCTAACGAATTAACATTTTATCCTCATCTGACCAATACCAATTTACATCACCAATATCAAAATCTAATAAAACACATACATATTGAGACTACTTATTGTAGATTTTTGGAACATGATCAATATTATCAACATGTTTTAAATAAACACTTGCTACACTACCAGAAGGTACATAACTTACTATTAAGAAAAGTTTAGATTCTATGTTTAAGCTTGAGCTAATCTGAATATACCATTTACTGGCATTGGTATCAGCAATAATAATTTCATTTCCAAGATCCTTGGCAGTACCACATCGGCCGACGCGGAATACCTTAATCGTTTTTTTGAAGATTTTGAAATGGACGCAATCGTACCCCGACAGGCCAGATATTTGACTCAAATATTAACCTTATATGTAGCTGGTATTCCAATCTGTTCATTTCGCTTAATGAGCTTATAGCACGAAAAAATAGTAGGTTGATTTTTGAGGCCAAGTACTCAATAATACTTCCGATGTAGTAGATGGACGAAAACACCCCAAGTGAAACCATTTAAACTTACGTATACCTGTGATATTGGTTTCACTTTTAGTGCCCATTATTACTTTCGCTTTAGGCCTAATAGTCAAATTTAAGCCCTCATTCGTGTTAGAATCAGTCACGGTACCGACAGCATAAGCAGAAGTATCGGCGAAACTATCGAGGTTAACCAGAGGAACCACAGCAACATCAGCAACATCGACAACATCGACAACATCAGCAACATCAGCAACATCAGCAACATCAGCAACATCAGCACCAGCAGCAACCAGGCAACCAGGATTTATAGAAGTCTCAGCAGCAACCGAATTAGTTATACTGCGTACACTTTCATTTTCTTTCGTATAAGCTGAGACACAATCAGAATTAACAGCACTAGTGCAACGATCGGCAGCAACGGCTACAACAGACACACCTCAGAAATTAGGGTTCATTGCATTGGGAGTGGCATTAGCTTCCCCCATTGAGGTACTAAAAGCATCATCAGAAATGGCTAACAGCAGCAGCTGTTTTAGTAGAGACAACACCTCCAAGAACAGAGAGAGCGCAAAGTGTTACAACTCCATTGCGAGCGGCTGCACTCTCTTGATTAATATCAATAGAAGCGGTAATTGCATTATTTGAGGATGAGACATAACCTTTGGTGGGATTGATTGCACTCTTGCGTGGATTAGAAGGAGAGGAAATTATTGATCTATTCTTCGACAATGATAAGCGAGAAGACTCGGTAACTGTTTGCTTTAGCCTTGACCGTTAACCACTTGTGATTCGATTTTAGCATCTGTATTTATTTTAGATTTTAGATAGACAGATCACTGATTTGTTGAGGGCATACCGAAATAGAGTTAATTGTACGAGTATAACTGTCACACCTCCAACATACATTGGCATTTTCTTTTAGCAAAGTTAATGTAGATTTAGAATTGATAGCACAGGTTTCATGAGCTTTAGTACAGCAAACGCCACAAGAAATATAACGTTCGCTTTTTAATTTGCAATAGCATAATGCAGATAATAATGACATAATGAATAAAATTAAAAGAGAAACACAACTTGACTGTCAGACGAATTGACTCAGACTGATGATATTAGTGGTATTGGTTTGTCTAATGCGGGGGTTGACCCAACTTTCCGACTGCATCTATATGGGCCGTTGTCGATTGGAACGAAGTGTTTGGGTTAGGTTCCGTTGTGGTCTCGGACATATTTGGATTTTGCAGATTGCTCACTCGAGGAGGAAGGTTAGGATTTGCATTTGCGGATTGGTTATATTTTCCTTAAAAGTTTTCTTTTTTGATATTACATAATCTGATTTCAATATATTTTCGACTTCATACTTGTGATATACTTTCCTTACGCAAATACTAGGCAGAACATTCCCACGCTGGTGCTTTGGATACCCTAGACGATAATAGGGAGCTATTGTCGGCTAGGGCGGTGACGCGGGATTCTTGGTCACACTGCTAATGTGGTTCTCTTGTGGTAGTTCCGGGTTGTCGATTTTAACAACGAGCACTGTCACTTCTTGAGGGCACTGGCTACTATATACGTATTCTTAGCACTGTCACTTCTTGAGGGCACTGGATATTATACTTCTAGCTCTGTCACTTCTTGAGGGTACTGGCTATTATATTTTTAGCTCTCTGACTTCCTTAAGGCGCTGGCTATTATATTCTTAATGTCACTGGACGGATACCTGTACGCGGTAGCACTGTCACTTTTTAAGGGCACTGGGTACTGTATTTTTAGCACTCTCACTTCTTGAGGGCTCTGGCTATTTCTTTTTTCGCAACTACTGTAAGCAGAACGGTCACTACTTGAGGATACTGGCTACTGTTTTCCGCAACTACGTGTTGCAACTCTTTCATTAGTTCGTTAATATTTCGCGCTCAAGATGCCGTTCCATGTTCGGGCGCCAGTTAAATATTCTTTATTTCATTTAAAATAAAAAAAAATAATTCTTTATTTTTTGGGAGGAGAAGCCTCTTTATTGATAAACACCGGAATAACAACTAAGCTACAAAATTACTTAATTCTAATTAGAACTTCGGTGTATCGCTTGCTTACGACCGTGAAATGTTAGATGTTCAGGTGGAACACGAATCCACCAGATGCAGCGTCAGCGAATTCCATCACATACCTCTGGCGGGTGGGGGTCAGCCGTTTAAGATGTTACCCGTGGGAGGATGAATGTATTTGATAGCCAATTACAATACGTACCTCTGGCGCGTGGAGGAGACAACCTTTGAAGATGTTGCCCATAGAAAGATAATTGAATTTGATAATGGATGAATGAATGCACTTGGGGATGTTAATTTATATATAAATAAGTACATAAATACGTAATTGGATTGGACTGCCATCAAAGATTTGCAATCTGGTAAATTACCCCGGTTTTGACGAAAGGACTTTTGATTGTGTAGGCTAGTTTTTCTGCATTGATTGTTCCAGCGGGTTCCTGAACGCGACATTATGTGTTCCAAGAATAAAAGAATTGTGTAGTGTTCAAATTTTTTTGGATCCTCTGCTATATCCCATTGGTGTCATTGAAAAGTTTGTGGTGATTCTTTTTGGGTAATCCTTCGAGTCTTTGGAGTTGAGAAATTTTCTGCCAGCAGTCAAATTCGGGATTTCAAGTTCTTATGGTTTTGGGAGCTTTTGACAATTAACGAATTTCCCGTTTTGAGATTGTGGGCAGTGTGGTTGCTCGGACGGTAGTAAGCTTTCGCGTTTTGGGGAGAATTAAAAGAAATAAAAAACATCTCGTAGATTGTTCCAGCTTAAGCCAGCTTAATTGTAGAATTACAGAACAAAGTTATTGAATTATATTTATTACAAATATCTATTCAAAATACAGTTTGTACTCGTATGTTGGAAATGTGATATTATACTAAGTGTGCGGACCATGTGCGCATGAATCGATGAATAGCTGTGCGTGCACTGCAACTTTAACTGCGGCAAGCAAGTTCAGTGCTTGCTAAAACTTTTGAAGAGGGAGGTGGAATCATTTGAAATAACAAATGAGACGCAATCGAATGTGCTCCACCGAAATTTATTGAATCCAAAGTTAGGGGCCTGTCAGAACCGCTTATAGATTATTTGTTGCTGAGACGAAAGAAATTTGTACAAAGTTGCAAATCACGATACAAAAGAGCGAAGCACCGTCGGCAACCGTATCGACAATGTAATCCTCGCAAAATTTATATACGACAGAGATGAAGCAGGGAGGAAACGACTATTTGTAAACTGCGTGTTCATATGCTTATATATAACTTTCCATTGTTCCTTTATGTTCACGTAGTTATGGAAGGTGAGAGTCAGCTATTATCTGTGAAGTCAACACCGAGTCGGAGTACACAACTTCATTGTGATGAGCCTTTAACGAGAAAATTGTACATCAAGGTTAGACTGGTGTTACATAGACAGTAGTGGTCGATGCTAAAGAGCAAGCATGTCAAGCATGCGTCTCGTAGCCCGCATTTATATTGCCAGACAGCCCGCTGAGTATTCTTAAAAATCTTGTATTTTCTATTAACAATTTAAATTGTGATATTATAATTATTTAAGATGCCCATAGTACCAGCCCATTTACCAAGCTTCAAAAACTATTCACCACTAGGAGTACGTCATGGAGCCTTTGGCAAGATAAGTTTCATATTTGAAGGACAGAATTAAATCATTAAGGAAACTTCAAACTCATCGCGTACGACACGCCTACATTTCCTAATATATATTTGTGATTGGCATCAAATATAATGTCGAGTCTATCCGTATGTCACCACTTTTGGCCTTACATTTCGGGCTTGGAACATGAAATTTGGTATATTGTATAAACTTTCTATTAAAGAATCCGATTTTTGCTCCACAGACTCACCTACTTTTTAAAAATTTTCGATTTTCTCATTATTTTGGCCCATTCTCGATGAATGGAACCTCAGCATTATTTGCCCGATCCTGAGAAAAGAACAGCCTTTGAACTGCGCCAACTACAGGGGCTCAACATTACATATAAGACATATGTATACGCTGATATCAGAGGTACGATTTTTCGAAATTCTATAGAGCTACTCCGCACGGCGACGACATTGATATAACTAGGAAAACGAAGCTGCCCGTCGGTGATGCAAAACAATCAGCTGTTATCAAAAAATTACATTCAATTTCGGCACTGTCACGATAGAGAGGTAAATTTGTTTCGGCTGTTAAGGACATCATCTATCTATTCTCCGCACAAAATTCAAATAACTATATTTGCGCACAGATAAAGCGAAGTACCTGTTTTACAAGAGCTGTTTGTTTGGATTAAGAAATCCTCTCACGGACAACTAAGAAGACCTTATATAGGGCTCTCATCATCCTAGTCATGTATATGGCACAGAAGCATGCACCTTATTAAAGGCAGATGAAAACGCTCTTATTTGACATGATATTTCATCCACGTATGTATTAACGGTGTTTGGAGTAGGAGATACAACAACTAATTATACTGGTTTTACAGTGCCATCTCCCTAGTTAGAAGGTTCCAAAATCATTGCCCAAGATGGCTAGGATACGTAGAGGAAGACCTCACTTAAGGTTGCACACAAAGGGACCACAGCCAAAAAAAAGTGCAATAAGTGAGAAAAGCTAAAAATATACTGTCTGATTCTATATTCGAGCTCGTCACGTTTCTTTTTATCTTCCGACTTGCACACTGTGTTCGCACCGAGCTAATGAAAATATATACATGGTTTATTTTTTGCAAAGTGAAGTTAACATGAGTTGATTGTGCCTTGTTCCCAAGATAGGATTCTAAAATCTTGTACCAGAAAAATCTGTCTTATACCTCAAACCTTTGCGCCATACCTTGTCGAAGGTTTGAGAGACGTCAAAAAAAAGCGCTAAAAAGAGTATTCTTCCTAAACGGCTTTCTTAAAAGACCGCTTTTTACTTGCTTCAACAGGAGTTTTTCTACTAGCTTTGATATTATCGGCAGGAGCGATATCGGTTTGTATAATTTTTTTGTCTTTTGGTGATTTTTCCGATTTTCGAACCGTTAAAGCGTCGGTGACTTTCCATTGCCTTAGAACGCAAAATAGTCTTAGCGGAGTATTTATAAGATAAAGAAGTTTGATTAGAGCTTTCTTTTGCAATTTTATTTCCAGTGGATATATAATTTCGCTATTTGCGATTTTGTACCTCCTATAGGGCACTTTGTAAGACTTCAATAAATCTGCCTACTTCGTCTTTTGTTATTTTAAGCGACACATTCAGAGCAATATTTTCTACAGCCTTTAAAGAAGTTGCAATTGTGAAATTATATCTTCACTTAAGACTTTAAATATTTTCTCTACTTGTCTTATATGATCATTTTCATTTTTACTGAAGATACTACTCGTAACATCGTCGATATAGTCGTAGCAAATTTTTTTTTTTAGTATATTGTGAAGCGCACTTTGAAAAATAGCTGGTGCAATGGACTTTTTTTTATTGCTTCAAAAAACTTCACAAAATATATAAACATATGTATATATTGATCCGCGAAACCAATTGGCTTATCTGCAGGAGATTATTTGCAAGGTATTTTTTAGCAATAATCAGTCATCTAGGTAAGAATTTATAGCACAATTCGAGTTTAGTTATAATTGGATTCAAATTAATATTATTGCATTTACTTCAGATTAAGTTACTTTTAGATTCAACTTTGTTCATTTAAATTACAATTAAAATTAAGACATTAATCTGGTTGATGTTTCTCAAGTGTTGACCAAGATTTTTCAATACATTCGGCACGGTGTACATCAGTCTCCTCCTGCCTTACTAGTTGATACGAGTAAACGATAGCTGCTGATACATTTTATCAACTTGTCTGCTGATGTCTAATTGGCGTGCAGAAACTTGCAACTTCGGTGTACTCCAGTGCACACTAATGTTGAATATTTGCCTTGCTTTCAGCACGTTTATGTTAGAAACGTTACTTCTTGATGACATGTATTTGCATTACTAATTTAAACATGTATCATGAATAATAAAGGCAGTCTGTAACAAGTACTCATAGTGTTTGGTTCAATACAGATTCTACTTATAAAGAAATTGTAAAAACACCGACACAACACTTAAAAAAAAAAAAATTAATGTCAGGGCAGAAAGGCATAAGTTCTACATCCACCAATTCAAACCAAATGAAAGTATTAATGATTTCATCGTGGCCATTAAAACTTTATCAGAAAACTGCGAGTTTGGTGACTCACTTGACTCAGCTTTGTCTGATAAATTCATTTTGGCACAACTTGATTGAAAAATACAAAGAAAGTTGAAAGTGGATCATCTACCACTTTCAACGACTTTTGAAAAAATTTGTGAAACAGCACTAATAATGAAGATGACAGAAAAGGAAATACGGCATGGTAGTAGTGGACAGCGGGCAAGAGAGCGAGCTAGTGGTTCTTGGAGAAGTACAGCACGATCAATAGTGTAGGTGGGCGCAAGGAAAGATCGGGGAGAAGATCAGTACAATGTTATCGTTGTTTGGAATGGGGACACTATTCGTATGAGTGTGTGAATAAGAAATCAAGTAGTCATCGGGAGACGTACGAATTGAGGCCAAAAAAAAATTTCGACTACTAATAATCTCGACTTTGCTATTCGCTAAAATCTCGATAAGGTTTTAATCGACTTTTAAAAATATCGAAGGTTTAAAATCTCAACACTTAAAATGTCGACTTTATTTGTTGAATGTCGGTCAAATTGTCGACAAATTTGAATATGTGTACCTTTATGACATAAATAAAACAGACATTTTGGCTGAGGTTTCCATTATGCGCACTAAGCAAATTTATTTTTTTTGTTTAAATTGACTTATTCTAACATGTACTGTAAAAGTATTTTTTTGCGGAAACTTTTTTTTCTATTTTTTTTTTTTACTTTAAAAGTTTTCAATTTTCACAGAAGAGTGCATGTACGAGTACACAAACTCCACAAATGGACGCGTTCACTTCGCATAAATCTTGTGCTAAGTGATTTCTGTTGCTGAAGAGGGGGATGGGTGGGGTGATGAATGCAGTGAATGTTGGAAAATATTATATGTATTGCCATATGTCCCAAAGTTAAAATAATTTAAAGTTAATTTTGTCTTTTTTGATATTTTTTTTTTTTTATTGACTGAAAATAATATACTGCTAAATACAGCAGAGTAAATATAATTAAACTTTAGCTCCAGGCGCCTGCCTGACAGTTGTTAACATACCCTTAGCGGAGCGACGAAGTCGCGTGAGCGCCTAAACCCTGCGGAAAAAAGGGTTAAAATCCTGTTAGCGAGCGAAGCGAGCCCCCACCTCATACTTTAAATACACCAGACTTTCTTACAGGCGCCTGCCTGACAGTTTTTGGTATACACTTATTCCACTATGTAACTTCGTTTAAAGCGCCAGGTGATTTTCACTTAAACTGGCAACGTGTCTATTAACAACATTCACTTAGCTATAGTCGACATTTTAAAAAATCAATATATTCTCTGTCGATATTTTTATCAGTCGACATTTTTTTTAATCGACATTTTTTTGTCGGTATTTTCTTGATCGATTTTTTGCAATCGGTACTTTTAAAAGCGGGTAATCGCACCCAACCCGTAGTCATCGGCGAAAACCGTCACCACAAAACAACATATTTACAATTAAATAACATTAGCGGGTCTAGTAATGCAATGGCTATACACTTCTGGGTGGAAGAAAAAAAATCTCATTTGAGATCGATAGTGGTGCTTGCTTATCATGTATATCTGAACACACATATAAAAAGTACTTCAGAAACTCCCCCTGAAACCTTTTTATAAAAACTTCAGTTAGGGCCTAACTAATTGGACTATTTTTATAAAGACTGGAGAAATAATTTCTTACTAAATAAGTTGGTGGAAGATGAAAGTTTACTGCATGAATTAAGAGAGAAGTATAATGATATATTTGATGGAAATTTAACTAATCCAATTGCGAATTATGAAGTTGAGAT
This sequence comes from Pocota personata, assembly GCA_963082735.1. NCBI lineage: Eukaryota > Metazoa > Arthropoda > Insecta > Diptera > Syrphidae > Pocota > Pocota personata. The sequence goes on from OY720429.1 coordinate 130,840,105, forward strand.
TGTTGTTAAGGATGACGCTACACCTATATTTCACCGAGCATATACTCTACCTTATGGCTGCGTGACAAGGTTGCTTCAGAATTAGAACGATTATGTGAGTCAGGGATTCTAACAAAAATTCGGAATTCTGAGTGAGCATCTCCAATTGTAGTCAAAGACTGGTCGCTATGCTTCATCGATAGCGACGTGGGTGCCGCTGCTGATATGATCACTAACACTATACTCTTAGGTATGAATGACTTTATTCCTAACAGAATAAAGAGCATTAAACCTAAGGCAAACTCGTGGTTTGACCAGAGCTGTAAAGAGGCTATCAGGTTGAAACAAGTAAGTTTTCGGTCTTATAAAGCCAACAAATCTGAGGAAAATCGAAAGATGTTTAAACAAGCCAGAAAAGACTGCAATGCCCATATTCGAAGTGTAAAATTCTTACATAACCAAAAATTGAGGCAAAAAATCCTACAATGTCCCAAAGGTAGTAACAGTTTTTGGTCATTCGTCAAAAATATTACAAATTCTGCCTCGACTGCCATTCCCACGCTCATTTACCATGACATTCCAGCTGTCAGCTCCTCAGACAAAGCTAATCTGCTGCCTGCTCACTTTGCAGCGTACTCCACGCTGTCAGATAATGCTTTGTCTCCATCTGTATTTGAGAGCGTCAAATTTTCCATGGGACAAGTCAACTTTCGTACTCGTACAGTTGCAGGAGTACTCAAAGGTCTCAACATACATAATCCACTGGTCCAGATGGTATCCCCCCATAGTTTTGAAGAGGTGTTCTTCTACGCTGGCAAAACCTCTGCGTAAGCTTTTCTGTCTATCCTACTTTTTAGGGCTCTTTATTTTTATAAATGATCTCCTGTCTGCAACTTCTAATTCAATCCATTCCTTCGCTGATGACAGTACCCTCAGTTTTTCATATTCGTTTCCTAACCCACGACCTTGTTCTTCGGCCGTAGAAGGGGAACGGCAAAGTATGTTAAACACATTAAATTCCGATCTAGACAGCATAATTAAATGGGGTTCAACCAACCGCCTAGAATTTAATGCTTCCAAAATACGATGCTGTCTTCTGCCTCTCAAGCGAAACCAAAACCCTCAACCATTGTCCATGGATGGTACTTGCATCATTGAAACCGAAAGACTCGGTATGTGTATTAATAACCATCTTCGGTGGAACGATCACATATTTGAGGTCGCCAAAAATGCTGCAAAATGTCAAGGATTCCTTAAGCGGTGCAAGAAATATTTTACCCCGTCTGATCTGTCCTCAATTTATAAGGCATTCATCCGCCCTAAGCTGGAATATAGCGCCCATATCTGGTCCGGTGCACCCAAGACCATTCTGCACCTTCTTGATAGGATACAGAATCGCGTCTTAAAACTTATAGGTAATAGAGATATTGTGAATTCCATTCATTCACTAGAACATCGGAGAAATGTCTCCTGTCTCTCGCTGTTTTATCGTTTTTTTTTTAATGAAAATGCTCCAGTGAAATAGCCAGTTGCATTCCTCCCCTTCAAAATTGCACCCGCAATACGCGACATGCTTCGAATGCACATCAGTTTACCCTAAAGCCAAACTTCGGTCTTACTGTCAAATATAGGGATTCATTTATAAGCCGAACGACACCAATGTGGAATGATCTCCCAGGCCCTGTATTTCCCCATCACTACAACCTTCAAACATTCAAAGCCAACGTGCATAGATACCTCCTCTGTTTCTATCCCCCCTTTTTCCTGACGCGTGTACCCTGAAACAATTAAAGGGTATTAATACTCGCTTTGGCGCGCGCAGATTATAAAAAAAAAACCCCAGAGGTGAAATAAGGCTGTGCATGGATTGCAGTGGGTCTGTGAACAAGTACATAGAAATGGATCACTATCCCCTGCCAAGGGCCGATGATATTGTACTATGCTGGCTACGGCTCGAGTAGATAAAACGATATTCTGTGAAATTTATTTCTTTATTTTCTAGTCTATAGAACAATTCAAGTTCACACTATACTATTCTTCGCAAATTCTTTTCTTACAAGGTCTCTTTCCTCTCAAATCACTTTATCTCCTTTCAATTACTTAATTCACAAATCCAAACTAATTACTTTTTCTTGTTCACTCTCAACTTTCAATTTATCACCAAATTACAACTTCGCCCATTATCACTTTTCCAATCTCTTCGCCACGGTTCTAAACCAACTGTGTCTTTTTTTTGATCGCCATCTGTCCTTATATAGCAGAAGTTTCTGATAGCCAGAAACTTCTAGCAAATTCTTCGACCACTGGAACAAGAGAAATAATTCTTGCAGTTATAATTCCCTTTTATCCCTGATATTATTCGTCTCTTTCGTTGACATGAGCTGTGGAGACTTCGTCCCAGACACGAACCTCGAATGAAAGGACAGTTCGAACCAAAATTCTGCCAGAATGGAAAGTCACTTCGGAATTTGCTGCATAGACATAGGAGCGTAGTTATTATTATGCTACACTGCCCCCCTCTTAGACGTGTTCGTCCCGAACAAGTGCATCCTCATTTCGGCCATTGTATCGACTCAGTCGGTCCACATGAACCACTTTCATTTTGGCCCTCGGTCCTCGCTGGATGCGGTAGACAACATCGTTGATGCGGGTTACTATTCTGTAGGGACCTTCCCAGTTCCGCTGTAATTTAGGTGATTTCCCCTTTTGGCGATGGGGATTATACAGCCACACCAGATCTCCTTCCTGGAATCCTGACTTTGTTGCCTTGGCATCATACCTGGTCTTCATGCGGTCGCTCGTCATCCTAATCTGGCTTCTGGTCCTTTGGTGTATGTCCCTAAGCCTTTCCCTAAGGTCCGCCACGTACTCTTCTTCATTTCTGGGCTCATTGGTAGGAGATCCAAATTTCACCTCACTGGGTAAACGAGCTATTCCACCAAATAAGATTTCGAACGGCGTATGTCGAGTAGTGCTATGCACGGCACTTCTATAGGCCATCAAAAACAAGGGAATCTGCCGGTCCCAATCCCGTTGGTAGTCACCTACGACCTTCGAGAGATGTTCGTCCAAAGTCCTATTGAAACGCTCCACCATACCGTCCGACTGTGGATGAAGCGGGGTTGTCCTTGTCTTTTTGATTCCGAGTAGTTGACTCGAAGTTCCGCCCTTGGTCAGAATGCAATTCCAAGGGCACACCGAATCTGCTAACCCAATTGTAGACGATCTGCTCCGCCACGGTTCTGGCTTCCTGGTTAGGGATCGGAAACGCTTCCGGCCACTTACTGAAGTAGTCCATCACTACGAGTATATACCGATTACCATTGTCGGTTTCCGGAAAGGACCCTGCGATGTCAATGGCGATTCGTTCGAAAGGTGCTCCCACGTTGTATAGGTGCATCTTACCTCGAGTTTTGATTCTCGGACCCTTGCTAGCTGCACACACGTCGCATTTTCTGCACCAGTCTTCGATATCTTCCTTCGCTTTTAACCAATAAAAACGTTCTCGTACCTTTTCTAGCGTCTTATTCACTCCCAAGTGGCCTCCGGTCGCCCCGCCATGCATTTCCTGTAACACCTCCTTGACCCTCGTCCGCGGTACGACAAGTTGCATTACAAACGACTTTCCGTCGGAGGATTCCCATTTTCTTCTCAGAACACCTTCTTGGACATGGAGGGAGTCCCACTGCGCAAAATATGCCTTTAAGGTCGGGCTTCTGTGAGAGATGTCCTGATGATCCGGTTTCTCCATGTTCTCCTTCCAGGCCAGAATCGGCTCGATATCCGGGTCTTCCTTCTGAGCGTTCCGGATCTCATCTACGCTCCAGCCGGCGATAGGTTCGGCTCTCATTCTTTGGATGGAAACCAGCTCCCGTTCTTCCTGACGCGCACAATGTTTACAATCCGTTCTGCATGGTCTCCGGGACAGTGCATCCGCATTAGAGTGGAGTTTTCCTTTACGATGCTGTATTTCGTAGTCGTAGATTTGCAGCCTTTCGATCCATCTTGCGACCTGACCCTCAGGACTCTTGAACTGTAATAGCCATTTTAAGGCTGCATGGTCTGTGCGAAGAACGAACTTCCTCCCGTAGAGGTATTTGTGAAAATGCTTCGTAGCCAAGATCAAAGCTAGAAGTTCCCGCCTTGTCACGCAGTAGTTCCTTTCTGGCTTAGAGAGCACCTTGCTGAAGTACGCAACCACCTTCTCTTGGCCGTCATGCACCTGGGAGAGTACGGCTCCTACCCCGACATTACTAGCATCTGCATCCACAATGAACGTTTCCCCGGGAGTGGGGTAAGCCAGTATCGGGGCATCGCATAGCCGTTGTTTAAGTGCCTTGAAGCTCTTCTCGCACTCAATTGACCATTTGAATTGTTTTCCCTTTTCCGTCAACTGGTGCAGGTTCTTTGCGATCCCGTCAAAATCCTTCACGAACCGTCTGTAGTAGGTGGCTAGGCCCAGGAAGCTCCTTAGTTGGTGTTTGTCTTTGGGGATAGGCCAGTTTTTCACCGCTTCGACCTTCTCCGGATCGGTTCTCACTCCTTTCGCTGAAATTATGTGTCCCAGGTACTTGACTTCCGCTCTAAACAGGGCGCACTTCTTGGGGTTGAGCTTCAGGTGGGCACTTCGAAGCCTTTGAAACACATCCCTTAGATTGTCTCGGTGTTGCGCAAACGTTTTTCCTACGACGATGACATCATCCAAGTATACCAAACAGGTTTTCCATGTTAAACCTTGCAGGACACATTCCATCAATCGCTCGAAAGTCGCCGGAGCATTGCACAGCCCGAATGGCATTACCGTGAATTGCCATAGCGGTTTTCTCCCGGTCTTCTGGATGGATCTGTACCTGCCAGTAGCCACTCTTCAAGTCGAGAGTGGAAAACCATCGGGCTCCTGATAGTGTGTCTAGCGTGTCGTCAATCCGTGGCAGAGGGTAGCTGTCTTTCTTGGTGACGTAATTGAGCTGCCGATAGTCCACGCAGAACCGCGTGCTGCCATTTTTCTTCTTAACCAGTACAACCGGTGATGCCCACGGACTTTTGGAACTTTCAATCAGACCTTCTTTCTCCATTGCCGACACCATCTCTGCAACTTCTGTCTGCTTTGCCAATGGAAGGCGCCTAGCAGGCTGACGAATTGGTCTAGTATCACCAGTGTCTATTCGATGTTGTACCAGGTGTGTTCGGCCGTATTCTCCGTCCTGTGAGGCAAATACATCAGCGTACTCATTGATAAGATTCTCTGCCATAGTTCGCTGCTCCTGATTCAGGTCACTGGACTGGAGAATCATCTCTCTCGTTTCCGCTGTCCAAGGTGATGGGAGAGGTTTTGGAGCATCACGTTCAGATATTGTTGCGACGGCGGTAATCGGCGTGCATTTTCCAGTCACCTCCCCTCGCCTTAGTTTGACAGTGTGCGGTCTTGCGTTCAAAACTCTCACTGGAACCATGGTGTTCTTTGGTTCGACTAACGTCTTTCCCACGATGTAGTCTTGAGAATTCTTCTCTGGGTCTGGTTCTACTATGTAGAATCGGTGGCTCCCAAGATCACCTTCCAGCTTCGTCCAAATGATTGTCTCTGAAGACGGCGGCAAAACTTCGTCTTTGCTGATGACTGTCCTGAGAGTTACGGCATTCTCGTTTCCGTACACCATCGGAATCTCCACATTTCGATACCTCAGTACTTGCATCCCGATGTCCAGGATTACTTCATTTGCTTTCATGAAGTCTATTCCGACGATGCACTCGTCGCATATATCTGCCACCAGAAACGCATGGGGGAACGTCAGTCCCGCCAGAGTAATCGTAAGGCGAACTTCTCCAAACACTTTCGCCATTTGCCCCGTTGCAGTCTTCAGGCAGTAGCTGTTGGTGTTGTGCAGCCAGGCGCTTCTGACGATATCTCTTCTTACAATGGAGGCAGTGGCGCCTGTGTCGATGGTGGCTACGCACTTCTTCTTGTTGATTAGTGCCTCCACTGTCAGGCTCTTGTTACCCCGTTTGGTTTGCGAAACTTGAATGGTGGTCCTGGGGGCCTCGATTCCAGTAACCAACTTCTGCCCCGCGAAGTTGGTCCTTACGCATTTCCCGACTGCTGGTTTTGGTAAGTCTGACTGACAGCCAGATGCTTCCTCTCTGCTTCTCCTACTTCCGCAATGTGAACAATTTCCTCGTCTAGGTGCACTTCTGCATTGCCGTTGTAGGTGTCCGGTTTGGTTGCAATTCCAGGAACGGATTTGACTTCCGCGAGCTCTGTCTTCATCCATGACGGCTGTTCTCTGGCATGAGCATTCCACTACGGACATTTCCCTGACACGGTGTATTCCCTGGTATGCTTGGTCCGCAGCCTTCATTGACAAAGCGAATGCCAATGCCTCGGGGAGTGTTCGCTTTTCAGCCATCCTTACAGCCATTTGCAGTTGTCTGTCCTCTATGGCCTGAATAAAAGCTTCCACCGCCATTTCGTTGATAAGCTCCTCACCGGCTTTAGGGTATGAAAGATGGGCTAGTCGCTCTATATCCGCTTGCAACTGTTGGAGCGTTTCCCCCCTTTTCTGGACTCGACTACGCAGGAGAACCCTGTACACCTGCTGCATGTGTTCATCCCCAAACCGCATCTCGATAGCCTGAACCAGAGAGTCGTAGTTCTGCTGTTTATCTTCCGGGATGGTCTACAAGAGCTCCGCAGCTGGACCCCTCAGTGCAAGTGTGAGTGCAATGGACTTCGCTTCGAATTGCCTTTTATAAATTGGCCATGATGTTTGACCATCGAAGATAGGAGGCTGCATCTCCTTTCTTCTCAGACCGTCAGTGGAATATTCCCGTGCTTTCTGTCTCTTCACGTCGCTGAGCTCCTTAGCAAGATTTTCGACTTGCTTCCCTACTATCTCGAATTGCGTATCCACTTTTTCAAACTGAGTCTCTATTTTCCCGAACTGAGTTTCATGTTTCTCAAAATTTTCATCGAATCTAGTTTCGACTTTTCCGAGTTGCGTCTCGACCTTCTCGATTTTCTCTTCGATCGCTTCGAATTTGGATTCCAAGTTCTTGTTTTGCTCATCAAGTTTGCTTTCCAGAGCATCTAGAGAATTCTTTTGTTCGCCCATTGCTTTCTTTTGTTCGTCCAGCTTAAGTTCTAGAGAATTCTTTTGTTCGTCCAGCTTAAGTTCTATAGAATTCCTTTGGTCTTCTATTGCTTTCTTTTGTTCGTCCATGACTAACTTAAGTTGCTGGAGCAGACTCGTTATACCCGGGTCGGCTGCTGTACTTGCTGGTTCCTCTTCCACGTCAAACTCTACGTCGTGCGGATTTTCACCTTCCTGCGTTACTGCTTCTTCCAGACGAATCAGCAGGGCATCTTTTCCCCAAGTTGTGTCGAGGTTCCGCTTACTGAGTTCTGCCTTTAGTTGAATTATAGTTAGTTTTCCCAATTTGCGACCCATTTTGCGCAACTAATTAACTCAACACGGAAATGGTTTTTTTTTTTTTTTTTTTTTTTTTTTTTTTTTTTTTTTTTTTTTTTCAATTTCATACCACGGAAATAGTTATTCACAGAATAAGTTTTATCCCGCTTCTGACACCAATGTACTATGCTGGCTACGACTCGAGTAGATAAAACGATATTCTGTGAAATTTATTTCTTTATTTTCTAGTCTATAGAACAATTCAAGTTCACACTATACTATTCTTCGCAAATTCTTTTCTTACAAGGTCTCTTTCCTCTCAAATCACTTTATCTCCTTTCAATTACTTAATTCACAAATCCAAACTAATTACTTTTTCTTGTTCACTCTCAACTTTCAATTTATCACCAAATTACAACTTCGCCCATTATCACTTTTCCAATCTCTTCGCCACGGTTCTAAACCAACTGTGTCTTTTTTTTGATCGCCATCTGTCCTTATATAGCAGAAGTTTCTGATAGCCAGAAACTTCTAGCAAATTCTTCGACCACTGGAACAAGAGAAATAATTCTTGCAGTTATAATTCCCTTTTATCCCTGATATTATTCGTCTCTTTCGTTGACATGAGCTGTGGAGACTTCGTCCCAGACACGAACCTCGAATGAAAGGACAGTTCGAACCAAAATTCTGCCAGAATGGAAAGTCACTTCGGAATTTGCTGCATAGACATAGGAGCGTAGTTATTATTATGCTACAATATATTTGCATCCCTGAACGGATGTGAATAGATTTTACAGGCTCTTTTCCACAACTATAAGTGTCAGAAAAATCAAAGAAGTTTTTAACAATAAACACCCATATTGGTCTTTTCACATACAAAAGAGTGGCCTTTGGGCTGAAAAGTGCATCCGCAATATTCTAGTTAGTTATGGACGACATGCTCAGAGATTGTTCAAATACCAGCGTGTACACCGATGACATATTGATAGGTGTGAAAACTAAAGAAACCTTGAAATAAAATCTGATCCGTGTTTTGAGCATTTTAGAGCGACATAATGTGAAGCTGAATATGGAAAAAATGTATTTTTTTTAAGAATTCAATTGTATTCTTGGGGTACGAGATAACAAAAGAGGGTATAAAGCCAAGGAAAGACCGATTACAAGCAATTTTAAATGCGCCGATTTCTACTGACAAAACAAGTCTTAAGTCATTTCTGGAGCTATTAAATTATTACTCACAATTCTTGCCAAATTCGTCATTGACATTAGCACCGCTCTACCAACTTTTAAAGAATAACGTTACCTTTCAGTGGGGTAGTAAATGTCAAAAATGTTTTAATGAAAGTAAATTATTACTTGCAAATTTCAAAATGTTAGTGCAACATGATCCGAAAAAGGAGCTTGGCATAGCATGCGAGAGCTGTTCGTATGGGGTCGGGGCTGTTAGTTCATGTTATTAATGGAGAAGAACGCCCTATATTATTTGTCTCGAGTACAGTGTCACAGGCAAAGAAGAATTATTCACAAATTCATCGTGAGGGCGTCGCAATTGTGTTCGCATTTAAAAGATTTCACAAATACATATATGGACACAAGATTGTGGTGTGTACTGACCTTTACAAACTTTATTTAAAGCCAAGAGCAACACGGGGACAGCTGCAAATAGAATTGAAAGATGGAAGGTTCTACTTTCACAGTATGATTTTAAAATTGTGTATAGGAAGGGATCACTCATGGGAAATGCAGATGCCCTTTCACGGTTGCCCCTTGCCGATTCAACTGAATTGGAATATTCCATAAATTTTTTCAACATAAATGGAGATATTCCTTTTCCATACACATCGCTGAAGAAACCTTACGAGACAAATCCCTAACACAAATAATACAGTATATACTAACAGGATTTCCAAAGAAAATCGAAAATGATCTGGAAGAAGAATTTTATAAGAGAATGGACGACTATGGGGACAAAGACATTGCACAATATGTTTTCAGCTGTGTAACATACCAACAAATCGAAGAAAAGGGCAGCGGTATACCTCTATTGAGTTGGCCAAAAACGTCACAACATTTTGAGCGTGTCCATATTGAATTTTTCCACTTTAAACATAGCACCTTTTTGATTTTGCATGACGCGCACGCCAAATGCATGTCCATGCAGTGACCAAAACTGAAGCAACTGATGTTATCCAAGTACTTCGTAAGATATTTTGTGTATTCGGATTACCAACATTTTTAGTAAGTGACAACGGGCCGCCATTTGATTCATAACTATTCTTTAATTTCTGCATTATAAACTGTATAAAAGCACTAAAATTTCCACCCTATCATCCATCATCAAATGGATGTGCAAAACGTGCAGTGTATACCGTCAAAAAGAGCTTAAACAAATCTTTAATTTGCAATTTAACTAAAAATCGTTCAATTCAAATGATATTAATAAATTTTCCATTTCGTTATAGAAACATACCAACAACAACAACAAACATTCATCCTGTTCATCTAATGTTAGGTTACCATCCAAGGATACTGTACGACGAGGTCAAACCACCTACCTTGGAACAGCTCCAGAGGAACGCACTGGACAACAACAAGAAACAAAACAAAATCGAAGTTAATGCGAAAAATATTCCCAGTTTCCAATCTGATGAAATAATGTGAAATGGCTGCCAGGCAAGATTCTGAGAAGGATCTCAAGAGTAATGTATCAGATAAACGTTCAAGGTGCTATCAAAAATGCCCATGGAGACCAACTTAGGAAAAGGGTGAAGTCAGTTTCAATTGCATCAAGTATTCCACTAACTATAAAGAAAAAAAAAATTCAGTGACCCCCAGCCAATGAAAAGGATGAGGACCAGTCCCTGAAATTATCAATTTAATCTAAATCAGCGGAGGATGAAAGGGTTAAATTTAATATGACATGTATTCGTATTAGTAATTTAAACATGTATCATGAATAATAAAGTCAGTCTGTAACAAGTACTCATAGTGTTTGGTTCAATACACATTACTTGACAGCAATTTGACTCCGCTTTTGTATATGTATTTTGAAGATTTTCTATATGTGTTTGCGCTGCACCCCCCACGCTAGTACGCCATAGAGTAGCGTCGACTCTGAAAGTGCGTGGTATATTTGTTTTTGTACACACATCGTGGCTTTGTACTGCAGACAAGCAAGCGCAAACAGGGACGCTCTCAGTTTGTTTCGTAGATGATTTATGGATTGCTCCCAAAGAAAGTGGCAGTCGATGATGATGCCTAGATACTAGTAAGTATCCATGACTCCAATTTGATCGCTGCCAGGCACGCTGGCACATTTGAAGATTTTCAGAACAATTTCTGACGCTGGGTACACCGGGCTTCGAATGTACATAAGTTTTGTTTTCGATTAGTTTATTACAATCCCATTATGTGGTACTATTTAGCTAGTTGATCAAACTCCTCCTGCAATCAACTTTGTTGCATCTTCCAATGACTGACGACATACAACAACTGCGGTGTCATCAACATATGCAAATATTATACTTTTTTGAGGCATTTGAGCATTTAATTTATATATATATAAAATTTCTATCTGCAAGGAAAATAGTTAACAAATCCGACATCATGCCTCTTATTCCTAATTTAAGAATTTGACTAAGAAATATGGTACGTTTAGGAGCGGTTGCTTTATTAAACTGGGTTAGTTTTTACTCGAACTCGTATTTATTAAAAAGTTTAAGGTTTCTTCACTCTTCGCTTTGCACTGAAAATGGAGCAAAGAAGACCCTACTTACCTGAGAAAAAAAAATTATGTAGCTGTGTTCCAAGAATTCTTGGCCGTCTTGTTGGGGGAATCATTCGGCTTCTTGTAGCATATAATTGTCATGATCGGGATCGTGCCATTCCTCTTCCATATCTTTTTGTTGGTAAAAGACATAGACGTCGTTTAGGGAAATATATCCAGTTGGTTGCATTTCGAAAACTCGTGGGTTGAATCTGTGTTTATTTGAAAGTTTCTTCGGGTATTTTGGGAGATAGGTGTTTGAAGCGAAGGAATCGGTGGTCGTTTCCCTGTGTACTTAAAAAGTTAAGATCTATTCTGATAATTCACCATTGAGGAGCTAATTTGGGACGTGTTCATAAGCTCGGGTTTAGGCTGCGGGTTGGGTGCGGTTGGCCTAGATGGCGGTATCCGTTTATAGGAAATACTATAAACGTAGCACCTGAGGAAGATAGGCTATTTAGGGGAAGAATGGTTCTCTATGATTTGCGAATTACTGTGCATTGTGGTTGATATAGTTCGATTTAAGCTTTTGGTTTTCCAATTTAAAGCATACGAGTAGCTTTAGGGCTTGGGATAAATCCGTTGGTTCCCAAATACCTAGCAGCTTTGACAAATCGCCACTGAGTCCTTCATAAGGAGGTGCAAGGGCCCGACCCAAGACACTGAAGCAATTAAACCGTGTGGACTCATTTCAAATTCCGAGGAAAACATCCTTAAAAGACCTACATCGCATTTCTTTGCTGTTTCGCTACGAAGGCGGAGCTTGTCACTGATCTGGCCGCGGAAGGTTTCATCGGAGCTTTGAAAAGATTTGTTACAAGAGGAGGAGTCTGTCGACGCATTTATTGTTTAGGTGCAAAAAATTAGCTGCTTGAAGTGAAAGAACTTATTGAATCCCAATATGCCTTAAACAAGATCACATCGAAAGGAACGGATTTTCGTCTCATACCTCCAAGAGCACCACACTTCGGCGGCCTTTGGGAAGCTGCTGTTAAATAGGCTAAACACTAACTACAGTCAACATTAGAAGCTGCAGCATTAACGTTCGAAGAAATGGAAACGGTTGTTGGGTTCCAAACTTAAAACTGGGAACAATGGTAATAATGAAGGAGGATAACATATCTCCATTACAATGGGAATTAAGGCGAAACGAAAAAAACTTACCCAGAAGACGATAGATTTATTCGTGTAGCTGATGTTCGACAGGAGTCGTCAGAGAAGGAGGTCAAAGGAACCCCTATGAACTCTCTGCGACAAGACGCTTACTCTAAGCGCCCCCGTCCCGTTAAAACCTTGGCAGGCCTCAAAGTACGTTCTATGTTTCGTTACCATTAAGTTGGTGCTGTAGGTCCAGACGTAACATTCCTGGTTAGCACCGATCCGGCTCTGGCACAAAATCCCATAAGGGCTTATGTCAACCTCCGCATGGCCTCACTGCTTGCAAAGACAACCATGGGATCCTTAGGGGACTGCATATTCGAACATTTATAGCGACTTTGAGTGGGGACCCAATAGAAATAACTATAACCAAACCAAACAAAAACACCGGAGGAATAGTAGAGTAGAACGTGGAAAACCTCTTCGAAGAGGGATCAAGGATGCTGAAGTCACCAGTTGGCCAAGTAGCAACATCACAAAAGAACACAGAACGACACGAATCACCCGCAGTTCTAAAGATGACGGTCGAACTATACGCCCAACAATCTGATTTCAACAAAGTAGGTGAGCAAATTAGAGGACTGGTAGAAATGCTAGAATACGGCAAAAGGCATTCTATCCATCAAGCGATGCGAGACGCTATTGAAAGCATCAGAGCTCTCTATGTGCTCTCGGCGATTCAGCTGCACGACGAGAAAGCAAAGAAGGTAATTCGCCAGAACAACTCCTCGCAAACGCCAAACAGAAGGCAACTTGCTGACGGCGAACCCCCGGAGCCAAAAATGGAAGCAGCAACACCCTTGAAATGGTGCTGCTGACAGCGAACTACCGGAGCCAAAATAGAAACAGAAAAACCCACCAAACCGTGTCGCAGACAACAAAAGCCCGGAGCCGAAGCGTAAGCAAAAGCACACATCTTTGGTTAACACTTAGGGGGAAGATGGGACAACTGTCGTTGAGACCCCTGTGGCCAGGGATAAGCGGATAAATGCAACTGCAAAGAAGGAGCAACCGACAGGAGAACAAAAATGGTCAAATGCCACCAAGCAGCAAAAGACCCAAAAAGCTAGACCTGACGCTATCGTCATTAAAGGGACGGGGACCCTCTCTTACGTGGACATATTACGCAAAGTAAAGCAGATCCCAAACTAAATGCAGTGGAAAAAGTGGTGTCTAAAATCAGAAGGACACAAAAGGCAGATCTTCTAATACAACTCAGTAAGACGGGAATAAATACCACTGAGTTTAAAGGCGTCATTAGCGAGGCCTTAGTGAAACAAGCAAGTGCAAGGTCACTCACGCTCCGTACTATCCTCGAGGTCAAAGACATCGATGAGGTCACAACAATAGATGACATAATCGTACCAAAGTCCAGTTTGGAGTGGAAGCTTCATTGGCAGACATCTTGTCTTTGCGAAAGGCATATAGAGGAACTCAAACAGCAACGATCAGTTTTCCCGCAGAAGAGTTAGGAAAACCATTAGAAGCTGGACGAATAAAAATGGGCTGGGACAACTGCCGTATCCGCGAATGAACATTGCTCAAAAAATGCTTCAAGTGTCTGAAGTTTGGTCACCTAGCCTGGCAGTGTAAAAGCGAAGAAGACTATTCTAAGCTATGTAGAAATGTAGAACAGAAGGCCACATCGCAAAGAATTGTGAAAAGGAGCCATCATGCATGTTCTGTAGAAAGAATCATCCAGAAGATGCGCAACACGTTGCCGGTAACAGCAAATTTCCGAAGTCCGGGAGGAGAGCCATCACAAGCAAGACATCATGAAGATAAATACAGATCAATCTGAACAACTGTAAGACAGCTCAGGACCTCCTGACACAAATTGCTGAGAACAAGGTCATTATATTGATTAGCGAACCTTACCAAACTCTCGACAACAGTAATTGGACTTGCTAAAAAACTAACCAAGTTGCAATATGGACATATAGAAGACATGCCTTCCAAGAAACCAATGGACAGGTGAATGGCTTTGTACGTGCAAAAATAAATGGCATTAACTTCTACGGCTGCTATGCTCGACCAACCTGGACGACGAGTGAATAACAGACAATGCTAGACAATTTAATGGACGATGCGCATGATAGAATTATAATGGTCGTAGAAGGTGACTTTAACGCATTGGCAGTAGAGTGAAGTAGCAGGCTCACCAATGCCAGAGGACATATTCTACTGGAAAAAAACTAGAAATTATTATCTATGAACAACTTAATATTATACTAACAAGTACTGAAACCCGTTTGGACATATGGTATCCAACTACGGGGCTGTACAAAGAAAACAAATGCTGAACCCATCCAAGAATTCCAAAGCAGAGTCCTTCGTGGAATAATTAATGCCCCTTGGTATATAATAAATAGCGATCTACATCGTGACCTTCAAATTGAAATGGTTACAGAAGTGGTTAAAAAACACGCTGTATCACACAATCAGCGACTGCAAAGTCATACCAACTCCGAAATGGAGACCATCTTAACCAAGCCTCATGAGCTGATGGTCTAAAAGCTATGGGAAAGTGTTATAACTTTAAACTTCCCCAATGCGATTTATAAATTAAGAAAGAAAAATCTTTTGTCGATCTTTCATAGATTGGTCCTGATTCACCGGTGGTTTTAGTGCGGTAAGAGTCCCACACTACTTGGTACCGATTATTACCGAGTGTCTTTTGAAGATTTTCATCGGATAACAAAAAAAAAAAGTTCCAACCATTCTTCTGGATTCACTCTCCTCTCTGTTATAAAGGCAAAGCATAGCGAAAACCTAGTCAATTTCAGGTGTATGCCTCCGGTAAGTTTTTTTTTTTTTTTGGTATTTGGTATTTTTTGGATATTTGGATTTCATGCCTCGCATGAGATGTCTAGTGCCCGATTTCTGAAGTTGCCTGCCTAAGAGAACTTTTATTGTTTCTGCACTATAGTTTTCTGTTTTCAACTTATTTATTGATAGTGAAAGTCAATGATTCACATTTTTCAATGTGCTCATCTATTAAAAAAATTTCTTGCGAAAGCATATTTGGTTGCTGTTCAAGGGTGCGAATGTTGAGTTTATCTGCACTATGCATAGATAACATTTTTTTCTTTCTCTTTTATATTGCGTAAAATAGCGCCATACAACGCTTTTTTTACTTTCCATAATCCCAGACTATATTTTCGACGCAATGAATCCATAATGTATGTAAGTTAAACTTTCTTCATTTCATTTAAAATAAAGAAAATAATTTTCTGTTCTCCGGGCGTTTTTGGTAGCATCAGTCACTACGGATAAGGGCTTGTATCTAGAGGCTGTACTGGATTCGTAGGCTCTGCTAACAATGGTTCTATTGCATTTTCGGTTTTTATTAGAAATGAGCCGGTCAAAAGTGTGGTTTCGTTGTTGTCTAAGGCTGTTCCATTATATTGATTTCCACATATAACTCCTGTTGCGATTTCTGCGACGGTGGGCAAATGTTGACTGGTTTGACAAAAGACTCCTGAGTAAGTTAGTAAGCACGAGGTTTTTCTTATATATGTTCATACTCAATTTTATTAACTACATTTAATTTTTTAATCGTTCTTATTAATATCGTATGCTTATAATATAAATTATTGTATCTGTCCTTTTTGCTATAGTTAAATCCGTGAAGTCTACTGCTTCGTCTACATTATTATATGACATATGTTCTTCGTCAAGTATATTATTATACTTGTAGATCAATTTTTGTCATGGATAATATATAGGAGTTTATTACACATACTCTATATTTAGCAATTCTTCTTTAATCAATTTTATATTGTACTGTGTACGTGCTAAATTATCTTTTAATGTGTTACTGGTTTTTAATCTTTTTTAGGACCTCGTTTATATTGTTACTAATTCTATTTATTCTTTCTATAGACGCTTTATTTATTACCACCTGCTTATTGTCATTTCTTAAGGCTCTGTATATTTCTCCCTTGATGATGGCCAAGTAGTCACGGTCTGGATTGCCTCCAATCCATTTCCATGTGCTCCCAATGAAATTCATAGATCTTTTTACTTTTCTCGGTCTTATCTGTAGATAAAGTTTTGGAGCCTATGGTGTGCTGTCTGCGAAATATTGTCGACTAATTTTTGATATACCTCTAGGTCAATGTCGTGTATTAATTTTATGCTCCCGGTCTGCACCTTGGCTGTTCCAGTTTTTATGGAGATTGCCTGAGAATTGGTGTAATCTAGAATTTGAATTTCAGCTATATATCCCACAATGAGCAAGCTTGAGGGAGGTAAAGGATAGCGACAGTTTTACATAGGGCTTACAACTACGGTGTTTATTTAGTTGCGGATATGGCTTTTATGAACTACTCTTTCCGACCTTGGTTTTACTTTATTTCTAAGTTTTCCTGAACTATTTTCTTATAATAACTATTTGTTAATTTTGATCATATTCTTTTACTTTGTATTTTCATATTTACGTATATTTGGTCCCCTGAGTTATAGTCCTTGATGGCCTGTTTACTTTTGTTGTGGTAAATGAAATCTTTCCTTTGTTTTTGCGTCTGGCCCAAAGGCAACGGTTCTCTCGAAAAAAAAATGCACCGGCCTTTTCTGCGTGGTGGAATGAAACGTGTGATTATAGTCATTTACTCAGCCCTTTCTATAAGATTCGACATTTCGGCTGATAATGTCCTTTTTGAGACATCGCATTACCTCCGTTAAGGTGGAGCGGAAACGTTACACTTGGCCATTAACTTCGTTCTTGTACGGCGGTGTAGTTAAGATACTAATCTTAAGTTCTTCCCTTCGCATAAAATGAACTGTTTCCGAATTTAGAGACTTTTCGTTATCGAATATTATGCACTCGGGAACACCGAATTGAAAAATGATTTCACGAAGAGGTAATCTTACGTCTTCTATTGATTTGGATTTAATGACTTTTGCAATGGTGAATTTGGTAAATTTGTCAATTGCTGTAAGGCTAGATATTTTTCAGTGGAAAAAATATCGATGTGTATGGTATGGCCTGGGTAATTTGGAATTGGAGTTTGACTTAATATGGGGTTGTTTGGGAGCCGACCATATTTATTCTTTTTACTAGTTGAGCATAGTTTAGTAAACTTGTTTGAGATTGAATAACAAAAAAAACTAAAACGAAGAAAAAAAACACGAAAGCGAGGGTGTGAAGACCAATGTTGAATTTATTTAATTTGAACAAATTATTTTCCCTTATATTACGCTTCGATGAGATGTGGTGTCTGCTACGGTAGAAATCCAAATGGACGAGAATACAAAGCTCAAGCAAGCAGTAAGTCAAAAAAAACTCAAACTCTCGCTCACTGTAATTGCTGTTCTATTCCAGAGAGAAGATTAAGTGTGGTTTGACACGAGTACCGCACAATTGGCATGGCATATAAAATAAAACCGATCAAGTCTCTTAACGAATTACACTCAACTAGGTAAACAGCAAGTACAGTGAGTCAGAGTTAGATTACAACAATTTTAATTAAGTTGAATAAATTTTTTTTTTGTTATTAATTATTGCTGGAGTTTCAAACATTCCGGCCCCGCTGAAACACGTTTCAGGAAGTGGGAAGCACAGCCAGTTTGCTGATGGGTCGAACAAATAAGCCGCGACTGGTTCTTAAGGTCGCAACTCTTACTCGGGTATCTGAACCGGGATGAACACTTTCGACTCTGCCAAGGAACCACTTTGCAGGGGGGAGGTTGGATTCCTTTTACAACAACTAGATCGCTGGGTTTCACGTTGTCCGATATCCGCTGCCACTTCGGACGTTCTTGTAGCATAGTGAGATATTCGTTTTTCCATCGCTTCCAAAAACCTTGTACCATGCTCTGCAAATGATTCCAGTGGGATAACCTGTTTGGCGACGACTCCAATAAATTTGGCTCTGGAACTGCTGAGTATGGTTCACCTATAAGGAAATGCGAAGGAGTTAGTGGATTCAAATCGTCATCAGATATGCTACAAAGAGGACGAGAATTAAGAATGGCCTCGATCTGAGCTAATACTGTATAAAGTTCTTCGAACGTTAGTATAGAAGATCCAAGAAAGCGTCGTAAGTGTAATTTAACAGATTTCACCTCCGCCTCCCACAACCCGCCAAAGTGTGGTGCAGATGGAGGGATAAAATGCCAAGCGACGCTATCCATAGCTAAAGCTGCTGCAATGCTGTCATTGTACGTCTCCGACAGAACTAACTTCTGCATCTCGTTGAGGCAGCGACGTGCACCTAGGAAGTTCGTTCCATTGTCGGTGTATATATTCGAACACTTTCCCCAACGAGCAACAAATCTTCGAAACGCAGCCAGAAAAGCGTCTGTTGTTAAGTCACTTACCAGCTCCAAGTGAACCGCCTTTGTACACATGCACACGAACAGAGCAAAATATGCCTTTGACATTTTCGGTTTGCGGCCCCGGGAAAGCTTTATTGTAATGGGACCAGCGTAGTCACATCCAGTGTTGGAAAATGGGTGGCTGGGTTGAATGCGCGGTGGTGGTAGATCTCCCATGAGCTGTTTGCTCGTACTCGTGCGTTGCATAAAACAAGACTTGCATGTATGCACGATCTTCCGTATCAGATTACGGCTACCCATTATCCAATACTGTTGTCGAGCTAGTGCGAATGTTTCGGATACTCCTGTATGTAGATTATTTACGTGGATATGGGTGGCTATAAGAAAAGAGAGGTGATTATTTGGAAGAATGATAGGATGTTTAATAGTGTATGAAACGTTGGCGTGTTTTATACGGCCACCGACTCGCAAAATTCCGTCCTTGTCGACAAATGCTGAGTATCTCAAGAGTTTGGATTTAGATGCGAGTCTTCGAGGAGCCGACCATATTTATTCTTTTTACTGGTTGAGCATAGTTAAGTAAACTGTTTGATCTTTTTCATCATGCTGGGGAAATAGTAATTTTCGTCTGGACCGCGATGGGCTGTATTGTGTGTTTCGATGATAATTTCCTCTTACGTGCTTGTGGATAAGATATCATCGACAAGAGATTGAGTATATCTTACTTTGTAATTGGGGAAATGCGAGGAATATAATTCCTGAATTATTCTCAAGTGTTTTGGAGATACGTCGTTGAGAGAGGACCTAATTGTTTTCGGGGATCGGGTAGCGATCTGCGATCGTATTATTAGCATTCTAAGGACACTTAGAATGCTAATAATACTAATAATATATTAGACCAATAGTCTGTATTGTTTATTTCCCGCGGAATCGGGTTTTACTTTAATCTTCAATCTATGACCGCATTACCAAGGATTCTGTTTCTTATTACGCTAAGGATGCCATAGTATTTTGGCGTACCTTTTGTTATATTTTGCGTACTTGGGTGGGACATCTGTTAGAAGATATATTAGCAGGGGTACACCCCTGAAGGGGGTGTCCTATCCCCACTTTTTTTGAATCTGGTGGTCAATGAACTACTGTTAACCCTGGAAGCTGAGGGTTGCGAAGTTATCGCCTATGAAGACGATGTTGCTATAGCAGTCCCCGGTAAACACCTCACTACCTTAAAAGAGCTCTTACAAAACGCTTTGAATAAGCTATCTAGAAGCACAGTTCGGTGTGATCTGGGAGTAAACTCCCACAGAACCGAACTGGTCCTCTTTTCAAGGAAATATAAAATCCCACCTATTGACCCTCAATCAACTAATGGAACAAGCTTAACTTTCTCCAACGAAGCAAAATATCTGGGTCTTATTTTGGATAGGAAACTAAGCTGGAAATTTAATATACAGGAAAGAGTTAAGAAAGCCACTGTCCCTCTCTTCTCTTGCAAAAAAAGCTATTGGGTACAAATGGGTTTTACAACCCAGTCTATCTCACTGGCTCTATATCTCGGTCATTAGACCAATCCTTATGTACGAGGTAGTTGTCTGGTGGATTGCCTTGGATAAGGCAATAAACCAGAAGTTATTAAGCAAAGTCCAACGTTCAGCTTGTCTGTGCATTAGCGGAGCACTGTGGATGACACCTTCCGCAGCTATGGACATTCTTTTTCATTTAACACCCCTTGACATTTATGGCAGGCAAATCGCAGCTAATTCAGCTATTCGCCTTAAACTACTTCACAGTGGTCCGAAAAAGTATATGGCCACTCCTCCATCTTAAACAAGTTTAATATCTGCGCTGAAGACATTGACTACACCATCCCCAAGTTAAATTTTGAGAAAAACTTCCAAGTTACCATCCCTTCTAGAGCATTCTGGGAAGAAGGTATTTTACGGAAGATGAGTCGTTACATTTCTATACCGATGGTTCAAAATCTGGTGGTGATGTCTGATTGGAGGTTGTAGATTCTGATATATGTTCCTTTATAAGAAATTCTAATTTATTTTTGTCTAAGCTTTCAAAAATCGTTGGGATGGCTGATAGTTTGCAGATTCCTCTGTAGTTTTCTACGTTGTTTTTGGAGCCAGCTTTAAAGATGGGAACTAGAAACGATATCTTCCAATTATCAAAAAAATGCCATGTTTAAATGATATGTTGGAAATATGCAACAATGGGTGACAAATACTATCACTACAGTTCCCTAAAACAATCGCAGGAATACCATCGACTCTTGCATTTATGATGGTTTTAAGCACTGAAGAGCTAAGTTGACGCTTTCTAAATCCAAAGCTATAGAACCAATATCAACTTTTGAATCACTGATACTGGGGAGAGGGAGCACTGGATTACTTTTGGAGTA
This sequence comes from Pocota personata, assembly GCA_963082735.1. NCBI lineage: Eukaryota > Metazoa > Arthropoda > Insecta > Diptera > Syrphidae > Pocota > Pocota personata. Next base: position 130,861,103 of record OY720429.1, read on the forward strand.
AACGGATTGAAACCATTTAGCAAACAGTTCACACGAAGATTGACTATCGTTTGACTCAGTTGCCTCGTACTCCACAATCTCCGGAATACCAAACGTATTTTGTTTCGATTTTATGAAAGTCCAAAAATATTTGCTATCAGTTACAGGCTTGCTTTCAATATTCATGATGTAATTCGCATGTAAAAATCTATTAAGTACGTTGAACTGTTTCCTTAAAGCTCAAAAATACGCATAATCCATCGTGTTATGTGATCTTTTATACTTTTTTAAAGCCTTATTTTTAAAATTTTTTAAAACCAACGGCTATAGTTGTACCAGAGGGGCTTAGAGAGTTTCTTTTTTGAGGTTCTTGGAACGAACATTACAAACCTTTCTTCAAGAATATTTGTGAAACGGACATACGCTTTATCAAGACATAAATAATTAAATTCTTTAGTCCAATCAAAAGAATTTATCCATTGATTTATAACTTATGTTACTATTGTTAACAGGTTTTAAAATATTATAGAATTCAAATTAAAATTCAGTTTGTTTATGGTGGATTGAATTGTTGAGTAAATTATAAGAAGCTATTGACGATTTTACTTTAATTTCTTTCACATTTACAAATAATAAATCTAACATTCTATTTAATGAATTCTGAATAATATTTACTTGAGAAAGGCTTAAAGAGTACAGAAAGTAAACAAAGCTGTGTTCGTAATCGGACTTAAAATTCTAAGGAATTAACATTTTATCCTCATCTGACCAATACCAATTTACATCACCAATATCAAAATCTAATAAAACACATACATATTGAGACTACTTATTGTAGATTTTTGGAACATGATCAATATTATCAACATGTTTTAAATAAACACTTGCTACACTACCAGAAGGTACATAACTTACTATTAAGAAAAGTTTAGATTCTATGTTTAAGCTTGAGCTAATCTGAATATACCATTTACTGGCATTGGTATCAGCAATAATAATTCCATTTCCAAGATCCTTGGCAGTACCACATCGGCCGACGCGGAATACCTTAATCGTTTTTTTTGAAGATTTTGAAATGGACGCAATCGTACCCCGACAGGCCAGATATTTGACTCAAATATTAACCTTATATGTAGCTGGTATTCCAATCTGTTCATTTCGCTTAATGAGCTTATAGCACGAAAAAATAGTAGGTTGATTTTTGAGGCCAAGTACTCAATAATACTTCCGATGTAGTAGATGGACGAAAACTCCCCAAGTGAAACCATTTAAACTTACGTATACCTATGATATTGGTTTCACTTTTAGTGCCCATTATTACTTTCGCTTTAGGCCTAATAGTCAAATTTAAGCCCTCATTCGGGTTAGAATCAGTCACGGTACCGACAGCATAAGCAGAAGTATCGGCGAAACTATCGAGGTTAACCAGAGGAACCACAGCAACATCAGCAACATCGACAACATCAGCAACATCAGCAACATCAGCAACATCAGCAACATCAGCACCAGCAGCAACCAGGCAACCAGGATTTATAGAAGTCTCAGCAGCAACCGAATTAGTTATACTGCGTACACTTTCATTTTCTTTCGTATAAGCTGAGACACAATCAGAATTAACAGCACTAGTGCAACGATCGGCAGCAACGGCTACAACAGACACACCTCAGAAATTAGGGTTCATTGCATTGGGAGTGGCATTAGCTTCCCCCATTGAGATACTAAAAGCATCATCAGAAATGGCTATCAGCAGCAGCTGTTTTAGTAGAGACAACACCTCCAAGAACAGAGAGAGCGCAAAGTGTTACAACTCCATTGCGAGCGGCTGCACTCTCTTGATTAATATCAATAGAAGCGGTAATTGCATCATTTGAGGATGAGACATAACCTTTGGTGGGATTGATTGCACTCTTGCGTGGATTAGAAGGAGAGGAAATTATTGATCTATTCTTCGACAATGATAAGCGAGAAGACTCGGTAACTGTTTGCTTTAGCCTTGACCGTTAACCACTTGTGATTCGATTTTAGCATCTGTATTTATTTTAGATTTTAGATAGACAGATCACTGATTTGTTGAGGGCATACCGAAATAGAGTTAATTGTACGAGTATAACTGTCACACCTCCAACACACATTAGCATTTTCTTTTAGCAAAGTTAATGTAGATTTAGAATTGATAGCACAGGTTTCATGAGCTTTAGTACAGCAAACGCCACAAGAAATATAACGTTCGCTTTTTAATTTGCAATAGCATAATGCAGATAATAATGACATAATGAATAAAATTAAAAGAGAAACACAACTTGACTGTCAGACGAATTGACTCAGACTGATGATATTAGTGGTATTGGTTTGTCTAATGCGGGGGTTGACCCAACTTTCCGACTGCATCTATATGGGCCGTTGTCGATTGGAACGAAGTGTTTGGGTTAGGTTCCGTTGTGGTCTCGGACATATTTGGATTTTGCAGATTGCTCACTCGAGGAGGAAGGTTAGGATTTGCATTTGCGGATTGGTTATATTTTCCTTAAAAGTTTTCTTTTTTGATATTACATAATCTGATTTCAATACATTTTCGACTTCATACTTGTGATATACTTTCCTTACGCAAATACTAGGCAGAACATTCCCACGCTGGTGCTTTGGATACCCTAGACGATAATAGGGAGCTATTGTCGGCTAGGGCGGTGACGCGGGATTCTTGGTCACACTGCTAATGTGGTTCTCTTGTGGTAGTTCCGGGTTGTCGATTTTAACAACGAGCACTGTCACTTCTTGAGGGCACTGGCTACTATATACGTATTCTTAGCACTGTCACTTCTTGAGGGCACTGGATATTATACTTCTAGCTCTGTCACTTCTTGAGGGTACTGGCTATTATATTTTTAGCTCTCTGACTTCCTTAAGGCGCTGGCTATTATATTCTTAATGTCACTGGACGGATACCTGTACGCGGTAGCACTGTCACTTTTTAAGGGCACTGGGTACTATATTTTTAGCACTCTCACTTCTTGAGGGCTCTGGCTATTTCTTTTTTCGCAACTACTGTAAGCAGAACGGTCACTACTTGAGGATACTGGCTACTGTTTTCCGCAACTACGTGTTGCAACTCTTTCATTAGTTCGTTAATATTTCGCGCTCAAGATGCCGTTCCATGTTCGGGCGCCAGTTAAATATTCTTTATTTCATTTAAAATAAAAAAAAATAATTCTTTATTTTTTGGGAGGAGAAGCCTCTTTATTGATAAACACCGGAATAACAACTAAACTACAAAATTACTTAATTCTAATTAGAACTTCGGTGTATCGCTTGGAAATGTGATATTATACTAAGTGTGCGGACCATGTGCGCATGAATCGATGAATAGCTGTGCGTGCACTGCAACTTTAACTGCGGCAAGCAAGTTCAGTGCTTGCTAAAACTTTTGAAGAGGGAGGTGGAATCATTTGAAATAACAAATGAGACGCAATCGAATGTGCTCCACTGAAATTTATTGAATCCAAAGTTAGGGGCCTGTCAGAACCGCTTATAGATTATTTGTTGCTGAGACGAAAGAAATTTGTACAAAGTTGCAAATCACGATACAAAAGAGCGAAGCACCGTCGGCAACCGTATCGACAATGTAATCCTCGCAAAATTTATATACGACAGAGATGAAGCAGGGAGGAAACGACTATTTGTAAACTGCGTGTTCATATGCTTATATATAACTTTCCATTGTTCCTTTATGTTCACGTAGTTATGGAAGGTGAGATTCAGCTATTATCTGTGAAGTCAACACCGAGTCGGAGTACACAACTTCATTGTGATGAGCCTTTAACGAGAAAATTGTACATCAAGGTTAGACTGGTGTTACATAGACAGTAGTGGTCGATGCTAAAGAGCAAGCATGTCAAGCATGCGTCTCGTAGCCCGCATTTATATTGCCAGACAGCCCGCTGAGTATTCTTAAAAATCTTGTATTTTCTATTAACAATTTAAATTGTGATATTATAATTATTTAAGATGCCCATAGTACCAGCCCATTTACCAAGCTTCAAAAACTATTCACCACTAGGAGTACGTCATGGAGCCTTTGGCAAGATAAGTTTCATATTTGAAGGACAGAATTAAATCATTAAGGAAACTTCAAACTCATCGCGTACGACACGCCTACATTTCCTAATATATATTTGTGATTGGCATCAAATATAATGTCGAGTCTATCCGTATGTCAGCACTTTTGGCCTTACATTTCGGGCTTGGAACATGAAATTTGGTATATTGTATAAACTTTCTATTAAAGAATCCGATTTTTGCTCCACAGACTCACCTACTTTTTAAAAATTTTCGATTTTCTCATTATTTTGGCCCATTCTCGATGAATGGAACCTCAGCATTATTTGACCGATCCTGAGAAAAGAACAGCCTTTGAACTGCGCCAACTACAGGGGCTCAACATTACATATAAGACATATGTATACGCTGATATCAGAGGTACGATTTTTCGAAATTCTATAGAGCTACTCCGCACGGCGACGACATTGATATAACTAGGAAAACGAAGCTGCCCGTCGGTGATGCAAAACAATCAGCTGTTATCAAAAAATCACATTCAATTTCGGCACTGTCACGATAGAGAGGTAAATTTGTTTCGGTTGTTAAGGACATCATCTATCTATTCTCCGCACAAAATTCAAATAACTATATTTGCGCACAGATAAAGCGAAGTACCTGTTTTACAAGAGCTGTTTGTTTGGATTAAGAAATCCTCTCACGGACAACTAAGAAGACCTTATATAGGGCTCTCATCATCCTAGTCATGTATATGGCACAGAAGCATGCACCTTATTAAAGGCAGATGAAAACGCTCTTATTTGACATGATATTTCATCCACGTATGTATTAACGGTGTTTGGAGTAGGAGATACAACAACTAATTATACTGGTTTTACAGTGCCATCTCCCTAGTTAGAAGGTTCCAAAATCATTGCCCAAGATGGCTAGGATACGTAGAGGAAGACCTCACTTAAGGTTGCACACAAAGGGACCACAGCCAAAAAAAAGTGCAATAAGTGAGAAAAGCTAAAAATATACTGTCTGATTCTATATTCGAGCTCGTCACGTTTCTTCTTATCTTCCGACTCGAAGTCAATGCGAAATAATTCCCAGTTTCCAATCTGATGAAATAATGTGAAATGGCTGCCAGGCAAGATTCTGAGAAGGATCTCAAGAGTAATGTATCAGATAAACGTTCAAGGTGCTACCAAAAATGCCCATGGAGACCAACTTAGGAAAAGGGTGAAGTCAGATTCAATTGCATCAAGTATTCCACTAACTACAAAGAAAAAAAAAAATTCAGTGACCCCCAGCCAATGAAAAGGATGAGGACCAGTCCCTGAAATTATAAATTTAATCTAAATCAGCGGAGGATGAAAGGGTTAAATTTAATATGACATGTATTTGTATTAGTAATTTAAACATGTATCATGAATAATAAAGTCAGTCTGTAACAAGTACTCATAGTGTTTGGTTCAATACACATTACTTGACAGCAATTTGACTCCGCTGTTTTGTATATGTATTTTGAAGATTTTCTATATGTGTTTGCGCTGCACCCCCCACGCTAGTACGCCATAGAGTAGCGTCGACTCTGAAAGTGCGTGGTATATTTGTTTTTGTACACACATCGTGGCTTTGTACTGCAGACAAGCAAGCGCAAACAGGGACGCTCTCAGTTTGTTTCGTAGATGATTTATGGATTGCTCCCAAAGAAAGTGGCAGTCGATGATGATGCCTAGATACTAGTAAGTATCCATGACTCCAATTTGATCGCTGCCAGGCACGCTGGCACATTTGAAGATTTTCAGAACAATTTCTGACGCTGGGTACACCGGGCTTCGAATGTACATAAGTTTTGTTTTCGATTAGTTTATTACAATCCCATTATGTGGTACTATTTAGCTAGTTGATCAAACTCCTCCTGCAATCAACTTTGTTGCATCTTCCAATGACTGACGACATACAACAACTGCGGTGTCATCAACATATGCAAATATTATACTTTTTTGAGGCATTTGAGCATTTAATTTATATATATATAAAGTTTCTATCTGCAAGGTAATTAGTTAACCAATCCGACATCATGCCTCTTATTCCTAATTTAAGAATTTGACTAAGAAATATGGTAAGTTTAGGAGCGGTTGCTTTATTAAACTGGGTTAGTTTTTACTCGAACTCGTATTTATTAAAAAGTTTAAGGTTTCTTCACTCTTCGCTTTGCACTGAAAATGGAGCAAAGAAGACCCTACTTACCTGAGAAAAAAAAATTATGTAGCTGTGTTCCAAGAATTCTTGGCCGTCTTGTTGGGGGAATCATTCGGCTTCTTGTAGCATATAATTGTCATGATCGGGATCGTGCCATTCCTCTTCCATATCTTTTTGTTGGTAAAAGACATAGACGTCGTTTGGGGAAATATATCCAGTTGGTTGCATTTCGAAAACTCGTGGGTTGAATCTGTGTTTATTTGAAAGTTTCTTCGGGTATTTTGGGAGATAGGTGTTTGAAGCGAAGGAATCGGTGGTCGTTTCCCTGTGTACTTAAAAAGTTAAGATCTATTCTGATAATTCACCATTGAGGAGCTAATTTGGGACGTGTCCATAAGCTCGGGTTTAGGTTGCGGTTTGGGTGCGGTTGGCCACTGGTCGGAGCTGGTCACTGATCTGTCCGCGGAAGGTTTCATCGGAGCTTTGAAAAGATTTGTTACAAGAGGAGGAGTCTGTCGACGCATTTATTGTTTAGGTGCAAAAAATTAGCTGCTTGAAGTGAAAGAACTTATTGAATCCCAATATGCCTTAAACAAGATCACATCGAAAAGAACGGATTTTCGTCTCATACCTCCAAGAGCACCACACTTCGGTGGCCTTTGGGAAGCTGCTGTTAAATAGGCTAAACACTAACTACAGTCAACATTAGAAGCTGCAGCATTAACGTTCGAAGAAATGGAAACGTCACAACCTTTTGAGCGTGTCCATATTGAATTTTTCCAGTTTAAACATAGCACCTTTTTGATTTTGCATGACGCGCACGCCAAATGCATGTCCATGCAGTGACCAAAACTGAAGCAACTGATGTTATCCAAGTACTTCGTAAGATATTTTGTGTATTCGGATTACCAACATTTTTAGTAAGTGACAACGGGCCGCCATTTGATTCATAACTATTCTTGAATTTCTGCATTATAAACTGTATAAAAGCACTAAAATTTCCACCCTATCATCCATCATCAAATGGATGTGCAAAACGTGCAGTGTATACCGTCAAAAAGAGCTTAAACAAATCTTTAATTTGCAATTTAACTAAAAATCGTTCAATTCAAATGATGTTAATAAATTTTCCATTTCGTTATAGAAACATACCAACAACAACAACAAACATTCATCCTGTTCATCTAATGTTAGGTTACCATCCAAGGATACTGTAAGACGAGGTCAAACCACCTACCCTGGAACAGCTCCAGAGGAACGCACTGGACAACAACAAGAAACAAAACAAAATCGAAGTCAATGCGAAATAATTCCCAGTTTCCAATCTGATGAAATAATGTGAAATGGCTGCCAGGCAAGATTCTGAGAAGGATCTCAAGAGTAATGTATCAGATAAACGTTCAAGGTGCTACCAAAAATGCCCATGGAGACCAACTTAGGAAAAGGGTGAAGTCAGTTTCAATTGCATCAAGTATTCCACTAACTACAAAGAAAAAAAAAATTCAGTGACCCCCAGCCAATGAAAACGATGAGGACCAGTCCCTGAAATTATAAATTTAATCTAAATCAGCGGAGGATGAAAGGGTTAAATTTAATATGACATGTATTTGTATTAGTAATTTAAACATGTATCATGAATAATAAAGTCAGTCTGTAACAAGTACTCATAGTGTTTGGTTCAATACACATTACTTGACAGCAATTTGACTCCTCTGTTTTGTATATGTATTTTGAAGATTTTCTATATGTATTTGCGCTGCACCCCCCACGCTAGTACGCCATAGAGTAGCGTCGACTCTGAAAGTGCGTGGTATATTTGTTTTTGTACACACATCGTGGCTTTGTACTGCAGACAAGCAAGCGCAAACAGGGACGCTCTCAGTTTGTTTTGTAGATGATTTATGGATTGCTCCATGATGATGCCTAGATACTAGTAAGTATCCATGACTCCAATTTGATCGCTGCCAGGCACGCTGGCACATTTGAAGATTTTCAGAACAATTTCTGACGCTGGGTACACCGGGCTTCGAATGTACATAAGTTTTGTTTTCGATTAGTTTATTACAATCCCATTATGTGGTACTATTTAGCTAGTTGATCAAACTCCTCCTGCAATCAACTTTGTTGCATCTTCCAATGACTGACGACATACAACAACTGCGGTGTCATCAACATATGCAAATATTATACTTTTTTGAGGCATTTGAGCATTTAATTTATATATATATATAAAGTTTCTATCTGCAAGGTAATTAGTTAACCAATCCGACATCATGCCTCTTATTCCTAATTTAAGAATTTGACTAAGAAATATGGTAAGTTTAGGAGCGGTTGCTTTATTAAACTGGGTTAGTTTTTACTCGAACTCGTATTTATTAAAAAGTTTAAGGTTTCTTCACTCTTCGCTTTGCACTGAAAATGGAGCAAAGAAGACACTACTTACCTGAGAAAAAAAAATTATGTAGCTGTGTTCCAAGAATTCTTGGCCGTCTTGTTGGGGGAATCATTCGGCTTCTTGTAGCATATAATTGTCATGATCGGGATCGTGCCATTCCTCTTCCATATCTTTTTGTTGGTAAAAGACATAGACGTCGTTTGGGGAAATATATCCAGTTGGTTGCATTTCGAAAACTCGTGGGTTGAATCTGTGTTTATTTGAAAGTTTCTTCGGGTATTTTGGGAGATAGGTGTTTGAAGCGAAGGAATCGGTGGTCGTTTCCCTGTGTACTTAAAAAGTTAAGATCTATTCTGATAATTCACCATTGAGGAGCTAATTTGGGACGTGTCCATAAGCTCGGGTTTAGGTTGCGGTTTGGGTGCGGTTGGCCACTGGTCGGAGCTGGTCACTGATCTGTCCGCGGAAGGTTTCATCGGAGCTTTGAAAAGATTTGTTACAAGAGGAGGAGTCTGTCGACGCATTTATTGTTTAGGTGCAAAAAATTAGCTGCTTGAAGTGAAAGAACTTATTGAATCCCAATATGCCTTAAACAAGATCACATCGAAAGGAACGGATTTTCGTCTCATACCTCCAAGAGCACCACACTTCGGTGGCCTTTGGGAAGCTGCTGTTAAATAGGCTAAACACTAACTACAGTCAACATTAGAAGCTGCAGCATTAACGTTCGAAGAAATGGAAACGTCACAACCTTTTGAGCGTGTCCATATTGAATTTTTCCAGTTTAAACATAGCACCTTTTTGATTTTGCATGACGCGCACGCCAAATGCATGTCCATGCAGTGACCAAAACTGAAGCAACTGATGTTATCCAAGTACTTCGTAAGATATTTTGTGTATTCGGATTACCAACATTTTTAGTAAGTGACAACGGGCCGCCATTTGATTCATAACTATTCTTGAATTTCTGCATTATAAACTGTATAAAAGCACTAAAATTTCCACCCTATCATCCATCATCAAATGGATGTGCAAAACGTGCAGTGTATACCGTCAAAAAGAGCTTAAACAAATCTTTAATTTGCAATTTAACTAAAAATCGTTCAATTCAAATGATGTTAATAAATTTTCCATTTCGTTATAGAAACATACCAACAACAACAACAAACATTCATCCTGTTCATCTAATGTTAGGTTACCATCCAAGGATACTGTAAGACGAGGTCAAACCACCTACCCTGGAACAGCTCCAGAGGAACGCACTGGACAACAACAAGAAACAAAACAAAATCGAAGTCAATGCGAAATAATTCCCAGTTTCCAATCTGATGAAATAATGTGAAATGGCTGCCAGGCAAGATTCTGAGAAGGATCTCAAGAGTAATGTATCAGATAAACGTTCAAGGTGCTACCAAAAATGCCCATGGAGACCAACTTAGGAAAAGGGTGAAGTCAGTTTCAATTGCATCAAGTATTCCACTAACTACAAAGAAAAAACAAATTCAGTGACCCCCAGCCAATGAAAAGGATGAGGACCAGTCCCTGAAATTATCAATTTAATCTAAATCAGCGGAGGATGAAAGGGTTAAATTTAATATGACATGTATTTGTATTAGTAATTTAAACATGTATCATGAATAATAAAGTCAGTCTGTAACAAGTACTCATAGTGTTTGGTTCAATACACATTACTTGACAGCAATTTGACTCCGCTGTTTTGTATATGTATTTTGAAGATTTTCTATATGTGTTTGCGCTGCACCCCCCACGCTAGTACGCCATAGAGTAGCGTCGACTCTGAAAGTGCGTGGTATATTTGTTTTTGTACACACATCGTGGCTTTGTACTGCAGACAAGCAAGCGCAAACAGGGACGCTCTCAGTTTGTTTCGTAGATGATTTATGAATTGCTCCCAAAGAAAGTGGCAGTCGATGATGATGCCTAGATACTAGTAAGTATCCATGACTCCAATTTGATCGCTGCCAGGCACGCTGGCACATTTGAAGAATGTACATAAGTTTTGTTTTCGATTAGTTTATTACAATCCCATTATGTGGTACTATTTAGCTAGTTGATCAAACTCCTCCTGCAATCAACTTTGTTGCATCTTCCAATGACTGACGACATACAACAACTGCGGTGTCATCAACATATGCAAATATTATACTTTTTTGAGGCATTTGAGCATTTAATTTATATATATATAAAGTTTCTATCTGCAAGGTAATTAGTTAACCAATCCGACATCATGCCTCTTATTCCTAATTTAAGAATTTGACTAAGAAATATGGTAAGTTTAGGAGCGGTTGCTTTATTAAACTGGGTTAGTTTTTACTCGAACTCGTATTTATTAAAAAGTTTAAGGTTTCTTCACTCTTCGCTTTGCACTGAAAATGGAGCAAAGAAGACCCTACTTACCTGAGAAAAAAAAATTATGTAGCTGTGTTCCAAGAATTCTTGGCCGTCTTGTTGGGGGAATCATTCGGCTTCTTGTAGCATATAATTGTCATGATCGGGATCGTGCCATTCCTCTTCCATATCTTTTTGTTGGTAAAAGACATAGACGTCGTTTGGGGAAATATATCCAGTTGGTTGCATTTCGAAAACTCGTGGGTTGAATCTGTGTTTATTTGAAAGTTTCTTCGGGTATTTTGGGAGATAGGTGTTTGAAGCGAAGGAATCGGTGGTCGTTTCCCTGTGTACTTAAAAAGTTAAGATCTATTCTGATAATTCACCATTGAGGAGCTAATTTGGGACGTGTCCATAAGCTCGGGTTTAGGTTGCGGTTTGGGTGCGGTTGGCCACTGGTCGGAGCTGGTCACTGATCTGTCCGCGGAAGGTTTCATCGGAGCTTTGAAAAGATTTGTTACAAGAGGAGGAGTCTGTCGACGCATTTATTGTTTAGGTGCAAAAAATTAGCTGCTTGAAGTGAAAGAACTTATTGAATCCCAATATGCCTTAAACAAGATCACATCGAAAGGAACGGATTTTCGTCTCATACCTCCAAGAGCACCACACTTCGGTGGCCTTTGGGAAGCTGCTGTTAAATAGGCTAAACACTAACTACAGTCAACATTAGAAGCTGCAGCATTAACGTTCGAAGAAATGGAAACGTCACAACCTTTTGAGCGTGTCCATATTGAATTTTTCCAGTTTAAACATAGCACCTTTTTGATTTTGCATGACGCGCACGCCAAATGCATGTCCATGCAGTGACCAAAACTGAAGCAACTGATGTTATCCAAGTACTTCGTAAGATATTTTGTGTATTCGGATTACCAACATTTTTAGTAAGTGACAACGGGCCGCCATTTGATTCATAACTATTCTTGAATTTCTGCATTATAAACTGTATAAAAGCACTAAAATTTCCACCCTATCATCCATCATCAAATGGATGTGCAAAACGTGCAGTGTATACCGTCAAAAAGAGCTTAAACAAATCTTTAATTTGCAATTTAACTAAAAATCGTTCAATTCAAATGATGTTAATAAATTTTCCATTTCGTTATAGAAACATACCAACAACAACAACAAACATTCATCCTGTTCATCTAATGTTAGGTTACCATCCAAGGATACTGTAAGACGAGGTCAAACCACCTACCCTGGAACAGCTCCAGAGGAACGCACTGGACAACAACAAGAAACAAAACAAAATCGAAGTCAATGCGAAATAATTCCCAGTTTCCAATCTGATGAAATAATGTGAAATGGCTGCCAGGCAAGATTCTGAGAAGGATCTCAAGAGTAATGTATCAGATAAACGTTCAAGGTGCTACCAAAAATGCCCATGGAGACCAACTTAGGAAAAGGGTGAAGTCAGTTTCAATTGCATCAAGTATTCCACTAACTACAAAGAAAAAAAAAATTCAGTGACCCCCAGCCAATGAAAAGGATGAGGACCAGTCCCTGAAATTATCAATTTAATCTAAATCAGCGGAGGATGAAAGGGTTAAATTTAATATGACATGTATTTGTATTAGTAATTTAAACATGTATCATGAATAATAAAGTCAGTCTGTAACAAGTACTCATAGTGTTTGGTTCAATACACATTACTTGACAGCAATTTGACTCCGCTGTTTTGTATATGTATTTTGAAGATTTTCTATATGTGTTTGCGCTGCACCCCCCACGCTAGTACGCCATAGAGTAGCGTCGACTCTGAAAGTGCGTGGTATATTTGTTTTTGTACACACATCGTGGCTTTGTACTGCAGACAAGCAAGCGCAAACAGGGACGCTCTCAGTTTGTTTCGTAGATGATTTATGAATTGCTCCCAAAGAAAGTGGCAGTCGATGATGATGCCTAGATACTAGTAAGTATCCATGATTCCAATTTGATCGCTGCCAGGCACGCTGGCACATTTGAAGATTTTCAGAACAATTTCTGACGCTGGGTACACCGGGCTTCGAATGTACATAAGTTTTGTTTTCGATTAGTTTATTACAATCCCATTATGTGGTACTATTTAGCTAGTTGATCAAACTCCTCCTGCAATCAACTTTGTTGCATCTTCCAATGACTGACGACATACAACAACTGCGGTGTCATCAACATATGCAAATATTATACTTTTTTGAGGCATTTGAGCATTTAATTTATATATATATAAAGTTTCTATCTGCAAGGTAATTAGTTAACCAATCCGACATCATGCCTCTTATTCCTAATTTAAGAATTTGACTAAGAAATATGGTAAGTTTAGGAGCGGTTGCTTTATTAAACTGGGTTAGTTTTTACTCGAACTCGTATTTATTAAAAAGTTTAAGGTTTCTTCACTCTTCGCTTTGCACTGAAAATGGAGCAAAGAAGACCCTACTTACCTGAGAAAAAAAAATTATGTAGCTGTGTTCCAAGAATTCTTGGCCGTCTTGTTGGGGGAATCATTCGGCTTCTTGTAGCATATAATTGTCATGATCGGGATCGTGCCATTCCTCTTCCATATCTTTTTGTTGGTAAAAGACATAGACGTCGTTTGGGGAAATATATCCAGTTGGTTGCATTTCGAAAACTCGTGGGTTGAATCTGTGTTTATTTGAAAGTTTCTTCGGGTATTTTGGGAGATAGGTGTTTGAAGCGAAGGAATCGGTGGTCGTTTCTCTGTGTACTTAAAAAGTTAAGATCTATTCTGATAATTCACCATTGAGGAGCTAATTTGGGACGTGTCCATAAGCTCGGGTTTAGGTTGCGGTTTGGGTGCGGTTGGCCACTGGTCGGAGCTGGTCACTGATCTGTCCGCGGAAGGTTTCATCGGAGCTTTGAAAAGATTTGTTACAAGAGGAGGAGTCTGTCGACGCATTTATTGTTTAGGTGCAAAAAATTAGCTGCTTGAAGTGAAAGAACTTATTGAATCCCAATATGCCTTAAACAAGATCACATCGAAAGGAACGGATTTTCGTCTCATACCTCCAAGAGCACCACACTTCGGTGGCCTTTGGGAAGCTGCTGTTAAATAGGCTAAACACTAACTACAGTCAACATTAGAAGCTGCAGCATTAACGTTCGAAGAAATGGAAACGTCACAACCTTTTGAGCGTGTCCATATTGAATTTTTCCACTTTAAACATAGCACCTTTTTGATTTTGCATGACGCGCACGCCAAATGCATGTCCATGCAGTGACCAAAACTGAAGCAACTGATGTTATCCAAGTACTTCGTAAGATATTTTGTGTATTCGGATTACCAACATTTTTAGTAAGTGACAACGGGCCGCCATTTGATTCATAACTATTCTTGAATTTCTGCATTATAAACTGTATAAAAGCACTAAAAGTTCCACCCTATCATCCATCATCAAATGGATGTGCAAAACGTGCAGTGTATACCGTCAAAAAGAGCTTAAACAAATCTTTAATTTGCAATTTAACTAAAAATCGTTCAATTCAAATGATGTTAATAAATTTTCCATTTCGTTATAGAAACATACCAACAACAACAACAAACATTCATCCTGTTCATCTAATGTTAGGTTACCATCCAAGGATACTGTAAGACGAGGTCAAACCACCTACCCTGGAACAGCTCCAGAGGAACGCACTGGACAACAACAAGAAACAAAACAAAATCGAAGTCAATGCGAAATAATTCCCAGTTTCCAATCTGATGAAATAATGTGAAATGGCTGCCAGGCAAGATTCTGAGAAGGATCTCAAGAGTAATGTATCAGATAAACGTTCAAGGTGCTACCAAAAATGCCCATGGAGACCAACTTAGGAAAAGGGTGAAGTCAGTTTCAATTGCATCAAGTATTCCACTAACTACAAAGAAAAAAAAAATTCAGTGACCCCCAGCCAATGAAAAGGATGAGGACCAGTCCCTGAAATTATCAATTTAATCTAAATCAGCGGAGGATGAAAGGGTTAAATTTAATATGACATGTATTTGTATTAGTAATTTAAACATGTATCATGAATAATAAAGTCAGTCTGTAACAAGTACTCATAGTGTTTGGTTCAATACACATTACTTGACAGCAATTTGACTCCGCTGTTTTGTATATGTATTTTGAAGATTTTCTATATGTGTTTGCGCTGCACACCCCACGCTAGTACGCCATAGAGTAGCGTCGACTCTGAAAGTGCGTGGTATATTTGTTTTTGTACACACATCGTGGCTTTGTACTGCAGACAAGCAAGCGCAAACAGGGACGCTCTCAGTTTGTTTCGTAGATGATTTATGGATTGCTCCCAAAGAAAGTGGCAGTCGATGATGATGCCTAGATACTAGTAAGTATCCATGACTCCAATTTGATCGCTGCCAGGCACGCTGGCACATTTGAAGATTTTCAGAACAATTTCTGACGCTGGGTACACCGGGCTTCGAATGTACATAAGTTTTGTTTTCGATTAGTTTATTACAATCCCATTATGTGGTACTATTTAGCTAGTTGATCAAACTCCTCCTGCAATCAACTTTGTTGCATCTTCCAATGACTGACGACATACAACAACTGCGGTGTCATCAACATATGCAAATATTATACTTTTTTGAGGCATTTGAGCATTTAATTTATATATATATAAAGTTTCTATCTGCAAGGTAATTAGTTAACCAATCCGACATCATGCCTCTTATTCCTAATTTAAGAATTTGACTAAGAAATATGGTAAGTTTAGGAGCGGTTGCTTTATTAAACTGGGTTAGTTTTTACTCGAACTCGTATTTATTAAAAAGTTTAAGGTTTCTTCACTCTTCGCTTTGCACTGAAAATGGAGCAAAGAAGACCCTACTTACCTGAGAAAAAAAAATTATGTAGCTGTGTTCCAAGAATTCTTGGCCGTCTTGTTGGGGGAATCATTCGGCTTCTTGTAGCATATAATTGTCATGATCGGGATCGTGCCATTCCTCTTCCATATCTTTTTGTTGGTAAAAGACATAGACGTCGTTTGGGGAAATATATCCAGTTGGTTGCATTTCGAAAACTCGTGGGTTGAATCTGTGTTTATTTGAAAGTTTCTTCGGGTATTTTGGGAGATAGGTGTTTGAAGCGAAGGAATCGGTGGTCGTTTCCCTGTGTACTTAAAAAGTTAAGATCTATTCTGATAATTCACCATTGAGGAGCTAATTTGGGACGTGTTCATAAGCTCGGGTTTAGGCTGCGGGTTGGGTGCGGTTGGCCTAGATGGCGGTATCCGTTTATAGGAAATACTATAAACGTAGCACCTGAGGAAGATAGGCTATTTAGGGGAAGAATGGTTCTCTATGATTTGCGAATTACTGTGCATTGTGGTTGATATAGTTCGATTTAAGCTTTTGATTTTCCAATTTAAAGCATACGAGTAGCTTTAGGGCTTGGGATAAATCCGTTGGTTCCCAAATACCTAGCAGCTTTGACAAATCGCCACTGAGTCCTTCATAAGGAGGTGCAAGGGCCCGACCCAAGACACTGAAGCAATTAAACCGTGTGGACTCATTTCAAATTCCGATTAAAACATCCTTAAAAGACCTACATCGCATTTCTTTGCTGTTTCGCTACGAAGGCGGAGCTTGTCACTGATCTGGCCGCGGAAGGTTTCATCGGAGCTTTGAAAAGATTTGTTACAAGAGGAGGAGCCTGTCGACGCATTTATTGTTTAGGTGCAAAAAATTAGCTGCTTGAAGTGAAAGAACTTATTGAATCCCAATATGCCTTAAACAAGATCACATCGAAAGGAACGGATTTCCGTCTCATACCTCCAAGAGCACCACACTTCGGTGGGCTTTGGGAAGCTGCTGTTAAATAGGCTAAACACTAACTACAGTCAACATTAGAAGCTGCAGCATTAACGTTCGAAGAAATGGAAACGGTTGTTGGGTTCCAAACTTAAAACTGGGAACAATGGTAATAATGAAGGAGGATAACATATCTCCATTACAATGGGAATTAAGGCGTAACGAAAAAAACTTACCCAGAAGACGATAGATTTATTCGTGTAGCTGATGTTCGACAGGAGTCATCAGAGAAGGAGGTCAAAGGAACCCCTATGAACTCTCTGCGACAAGACGCTTACTCTAAGCGCCCCCGTCCCGTTAAAACCTTGGCAGGCCTCAAAGTACGTTCTATGTTTCGTTACCATTAAGTTGGTGCTGTAGGTCCAGACGTAACATTCCTGGTTAGCACCGATCCGGCTCTGGCACAAAACCCCATAAGGGCTTATGTCAACCCCCGCATGGCCTCACTGCTTGCAAAGACAACCATGGGATCCTTAGGGGACTGCATATTCGAACATTTATAGCGACTTTGAGTGGGGACCCAATAGAAATAACTATAACCAAACCAAACAAAAACACCGGAGGAATAGTAGAGTAGAACGTGGAAAACCTCTTCGAAGAGGGATCAAGGATGCTGAAGTCACCAGTTGGCCAAGTAGCAACATCACAAAAGAACACAGAACGACACGAATCACACGCAGTTCTAAAGATGACGGTCGAACTATACGCCCAACAATCTGATTTCAACAAAGTAGGTGAGCAAATTAGAGGACTGGTAGAAATGCTAGAATACGGCAAAAGGCATTCTATCCATCAAGCGATGCGAGACGCTATTGAAAGCATCAGAGCTCTCTATGTGCTCTCGGCGATTCAGCTGCACGACGAGAAAGCAAAGAAGGTAATTCGCCAGAACAACTCCTCGCAAACGCCAAACAGAAGGCAACTTGCTGACGGCGAACCCCCGGAGCCAAAAATGGAAGCAGCAACACCCTTGAAATGGTGCTGCTGACAGCGAACTACCGGAGCCAAAATAGAAACAGAAAAACCCACCAAACCGTGTCGCAGACAACAAAAGCCCGGAGCCGAAGCGTAAGCAAAAGCACACATCTTTGGTTAACACTTAGGGGAAAGATGGGACAACTGTCGTTGAGACCCCTGTGGCCAGGGATAAGCGGATAAATGCAACTGCAAAGAAGGAGCAACCGACAGGAGAACAAAAATGGTCAAATGCCACCAAGCAGCAAAAGACCCAAAAAGCTAGACCTGACGCTATCGTCATTAAAGGGACGGGGACCCTCTCTTACGTGGACATATTACGCAAAGTAAAGCAGATCCCAAACTAAATGCAGTGGAAAAAGTGGTGTCTAAAATCAGAAGGACACAAAAGGCAGATCTTCTAATACAACTCAGTAAGACGGGAATAAATACCACTGAGTTTAAAGGCGTCATTAGCGAGGCCTTAGTGAAACAAGCAAGTGCAAGGTCACTCACGCTCCGTACTATCCTCGAGGTCAAAGACATCGATGAGGTCACAACAATAGATGACATAATCGTTCCTACCAAAGTCCAGTTTGGAGTGGAAGCTTCATTGGCAGACATCTTGTCTTTGCGAAAGGCATATAGAGGAACTCAAACAGCAACGATCAGTTTTCCCGCAGAAGAGTTAGGAAAACCATTAGAAGCTGGACGAATAAAAATGGGCTGGGACAACTGCGCATCCGCGAATAAACATTGCTCAAAAAATGCTGTAAAAGCGAAGAAGATTATTCTAAGCTATGTAGAAATGTAGAACAGAAGGCCACATCGCAAAGAATTGTGAAAAGGAGCCATCATGCATGTTCTGTAGAAAGAATCATCCAGAAGATGCGCAACACGTTGCCGGTAACAGCAAATTTCCGAAGTCCGGGAGGAGAGCCATCACAAGCAAGACATCATGAAGATAATACAGATCAATCTGAACAACTGTAAGACAGCTCAGGACCACCAATGCCAGAGGACATATTCTACTGGAAACCACTAGAAATTATTATCTATGAACAATTTAATAGCAGCAGAAGCAGCAGCAGCAACAACAACAACAATAGCTGAAGAAACAGCAACTACAACAAGAACGGCAGCCAAAGCAGCTACATCAACAGCAGCTGCCAAAGCAGCAACAACAACAGCAGCTGCCAAAGCATCAACAGCAACAACAACTGAAGAAGCAGCAACAAAAACAGCAGCAGAAACCGCAGCAGCAACAACACCAGTAGCAACAGCAACAAGAACAACCGCAGAAGAAGACTACAAAAACCAGGGTGACACCGATCAACACCTTCAAGATCGAGTTAAAGGATATCATTGAGCTATGTAAGTCGGCCATAGGTAAACATTTTTATATTAAGAGATTAAATGAAGATAGACATGCTATCCATTGTAACACAGTGGAATAGTATTATAAAATCAAAGATTTACTAAAGCAATCGACGACGGAGTTCTTCTCCTTCACCCCGAAGGTGGAAAAGCTGCAGACTATGCTGCTGAGGGGGCTAGAACCGTCTACCGATCCGGAGATGCTCCTTAAGCTGCTTAAAGAAAAGGAGTGCGACGAGCTCCAATTCGTAGGGGTCAAGCCATTCACCACAGCAAGGGCAAAAAGGGAGAAGCGGAAACTACCGTTCTTCCTGGTTCAGCTCTCACCCAACAGCAAACTGGATGGTCTAAGGAGTATAGTATTAAACTCCTAGACTACGAGGTTGCCGCCTGGTAAAAATTAAGAAGGAGCGAAAACATTTTACAATGTGTTCGCTGCCAAAGGTTCGGGCACGCCGCGTCTTACTGCGAAATGCAGCCTCGATGTGTTAAGTGTGGAAAGAACCACAAAGCAGAAGAATGCGTTCTGGGTAAGGATGGAGTGGCAGATAAGAGCCAGCTCTCGTGTGCTTTATGCAGGAACTCAGGACACACGCAAACTATCGGGGTTGTATTAAGTTCCAGTATATTAAGAAAGTAAATCTGGTTCGTCAGCAGAAGGTCGTAGTGAAACGTCCACCTGCTTCAATTCAAACACAATCCGTGACTCCCCAAGTGACCTACGCCCAAATGGCGGCAGGCCGAGGAAACGCGGAACAGAAAAGACGGAAGGTTGCTTCTCAGGCCCCAGCGCCTAGAGCACCGGAGGTTCAAACTGACTTGCTTGTCTTGCAAGTCAGTCCAAGGGCAAATGGAGCAGCTTCAGCGATAGGTACAAGAGCAGGCGAAGCATGTGGACCAGATCTACGCACTTCTGCCGGGCCTAACGCACTTCCAGTCGTAATGGGTACGAACATGTAGGAGCAATCCTTGAAGGTCCTTGCGGTGAATGTGAAATCACGGATAAGGATCGAGGGAAGAACCATGTTGCTTAAGTTGCTTGAAGACCAAACCCCTGATGTGCTTATGGTTAGCGAAACAAAGCTATCACGGAAGCACAAATTGGGGCACAATAAATACAGAGCTGTTAGAAGAGACCGACCCAACTCCACGCAAGAAGGAGGTGTTGCGATCTTCATTAAAAAACATCTGCAATTTAAGGTAGTGTACAGTGGTGAAGTTCGAAGGTTTCAGGTGCTGGAAGCGTGTATCGTGTGCATCCCTCTCCATAGTGGAAAGAGGATGGACATGATAGCACTCTATGTACCTGAAGCTACTCAATCTGCGTTATTTATTTCAGCGCTCGAGATACTTTTTCGATGAATAAGGCTGGAGTAGGAGGAGAATTATTTCATCATGGCCGGAGATCTAAACGCCAAACATAGAGATTGGCGATATAACACACCTAATCCTAGAGGCAATATACTATTCAATTGGTGGGGTCGGCACAGTGTCGAGTATAAACTCGATTTGAAAGCTACAAATAGTCCATCGTTTCCTAGAAACGGCTCCTATGTGGATCTTATGCTGTTCGATGTACGGTTACAACTGACCGACACGGACCGGTAAACTCTAAACTGCCTTCACACATTTGTGTATGACAGTGACCATTGCGGTCTCAGTGCTGTAATAACGATTCCCAATGAAATTGCGAAGTTGGAGGAGTTTGTCGAAACATATTCCTACAATTATAGTAGGACGCGCTGGACTCGCTTCTCCAGAACTTTGACAAGAGCACTCTCCTCGAACTCGCTCTATCCACCGTCCAATAAAAATCTGTCAAACGAGGATATTGTCTAGTACCTAAGACAAATGGACGAGACAATTAAACGAACTATGGACAGTACGATACCTCGGTATCAACATACTGACAACGCAGACATATTCCGCAATGCAACAATTGACGCACTACACCAACACAAAAGTAGACTGCTGTCGAGACTAAAAACTTTGTACAGACAGTTTACTGACAGACAAAATTCGGAGGTTAGGACGCTGAAATCGTTGATTAAAAACCTCCAGAAATTAGTTAGAGAAAATTACAGACTTTCTGTAAATTTGCATTGGAACAACAAAATTCGGGCTGTAAAATCCAACAACCCGAGCATGTTCCCGCAAATAAATAAAATATTTCGGAGGAATAATCAAAACGACCTTTCGTGTCTGAAGATCCCCCGAACGACGAACAATGGACGAATACTGATAACAGCAGGTATAGATCCAGATAACGCAGTAAAGGATGACAACTTCTTTTTGATGGAAGATCCGCAGGAGAAAGTAGAGGCTATAGGAGCGACTTTCCAGGAAGTGTACAAGGTGAATGATAACATCTACCCGAACCACGACCTGGAAAATCGCGTACTTGTGCACAACTTCTACCTTCGAAATGATATAGAACACTGGCGATTCGAGAACATAGGTTTCACCGAGTTCAATGACGATAACAAGGCAAATAATGTAATCGCCGATGAAAGGGTACATGCCCCGTACATATCGAAGGTGGAGCTCCAAGCGATCTTCGACTCATTGAGGAGAAAAAAATCTGTGGGAATCGACGGAATGTCGAACATAGTGCTTCGGCATCTCCCTCTAGAAGCGGTGGACATTTACACCACTCTGTTTAACAACGAGCTGAATAATGCACATTATCCAGCGCATTGGAAAACAGCAGTTATACAACCCATCCCCAAAAGTTGTAAGGACACTTACAATTCGGAAAATCTCCGTTCGATAAGTCTCTTTCCCAACACCAGCAAGGTATTCGAAATAGTAATTAATAAAGCCCTGCTTAAGTGGACTGAGAACAATAATATAATTCCGGATAACCAATTCGGTTTTAAGGCGGGGCATGATACAATACATGCCGCGTTTAAACTGGTATCGGATATCAGATGGAACAAAAGCAAGAACCAATGCACGGGCGCCTGAATGATTGATCTGGAGAAGGCCTTCGACACCGTATGGTTAGAGGGACTCTTCTATAAGCTGAGCAGGCTGGGCATAAGCAAACCACTTCTGTACATACTTTATAACATGCTCACCAGTAGACAGTTTATTGTGAAAAATGACAATGTGACTTCTGCAGGAACATTTTTAATTAAAAACGGTCTGCAGCAAGGTGCGGTTAATTCACCGATCCTTTTCAACATTTACACGAGTGATCTCATAGGATCACTTCACCATGCCATAGCGTACGTAGACGACTTGATTTTTTTTTTTTTTTTTTTTTTATAATTTGCGCGCGCCAAATGGGATATGAATACCATTAAATTATTTCAGGGCACGGGCGTTTGCAGAAATTGAGAGAGAGAGAAAGGAAGATTGGTGTAGTGGGTTTGAAACTTAGGTGGTATTAAGTTTCAGTAAACTCCAAGGGTGGCATCCAGAAAACTGGGGAGCTTGTTTGTTTTGATTTTTGTCGTTGCTCATGATTCACAGTATTTTTTTCCCTCCACCTGATGTCATCATCACGATCAAGTTGCATTTAAGCCATATGACCACTCTACTGCCAGTGTTATGCCTTCGCAGTAGAGTTGACTAAGCTTTCGCAATTGATCGACTTTTTTATTTATTTCAAACGAAATAAATAGATGATTGTTGAGATCAGGATTTGAACCGTGAACCAAGAGCGTGACAAGCGTTGATGTTACCACTACACCACGGCCACCCTTGAAAAATATTCAAAAATATTCCAAAATGTCTCTAAATATAGCACATAACAATAAATACCTCATGTGACACTAATATCGCCTATAACAATACAACAATCTATCCTAAAATTCCAAAATACCACCAAATATCACGTAAAACAAAAAATACCCCATAAACCACTAAATGCCAAAACATACGCCAATATCTACATATCTAAATATGTCAATGTTACAAACAACATATGTATTAGGTGCGCAACTAAGTTCTCGCTGTTTCTTTTTTTTTTAATGAAAATGCAACTTTATTGTGGAAAAATGGTTACAAATGAATCATTCAAAGTATTGGCCATCGCTAGCTACAACTTTTTCCCATCTTTCTGGCAGAGCTCGAATACCGTTACGGTAAAAGTGTTCATCTTTTGAGGCTATCCACGAATCAAGCCATTTTTTGATGTCTTAATATGAGGGGAACTGCTGATCAGCCACACCATGTGCCATCGAACGGAACAAGTATAATAAGCGGGTGGCGCAAAATCTGGGGAATATGGCGGGTGGGGTAGGACTTCGCATTTGAGCGTTTCCAGGTAGGTTTTAACGGGTTTGGTAACGTGAGGCCGAGCGTTATCATGCTGTAGAATCACTTTTTCGTGCCTCTGCTCGTATTGAGGCCATTTTTCGCGCAGTGCTCGGCTGAATCGCATCAATTGAAGTCGATACCGTTCCCAGTGATGGATTTTTGGAACTTAAAAAATGGTTCGAAGCGAGAAATCTAATGCAGGAGTGGTTGAAATATATGTGACGTCCCTCTGGTACTTCGATAAACTAAATTTCTTGAATGACCAGGAATTAGCAGAGGAGGGAATCAGCAACTTGTGACTAAACTGATGATACTATGACCTCGATAAGTATGCGTTCAGCTTTTATAACAAACTTGTGGGTTTCAACAGTTCATAATAAATAACACCGATCTGGTCCCACCACATTCCAAACGCATGCAACCGCTTGGAAATGGCTTAACGGATAACTCCTAATGCTGAAGTAAGCTGTTCTTGCGTTTGGCATGGATCCTGATCGAGCAGTGCCACCATTTCAATATCTAAGCTCGATTCATGATGTTTTATATATGTCAAAATCGACCAACACTTACTGCTGGAGCCATCTATTGACAAACAGCGAGAACTTATTTGCGCACTCAAAATTAGTAGGTTATGCTATACATAGGGTATAACAATTGCTGTTCACTCGTGTACTTTTTAAACAGTTTAAAATTTCGAAATCTTACATAATGAATTGTTCTTCGTAGAGTGGGCACCGTGTTCTATATTTTACTGAAGTTTTCAGGGTTTGAATACCAATAAAATTTGCTGGTGGTGTAAAATTAACCTTCACATAAGAATTGCATGAGTTTTCTGAATCATTTGGTAATAATTGATATGCATTCAAGATTTGAACCTGAAAAAGAAAAGTTTAGAATTAAATTAATATAATGATACTAACATAAGACGTACTTCTAGAAAATCATTCGAAAGGTTTGCCTTTATACTCAGTTGACCATATTTGTTCTGAGTGTTAACTTGTTGGTGTAGAAGTTGATCCTTATAATACAGGTGTATAATGTTTTCTGTTTCCATTGCATGCAGCTTCAAAATACCACAAATCTCTTTAAAATTGTTTGTACTGGCCACGACATTAGCATCACCGTTCAAAATTTCAACCATTACGTTAAAGATTCTGGACATATTTTCGAAGGATGATGGTCGTCGACATTTCTGCAATTCGTTTAAAAATATGATTAATTTTGTTTAGCCGACAAGTACATAAAGGGGTGAAATCCATTTTAAAATACAAAGTTTTATTGGACATATTGTAACAAATTTAACATTTTTGAGTTGTTATTCACTTGCATTGCTACGAAGTGCTGTTACCAGTAACTAAAAAAGAAAAAGTCGATATTTTAAGAAACTTGAATTTCATTATGTAGGTATATGTATATATAAACGTCGATATGATATCAGTCTGAATATGAACATACGAGTACCAGTATATCAATGGTGTCCTGGCAAAAGGTCGTGGACGTGGACTCGGGCTACATGATTTAAGTCGCCCAATGGGGGCGATCCTAATACACTCATTTTTATTGAGTACTAGCTGACCCGTGCTCGCCCTGCCACTTTTAAGACAAAAAGTATTTTCATCGAACTACATCGAACAGTTAAATATGTTCCTACCCTTGGACCTTTCTGAAAGCAATATAAAGCAAAAACAAAGACAATAAAAACAACAACAATTAAAAGTCTAGTCTTATTTTATTAGTTAAGAAGTTAAGATTAACCCAAGGCTTCTCTATACACAATGTTAGCAGTAGAACGACCAGGGAAGTATACATAAAGATTGCTGGAGCTGATAACACGGGATAAAGCCACATAGAGCTGACCATGCGAAAAGCAGCTGACACTGAGGTCCACGCCCGCAACGCTCAGCATCTGGCTAACTGGGAACTGCACACGCTTAAAACAGAATGGGTAATTATTTGGAATGAGAGGGATTCGGGGTATAAAGACGGTATCACCTACGCCGCACCCTGTTAAAATCTCGGCTTCTATCACGTTTTGTTGTAGGTTCGTGACTTTTAGTCGTGTGCCGTTACATAATTTTGGTGGGCTTAAATTCCGAAGGTGAATTATGGGGACGCCGACTTTTAAATCAGTTTCGTGTGACGGAAGGCCAGGTGTACTTAGAGAATTCAAAAATTCAACCGGATAGCTCGTAGCATCTTCTTGTTCTATTACTCTGTTGATGGAGATATATTTTGCACTTTCCCCGTAAACACACGTTAATATTTTTGCATTTATTGCTTCTGCTTGGTCATTGCGAGGGGTCAAAATAGGTCTTTCACATAGCCAAGAGTTGTGACGATTTATTACTTTGTTTAGGTCATCGTATACAGAAGAAATTAGGTCTTGCAGTGATACAACTGTAGAACATAAAGTAGTAGACAAAGAAAGTTTTCCTTCTTCCTGCGGATACGTGCCGTCACCAATTTTTAGTAGTAAATCTGAAAACTCCTGTGCATTCGGGCTGTCCGCGCCCGCATATTTATTGTTAAATGCATCAGAATAACTTTGCGCCACAAACTTGAGCTCTGTAGGCAGGCAAAGTCTGTCTAAAATCGCCACAGAAAGGCACTGTGATAACATGCATGGGGCGGTCGTTTTGTCTGATATCTCGTAAGGTTCTATCTACCACCTCTACCGCTTTACGGTTTGCCATGGTGCACTCGTCCCATATCACTAAGCAGGAATCGCGTAGAACCCTTGCTTTGTCGCTATTCCTGGAAACGTTACATACTGGACTTTCCGTATGGTTTATGTCTATCGGAATTTTAAACATTGTATACGCTATTTTGCCTCCAGGCAACAATGTAGCTGCTATGCCTGATGAGGCGACAGCTAGAGCCATTTTGCTTTGATTGCGTATTTTGGCCAAGATAACTTTGGTGAGAAATGATTTTCCCGTCCCACCTGGTGCATCTAAAAACAGGATTTCTCCCAAAGCACCATAGACGCTGTGACACACGCGATCGAATACCAGACGCTGTTCCGCCGTTAGACTCAAGATACTGTTTTGCAATGTTTCGGCCAGTTCCGCTGGATTATAGTTTGTTTCCACCGCATATTCCCTAATAATGCGTTCCCCGTCTAAAGTTGGTGCGGACATACCGTATTGAGAGTGAGCATTACCCCCTATAGATGTAACTATGTCTTGAATAGCCAGCAAACATCGATTCAGATTATTCTCACGCAACCTGTAGTTGAGTTCGCCGTTAGTTTGATTGTTGCGTTGTGCATTCAAAAAGTCTTCAGCTAATTTTTCTTGATATTTTTGCCACAACTCTGCAGCATCGGAAAGTCCACAAAATACCAGCAAAATAGCAAACAAATAACCCAAGCGATGTGGACTATCGCTGACGCATGCTTCGGACAAAGCATCATTCCAATGCTGATCACCATCTAGCAAGCGACGCGCTCGGCAAGCAGCCTGGTAAGTGGGATATTCAATGCAGTCAAACTTTCGCAGTTCCTCAAAAGAAGAAGGTCCTCGTACTGTACATAGAAGTAGGCGTAAATAATAGCATTCGGAGTTGTTTGGATGCATCGCGTAGACCCTTCCAATGACGTGGTCCTTGTAAATGCCGGATTTGCCAGCCACAGCTTTTCCACGTTTTCTACGGTTGAAAACACCTTGCTGCTTGTTATAAGTGTAATATGATGGAACTTCGTCATATAACAGTGTTTTTGCGAAACCATCTGTTTCACAAAGATGAAAGAATGCCAGCAAAGTGGTTTGTCTCGGGTTTTCTAAGCGCTCGTTCACATTTTCAGGGTTGAAATACACCTGTTGCCCGCCTTCAAGGTGAACATCCAGATGCATCACTGGTGGATATCCCTCGTGAATACGCCAAACTGCCTCAGAAGAACTTATGTATCGTCCAGATCGGAACCTCGTGACTTCGTCGTATTCATTATTTCTCAACGCAAACGTGGCATGGTCATTGCCCTTGTTGACGTATTTACATAAATATTTGATGGACTCGACGCTGTTACACATTTCGACGTTTATGTGGGCTTGAAATGTTCTTGATAACACGGGTGAATAGGGTACAACCCATCTATTATCCAAAACAATTTCTTGACCACGTAACCTGACTGTAGCTGCGAAACCGCCTTGCTGGTGTGATCTCCGACGATACAATGGATAACCGTTTTCCCCTGATACCGTGTGCTCTATTAGTGCTCTAGGGTATCTTTTAGAACAGTGACCTTCTTGCATTTCATTTTTTCATTTCATTTAAATTTATTTCATTTAAATGGTTTGTACAATAAGATAGAATCTTTTTTAGTACTTAGAGGTGTAACTTCAAAACAATTATTTCATTGAAAACTTAGAACTAGATACAAAAAATTTCTTAAAACTAACTTGAGGAGAGATAGATAGGAGATACATTGGGATTTAATGTTGAGGTGTGGAAAAATATAGGAGAATTGCACTTTTAAAATTGGAGTGATTTGATATAGCTCTTATATGCGTGGGTAAAGAGTTCCATAGTCTCACAGTGTGAATGAAAAACAAGCGCGAGGAATTGAGATAATTGCAGCGGTAGGGTATTAGATTGGTGGTTCGTGACGACCGAGTAAAATTAAGCCTGTTATACAAATAAGGCGGACTTTGATTTATAATAATTTAATGCAAGAATATACAGTTCCTGGCGTTGATATACTGATGCAAATCACAACCTAGTAAATCCCTAGTGTATGCTGATATGTGGTCATATCTACGAATGCCGTGGATGTAATGCACCGAGTCATTGAAGGCTACTTGTAATTTGTGCTGGGATAACGAGTCTAGACTACAATATACAACTTCAGCATACATTATAAGGGGCAAGATTAGAGTTGTTACCAGCTTTCGTCGTGTTTCCGGTGGAGTAAAATAAGCACTTAGCCACAGCTTGCGAAGGCATCCGTAGATACGACCAATCACACGTTGGTGTGATTGTAACCAGACAAATTTCGATTAATTGTGTATCCGAGACTAGTGGTTGATTCAACAGCTTTGATTTTATTACTATTTAGATACAGATCCGGTAGAAGATTAAGGTTAAATTTTTTCTGGGATATTGGAATTACTTGCGATTTTGACGGATTTAATAGTAAACCATTTGCCATTGACCAAGTGTAGATGCGTTTTAGATCATCGTTGATGAGAAAAGCGAGTTCATTAAGGTGGGAGTATGGTTTTGCTAGGTGTAGTTGAACGTCGTCTGCATATAGATGTACTGAAGCATGTTTGCACACAGACGGAAGGTCATTAATAAACATGCAGAACAGAATCGGTCCTAAGATTGAGCCCTGTGGCACACCTTGTTTGATTTTCATTAGGGACGAACAACTTTCACCCGAAAAAACCCTTTGCGACCTACCGGAAAGAAAACTACTTAATAATTTCACTGTCCTATCACTGAAACCGAAGTTGTTCTTCAGTTTCCAACACAGAATTTTATGATTTACTTTGTCAAAGGCATTAGAGAAATCTAGCAGACAAAGAAAAGAAACATAACCCTTATCAAAATCTTGTCTTATTTCTTCGAGTAGATTGACCATGGCTGTCGAACAGCTGTAGTCAGCTCTAAAACCTGATTGGTGAGGACTCAGTAACTTATTGATAGACAAGTGCTTTTTGATTAGTTTTGCTATTATTTTCTCGAAAGCCTTCGATAAGCAAGGTAGAATGCTGATCGGTCTATAGTCGGAAGGAGATGTTGGGTTAGCTTTCTTTGCGATAGGCAGAACTCTTGCATTTTTCCAGACCTGAGGAAAAGTCGATGTTGTTATAGACCAGTTTATTACATAGGTAAAGTGGGGGACAATTTGTGGTAAGATGAGTTTGATGAAGCGTATTGGTAGGCCGTCTTCCCCAATTGAATCAGACTTGATAGCTGCAACGTATTGGACAATTTCGTCTTCAGTGGTTACTTCAAAGTCTTCCAGTCTAGGTAACGAATTCCCAAGGTTGTCAACCTGATTAAAATCAAATTCGTTAAAACTGGGATCATCCCCTAGGAAGGCACGGTTTAGTTCATCAGGATCGAGAACGCATTTGGAGTTAAGGCCACTAGAAACACCAATTTTACCCAGGTTACTCCAGAGTTTCTTTGCAGGGAGGGATATATTTAATTTGGACGCAAAATATTTTTTCTTTGAAGTGCGTACAACTAAGGTGGCGTGATTACGTGCCACTTTAAATGAGGACCAGTTATCATCAGATGGTCTGCGCCTCCATTTACTGTACAGTTTGTTCCTTCTTTTAATAGAACTAACTACTTCGGCCGTAAACCAAGGGCATGCTCTGTTATGTATTTTTACTGTTTTAGTTGGTACACATTGATAGAACAATTGAGTTAAAATAGCTTGAAACAACATTACTTTTTCATTTGGATCAGCCCTTAGACTGTATTGCTCCCAGGGGGCAGAATAAGTAGCAATTTGAAGGGCATTTAAGTCTATAGAATTGAAATCCTTGAACGTAAAAGTATCTGAGAAAACGGTTTTGGACAAATTTACATCATAAGTACAGAACAGCATATCATGATCAGAAACATCAAACGATAATTGGTCATTGGACTTGGTAAGCGATTATTAGCAAAACGAGTTGGGTAGGTTGTATTTATTATTTCCATTCCTACTGAAGAAACTAAATCCTTCATTTGAGAGGCAAGAGAGTCATTTTTCAGTAAGTTGGTATTGAAATCACCACAGATAATTATGTGCTGATAGAGCGCATAGCATTCAGAGATAACTGAAAAGAAAGGCACAGGGGAACAGCTTCTATTGTTACTGTACGCACACGCAACCATACATTTGGTGTTGCAATCCCGAATTTCTATTATAATGTATTCGATTCCATTGCCATTAGACTTACTGATAATTTCACATTTTAGATTTGATTTACAATAAATCACTACCCCGCCACCCGTTGTATCAGTAATTCTATCGTTCCTGAAAATTTCATAATTAGGTATTTTATAGGACAAATCAGGTATCATCGTGTTAAACCAGGTTTCACTTACACAAATAACATCAACACAGGAACAAGAAAACAAGTACTTTAAACAATCTAATTTATTGTCATACGCGCATTCAAGTAGCAAACTTTAAGCCCCTCATATCTCTTGGAGATAACATTTACCATAGTGTACGTTGATTTATCATTCACACTGTATTGGTTGCCTAACCTTGAGCCACTCATTTAAAAAGAAAAATGAAAGAAAATAAAAGTGCAATCCAACTAGAGACGAGAAGGAAGAATTGGGGTTGGGTAGAGTTATAGAGAAAAAGGGAGTTACAAATAAAGAAAAAGAGGACTAAAGACGACAGAAATATAGTGCGTTAATAGGCTTACGTAAAATTAAAAATAATCATTGATGTATACGCAGCAGCAGCGGCAAGATCTTCAGAGCTTTCAATGAGAAAGCTTTTTTCATTCGCCGACCTCCTCACATACACCGATCCATATTTAGTGTACACAGCAAACAGATGTTTCTTTCGCCTGAGCCCCAGAGCGCTGTTCAAGAGAAATCGTGTTTGTCTCGTTAGACTTTCATTGAGATAACAGCTGTTATCCGATTCAATGCCTAAATCATGAAGACGTAGTTGAATATTGTATTGTTTGCGGTAATTCGCTGCAGGCATCAGAACGGCGTTTCTCTTTTGTGGGTTGCTGAACTTCAACAAAATAGGAGATATTGAGGTGTTGTTGTTGTTACGCATTTTCGTGTAAAAAGCGTTAAGTAGGAGAGGCGGCTTACAGTCGATGGTGTGGCAGAGTCGGTTAAATAAACTTCTGATGTTCTCATTTGGGAGTGCAGGTACTCCAAAGAGCACTGCGTCACATGCTGCTTCCTTTTTTTCCAGAGCATCACATCGCCGTTGAAGAGCTACAATTTCAGCATTATGCAATTGTATGGTTGTGTTGGTGGTATTTTCAAGTTGATCGATGCGCTCAACTATGCTGGTGATTATGCTGTGCATTTCATTTAGACGCTGACTCCAAGTTGTTTTAATTTCCTCGATCTTGAGAAGAAACTCATTTTGCATGCAAGGAGAGTTTCTATTTAAAGCGCCCCATGAATCATGTGTGTCTTTATAATCTCGTGTAATGCTGGATCCTTGTTCCGGTCAGGAAATTCAGCACTTATAACCGTATCAACAGCATTGGGATGAATTTTTTCTTCCAGCAACAGGAAAATGTGAGCATGTGGCAATCCACGCTTTTGCCACACAATGCTGTACATAAAACAAAGAGCTGAACCGAAAGCTTTTCCTTTTGTAACCAGGTCGATCATCAGCTTTAGTTGTAAGTGAAATACTCTGGCTATGATATCATGACTATCATAAGACGCCTGCCCTGGGAGAAGTTTTTGGGAAATTTCAATCCACTGTGGATTAGTTGTAAAAGATATGAAAAGGTAAGGTCGGCCGTATTTTCGGACGTAACAAAAAGCATCTTGCGTACGTTCATGCATATAACGTGGACCACCGGTAAAACTGGATGGCAGGATTACTAATCGTCCTAAGTTTTCCACGTTATTATCTTGTTGCATGGCGTCCCGCAGGTGCACGTATAAACGCTCCGTCTCTATTTGAGCATACATGTCCACAATAAATTGGCTGAACAATCCTCGAAATCGATGCAAATATACAAAACGATTATGCCTTATCTGCAGCAGATATGAATAAAATTGTAGGGCTGATGTTTTTTTTATTAAAATTTGTAACCCTAGTTGTTGGATTTACTTGGCGGAGTCCGAAATTATAACCATCTTCGCCGTGGCAATAAATTAAAGGATATTGTAGGGCGTCGTAAGCTCGGTGTGTTTCGGAAATGCGTTGCAGGTGATCGCCGCGAGTGCGCAACACGATGTCACGCTTATCGCATTCTCGACCAACTAAAACCACTGCAACTACATCTGTGACGGGGGTGTTGTACCGGCCGCGGTGATCAGCAACAGGACGCCTATCAGCGCTGATGATAATTTTGTAATCATTGATTTGTCCCTGTGGAATAGACTCCAATGCAGCTTTGAAACTATGCACGTACAGATTCAGCTGATGCAGCATGTTTTGGAGTAGAGATATAAGGTTATTATTTAGTTGAGGAAAGTTAAGATTTCTGATATTGGCCTGTTCGTTATAATCTGAAACGAAATAAATTTGAAGAAATTTTGGCTCATCTTGTGGTAGCAAAGATCCGATGAGATGATAAATTTGGCCTTGCACCTTAAAGGTCGGCATAAATGGTCCTTCTGTAATTTGTTTCGCACCAAAAGATGTCATTTGAAATGCGCTGTTTTATGAACGGATACTGTCTAAGAAGTGGATGGTCACCATTTAAAAGAGATTTTATAAACTTGAAACTCTTCAATATGAACTTTTCCACCCGAACAACAGATTCTTTTTGGTTCTTTTCTCCATTTAAGAGCGCTGCAAAAATTGCAACTTATGATCATACCGCCTATGGAAGCAAACTCAGCATATTTAATCCTTGGCGAATACATAAA
Organism: Pocota personata; assembly: GCA_963082735.1. Lineage (NCBI taxonomy): Eukaryota > Metazoa > Arthropoda > Insecta > Diptera > Syrphidae > Pocota > Pocota personata. The sequence goes on from OY720429.1 coordinate 130,894,075, forward strand.
GCAGCTTTCTTCCTTGTTGACCCAAAGAAGAACATTGCTTGCCGCGCCATGTTCCTGAAATTTATCACAAACTACTGGCATTCTATTAAGAGGGTGTCGATTTCGATCAGTCTCAAAACGTGACTGATATTGTTGTGATGTTTCTGCCTGGCGTATTTTATTTACTCTTTCCCTTTCAGCCGCTGTGCGAGCTCTCAGAGAACTCAAGCGCGGTTCTCTGTTGGTGAAAGTTTCAGGCTCACGCGTCAATGCAAGGCGCTGATTATTAGCGGATAGACAGGCTTCGCGTTCTTCGTTACTCTCCAGACACCGAGAGACCGCCATGCGAGCACGCTGTGTACTTAACCGAGACTCACGTTGGGTAGAAGAATGTGATGCGCGAGTTCTGGCCTGATGTTCTCGAGCTGCAATAAGTCCTGCCTCACAATTTTCTTCACATTCTTGAGATTTTTTTAGTCTAATTCTTTTAGCATTTCTGGCATTTTCAACGATATATGTAAGTTTCCCAATCAAAGATATATAATATATAAATTCTTAATCAGTTTTTCTCAAGTCGATAGGTATCCTATTTTCTTTTTCTTTATAATTCTTTATAAATATAACTTATAACTATGTATAATAAAACTGAAAAGTAAATAAAACTTGATTAACTTACATATGCATGTGCATATAACTTTATATATCGTACACAGTATCGAATAATTTTATGTGCGGACGACGACCGACAATGACCACTAAAAGAAGTTAGTGTAGTCTCTCAAAGTTAATAACAAAAATTTTCGAGCGGAAATTTACACTTTCAAAAAGCACTACATATGTTCAAACACTGACACTAATTTTAATTCCTACTAAAAAGTCTACACAAAAAAGATTTACGCAAAGTTCCACCTCAAATGTCGACGAAAAGGAAGCCACACGAATGAAACAACTTGACACACGAATCCCACCAGCCCATTTCCAAACTTTTCCCAATGAACAACATTTGAAAATGTGTTCAATTGAAGTATAAAACATATGATCACGTTACAGCGCGCACATATACTCACACACACACTACTGCAACGATACTCACTGCGATGTTTTGAATAATTGTTTTGAACATTGCTCAGCTTCAGGACAACGCAGGAGGATGTTTTATATCTTAAATGAATCAGGGGAAAATTTACTAAACTTATCTATTTTTTATTTTTCAATCCGATAAGCCATTACTGAGCTAGGTCTGTATAATTAGAATTTTCCTTACAGACATACAGTTTTTTGACTATTTTGTAAGAACCACGTTATATTCGGGGATAAAAAGTATCCTAAGTCCCGACCCAGAATATAAGCAATCACTATGTCAAGTTTCATCAAAATTCGTCCAGTAGTTTCCGCGTGATGCGTGGTCCAGCACATTTTATTCTACAGTTTTATTATATATTTATATATATATATATATATATATATATATATATTTAATATAAAAAGAGAAGAGATTAGTTTTAGTTTGAGTTGATCGTGTGCTTCCACCTTAGTCAAAACTTTTTTATCAGAAACTATCTAAGTCAATTGTGTGTTGGATTCAAAAACTGTGGGTTGTGTATTAGATGAGTGTATACACACGCTAATTTAAGCTGGGCATCCACGATCGCTCATGAATGCCATTCTCCGCAATTGCGCACTCATAAATGCCGGTGGATGGGGCTGCAAGTCAGAGTGCGCATTCATGCGCGAAGGAATTCAAACATTTTTGAATTCCGCACTCATGCATGATAGTGGATGGCGATGAGTGTCATTCTTTTCTCACTTTGCATTTTTTTCATTTTTAATGCATTTTTATTATGTAATTCAATTAAACTTATAGCTAGACAAAAAAAAAAACCCTTAAAACTAGCTTAACTAGCTTAACTAATACTTAAACTATGTCTTTCGACGTAACGAACTTGAAATTGTTTAATTATTTAATTTTTTAATTTTAATTGTTACCAAGAAAATTAATGCAGGAAAAACTTAGTACATGAACTTTTTTTTTTTTTATTCTTATATATATAACTTAACAACTGATTTAAAATAAATCTTAAAACTATCTTATTCTAAATTAGCCTATCTTATTCTACCTTACGTATTTTCTACGTAAATTTTTGTTTTTGTTTTGTTTTTTTTTATCGAGTGCTGTTTTTTTTTAATTTTTTTTTTTTTTTTTTGTGTTTTTTTTTTTATTTTTCTCATCCAAGTGCTGTGGATGTTTTTTTCTTTTTTTTTTCAATTATTACCTACACCTACCTAAACTACCTAAACCTAAACTATGTAAGTCATGGGCCATGGGCAAGAACCGCCAACTTTTAACATCAAACAGGCTACCCTGGATTAGGAGGAAACGACGAAGGAGTTTCCTCTCTTTCCGCTAGCCACCAGAAATGACCGTACTGACGTTGTACGTCCTCAACATCGCGACCCGATACCGCCTTAATAAACTGCCGTGTGCAACGTCTCTGTCGTAGTTGAGTCGCCTACCCACAGCTGTCCGAGCAACGTGGAAGATTAGCGGCACTGCCAATCTGTCCTGGATCAGACCTTTCTTATCAAAATAGAGGAACGCCTCTGGGGGAACAAAGCCGTTAAGGCGCACTCTCTCGCGATACTGGTCCTAGGTTGTTCGTCGAGCTCATTGCTCTTGCAATATGCCTTCGAATCAGCTTGATAACGAAATTATCCACTCTCATTAGGTTAGCCCTGTTGTATAGGACCTCATTGGGATAGAATTTTATGTACTGGGACTTTTATGTACTGTACAAATGAAGGCAAGCCCTCTCAAACACACGAATCTTTTCCAACAAGCTTGCTCCCACGTTGAACCACTCGGGACATCCATATACGAGCATGGACCTAATGAGGGCCATGTAGCAGATTACCTTTACCCTTGCATCGAGTTGCTTGCTATAAAAAAGTCTCTTTTGTAAGAGCAAAAGCCGGATTGGAAGTGTCTTTACCCCTTTTGGGGATGGGTTGTATCACTGCTGTTTTCCAATGCGCTGGATAATGTGCATTATTCAGCGCGTTGTTAAACAGAGTGGTGTAAATGCCCACCGCTTCTAGAGGGAGATGTCGAAGCACAATGTCCGACATTCCGTCGATTCCCACAGATTTCTTCTCCATCTTCGATATGTACGGGGGATGTACCCTTTCATCGGCGATTACATTATTTGCCATGTTATCGTCATTGAACTCGGTTAAACCTATGTTCTCGGATCGCCAGTGCTCTATATCATTTCGAAGGTAGATGTTGTGCACATGGACGCGATTTTCCAGATCGTGGTTCGGGCAAATGGTATCATTCACCTTGTACACTTCCTGGAAAGTCGCTCCTATAGCCTCTACCTTCTCCTGCGGATCTTCGATCACAAAGAAGTTGTCATCCTCTACTGCGTTATCTGGATCTATACCTGCTGTTATAAGTATTCGTCCATTGTTCGTTGTTCGGGGGATCTAAGGACACGGAAGGTCGTTTTGATTATTCCCGCGAATTAATTTATTTATTTGCGGGAACATACTCGGGGTGTTGGATTTTATAGCCCGAATTTTGCTGTTCCAATGCAAATTTACAGAAAGCATGTAATTTTGTCTAATTAATTTCTGCAGGTTTTTAATCAACGACTTCAGCGTCCTAACCTCCAAGTTTTGTCTGTCAGTAAACTGTCTGTACAAGGTTTTTAGTCTCGACAGCAGTCTGCTTTTGTGTTGGTGTAGTGCGTCAATTGTTGCATTACGCAGTATGTCTGCATTGTCAGTATGTTGATACCGAATTATCATTTTGTCCATAGTTCGTTTAATTGTCTCGTCCATTTGTTTTAGGTACCAGTCAATCTCCTCGTTTGACAGATTGCTATTGGACGGTGGGTAGAGCGAATTCGAGTGCTCTTGTCGAAACTCTATAGAAGCGAGTCCAACGTGTCCTACTATAATTGTAGGAGTACGTTTGGAGAAACTCCTCCAACTCCGCAATTTCGTTAGGAATCGTTATTATTACGGCACTGAGTCCGCAATGGTCACTGTCATACACAAAGGTGTGCAGGCAGTTTATAGTTTGTCGGTCCATGTCGGTCAGTTGTAACCGTACGTCGAACAGCATAAGATCCACATAGAAGCCGCTTCTAGAAAACGACGGACTCTCTGTAGCTTTCAAATCGAGTTTGTACTCGACACTGTGCCAATCCCACCAATTGAATAGTAGGTTCCCTCTAGGATTTGGTGTGTTATTTCCCCAATCTCTATGTTTGGCGTTAAGATCTCCGGCCATGATGAAATAATTCTCCTCCGACTCCAGCCTAAGTATCGAAAAAGTGTCTCGAGCTCTGAAATAAATAAAGTAAATTGAGTAGCTTCAGGTGCATAGAGTGCGACCAAGTACATCCTCTTTCCACTACGGAGAGGGGTGCACACGATACATGCTTCCAGCTCCTGGAACCTTCGCTGCACATTACTTTAAATTGCAGTTGTTTGCGTATGAAGATCGCAACACATCCTCCTTGTGTGGAGCTGGGTCGGTCTCTTCTGACAATATTGTATTTATTGTGCCCCGATTTGTGCATCTGGGATAGCTTTGTTTCGCTAACCATAAGCACATCAGGGGTTTGGTCTTCTAGCAACTTAAACAATACGGCTCTTCGCTCGATCCTAATCAGTGAATTCACATTCACCGCAAGGATCTTCAAGGGTTGCTCCCCCATGTTCGTACCCATTACGACTGGAATTGCGTTAGGCCCGGCAGAAGTGCGTAGATCTGGTCTACCCGCTTCGCCTACTCTTGTACCTGACTTTGAAGCTGCTGCATCTGCCCTTGGATAGAGCGCAAGATAGCCAGCAAGTCAGTTTGAGCCTCCGGTGCTCTAGGCGCTGGGGCCTGAGAAGCAACCTTCGGTCTTTTCTGTTCCGCGTTTCCTCGACCTGCCGCCATTTGGGCGTAGGTCACTTGGTGAGTCACGGATTGTGTTTGAAATGGAGCAGGTGGACATTTCACTACGACCTTCTCCTGACGAACCAGATTTACTTTTTTAATATACTGGAACTTATGACAACCCTGATAGTTTGCGGTGTGTCCCGAGTTCCTGCATAAAGCACACGAGAGCTGGCTCTTATCTGCCACTCCATCTTTACCCAGAGTGCATTCTTCTGCTTTGTGGTTCTTTCCACACTTGACACATCGAGGCTCCATTTCGCAGGTCGACGCAGCGTGACCGAACCTTTGGCAGCGAACACATTGCAAAATATTTTCGCTCCTTCTTAATTTTTCCCATGCGACAACTTGGTAGTCTAGGACTTTAATACTCCTTAGACCATCCAGCTTGCTATTGGGTGAAAACTGAACTATTAAGAACGGCACTTTCCGCTTCACCCTTTTTGCCTTAGCTGTGGTGAATGGCTTGACCCCTACGGATTCGAGCTCGTTGCACTCTTTAAGCAGCGCAAGGAGCGTCTCCGGATCAGTAGACGGATCTATCCCCCTCAGCAGCATTGTTTACCGTTTTGTACTCTGTCGTCGTGTCCTTTAACAAATCTTTAATTTTTTTTATACTGCTCCACTGTATTGCAGTGGATAGCGTGCCTATCTTCATTTAACCGTTTAATAATTAAATTATTGCCTATGGCCGACTTACATAGTTTAATGGTGTCCATAAGCTCAATCTTGTAATTGTTGATTGGCGGTACCCTCGCTTTTGTGGTCGTCTCCGGTTGATGTTGGTTCTGCTGCAGTTGTTGCTGCTGTTTCTGCTGCTGTTGCTACTGTTGCTGCTTTTTCTGCTGCTGCTGCGGTTGTTGCAGCGTTTTCCGCTGCTGTTGTTGCTGCTGCTGTTGTTTTTGCTGCTGCTTCCACTGCTGCATTTGCACCTGCTTTTGTTGTTGTTGCAGCTGGCCTTCTGGCTGCTTCTGTTGTTGTTCTAAAGCGCGCTGTAGCTCTAGCTGCCGCTCCTTTTCTCTTCTTGCTATTTGTTTGGCCTTAATGGCAAGCACCCTCTGCTCTAGCTGTCTAATGCTGCTGGTCAGACTTTGAACTTCCTCGTCTTCGTCATCTGATTCCGAGGATGCCAGAACTGCGAAACAATTCTTATCGTCTCCTACGTAGCGGCCTTCCCCGCCGTCGGAGATGTACGGGAAGTCGATAGAGTCATCCGACCTTTGTCGCTTTTTTTCTGTTGCTGCTGCCGTTGTTATGTTCGGCGCCCCTTCCCTCACTCCACCCGGCAGCTGTACAGCTGAAGCTGATGTGGAGGGACGCTTAACCAAATTGGAGATGGTTTTAATTTCCTTCTCCTCTTAGAAGTAACAGCTGCAGCCACAGCTGCTTGGTAGCCTGATGTCACTGCCTCATCGCCTGATATTTTTTTATTAGCTGGTCCCGCTAATAGGAGCGCGGACCGCTCACTATCCATCGCCTGTTTCTTATTATTTATCAGTTTTTATTCACAACTTTTGTACAAATTATAAAAAAAAAGTATGTATTGCAATTTTCCCTGGTTGGGGATTGAACCGAAGTCCGTGGGTTCACGGTTCAGCACCACTACCTCTATTCCAACTCGCCACTTGGGGTTTCACTGTTTAATTATTTACTTTAAAACACTACGATTTTAAATAAAAGCCGAAACACATCTTCGCACTATGAAAGTTTGTGAGCGACTGGATAGACCAGCACCAATACCACTAGGCTAACTCGCCACTTGAAAACACACTGTCTACTTGAAATTACTGCCAATTTCACTCAAAGCCGAAACACGTCTGCGCACTATAAAAGTCTGTGAACGACTGTTCTCACTTTGCATTTGACTGTCGACGTGTGCATAGGGAAATGGCAGTGAACGAAGATAAAGAGTTTTGGCGAGAGTTTATTTCTGTGTTCAAAGAAATGCCGGAGCTGTGTCAATTAAAAAGTGATTCATATAAAATTAGCTATAAATAGTGCGTACGAAAAGTTAGTTGAAGTGATAAAAAAAAAGAAAGCAACGCTAATAAAGAAACTGTAAAAAAGAAAATAAACACCCTTCGTGGTTGCTACCGGAGAGAACTTAAAAAAATTGTTCGAAACGAGAAATCTGGTGCAGGAGTGGATGAAATACTCGTATATTTGGCGTCCCTCTGGTACTTCGATAAACTAAATTTCTTGAATGATGTGGAAATAGTAGAAGGGGAATCAGCACTTGCGACTATACTGATGATACTACAACCTCAGTAAATATGCGTTCAGCTTTGATAACAAACTTATTAATGTGTGAAAATTGTTTAGGAAATGCAAGTATCCGAAACGAACCGCAGAAAGGACTTGAAGCGGGCAAAGAAGAGAAAGAAATTGATGAGTCGGACCAGTTTCTACAAACCGCAATCGATCATTTAAAAAATATGAACGATGATGCGGAAATATATGGGAGGGCTTGGGCAGCGCAGTTTAGGCAACTTGCGCCAGATCAGCAAATGCATGCCAAAAGGGCGATGGACGATATACTTTACCAGGGATTACTGGGAAGGCTCCCGCCACAGCAATCAAGATCTGTTTATTGTTCGACGCCTATTCCTTCAACATCTTCGCAAACCTCTCCATCTTTTATTTTTTTGGATTCTCGGTCATCCACAAACTTGCGCCAGATCAGCAAATGCATGCCAAAAGAGCGATGGACGATATACTTTACCAGGGATTACTGGGAAGGCTCCCGCCACAGCAATCAAGATCTGTTTATTGTTCGACGCCTATTCCTTCAACATCTTCGCAAACCTCTCCATCTTTTATTTTTTTGGATTCTCGGTCATCCACAAACTGTGATGTTGCTGCGGGAAAAGGCTTTGAAATTTCTCAACCGAGGCAACAGGTTGAAATTCTATCGGCTGAAGTCATTAATGAATCTTCATTTTCATCTGTAAAAAATCTTTTATTTGATTCCCAATATCAATAAAAACAATGAAATAACGAGTTTAAGCTTTTTATTTGCAAATTACATCTTTCTTTTTATCTATTGAACTGCCACGGTACAGAACCCTTATTATTAAAGTAGTGGCAAAATTGGTTTCTTATTTCTTTTGCAGAAGACTTTGAATTATTATATCCTTTAGGTTTGAGATCAATGAGATGGTTGCCTTCAAATCTCCAGTCGCATTGTATCACAACTCCGGTGACAACATCCTCAACATCAACTTGTCTATTTTTAAAAAAATTTCCTTTTTTTTTTTGCTCTTAAGAAATTGTGTAAGTGGCAGCAAGAACGATTATAGCTTTTTTTGGATCCAAATTAATGGTGTGCAATAGTATTCCAAATCTAACTGCTGAAATTCCGAAGGCGTTTTCGACAATTCGCCGAGCTCTTGTCAGGCGGTAGTTGTAAATTAATTGTTCGGAGTTCAGATTGATTCTGGAATATGGTTTCTTTAAGTTTTTCATAAGTGTAAATGCGTCGTCAGCAACAAAAACATAAGGCATTATTTCATCGCTGTTAGGCAAAGCTTCCGGTTTAGGAATAGAAAGCTGTTACTTTTCAATTTTTTTTTTTAAAAAGTTGTGTTTGAATAAATTCCAGCATAAGGCATCCAGCCGTTCGCTCCAACATTAACCATTATAAATTTATAATTTTCATTTACGAGGACGAGTAAAACAACACTACATGTTTTTTTATAGTTGAAATAATACGAACCGGAATTAGCTGGCTTTGTAATTTGAATATGCTTTCCGTCTACCGCGCCTATACAATGTAGGAAGTTCCAAGTACGTTCAAAATCTCCTGCTATTCCCTTCCATTCCATGTATAAATGTTGTAACATGTGTGTTCATATACCTTTATATTATTCCTCAACGCACAAATAATTGCCTCACAAATCTCCATGATAATTCTTCCAAAGCTTTAGGGAGAAATTGCTGTAGCCAATTTTAACTCCTCAAAATTTTGTCCAGTGGCAAGAAATTGTAATGTTGCTGAAAGGCATTGTGTAGGAGATATAGAATTTCTCATTACTGTGTCTTTCTTTTGTGTTAATGGCGCGACCATGTCCAGTAAATCGGTGATTGTTTGATGATCCATTCTACGAAAATTTGTATAATCTATTGAAGAGGTTACCTCTAGTTCCTTCAAAAAGGTTTTCATGAGTAAACCTTTGCCTTTTAATTAACCAATCCTTCGTCCAATATTTATATTTACGTTGTTTTTTTTTGCGATTTTTTTCTGTCCCTCAAAATCTTGTATATGATAGTTAATGCCAAGGCTTCACTCATTTTAAACACAGTTAAACGCAGTCCGTCTGAAGAACCTTCTATCTCCGTTGTGGAAGCAAAACTGAGGAATGTCATTCATGAATGAAAGTGGATGGTCTGCGAGAAAAAAAAAAAAAAAAAAAAACCACACGCCGGGAATGGCATTCATGAATGATGGTGGATGCCCCGCTTAAAGGTCTTTAAAGCTCCTATCAATTCCCCTCTTGCGGTATTACACACTGAAGAGATCTTGGCGCCAATACTTAGTAGAGTCTAAATAAATGATGTTGGTCATCTTAATACTAGAGATAAGTTTGAATAACTATTCACCCTTTGCTCCATCAGATGCGTTGAATACTCCAACCTGTTGGCGTGCAGTAGATGAAGCTTCGTCCAATGAGCGTAACGATGAATAGATTTGTTGGGTAATAGTGTTTACTTATGTTATTAATGACTAGCACTTGTTGAAAGCTACTTTACATTTTGAACAGTGTTGCCACTACGTACTTAAATAAATTAGTATATAAGACAGAACTCGTTTTTTTTTGTTTCGTGCACAGTAAAAATTATATTGTCCATACGAATATATTGCAGTAATATTTTTTATGGTGACATATTTTACCTAGACAATATTCAATAAAAAAAAAAAACACCACCACAGCCACCCAAGCATAAAAAGAGAAACGGATAAAATTCAAGTTTCTCCAACAACTACACCAAACATAGAGGAATGTTACAATATGTACAGAACGGATCGTATGATACGCTGTCCCCCATCTTCTCTCTCAAATAAAGTGAGCATGGTGTTGCGAAATTTTTAAATAGATTCATTATATCTTCATTCACTACATCGCGATTTTTAAGAAATTTTATTGCAAAACTGTTGCTATAACGTTTTCTTAGCAGAAAGTTTGTATTTCTATTTGTATTTTTCAATTAGCTTAATACAAGAGGTAAAGAGACTTATAAATTATTATTTACAATGTTTACTTAATAGCTAGTATACATAAATTTAAATCGAAACCTGAGTGAGGAAGGGGAATAAAGGGAGTTTCTAAGTGAGTTTTTGCTGCACTGAAAATCAAAAAGGTTATGGCAGTCATTAGCCATGCGTAGCATTCGAGACATAGGCTCATTACATCCGTAATTCGTACGGTGAAACTTGAGACGGAAGAGAGGTACTGACCTCAGAATACGCGGATTGGTGTTGAGTGAGATGGTTTGGAGCAGCGTAGGACAATCAATGTTGCCTGCCAATAACTGATGTACAAATAGTATATCGGGAACTTTTCTACGCTTTTCAAGCGATTGCATGTTCAGCAAGTTCAAGCGATGATCGTAAGAAGGTAGGTTGAATCTGTCAGGCCACACTAGTCCACGTAGAGCAAAACGGATGAACCTCCGCTGGACACACTCAATTCGATACGAATGTGTATCGAGATAGGGAGACCAAACTTGGCAGGCATATTCTAGAATTGGTCTTACAATGTGAAGTACAGAGATTTCGTGACATAAGGATTTGAGAATTCCTTGGACTTGGAATTTGCTCTGCTAATAATATTGTCAATATGACTACGAAAATTAAGCTCACTGTCGCAAATGACTCCCAAATCACGCAGAAAGGTGACAGTGGGAACAGGCTTATCGCAAATCACGTACGTTCTAGGAGCTGTCGGAAGACGCTTCCGGGAATAAGTAATAGCTTGGCATTTATTGACATTCAATTCAAGAAAGTTTGTATTACACCAAATAGAAAAGCTGTTCAAGTCAGATTGAAGTGCACGGAGTCAGTGGGAGTGGAGATGTGTGCAAAAATTTTCATGTCGTCCGCATAAACTGACAGACGGGAATATTTAATAATGCCATCAACATCATTAATTGACAAAATGAAAATCAGGGGACCAAGATGAGGGACACCAGAGGGGGCCATAAAGGGAACAGATATAAAGGATCTAAAAAAGAGCTTCATATTGACGTTCATGAAGGTAGGATTTGAACCACGCAATAAACCCAGATTGAAAACCGAGAGCTTTGAGTTTCAAAAAAACAATTGCGTGCGAAATTTTATCGAAGGCTTTGCTGAAATCGGTAGCAACAACATCGACTTCCTTGCCTTCCTCCAATGCGCACAGGGTGGTGGATACAAATTCGGTAAGATTTTTGGGGTTGTTGACCTTCCCTTTAAGAAACCGTTTTGGTGAGGGAAAAATATAGACTTACAATGGAAAAACATTGCATCGTAAACAATATTTTCGAATAACTTAGGTATGCAAGAGAGTTTAGCTATGGGACGATAATTAGAAATTTCATTTTTCGGGCCTATTTTATGAAGGGGTATAATAAAAGAGCTTTTCCAAAGCCTAGGGAAAACGGACTGTGAAAGCGGCAGTTGGAACCGAGCCGTAAGGGGTTGAGCTAAAGAGTCTACACATTTTTTTAAAACTACGGCAGGTATACCATCCGGACCAGCGGAGTATTCGCATTTAAGTTTTTCGATCTTTCTTTCACGAGAGCCACTGTTATATCGATTGAAGTTAAAGAGGTTTGGGCACAATCTCTCATGGAGGAGAAGTAAGAATGGTTGGGCTCTGATGTGTGGTTAGAGAATGATTGACTAAATAAATGGGCGAGTAACTTTGCTATTATTCGAGGATCGCTTGACGATGAATTGGAGAATATCAGAATTGACTTTTTCTTGCTATTAATAAAGTGAAAAAATCGTTTGGGGTCAGCGATGATGTCAGATTGAATACGGTCAATATATTTGATATTAAGAAACTCACAAAGTTCGGAAAAATGCGTATGTGCAAGGAGGTAATTGGAAAAGTTTAAATCAGAGCGAAATTCGAGGTAGATACGCCAGAGCTTATTTCTTCTGTTGCGAAGTGAGCGTAATTCCTTAATATACCAAGGTGGAGATGACGAGAAACTCTTTTGGGGTATGTATGGGACGGATTGCATAAATCAGCTGAAAATTTCAGAGTAGAACAATCCAAGTGCATCATCGATAGAAATGTGTGTACTGTTAAAAATGCTGTTGAGATTGATAGCATTTAAAAGGTTACTAAGTTTTGTGTAGTCTGCCTTGCGAAAATTAAAGCTATACGAATACTCTGACTGGACAGTATTATTATCGTTATTGTAAGACAATGTAAGGGATAGAGGAGGGTGGTAATGATCCAATTTGGATAAAAGGTGGTTGCTTGCTGAAACAACGCAGTTATCGGCATCTGACGAGAAAATAAGATCAAGTTGTCTACCAAGGTTATTAGTAACTCCACTTAACTGATATAGGCTGGAGTCTGATAGACAGTCAATGAAAGTGACTTCCTTATCTGAAGAGGGGTTGGTTGCTACATAATGGGTCTGATCGTCTGATGGAACCCATTGGAGATCGGGGAAATTAAAATCCCCCAGAATTAAAACGGTGTCGCGAGGATAAATAACATTAAACAGAGAATCGAATGCGTCTATGGCAAGCTGGTAACTCTGCGTGGGCTGAAAAAAAATGTTGCTGTTTGAAATTGTTATTTTAACACAAATGTACTCAAAATTAGATGTGTCTGAAGTTTTAACTAGAGTCGAGTCAAGGCGATTTTGTACTGCCAGAAGAACACCGCGACCAGAGGAATCATCCTCTTTCTCAAGACCATCATATCGAAAGACGTTAAAATCGGACGTAAACAATTCATTGTTGTAAAAATGTGAGTAAAATTAGTTTCGTTAAGGGCGAAAATGTAATAGGGGAGGTTTTGGGAATAAAGATATATAGAGGATGTCTTAGTTCGAAGCCCTCGGACGTTTTGATAGTATACACAAAGACACTCAGGGGGAGTTACAAACAGATAAGGAATATCTAAATGAATACTTAATCGTTTTTTGGATGCGACGTTACTGCTGCAGGTACTGGAGTCTTTATGAATGACGTATTCTTAGCCGAGAAACATATTCATGGACTAAAGTTCCATCTGGCCAGAATTTTCTCGATAGTAGCAGTTCAAGGTGAGAGTCTATTCGTGAGAGTGCTATTTCGCGGGGTTCCTTAAAATTATATTTGATGCATTTCAGGGATGAAGGCACCAACGTTTTGCTGCTGATGTAGTTCATAATATCGTTGACAAAGGTAGCAGAAGAAAGTCTCGAGATGAAGATTGTTCCACGAGGAGTCTTTTCCACTACCACTAGATTGACGGATGAAGATGTTAGATGCGACGATTCCTGACGAGAATTAGGTTGAGGCAGAGAGTCATCGTTGCAACTAAATGGCGGAATTAACGAGGACGAGGCATCAGTCCGAGATTTATCGCTTGATACGTCAATAGCGGGAAGACCCGCAAGTGAATTCGTGTATGAACGTAGAAATCTTTTCTGCTGCGGAGGTTCCAATTGCATAGGGGGGTAAGAGCTTGTTGAGCACATCAGGTCTGTTATATGTTGTTTGTGTGTTGACAATGTTGACTCCTGAATAGATAAGACGGAAGTCTGCGATGGTTGATGCTGAAGCGGTGTTAACTCCATTTTCTTTAGTCTTTGTTGTTTTTGTTTTTGTTGTTTGTGCTGTTTTTGTTCTTGTTGTAGATGTTCATGTTGCTGACGTTGGTTTTGTAGATGTTCTTGTTGTTGTTGTTCGAATTGTTGTTGTTGTCGTAGCAGTTGTTGCTGTTGATGTTCTTGTTGTTTATGTTGTTGTTGTTGATGTTGTTGTTGTTCTCGTTGTTGCTGTTGAAGTTCAAGTAGATGTTGTTGGATAAGGTGTAGTTGACCTTGTTGCTCAATTAGCTGCATCTGCTGCACCAGTATGGTCAGTTGATGTTCGCTGGTAGACTGATGTTCTTGTAGCAGATGATCAATATTATTGAAACCCTCCAACAATTTTTGTTTATTAGTGGTGTCAAAAATAAACACCTCTCGAATTTCCGCAAATATAGCAGATAGAGTCTGAAAGGTTTTTTCCAATGCAAGGCGTCGGTCGATATGCTGCGATGTTTTTCACAGTAGAAGCAGAGGCCAGGGGTTGACACAATTTTATCAATGTCTTTCCCGTTCTCAAGGCATATTGCACAAGATGATTTACATCATTTGATGATTTTATGTATACATAGAATTCAAAATCACTCATGATTAAGAATATATTTCCACAAGAAAATTCGGAGAAAAACGGTTGGAGTATCAGATAGCAAATATTTTCGGCGAAAAAGCCAATTGGTTGCTTGCAGTATTTGATGAATGAATGGTTGCTACATGCAATGAGTAAAGACAATACAAATTCAATGGAGCAGAATCCACAGAACGGCAGAACATGCACTAAATATTGTACTCACACGAGCGGGGGAGTGAGATCACCACAATATTTCTTTAAAAATTTTGATTATTCTTGGAAGTAAACTCTCGGCTATTTAATGCGGGTAATAGAGAACCACTCAATAAGTTCTTCAGTTATTAAATATGACTCGAAAGATAAGTATTAACGGCCGAAATGAAACAAATATATACGGCAAGTTAATGTGGGTTGAAGAGAACCACTCAAAAAGTTCTTCTGTTATTAAATCAAAATTTTTTAATATTGTTTAAATATGTATATGTATATATGTATGAATTTAGTTTTATTTTTATTTTGAAATTAAATAATTTAGAGCTAAAAACATAACTCGCGCTAATGATAATACAAAGAAGTAATTCTTAATTTATCAAGCACGACATATGTTTAAATTTTTAGGCGAAGGCTTAACAAATAAAATTGATAATAAAAGAGAGCAAGGCTAAACGCGACTTTTACTCAAGTAAATCACTCAGTATGTTGGAGTGACAGCCAAAAATTTGTGACCAAAGGTACTCATAATAAGGCTCCTATGTACTCATAATAAGATTTAACCATCCCTCTAAAACGTGGGCGCGGCCATATATGATATAATATAAGGGGTGAAATATAGAGAAAGGCAAGCTCTATATATTTTAGTATTTTAACTTGACTAATTCTTAAATTTTTAGCTTACATGTATATTGAGAAAAACGATAGTTTTTGAGAAGTATGCTTGCCTGCTTCGGATTCCAGAAAGTTTACATAACAAATCTCATGTTCCTAGTTCAAAATTGAAGGCCCAAAAAGTAGTGAAATAAGGGCAGACGGGCGCACGGCGGACATATACTTTTGCGAGTCTACCGTTATTATTTATCTACGTTATAAACTATGTATTTAAATTAATGTACCCTGGATAGGGTATAAACATACAGACAAATTACAATCCATCTGAAACGCATCGTATGATAGCCTACCCTCATCTTCTAACACATTTCATTCTTTCATTTTTAATGCATTTTTAATTATCAATTCATTACAACTTCCTTGCTAGACAAAAAACGCTTAAAACGCCATGGTGTAGTGGTAACATCATCGCTGGTAACGCTGCAGGGTCACGGTTCGAATCCTAATGTCAAGATTCATCTATTTATTTCCCATGAAATAAATAAAAAAGTCGATCAATTGTGAAAGCTCATGTCAACTCTACTGCGAAGGTATAACACTAGCTTAATTTATATATGGCCTTATATATATGTATATGGCTAAAATGCTTGATCGTGATAACGACATCAGGAGGAAAAAAATACTGTGAATCATAAGCAATGACAATAATAGCAAAACAAAAATACTCCGCAGTTATCTTGACGCCACCCTTGGAGTTCCCTGAAACTTAATACCACCAGAGTTTCAAACCAACTACACCAATCTGTCTTTCTCAGTGTCTCTTCCCTTTTCCACAAAACGCACGTGTCCTAAAATTAGTATAAGGGTATTCCAATCCCCTTTCACATGTGCAAATTATAAAAAGAAAAAAAATTGTTTAACTAACTTAACTATGTTTGTTACGCCGCGCTACCGTGCTTCCTCAGTTTGAGGGAAGAGAGCGAAGACGGAGAGTTGAAAAAAAATGAAAGAGTTTTTTTTTTGTTTGACAGGCCCGCCGTTTTAGCGTAGCTGCGACCTTTGTTTCTTTTATTATTTTTATTTTATTTTTCTTTAATTTTTCTTAGTTGGATCCGCCGTCTTTAGCGTCGCTGCGATCCTTCTAGTTTACGAGTAATTCTCTATTTTATAATCTTAATTGGACCCGCCGTCTTTAGCGTCGCTGCGATCCTTTTAGTTTGATTATTCAAATTCAACTCTATCCTGACCTTTTCAACCACTCCTTTTTATACTTAAATTTTCTACTAACACACATATGTATGCAATGTCACACAACACATGATCCATCCAATTTTCCACAATAGTGCATCAGCATTACCACACACAAGTCTACCCGGTCGATGTACGATCCAGTCGGCATTGACCCATATAAAGTGCAATGTCGCCAGTACAATGGCATATGTCATCACCTTGTATTGATCTCTTTATTCTTTATGATTTTCCCTTTGTTGACAAAGTTATTTACCCGGCCGATATGCAATCCAGTTGGCGTTGACCCATATAGAGTGTAATGGTGCCAGTGCATGGCATTGCCAACACCTTGTATTGGGTTTCTTTTTGTTGACAAAGTCATTTTAAGGGAATTCCCATTGGAATAAAAATTCATGGGTGTACTTGCTATGTCGCTGGGTTTGTACGAGTAGATATTTGAGTGCATTAATATTTTACGTACTTTATGGCCTGGGAAATGATATGGGTGTACTTGCTATGACGTTGGGAATTGCAGAACGTAAATAAGAGCATTATGACGTAGTGAATTGGTTGTGGATGCATTGCGTGAATTGCCGAGTGGCATTGTGTGAGATGGTATGTAGTGGAATACTACATCCCATCCCCCTTAAAAAAAAAAAAATTAGCGGCTTAAGGCGAGTAATTTTCTGTGAAATTGGAGTGTGTGTAAAGGTGCAGGTCTAAATTTACAAATTGACTAATTATATGTACATAGATACATATATAAATTATTATTGTGTTTTTATTTCATATTGGACTATATTTAACTTATTATTACATGTTTGTAAAAAATTTTCACATATATATATATTTTTTTTTTTAATCATTTAACTAATTATTACATGTTCATAATTGTTTTCTATGTTCTATCTTTATGTTCTTAATTTGAAAATAATATAAACTTGAATGTTTTCTCTTGGTATCTTGTAATATTATGCTGAACAAATGAATGTAGGGGTTTCTTTTTTCGTAGTATCATTTATGCTATTTTCATTGTTTTTATTCGAAATTATCTATATTAGTGTATTTTTTAGTTCGTATGAATGAATTGTATCTTTTATATGATAGTGATATCAATATTATTACACTAATTACGTAAATTAGAGTGTAATGATGAACATTGTGCTCATCCAAAGACATAAGTGGTTTCGATTCTTCGATTTTTAATTCATTTATGCGTTGGGAAATACTTTTTAGGTCATTTTGGCTTGAAAATCTTACAACTGCTGTCTTTTCAGGGTAATTGAGGAAATTATTGGAGGAGTTATTTATAAACATTGAAATATTTAATTGGGGAACATAAAAGTTGTTAATGATTGACGATTTTTCATTGCATGTGTGTAAAGTTAGGTCTTTCGTTTTTATGTAACAACTGTCCGCTAGTTCTATTATGGCTGGTTCCTGTAGAGTGTATGTTGTTACGTTATCTTCTACTGTAACTTCATTCGAATACAGTACTAATTTATTGCAGTTTTCATATGTCTCCTTAGCTCTCGTTGGATCAAAACAAATGAACTCGTCATCAGATATAGCAACATTTCGTTTTAACAAGAGAGAAGGGTAAGCATTTTTTTTAAATATTTTTTTCCAATAAAGGCATTCTTAAAATGTTTGCTGCATATATAGGGCGTTTTAAGGCTTTTTATGTGTTCCAGAGACTCCTGTGCTAAAGCTAGCCATTCATCGTATATAACTGTTCTTTTTTTAGGAAATTTAAATAATTTTCCATCAGGCAATTCATTTTTGGTTATAGAACAGTGTGCAATTGCGCACATCGTTCTTTTCCAAAAAAATTTTTTCTTGGACACAATTTTCTTATGCCTTTTATTTTTTTAGTATATGTATGTCTGTTAGTAATTACCCTGAAAATCTAAATGATTGATATTCGAGCAAAATCTTTCAAACCTTCTCTTCATATACAGTGCATACGCGTTTGCAAAACTTCCATTCATGAAAATTTATTCTTTTGCTGCGATGGTATGGAAATCACACCGTCATCATTGTATATGAAACTAAGTTTCATATACAATGCCGTCATGCATCTTCATGCCCCTTCCTGCATACCCCTTTACACTTCTTCACGTCGTTCGTTTGCATGTCACAACACACGATGAGAAAAATAACTTTTCCCACACGAGCGAACGGAGTGAGGAAACAAAAAGTTTTATTTGTGGTACTTATTCTGAAAGCTCTCTGTCTGCCAGGACGTTGTCTTCCAGGACAAAAATATACTTCATTTTTTTATATGGGCGTGCGACATCTGGGTAGTTTATTATCTGTATTAAAATCTTATAAAGATTAAATTTGTTCATGAGTGGAAAAGGGATTTTGAAATCGTATATTATCTTTTGTTCATTAATAGCGACATTAGTGGTACAGATTTAGTAAAGTGCAAGGATATTATCATAGCTTGTTACATAGGGTAATTTTAGGCCGTTCGGAATTTTTTGTTTGATTATCGCCAAGGCAGATTTTAATTGTTCGGTTGATACCATGGCTAGGTGAAGCTTGCCATGTTCGACATCTGTGGCTAAATCAAGGATGTTGTCAATATGATGATATCTAATTATAATGATATCTAATAATGATGAGTGAAGTTAGGGGTTCAATTTCAGAAAATGTTTTTTGATCTTGTGTGTAGTTTTCAACTTTAAGCATAATTTCTTTCACGTTTTCGATTTTTGCGTTTATTGCTATCATCTGATTTTCAATCGCTTTTTCTGACTTTTTAAAAATGTTTTTAGTAGTTTCTAGAATAAATGTTTGGTTTTTTACAGGGGCCAATAAATGTTTTTCGTTTCTTTTGACTTTCTCGTAATATTTGGCATCTTCCTCATTTAAGGGTGCCGAACAAGGCTTTGCTCAATGTACCTATGACGTTAATTAGAGCTTTTTTATGTCGTTTACCTATACCTAAGAGATTGTATTTGCTTTGGAGGTCCATTAGTAAATGGTTCATTTCGGAGATCGCTCCATCGCATATTATACCAAAGTGGGGTTTCTCTTGCAGTAAGTGGCACTGCTCGTTGATCTCCATTAAATAACTGGTTGCATGTTCTAGGGCCGTCATAAGTTGTGTTAAATCATAATAGACGATGAGTTTCCATTCATTGGAGTACACTTCTATGCTGCCAATTTGTTCGAAATATATGTCCGCTTGTTGATGGAGTGGGGTGATTTGGAGTTGTCCATATGTAAATGCTAATGGGCCGATGATAGTCACTGGGAATTTCATTTTCTGTAATTCGTAGCAATACGTGATTACTTGTTGTATGTAATTGAGTGTGAGTGGTGTGTGTGTTTTTTTTTTAAAAAAAAAGATAAATTATATTTTTTTTTTTTGCTCTTTTTTTTTTATTATATATACAAATTTTCCTTCTTCTCTTTTTTTTATATCGAAAAGGGGTGGTCTGATGATTCGTCAGAAGATTGACTGGCGTAGTTCATTTTGTGTGGTGGAGTATGTACCGTCGGGTTGTATTGCTGGGAAATCTTTGCATGCTTCAGTATATAAGTTGGACAGAAGATCAACTCGAAATTTTCTTCCCATAATCCGAAACTTTTTGAGTCTCCAAACTGAAGTTCTCTTGTATTATAGTCTAATAATCTTTCTCCGTTGACGTATGTTCCATTAGAGAACGGACAGTCTTTTATATATACTCTTTCTTGCCCGAGACTTATGTATGTGCATTATTGCGTGGATAGGTGAGACGAGTGAACTTGGTAGACGGACGATGTTTGGGTAGCCATTGCCGATTTTGTTGATTCCCAAACACAAGGGGATCTTGGTTTGTGTTACCGTATTGAGTAACAACCACTTCGAATTTGGTACATAGTGTATCGACTCCATCTTTGATAGAGAAGAGAAGATAGTATTGATGTACTAATTTATTTGGACTATTTCTAATATGGACTATGGATTATTTTTAATTTGGACTATTTCTAATATGGACTATAGACTACATTTAATTCTACTCGTGTAAGAGTTGTAGATTATTGTTATGTATAACTTTTGACTTTTTCCATATTTTGATAATCGAATTTTCTTCAGACAATATCTTTATTATTTCGAAAGGACCTTCCCATAATGTTGAGAATTTGTTTTTTCTTGTTTGTTGTTTCGTATCAGAACCTTGTGTCCTACATTGAAAGTTTTGTTTTTCGTTGTGTTGTCCTTTCGTTGTTTTAGGATTTTGTTCGCTGCTTGGTTGCCATGCTGTAGGCGCGCTTTCAACTCGTTGACGTAATTCTCGTAATTGTATGATATTTGGGGATTATGCTCGAGTAAGCTTGGTATGTTGGCAGGGAATCCATACAATAATTCATAAGGCGTGTAGCCGGTACTACTATGGGGTGTAGTATTGTATACAAACATAGCATAAGGAGTCCAAGTATCCCATGTAAGAGGATCTTGGTTTACGTAGTGTCGTAGGTATTCATAAGACTACGCTCCAAGGCTCCGTTTGTTTGTGGGTGGTACGCAGTTGTGTTTAATTTTGTTATCTTCATTAATTTACACATATCCTTAAATATGGAGCTCAGAAAATTTGCCCCTTGATCTGTTAGAAGAGAGGTAGGGATTCCATGACGGCAGATTATGTTTTCCATAAATGCTCTAGTTACTGTGCGTACTTCCACATGTGGAATAGGAAAGGCTTCTGAAAATTTCGTAAGGTCGTCCTGGAATGTCAGTGGATATTTCTGATGTTCCTTTTATCTATAGTTTCGTTTATCTTGGTTAAACTAATTGTTGTAGTCTCTTCATCTTTCGATGTTCGGAAGGGTATAGGTAAAGTTATTATATAGTGTGGTTCCTTTTCAAAATGGCTTCCTATATCAGGCTTAATAAAATCTGGGATTGAATCCTTTATTCTTTTTTCATCGGGTGAATCTACTAATGGTAATACTATTATTTTACAATGCAGTTTTGTATTTGTATGGCTCGATTTCTTTTTGTCTAATAAAATAAATTGGTGTTTGTTCTGTAGTGTTGATTCGGTTTCTTGTATATCTGTTGAGTTTTTCTCTTCACAATTTTTCTTCTGGCTACGAGTAGTTACTAAGACGTTGGTTTTATCCATATCTCTAGGGTAGCTAAAGTTTTCTGGTATTCGGCTCAATGCGTCTGCGTTTGTATTATTTTTTTCTGACTTATATTTTATGCTGTAATCGTATTCAGACAATAAGATCCTCTACCTTGCCAATCTGGACATGGGTTCTTTAAGTTTCATTAACCATTCTAGCGGCTTATCTTCTGTGTATATTGTGAATTTGCGTCCAAAAATATAAGGGCGGAATTGTTTCACGGCGAACACGATAGCTAGCTAGTTCTTTTTCAGATGTACTATAACGAGTTTCGGCACCGTTGACGACTCGCAAAACAAAGTGGTTTGGGTATGGCAGAATGAGGGGGCCCATGACCTTCTTCTTGAGTTTTTAAAAAGCTTCTTCACAAAATGCATCCCATGTAAACGTAGTATTCTTTTTCAGAAGTTTTGTTAGTGGCTTCGCTATGGTGGAAAAATTGTTGATAAATCTCCTATAGTAATCTGCAAATCCTAGGAAGGCTTTTATACCTTTTACATTTTTAGGCGTAGGGTATGTTTTGACCAGTTTAATTTTTTCTGGATCTGGCCTCAAACCACTTTCTGAAATTACGTGACCCATAACTCTTGCTTTAGAATATTGCATTTTTCTGGTTGGAGCTTCAGATTGGTTTGGCGTAACCGATTTAGAATTCTCGCCAGTTTGGAATTGTGATTTTGTAAATCATATCCGTTCAAAACTATGTCATCGACATATACGAAACAATCAAATCCTTGTAAACCCATGAGTACGGTATTCATAAGGCGTTGGAAAGTGGCGGGAGCATTCTTTAATCCAAATGGCATCCGATTATACTCGTAATGTCCAAATGGTGTACTAAACCCGGTTTTACACCTGTCTTCTTTATTCATTAAGATCTGATGAAATCCTTTGGCTAAGTCGAGAGTACTAAAATACTTTGCTCTACCTAGTTGGTCAAAAATATCAGATATATTTGGGAGTGGGTAAGCGTCACCTATGGTCAGTTCATTTAGCTTCCTGAAGTCTACTACGACTCGCCATTGTTTGGTTTCGTCGCTACCCGTTTTCTTTGGAACAAGTAATAAGGGTGAGTTCCATGGAGTAGAACTTGGTCGCACTATGTCTTCTTGCAACATTTCGTTTACCTGTTTATGGATTTCAGCTCTTTGATTTTCAGGGAGGCGATAAGGTCTTGTAAAAAGGGGTGTTTTACCTGCCTCAGTTATGATTCAATGTTCCATAGCAGTTGTATGTGATATATGGTCACCTTCGAGGTAAAAGAGATCATTATATTTCCGACAGATTTCCAGGATGGAGTTTCATTCTTCAGGGTTACAATGTTGTAAGTCGATAAGTGATTCTAATTTATTTAACCTCTTCTTAACTGGGTCTTTTGTCTTATCCGATTTGCTAAAGTTGTAATTTTCTAGATTGTCCCAATTAATATCTATTTGGTCATGATTCATGTTTATTTCATTTTCTTCGGTATTCATCATTAGGACCGTGATCGTTCCATTATTGGGTTTGTCCAGAGTTTCACCCAGATAGATATCGGGGGCAATCTGCTTTTTAAGTATTACTACATCCTTACTTGACTCATTTTTGAATGGGAGTTCCACCAACTGTTGACTTCTGGGCTTCAATGTTATCTGTTTTGTTGTTTCCATGTGCTTTGTTTCAATTCCACTTTCTTTTCTGTAATTTTTATTATTGAGGTGCTTAGTCTCACATTTTGCTGAACTCTTTGTTTCAGTCTTACTTTCTGCTAAGTCTTTTCCAAAATTTTCGTTTAAACTCTTATTGTTGAGGTGCTTAGTCTCACATTTTGCTGAACTCTTTGTTTCAGTCCTTCTTTCTGCTACGTTTTTTCTATAATTTGAATTGGTATTATTAAGTGATTTTTGGTGATTCTCGCTATTTATGCCCAATGTATTTACTAAGTCATGCTGAGTGTCTACTAATTTCGGAAGCTTATTGGAAGTAGAAGGTTCATGATTTCCACGCATAGGGTCCGGCCTCCGGTCGGATCCTTCCATGGCAAATTTGTTGCCTTCCCTTTCTCCAAAGTCATAGCCCGTAGGCACCACGTCGAGAGGGGTAGCTCCTAGATTGTATCTCGTTGCCGTAATTTTATCATCGGTTTCAGCTTTAGAGTATGCACAAGTTATTTCTAATAAATTATCCTTCTAATTTACCCGACATTTGCATTTGTTTAAAAAGTCATTCCCTATTATACCGTCATATGCTTAATTAGTCTTATTGGAGAGTATATGTAAAGGGTGGTTTACACTGTAACTTTCTTTCTCGTTTTGAAGTTCTAAGGTGCTTTGAATTTTTCCGAGGGTGTGTACTGAATCTCCTGCTATGGTAGAGATCGTACAGTTCTCGTTGTAAAGTTGTAATCCAGTATCATCTGCACCCGTATCGATTAGAAACGGTGAGTACTTTTTATTAGTAGGTCGATATTTAATGCTTATTACCGGTAGAATGACATATTCGGGGCAGAATGACAACATTATCTTAACTTTGGTTGGTATTCGGCTTCCTCCCGAATCAGCTCGTTTTCCGCCGTCGTATAAAGGGGAGTGAATTGTTGTCAGATTGAGTGTTTTCTGTGACCTTGTTCGGCTGTAAAGTGACGCAATTCCTGATTTGAGGTGTGTGGTATGAATTTATTTTCTTGGTTTCTAAAAGGATATCTATGGGGAGTTGCCCGTTGATTGTGGCTATGTTGAGATTCTGAGCTCAAATGGGACTTTTTTAACCGACATTCATTTTGTGTGTGGTTTGCTTTCTCACAATAACTGCAAGTTAAAAATTGTATTTCCTTTTTTATTTTTGGAGGAATGAAGTTAGGGGATTCGTATTCTTGTAACAGGTAGCTGAGGTATGTCCCCTCTTGTTACAGGTTTGACAAATGGGCCTGGATTGTTGTACAGGAGTTTGGTTTCTGTAACAAGTATTAGAGGTGTGTCCAACTTTATTACATGTTTGGCATGTAGGCTTGGAATTATGAACGCTGGTGGACGAAAAAAGATTGTCCAAAGGTTCCAATCGTAACGATTGTTCTATGGTGTAGCCTATGGCTGCTCTCAGGTCTTCTATGCTGTGAGCCTTTATAAGAATTCTGAGTGTGGGATTTTTTAGTCCGTCCTCGAAACTTTGTATGCCTAATTTCTTGTTTTCGCTTATTACATAGTCTCGCATCGCCTGTTATTTGTGATAGTATTTAAATCGAACAATAGCTGGGTAACTCTGTTTCGGATGACTTCTATTGGTTCTTTGTTTTCTTTTATCACTGCTCGAACTTTGCCTCCGGCGTGCTCTATGGAATTCGCCGGGTCTTACTTTCTTGAGACTTATTTACACTTTTAGCACTTTCACTTTTACTTTTACTTTTACTTCTGGTGTTTCGCCCCAGAACGCATAAAAATATTGGTCCCTTGTCTTTGGTTTTTTATTTTTCATTGATAGGGGATGCTTTAAATATCCCACCGCTGCCACCAATTTGTTACGCTGCGCTACCGTGCTTCCTCAGTTTGAGGGAAGAGAGCGATGGCGGAGAGGTGAAAATAAATGAAAGAGTTATTTTTTTAGTTTGATAGGCCCTCCGCTTTAGCGTAGTTGCGACCTTTGTTTCTTTTATTATTTTTATTTTATTTTTCTTTAATTTTTCTTAGTTGGATCCGCCGTCTTTAACGTCGCTGCGATCCTTCTAGCACAGACAATAAATATACAGATTTCGCACTCTCATACAAAAAAGTGGTGTATGAAAATGAAATTCACTGAAAAAAAATCTTTTTAAAAAGCTTTAACTAAAAAACTAACAATAAAATCTGTTTTTCCCTCTCTCTTTTCTACTCCATCAAATCAGTAATCACATGAAAAATCACACACAGAAAAAAAAAAACAGAAACCTTTTTTTTCTACTCTTTTCTCACTTGATCATGGCACACACAACATTGTTTTTGTTTAGCTGTGCACCAGCACCTGTGCTGCAAAACAAAAAAAGGAGAGAACAGTTGCAGGAGCGACTGTGGTGCGAAGCGAAGTGCTGATGCCGGCACAGTGAATAGGGTGGATAACGTTGCGTGCATAGATCGTATACGTGTGAAGATGGTTGGGTACATGTGTACTTATAATTTTGTTTCTACCTTGATGTACTGCTCATCGAAATCCTATGGAATGTTATTTTAATGAACGGCCACAAGTTTTAAAGACTTGATTAAATAGTTCTATGTGCATCGAGAAATATGTACACTGATCGAAAAAAGTATTGGCACAGCAGACCTTTTCTTATAAACAACTGTACAAAACTCCACTTTTCAAACATAAATTCATAAAATGTTTTTATTACGAAACAATAACTCTTAGCAATTGCAAAAAATAAAACACTTAAAAAAAAAAAAAATAAACAATAACAAAAACTAAAAAAAAATAATCGTACTTCATTTTTTAAACAAAAAAAGTATTGGCACACTCAATGATTATTTAAAAAAAAAAATTGTTACTACAATTTAGTAATGGGTTGGGAAACCTTTTCTTTTGATGACTTCTTTTAGTCTATTCGGCATGGATTTAACGAGGTTTGTGGTTAGTTCTGATCCAATTTTAACCCATTCTTCAGCCAGCACTTGTTTTAACTGAGCTTTGCTGCTAATTTGATGCGTTCTAACTTTTTATCAAGGGCATCCCACAAATGCTCAATGGGATTCAAGTCGGGGGACTGTGGCGGAGTTTTTAAAGCATGGGGTGTGTTGTACAAAATCCACTCTCGTACAATATGGGCAGTGTGCTTTGGGTCATTATCTTGCTGAAAATGGTAATTTCCAGCAAGACCCAACTTTTCAGCACTTTTTTCAAAATTGTTTTTTAATATGTTGAGGTAGCACATCTTGTCCATAATCTCCTCAATAAAAACAAGTTCTCCAACAACCGCGGCAGCTATACAACCCCATACAAGAACTCCACCACCCCAATGTTTAACTGTGGGCAACATATTTCGCCTTTCTAGCTCAGTGTTCGGTTTTCGCCACACTGAAATGCGACCATCACAACGAAATAAGTTGAATTTACTCTCATCCGAGAAAATTACTGTCTTCCAGAAATCCAAATCTTTGTTTAGGTTCTCGCGAGCAAATTCAATTCGCTTGCGTTAATTGCTCTTAGAAATGTACGGTTTCTTCCTAGGTACTCTGCTATTGTAACCAGCTTCGCGAAGGACATTTTGCACCGTTCTTGGTGTTATGGTCTTATCAAATTGTTCCTTAAGTTGGGCTGCAATGGAGGATGACATTATTGTTGGATTCTTTTTGACAAATCTTACGACATATCTTTGTTCCTTGTCATTTAGTTTTCGTGGCCGTCCTGTTCTTGGCTTGTTCTCCAAATTTTGTTTACCCTTAAACTGGTTTATGACGCTCCGTACGGTCTTTTCCTCTGCATGTAAACGTAAAATTATTTTTCTCTCTTCTACACTTGTTTCCTTGCCTTTCCCTGCCATTTTAAACAATTTTCACAGAAGTACTACAATTGGAGACTGATCTCATCAACAATTTTACCTCGAATGAATTGTTTTAATTGTCCTCTGTGATGACGTTTAAGTTCATTAGCTGTTATGACACCGCAGACAAAATTTACGGTTATGATAATGTCGAACGGCAGCGTGTGCCAATACTTTTTTCGCAGTAAAAATGAGGTACATCTGTGTTTTTGTTTTGTTTTGTTACTGTTTGTTAATTTTTTTTTTTTAAGTTTTGTACTTTTTGTAATAATATGGAGTTACTTCATCATACAAAAAACATTTTATAATTCTTTGTTTAAAAAAGTGATGTTCTACAGCATTATTTCAAAGAAAGGTCTGCTGTGCCAATACTTTTTTCGATCAGTGTATGTATATACTCGTATATATGTATGTACATACATACATACGCACATTTTTTTCTAGTGTGCAACTTCGACCGGAGGTAACGAGGAGAAGGTTTAGTCAGTTGCACATGTGCAGCACACGTTTCTTCGTGGGCACATTTACCACTCATCTTTAACAAATTCAAACTTATGTGCCAATAGGGGTTGATCAGGTCATAAACACGGTTGAATATAAAAACGGAAAACTTTGAATGCGTGTCCTAAAAAATCTGAATTTCGCCCCAACTGTGAGTTTCGAATGAAATTTAAATATGCAAAAATTAAAAGAAAGTTGTCGAAAATATTTCTCTACTCTGTCGAAATTTATGAATGTACATATTTATGGATTTGTATTATATTTCCGCCCTTATAATTACTTACTCTTCACTGCTCTTAGGCTACTTAATTGAAGGTGAATAATGTTCAAAATTAAGAAAACTAACTGAAAGAAATCACAAACTTTAAGACATTAATCATTAACTTATATTAGGAACACATTCAATTTCAGTTTTATCACCTTTACTGAAGTAGTTTCCAGGGGACACGAACGAGGACGTGGCAGAATATCGACCCCACCCTCCCAACCACCCAATACTCATTCTTAAATTTGGGAAAACATGTCATGCGTTCATTATTTAGGTTCAAGAACCCATTTACAATTTTTCCACTATTTTCCACTATTAGGAAATTTATTAAATCAAGTTTATACTCATAACATTCATCAGAGACATTAAACCAATTAGGAAAATGTATATTTGTGGCCTTTATGCATTCTTTGATTATGTTTTGTTTTAGATTAGATGCAAAAGGTAGTTTTTGAAAGTATGTGGAAAAAATGTTCAGATGAAGACGGCATATTTGAAAATATTTTTCAGATGGCCATAAGAGAGCTGTGTTTTCTTTAGAATTTTCATACTCTTGAATTTCATTAATATTTCTGTAAGATCATGATTGTTTTTGTCTTTCAACATTTCTTCAACACAATTTTTACAGATTTTGTTCATTTTTTATTGTTTTGAAAACGCAATATCCTGCAAAATATCTAGTAGCGAGGTCATTGATTTGCGGCACCTTGACCGATATCGCATCGGTGTGTGAACTATATTGATAATATTCATGTCATTTTCAAAACATTCCCCCACGTCATGAATGTCTTCATTTTGTAGTTGCTCCTTCGTAGGCAATATTTGTTCTCCTGTATCACTTTGCAAAATAGCATTCCAATCCACCTGTAGATATTCCGAATCGTCTTCTTCGCAGTTGGAACATTTCGATTTAAATAAAAATTTTAACGATATAAATTTGGCTAGCAGGGAACCAAATTCGGAAGCGCTTGGATTACTTTTGTTAATATTCCGCGCTCTTATTTTTCCAAATAAGTTTTCTAACGGTTCTTGATTAAATTTATTTACATAAATGTAAAATACATCATTATGATCCATGAATAATGTGTCTCTTATTCTTAAAACGCTTTCTATAGTTAAGGCCAAGTCTTTGAAACAAAATGATCTATTTCTTGTACTTGTGGGTTCGATGTTTAATATATAATCCTTCATTTTTTGTATAAAATGCATATTTTGATCATTCCGTATAAGTACTGGTTTTCCATTTAATAGGTCGAAAAAGTCGATCTATTTTCTTTTATAAATTCAGATGTCGATTTTGCAAACTGGGATTCAGAGATTCAGATTCTCTCTCTCTTGCAAACTGGGCTACATGTCTTGGAAATTTGTTGAGTTTTATTAAAGCTGACGCAAGCTACAGATCTGCTTAGAACTTGTGCAGCCAACTTCACGTTCATTTTCTGAAACTCAATAGGATTAATATGTGCCGATGTAAGTTTTGGACATATTTTGGTAGTATTACTTTTTTCTGTATTATAAAGGTATTCAATTACCTTCCAATTCAATCACCTTCCATCAAAAGTGGTCAAATTGTGTTTAAGTAAATTGTTCCGAATACTTTTCATAAGATGAGGAATATCATACATTCCATATAAGGATTTATTTTTGTAAGTGAAGTTAAAGTGCTTTTCATTTAGATTAAGTTTGCTATATAAACTACGATTTGTGGGTCCTTGATCACAGCAAAAAGCTTTAACGGTTAGTTTCAGCTCCGCGCATTTATCAAGGCAATTATACTCGTATACCTCAATCTCAAGTTGTTTCATAGGTGTATTTATGTACATAAATAGTTAATTTCAGAGAAGCATACTTCATCCTTGAAGAAGCAGGTCTTCTAGATAGAAACAGGTATAATAACTACAAACAAAATTATTACAAAGCAGAAAATACAAATAGGAACACTAATAATTATAAAGCCAGGAACAACCCAGAACAATTTAGAAATAAACCAATATCAGAACAATATAGGCATAACAATATCTCAGGTCAGTTTAAACAACAACGAAATCCTTTCAATAATTCTGGACAATTTAGACAAAATTCAGGGCAATTCCGAAATAGCCCTCAGGGAGAGACTAGGTATAATAACGGTCGCACACCAATGGAGATCGACCATGTTGAACAAAACGAACAAGTAAATTTTCATTCACGCATACCGAAAAAGTGCAACACGAAATTATAACTACTGTAGACAAGCCAATATTTTCAAAAATATATATATAATATATAGATAAGCAGATTCGTGATATGCTGAATCAAGGGGTTATAGTAGAAAGTAACCCACCATATAATAGTCCACTCTGGATTGTCCCCAAAAAGACGGACAACTCTGGAATTAAGAAATTTCGTATAGTCATTGACTATAGAAAACTAAATGAAGTTACAACTGACGACAAATTTCCTATTCCCAATATATTGGAGAAATTAGAAATAAGGACGGTCCCAGTCCTTCACGACCCTGGACCTCACGAAAGGTTTCCACCGGATTTTGGTTAGAAAGAGGATGGAAAAAACACCACTTTTTCTACTCCTTTAGGGCACTACGAGTACGTAAGAATGCCCTTCGGGCTTAAAAATGCCCCCGCAACATTCCAGCGGCTAATTAATTACATTCTTAGGGAATATATAAATAAGATATGTGTCGTATATCTTGATGATATATTGATATTTAGCACAACACTAAATGAACACATATCTAACATTCAGAACGTATTGGATAAGGTTAGGGAAAATAACCTAAAAATACAAACCGACAAGTGCAAGTTCCTAGCGAGAGAAACTGAGTACTTAGGATACACTCTTACTATAGATGGCGTTAAACCGAATATGAATAAAGTTGAGGCTATACACAAACTAAAGTTACCACATACGGCCAAACAAATTAAGTCATTTCTGGGAATGACAGGTTTCTATAGGAAGTTTATAAAGGACTACGCCAAATTGGCTTATCCTATTACAAAATATTTAAAGTAGAATGCTAGAATAAACTTAAATGATTCTCTTTATATAGAAGCTTTCGAAAAACTTAAGATAATACTAACTGACTCACCAGTTTTGAAATATCCGGACTTTTCTAAAAAGTTTAAGCTTATTACCGATGCCAGTGATGTAGCTCTTGGTGCCGTTTTAACCCAAGATGGTCACCCAATCTGTTACTCAAGCAGAACACTTAACGAGCACGAAAGAAGGTACGCAGCGACGGAAAAGGAGCTACTAGCGATCGTATGGACCGTCAATTACTTCCGGCCGTACATTTATGGTAGACCTTTCGACCTAATGACGAATCACCAACAAGTGGCTTCAAGCCAAACATAAAGGAAAAGATATTAACCGAAGGCTACAAAGGTGGCTGCTAAAACTGGGCGAATACAACATCAATATCGATTATATCAAAGGAAAGGAAAACGTAACAGCGGATTTCCTAAGTCGAATAAATTCAAACACACATGAAATTAATGTAGTCGACCACACAAAAGGAGGGAGAGAGAGTGTTCATTCATCAGGAAGTATCTGAGATCGATAACGCTAGTATTGAAAACACTATCCATTCGCAACAAGAAGAGTCAAATGACCACTTTCCTATTTTAGATACAGTAGTAAACAGATTTTACACCCAAATAATCCTCTCAAACCACAAATCTAGAAAAATTGAGGCAGTTAACAATAACAGAAAGATTTACATCAATTCAAGTGATATACAACAAGACAAATTTGCTGATATATTTAGAAGACTAATAAAGAAAGGAAGAATAAGAATATATTCTGAAATAAGTGAACATGAATACAACTTAGTTCAGCAGAAGCTTATAGAACTTTTTATTCCAAACAACCATATGAAATTTTTCAAGTGCGCATATCACGCAAAAGACATGGAAAACGAAGACGACACATACAAACAGATTGCTAAATATCATAAGTATGAAACAGGACAGACGAAGGTCTCAAAAAGCTTTTTTTTTCACGAATCTTAAGGAACTAATTCAGAAATATATAAATTATTGTGACACATTTAATAGGGCGAAGTATAATAGGAATCCAGTTAAACCGAAGTTTAAAATAACGGACACGCCAGCAGACATAAATCAGATAACAATAAAAATAATTTTATTACTTTTATCGTTAAATTTTCAAAGCACGCAACAATCGTCCATCTAGAAGACAGAAGTAGCGCTACTATTAGACAAAAGTTAAGGTTATATTTTTCTCTTAGAGGGAGACCGATTAGAATAGTTTCGGATAATGAATTCAATAACACTAATATAAAAGAGTTTTTAAGAGAACAAAATGTTGAAGTACATTTTACAAAATCTAATAATCACACTGGGAACTCCGACATTGAGAGATTCAACAGTACAGTAGGAAAAAAGATGAGAATCCTCATTGCAGAAAAATCTATATTATCAACGCAAGAGAAAATATAGCAATGTGTTGAATGGTACAATAGATACATCCATTCAACAATAAAATTCGAACCGCTAAAAATAGAACAGGGTAGAATAGATAAAGAAATCGTTAGACAAAACATAGAAAAAAAAAAAAGATTCATAGTATATCAAAAAGGAATGAGACAAGAGAAGACTATCGGAAGCAGAGGGCTTTGTAAAAACTATAAATCATTAAGGCATAAACACCAACCTAAGTATCGTAAGCTCAATCTTTTAGGCGTACACCCGACTAATATAAGACGGCCTTTAAAATTTTCAGATAAATTGGATATTGACGTTATTTCTACTGATATTGACGAGAACAGATGCAACTCTGACAATCGAACAGATTGACACAAGCAACGACTTCACTGAAATTAAAATTGGAAATATTCAGATAGTTAAATCCTATGACATTATACTACATGTAATAAACCCTACAGAGTTACAAGATATAGTCCAGCGTTTAGAGGACAAAATATCAAACATAGAGTTAAAAAATGGAAAAAACTTACTTACTATAATATATATATATTGAAAAAAAATTTATTATCCCTTACGAAATTGTAATAAACTCAACAAAGAGCCAGCTACAATCCTTTTCATATTTATTGTTATTATCATTTACTTGTTTATAAAATTATATAAGTTTAAAAATATGATATCTATAACTCGTGAGAGTTCTACACCAAAAGGGGGAGAGGTTACGTTGAAGCCAATTAAAGAACTTTGCAAATGTTAATCTTTCAAGTAAATGTGACGAAAGAATAAAGAAACTATATGGAAACTATTTATTAAACTTTAATAACTGTAAAATTAATATTGGCAATGAAACATTTAGTAATACTAAAGATATGTTTGAAGAAAAATGTATTATCCCTTACGAAATTGTAATAAACTCAACAAAGAGCCAGCTTACTTTTGATGACATTATAATCAAGCAAATAGAAAATATGGAACATATTAAAGAACTTAAATTTTCAAGCAAAAATCATATAACATATACTGTGTATAGTGGAACTACAATCCTTTTCATATTTATTATTACTATCATTTACTTGTTTATAAAATTATATAAGTTAAAAATATGATATCTATAACTCGGGACAGTTCTACATCAAAAGGGGGAGAGGTTACGTTGAAGCCAACAACCACAACAACATTCTCACGAGAAACAACCAAAAAGCCAACGTCAGCGTCTACAAGAGATGTCACATTCAATTGCAAGGAATTTGCACCAGATGCTAGCAAGTCAATAACCATCGACTGGACAGCATAACCATGTCACAGGTCAACAAAATGCAAAATGCAACCTCGGCAAAATAGCCGCACAAAGCGAAGCTTCGTGAATTTCAGTCAGCAGCAATAGATTTTAGTTTATCTCCCGTTGTTAACCTCGTCGCACATATGAATATGTGATATGTGTTAAATAAAGTTTATTATCAATTTTTAAAAAAAATCAAAACCAAAGTGTTTTCATTTAACTCGCGCGCCAAATCAAATCAGTGAAGTGCAGTGGAAAACAGAAAAATAGTTATAAATAAATAAATAATTAAAAAAAAAGCAAATAAACTATTCAGTGGCGGGTGTATTCCATCTTTTCACCCCCACTCACTCGCTGTTGTGATACATATGTACATGCTCCTAGTTGCAATGACTGAGAGGGTGCAACATTTGATGCATAGCGGACTTTGAATGTTTATCTGAATAGCGGACCTTAGCTGATTGTCGTTTGGGCATAGCACCTGCGACAGTTTATTTTGGAAAACAATTCATTGGATCTTCACTTCACAGCTTCGCTTAGTTACGTCAGAGTTGTGTCTTTTTGTGTTTCTATAGTGTAGTGATGAGGGAATTTAGGGCTGATTTTACCAACATTCGTGGACTTCGAAGGAATTTCTTCGATGTGTACGCCCACGCCCATTCCCATAAACCACCCACCGTGGCTTCGCCATTCACGTCCGTAGTGATATTGCTTACCAAGTTCCACCACAGTATGGCCACTGTTCCAACCCGGAATATAATTTCAAATGGCTAAAATTCACCATCCGTAAGCAAATAATCCACTACTGTTTTATTTATAGAAGCCCTAGTGCGGACAGCAACTCAACTTTTGACGAATTTGATGCGCTGTCCGATTCCATTACTCGAATTGTCTCCTTGTACCCTCATACACAATTCGGATTGGCTTCAGCATTCTGGCCAGACAACACCCGAAGGAAGGTATGTTGAACTTTTCGCTGAGGTAAACAATTTGAATCATCTTGAAAATGAGCCCACACGTATACCAGACATTGAAAGTCATTCCGCCAACACTTTGGACTTGTTTCCTACTTCGCACCCTGATAAATACACTATTGGTGTCTTAGCGCTTTTAGGTCGATCTGACCATAATATCGTATAAGCTAAATTCTCGTACTCTGACCACTCAGTTAAAGAAAAAACTCCTAAAAGAAAAGTATGGCAATATAAGAAACCCAACTGGAGCGGACTTAACAGCTTCTTTAGGAGTTTTAACTGGTCGCTATACTTGCTTGATAGCGACGTGGATGCCGCATCTGATATGATCACTAACACTATCCTCTTAGGTATGAATGACTTTATTCCTAACAGAATAAAGAGCATTAAACCTAAGGCAAACTCGTGGTTTGACCAGAGCTGTAAAGAGGCTATCAGGTTGAACGAAGAAAGCTTTCGGTCTTATAAAGCCAACAAATCTGAGGAAAACCGAAAGAAGTTTAAACAAGGCAGAAAAGACCACAATGCCCATATTCAACGTGTAAAATTCTTACATGACCAAAAATTGAGGCAAAAAATCCTACAATGTCCCAAAAGTAGTAAAAATTTTTGGTCATTCGTCAAAAATATTAAAAATTCTGCCAATCTGCCATCCCCGCGCTCATTTACAATGACGTTCCAGCTGTCAGTTCCTTAGACAAAACCAATCTGCTTGCTGTTCACTTTGTTGCGAACTCCACGCTGCCAGATAATGTTTTGTCTCCACTTGTATTTGAGAGCGTCAAACTTTCCATGGGAAAAGTCCACTTTCGCATTCGTGCAGTTGCAGGAGTACTCAAATTTCCCATTGCACTTGCGTCCCTTTTTTCCAAGGTCATGCAAACGCTGATAAATCGTCAGCTTATGAAATATCTCGATTCAGGAAAACTCCTTAATGACCGACAGTATGGTTTTCGTAGCAACAGGTTCACTGATGATTTGATGGCATATCTCACCGAGAAGTGGAACCAATCTCTCCATCACTTCGGCGAAACCAAGATGGTTGCGCTTGATATTTCAAAGGCATTTGACAGAGTTTGGCATCAGGCTCTTTTGTCGATGAGTCTCTTCTTCAATGGATTAGAAATTACCTTTCGTGGCGTTCAATACAAGTTGTTTTGGACGGCTTCAAGTCTGCAATTCACCAAATAAATGCTGGTGTTCCCCAAGGCTCTGTTTTGTCTCCGACTCTCTTTCTTATTCTTATAAATGATCTCTTGTCTGCAACTTCTAATCCAATCCATTCCTTCGCTGATGACAGTACCCTCAGTTTTTGATATTCGTTCCCTAACTCACGTCCTTGCTCTTCGGCCGTAGAAGGGGAACGGCAACGTATATTAAACACATTAAATTCCGACCTGGATAGCATAATTAAATGGGGTTCAACCAACAGAGTGGAATTTAATGCTTCCAAAACACAATGCTGTCTTCTGTCTCCCAAGCGAAACCAAAACCCTCAACGATTGTCCATATATGGTATTTGCATCATTGAAACCAAAAGACTTGCCATTCTCGGTATGTGTATTAATACCCATCTTCGATGGAATGATCACATATTCGAGGTCGCCAAAAATGCTTCAAAATGTCTATGATTCTTTAAGCGGTGCAAGAAATATTTTACCCCGCCCGATCTAGCCTCAATTTATAAGGCATTCATCCGCCTTAAGCTGGAATATATCGCCCATATCTGGTCTGGTGCACCCAAGATATGCACATTCTTGGTAGGGTACAGAATCGCGCGTTGAAACTTATAAGCGATAGAGACATTCATTCATTCACTAGAACATCGGAGAAATGTCTCCTGTCTCTCGCTGTTTTATCGTTTTTTTTTAATGAAAAATGCTCCAGTGAAATAGCCAGTTGCATTCCTCCCCTTCAAAATTTCACACGCAATACGCGACATACTTCGAATACACATCAGTTTACCGTAAAGCCAAACTTCGGTCGTACTGTCAAATATAGGGATTCATTTATAAGCCGAACGACACGAATGTGGAATGATTTCCCCGTCACTACAACCTTCAAATATTCAAGGCCAATGTGCATAGGCTCCTCCTCTGTTCCTCGTTCCCACCTTTTCAGGTCACGCCCGTGCCAAGACCGTGCTACAGACGATGCTTTGAAAGCTGCGTGGTTGAAGCACGACAGAAAAATCAAGGCGGATTTTTTTTTGTAAATTCATCCCTCTGAATTGAAACAGATTCGTGGATGTGATATATCACGGGAAGTGTGGGTTAAGCTGGAGTCGATTTATGCTTCAAAGGGACCGGCGAGGAAGGCGACATTGTTATAGCAACTTATGCTCCAGAAGTTTAGCGATGGCGGTGACGTTAAAGACCATATGGGGAAGTTCTTTGATGCCGTAGATAAACTTGAGAGCATGAAAATGCAGATAAATGGAGATTTGCTGGCTATTATGAAGAGAGCGAAGCGCGACAACAAGCAACTGGAACTGCTGTCATTTCCATGGCTGCTGGTAGCAGAGCATATACCCGCAAGACAAAAATATCACCAAGGACTGGAGAAATCAAGTGCTTTAGTTGTGGGATTTTGGGTAATAAGGCGAACGTATGCCCGACAAGGAAATCCGATGATATCAGAAGAAAGCCGAGGCATTCAGCAAACAGTGTTGATGAATTGTATTATGCTTTTTCTCACTTGATAACTGTAGATGCAAATAACGCATATTGTGCAAAGAAGCATTTGATCAATAGGGCATGGATTCTCGACAGTTGTTGTACAGCGCATTTGTGTGATGATGAAGGTCTTTTGAAATTTTGAACTTGGCGAGTAACGCATCAGCTGAAGTCAGTCAGTGATTTCAAGGACACGTTGTATGTACCTGACAAATTTAATTTCAGTTACAAAAATAACTGATAAGGGCCATGAAGTGACTTTTCGTAAGAATGACGCTTACATTCGTGACGAATGTGGAAATGTGTTGGTAGCCGCAGATCGCAGAGAGAGGAACTTTATAATGTTCATGAAAATATTGATTGTGCATAGGCGGTTAGCCGATCTGAGTGCTCCGAACTGTTGCAATGGCACGAAAGATTGGGTCATTTGAACAGCAAAGATTTATTAAAGCTGGTTCAAATCGGTGTTTTACCCTCGGTTACCGTGAAGGATGCAGATCAATTATTGCGTTGCGAGGTTTGCTTAAAAGGAAAAATGACTACTTTGCCTTTCTCTAAATGTCGAGTGCCTTGCTCAGAGATATTAAAAATTGTTCACTATGACGAAGTAGGCCCATTTAGAATGGAATTATCCGGAAGTGCGAAGAATTTTATGACCTTTATAGACGACAGTTCGAGATGGTCTAATGTGTATTTCTTGAGGCAGAAGAGCGGTGTATTCGACGCATTCAAACTCTATCAGAATCTTTTAGAGAGCCAGACAGGGATAAAAATAAAATATTTGCAGTCGGACAACGGACGCCCAAATTGCAATTTAGAGTTCGACAAATATCTGGCCAATCAAGGAATAGAAAGGAGGCTGACAGTCTCTGTCTAGAACTTGTTGCATAAACATCGTGTTGAATTTGACTATTTAGACAGCGTTCTTTTCCAACCGGCTCTATTGCTATCCCACTCATTCGTATTTGGTTTCATACTTTTCTCAAACCGCGTGTGAACTAATTTTCCCGCGTATAGTGTTACACCTTTAACATCACGGCCATATGGCCAAAATGAAAGGTAATAGATTTGGCGGGCTGTATCCGGTGTCACCTATGAAACGCGGAGTTAAAACTAACCGTTAGAGCTATTTGCTGTGATCAAGGACTCACAAATCGTAGTTTATATAGTATACAGTAAACTAAATGAAAAAAAACTTTAACTTCACTTACAAAAATAAATCCTTATATGGAATTTATAATATTCCTCATCTTATGAAGAGTATTCGGAACAACTTACTCAAATACAATTTGACCACTTTTTATAGAATTGTTAAAATGAACGTGAAGTTGGGTGCACAAGTTCTAAGCAGATCTGTAGCCTGCGGCATTTCAAGCGTTTTAACAATAAAAGACACATTATGCATGGATGATAATGATTTATATTACATTTATGTAAATAAATTCAATCAAGATCCGTTAGAAAACTTATTTGGTAAAATAAGAGCGCGGAATATTAATACAAGTAATCCAAGTGTTTCCGAATTTAACTCCCTGCTAGCCAAAGTTATATCGATAAAATTTTTATTCAAATCGAATTGTTCCAACTGCGAAAAAGACAATTCGGAATATCTACAGGTGGATTGGAATGCTATTTTGCAAAGTGATACAGAAGAACAAATATTGCTTACGCAGGAGCAGCCATATAATGAAGACATTCATGACGGGGGGAATGTTTTGAAAATGACATGAATATTATCACTGTAGTTCATACACCTGATGAAGATGCGATATCGGTCAAGGTGCCGTAAATCAGCGACCTCGCTACTAGATATTTTGCAGGATATTGCGTTTTCAAAATGATAAAGAAAATGAACAAAATCTGTGAAAATTGTGTTGAAGAAATGTCGAAAGACAAAAACAATCTTGATCTTACAGAAATATTAATCAAATTAAAAGAGTATGAAAGTGGTAAATGCGCCCACGAAGAAACGTGTGCTGAACATGTGCAACTGACTAAACTTTCTCCTCGTTACCTCTGGTCAAAGTTACATACTAGAAAAAAATTTGCGTATGTATGAATGTACATATATAAATGTACACATACGAGTATATACATACATATTTCTCGATGCACATAGAACTATTTAATCAAGTGTTTAAAACTTGTGGCCGTTCATTAAAATAACATTCCATATAATTTCGATGAGCAGTATATCAAGGTAGAAACAAAATTGTAAGTAAACATGTACCCAACCATCTTCACAAGTATACGATCTATGCACGCAACGTTATCCACCCTAATCACCGATCCGGCATCAGTACTGTTCTCTCCTTTTTTTGTTTTGCAGCACAGGTGCTGGTGCATAGCTAAACAAAAACAATGTTGTGTGTGCCATGATCAAGTGAGAAGAGAGTAGAAGAAAAAGGTTTCTGATTTTTTTTTCTGTGTGTGATTTTTCATGTGATTACTGATTTGATGGAGTAGAAGAGAGAGAGAGAAAAAACAGATTTTGTTGTTAGTTTTTTAGTTGAAGCTTTTTAAAAAGCTTTTTTTTTCAGTGGATTTCATTTTCATACACCACTTTTTGTATGGGAGTGCGACACGTGTATATTTATTGTCTGTGCTTCAAGTATCATACCTAGTTCTCTTTGGACAGCAACTCCAAACGCGAGGAACTTGATGATCTGGAAGTCATCTCAAACCATTTCTTTTGGTCGCCAGAAGGTTTCTGATCACAATCAACGATACGTTTCATTCAATTTACGGTGCAATACAATAAATAATATATGCGCTTTAATTCTGGGCCCATAACCTGTTGAGAATGGAAGAACAAAATGCAGTATTTATTTATTTAAATAATCACGAACAGACGAGGTTAATCCACGAAGAGAAAATTCAAGAAGAAAGAATAAGTAAATATTTTTCCACATGTGGAAAAAGAAAAAGTAATGACAGTTTGTCATTAGTATAGCGTTGCCAACATTCTGTGTAGGGATTGCAAAACGTGTGGGTTGCCAATTAGATGAACATTGATCTTCAACAAAA
This sequence comes from Pocota personata, assembly GCA_963082735.1. NCBI lineage: Eukaryota > Metazoa > Arthropoda > Insecta > Diptera > Syrphidae > Pocota > Pocota personata. The sequence continues at coordinate 130,934,211 of OY720429.1, forward strand.
TTCGCGCTTGCAATTGCAATTCTAAAGCGCGAGCTTGCGCGATAAAATAAATAATAAATAGATGATAAAATACTGTAGACTAAACCATAATCACAACATCTCAGTTGGTTAGTTATTAAAGCCACAGTGAAGTTGTCCTTACGAGTACGTACCTACGGATATATATATATGAATGGAGCTTTTGTTCGCGCCTGTGTGCAAGGTTAACCGTGCACCGTGGTAGCTGTAAGAAAGCCAAGAAACGCTGAAACTCTTTAGGAAAATAGAGGAACAAATAAAAACACAGGTTCAATCCACGTTATAGACTAGTGTGTCTTTTAATGTTCCACATTCATCTTTTTATATACAATGTATTATGTACAATTTGTATAGAATTTAACATTTCTTCTTGGGTCATTGTTATCACCAGGCACAGTGCTGACATCGTGCTGACACCACGTCTGGCGATCATCAAACGAGCATTCCATCACGTAGACCTGTGGCGACATGCCACTGCCGAATGTTTGCCTCCGTTAGGCATGAGATAGTATAACATGTATGAATGTACTCGTATGTATAATACTTAAGAAGAGAAATAGGTTATGAAATTTATTTACAATAGACATGCAGGCATAAACAAAACAAAACAAAAAAAAACAACCATACGAAAGAGAACAAATGAAAAACAAATACAAAATCTTCGCTACTCCAGTTGACAAATTTACGCAACCCCCCGTTCTTGTATTGATTGATTAAGCACTTGCTTTTTCGTTTACTGTAGTTGATAGTAGATGATGTATTTTTGATTGTTTTTCATTCAAAGTTGTGACGAAAGCTCTGCCACTCATTAAGGCTGAACTATAATAGTCGGAAGCAATCGGAAGCTAATGTCAAATTTCTACGTTAAGTTACCTTCAGTACTTTCAATTGCTTAAGTAGACCATAATAGGCGTATGTGTTCGGAAGCAAAGGTTCGCGTCCGATCACCGAAATCAAGCATCGTCAGGCGCGGTTAATACTTAGATGGGAGACCGCTTGTCAAATTTTCATACGCACACTTACGAAAGAAAGCGAGTGAATTCGCTCTTTCGTAAGCTAGCAAAAGTAAACGAAAGCTTAACGAATCGAAGCAAAAAGCTATTATTATTTTTTTTCCCGAGAGTGTGAACATCTTCTAAAGACACCATAAGGCCTGACCGCGCATGTTTATGTATGGTAGTGTGAGATTTTTACTCACTAAAAACACCACTCTTCAAGATTAATACTACAACTAAGCCGATGCAAATTTTGCTATCTCTTCGACGACGCTGGGAATTACCAGGTCCCGATGAATATCTTCGTACGTACTATGGTGCGCTAACGATCGTTCTAAAAACTTTATTTTCAAAAGTTTGTAGGATGTTTGGAAATTTTAGAGGCCACTAAATAAAACACTTTACTTTTATAAACTTTATGACTTAGCTTTATTGTACGTCGTTGGAAGTGCGTGCGAACTTAAGTTGAGTTTGTACATCGTGAGTCTATTTAAAGGATGGGATGCATCTTCGGTGGGGGCGACATTTGGTATGGTGAATATTTTGAAGCGGAAGTTGGTACTGTTTTAGTACGTACAGTGATTCTATTTTACTTTATTGGTATACATTTTAATTGCTCAATTCAAACTTAGCGCGCGAACATTCTGGCCACCTTGATGGGTTGTAGACCGTCAATTATCTTCTTCTAGTATTGGGGCGATCTTTGCTAAAGCACGCCGACAGCTTTCGGAACTTGTTTTGATGTCAACTACTCGTACCTTCCCGTCGTCACCTTTGATGACTTTTGTCGAGCAAGAATCCATTTGTACGGAGGTAAGATGTCTTCGTGGACTATTACCAGACTTCCTTCTTTGATGTTGGGCTGTGTTGTGAACCACTTGGAGCGAACCTGGATAATTTTGACGTACTTGCTCAACCATCTTTTCCAAAAGTGCTGCTTGGTTGCAGACACACGTTGCCATCTATTAAGATAAGAAAATATTTCATTAATAACATTCGGTTCTTGAAAGGAATTGATCGCGCATCCAATCATAAAGTGCTCTGGAGTCAACGCACTGATATCGTCGGGATTTGAAGACATTGGAGTAATTGGCCTCGAATTTAAGATGCCTTCAATTTCGGCGAAAGCTATCGCCAGCTCTTCAAACGTCAGTAGCGCGCCGCCCAAAGTCTTCACAGCTGCTTCCCAGAGCCCTCCAAAGTGAGGTGCTTTAGGTGGGATGAACTTGAACTCCATCATCTTCTCTGAAGCGAAACTTAAAATATTTGTTTTATTATATAATGTAAAGAACTTATCGCGAAATTGCAGTAATTTAGTCCTAGTACCCACAAAGTTCGTCGCATTGTCACAATAGATTTTTGTTGGACAACCTCTTCGCCCTATTAACCGCTTAAGTGCTCCTATAAATGCATCAGATGTTAGATCGAAAACAACTTCCAAATGCACAGCCTTTGAAGAAAAACAGACAAATACTGCTATGTAGGTTTTATAGGGTTGTTTTCTGCGAATTTTCCATGACGTCAGTATTGGACCACAGAAGTCCACCCCACAAACAGAAAATGGTCGGTTGGGTGTTAACCTATCTTTGCGTAAATATCCCAAGATTAGCTGTAACAGTTTTGGCTTGTACCTTCTGCAATGGATACAGTTGCGCACAACCTGTCTCACCACTACTCTTACATTTATGATCCAAAATCGATCTCTCACGAAGTTGAGCAAGGCCTGCGAACCGGCGTGTCTTCCAGTCTCATCCAAGACTAGACCCAGTTGTAACAGTTTTGAGTTCGACCTAGATCCTCGATTTCTGCTATTTCCTTGGCGAAGCTTTGTTGCTGGATACACCACACAATTGTCATCAATGCGTTGTTGAGGTCTTCTCCTGACAGCTGTATCCCCACGGATCTCTTACCTATGAAGCCGCGATGAATTTTAGAATATATGCTATGATCCGCAACGTCTTAACGTAAGAGCTGTGTCTATAGAAGATGGTTGATAATTCCTTTTCTACAACTTCGCATCCAAAAATGCTTTTCCGTTTCTTCCGTTCTAATAACTCCTTTGCATCGACCCTTCTGAAATCCGCTTTGACTGACCAATCGTTATACCCTCCTTTTAGGAAATCAGGCCCCGCAAACCAAGATGAGTGTTGTAGGTCCTCGACGTTGCACCCTCTTGAGATTAAATCTGCCGGATTATTCTGTGACCTTACGTGCCTCCAGTAGACACCCGGACTTGACGATTGTATGTCGCCCACTCGGTTTGCGACGAAAGTTTCCCAAGCACTTGGAGATGAATTGAGCCAGCACAAGACAATCTTCGAATCCACCCAAAAATAAATATGATCAAATTTAATCTCGAACGCTGCTTTGACTTTGTTCCGTAGCTTGGCCAACATTTGAGCTCCGCACAATTCTAACCTAGGCATAATTCGCAAACCGAGTGGATAGAGTTTTTTCCGGCGCGACCTTGGATTTGCTAGCAATCAAATTCACTGAAACGTTGCCACCTTCGTCCTCACATCTTGCATACAAACAGCATCCGTAGGCCTTTGTTGACGCATCGGAGAACCCATGAATTTGAACGTTCCTAAAGTTTGATTGAAAAATGAATCGAGGAATGCTGATGCCATTTAAGTTTCGCAGGTCTGGCGTATATTCTTTCCAACAAGTGTCAAAAGCACTTGGCAGAGCCTCATCCCAATCTAATTTCTCCATCCACAACGATTTTAAAAACATTTTTGCCCTTACTACAATTGGACAAATTAACCCAAGAGGATCGAACAATTTACTCGCAGACGATAGGACATTGCGTTTAGTGATCTTACTTGGTGCAAGCGAATCTTTGTAGCAGTACTGAAATGTATCCTGTCGTGGATTCCAAGAAATTCCTAACATCTTTGTTGTTTCCAGATCGTCCACGTTTAGCTCTACGTTGTTTCCGTCGCTATATTTAACGAAACGTTGGATTCCCACTTGTGAAGTTGAAAATAAGCTGATTTGAGGATAGTATTCAATTCCCGTTGAATTTGATGTAATTCGCCGACGGAACTAGCTTCTGTGAGAAGATCATCAACATAAAAATCCCTCAAAACAGCCTTTGCTCCTAACGGAAATTCCTCATTACACCTAATACCGAGTTCTTTTAGACACCAAGTTGCGAGAAATGGGGCCGATGACGTTCCGTATGTGACGGTGTTAAAATAGAACGTGTTCAGGTTTTGCTTTGGATCATTTCTCCATAGAATCAGCTGATATTTTCTGTCCTCGAATTTGGCGATACATCTTTTTGATGTCAGCTGTTACGACGTACCTATGACATCTGAATCGAAGCCTTCGCTTCGAGGATTCAAGTGTCAGTTCATCTACTTCTTCAAAGCCTGCTCTCGGCTTGCAGGTAGACTCATCGTCCTCGACGCAGGGTACTAATGACACAGCCCAACCCCACTGTAATTCTGCTAACCCCTTGTTAACAAATCATTCACTTGAACTTAGCCTTCGCCACCAAACTATTCTTCCAACAATTCTTGCTAAGATTCGAGATAGCCAGGGTCAGCTCATTGATTGCCGGGTGCTACTAGACTCAGGGTCACAGTCCTCATTTGTAACGGAATCATTAGCTCAGCGACTAGGACTTCCTCGCAAACATATTCGAATCCCTCTCTTAGGTCTATCGTCGACTGACGCAGGGCATACAAAGGGACGTACCTTAGTTTCGCGGGTCAACTCATCTCAATTATGTTTCGACGCCCTTATTCTCGTTGGCCCAAAACACATCTTTCGGTTGGGTGATTACTGGTGAACTTATTGATAACACCAATTCTAATGCCCCTATATCTGCGCTTCATTCTACCGTAGACTTCGATGCTTTACTATACCGTTTCTGGGAATTGGATGAAATTCATTCAAATTCAAAACCATGCAGTGACGATCCTGCCGAATCCAGTTTCGAGAAAACGTATCACGTTCGCCAGATGGAAGATATTTTGTCCCTCTTTTACTTAAAACTCCCTCTCCATCATTTGGAAACAGTCTTTCTGCTGCGGTTTCTCGAATGAATTCAATGGAACGACGATTTCGAGGGAACTCTGAGTTACATCAACAATATACAAAGTTCATGCAAGAGTATCTTGACCTCGGTCATATGGAACTCATCCCATCTGCAGAGATAGTAACAACCAACGGACAGCAATTCTATTTGCCACATCATGCTGTCTTTAAACCTGACAGCACCTCAACTAAGCTACGCGTTGTGTTTGACGGTTCAGTAACCGATTTGCTTGGAAAATCCTTAAACAGTCAGCTACTCATTGGTCCACCTATTCAGCGTGATCTAATAGGTGTTTGCCTTCGTTTCCGGCAACATCGATAAGTGTTTACGGCTGACATAGTGAAAATGTTTCTGCAAATCCTAATTCGTAACCAAGAAACTGATTTTCAGCGAATTGTCTTGCGGCAAGCTCCTGACGAAGAATTAAAACACTATCGTCTCAAAACTGTCACATATGGAACAGCGTCCGCTCCCTTTCTTGCTGTTCGTGTTTTGAAACAGCTCCCCGATGACTATAAGGAGAAATACCCAAACGCAGCTAAGGTCCTATTAAGTGATTTTTACGTCGATGATGTTATGACGGGATCTAACTTGATCGAACAACTATTCGAATTACAAGCAGAGCTCATAAATCTTTTATCGATAGCTAACATAAAACTCAGGAAATGGAGCTCTAATTGCTGGAGTCTTTTGGCTCAATTACCATCGGAGGATTGCGAATATTCGTTTTTCGATACAGAAAAATCACAAGCTACAATTAAGGTTCTAGGAATGTACTGGAACCCAACTTCTGATATGTTTTCATTTCGCGTAACTAAACCTAAACAAACCCCTCAAATCACCAGGAGAATATTGCTTTCGGAAATAGCTCGGATCTTTGACCCATTAGGCTTCTTGGCACCTTCAGTAGTCCTTTTTAAGGTTATGTTTCAGGAACTCTGGTCATCTGATCTAGGACTTGGTTGGGATGATCTCCTACCACCTGAATTATCTACTCGATAGATGAGCTACCGTGACAATCTGCATAGTTTTCAACAAATCCGGATTTCGCGAAATATCTTCGCATCTTCAGAAGACGTAGAACTACATGGGTTTTCGGACGCCTCGTCAGTTGCCTATTCAGCCGTTGTTTACGCTCGATCGAAATTAGCCACTGGTGAATTCACGGTCACCATTGTTGCCGCGGAAACGAAAGTGGCTCCCTTAAAACCTCTTTCGATTCCGCGTCTTGAACTTTGTGGGGCTTTACTCTTATCGAAATTTATTAATCTTGTGAAATCCTCGTTTAATTCAACCGGAATAGAAATATCAGCGTGGTGCGACTCGGAAGTAGTCTTGCACTGGCTTTCTGCACCCCCTCGACGTTGGACTACGTTTGTTGCCAATCGCACTTCTAGTATACTTGAAACGGTCCCTAGATACTCCTGGAACTATGTCAAATCCGAATTTAATCCCGCAGATTGTGCTTCGCGCGGTGTATCACCTTCGGCTCTAATAAATCACAATCTATGGTGGAACGGTCCACCTTGGTTGTCGGAAATGGACGAACAGTGGCCTAATTCTTCATGGTATATCTCTCCACAAGTCGCGGACAGTGAACCGGTTAAATGTGAAACTCGTCCCCCTCTAAAACACGCCCTTGTTACATCGCCCGAGACCAATATAATTCAAATTCTAATTAATAAAATTTCGTCGTGGTTCCGTCTGGTGAAGGTAATTGCACTCTGTTTTCGCTTCATTTCAAATTGTCGGTCGCAGTCCTTCCTTCGTACTAGCCATGGATTGCGATTCAAGGAATTCCATGCTGCAAAAGTATTTACTTACAAGTTCGTGCAACTCAAATACTTTTCAATGGACATTAAGGATCTTAAAGGTAGTAAATGTGTTTCAACCAAATCAAATCTATCAAAATACTCTCCATTCCTGGACACCGATGGAATTCTTCGTGTTGGAGGACGAATAAGACACGCAACTATTTCATACAATATGAAACATCCTATTATACTCCCAAAAACAAATAATAATATATCGTTTCTTATAGTTAAAGATATACATCAAAGATACATGCATGCGAGAGTATCGGAAACCTTTGCAATTGTCCGTCAACAGTTCTGGATTTTGGGTAGCCGCAATTTAATTCGAAGAGTCATTCACATCTGCAAGCCGTGCTTTATGCAACGCAAAATAACTAGCCGTCAACTAATGGGAGATCTTCCAGAGCAATGCATACAACCTAGTCCACCCTTTGCCAACACAGGATGTGATTACGCTGGTCCACTGACGTTAAAGTTGTCTCGTGGTCGGAATCCAAAATACTCGAAGGCATACATAGCATTGTTTATCTGCATGTGCACGAAAGCCATGCACCTTGAGGTGGTCAGTGATCTCACCACCGATGCCTTTCTGGCTGCCCTACGCCGATTTGTTTCGCGACGAGGACTCTGCCAGAATATCTATAGTGACAATGGTACCAATTTTCAGGGTGGCCGACGTTGTTTAACTGAAATGCACAAACACATAATGTCGCAATCGCATAACGACATTATCGCATCGTCTCTCGCAAAGGATGGAATCGCTTGGCACGTCATTCCACCATCCGCTCCACATTTTGGTGGATTGTGGGAGGCAGGTGTGAAGTCGGTTAAACTACACCTGCGCCTCGTCATTGGGTCGTCAATATTAACCTTTGAGGAGCTTACTACCGTAACTACTCAAATAGAAGCAATATTAAACTCACGACCTTTATTTTGTCTATCTGATAGTGATTTAAATCCTCTAACTCCTTCTCATTTTTTAGTAGGTCGACCATTGACAGCGGTTCCCGAACCAAATCACCTGGATACGCCATTGAATCGTCTATCTCATTGGAATCATCTGCAAAATATGACCCAAAGCTTCTGGAAAAGGTGGAGTAAGGAGTATATTACGACCCTTCAAGAGCGATGCATATGGCAATGAAAAAAATCGAACCCCAAACCTGGAGACGTTGTCGTTATCAAGGAGCCTAATTTGCCACCAAACAAGTGGATCCTAGGCAGAATTGAATCCGTATATCCAGGATCGGATGAGCTTGTTCGCGTAGCCACTGTTAAAACGAGTGCAGGCACTTTCGTTCGACCAATATCCAAACTGGCTCTTCTACCATTATCCTGAAACTCGTTCAGGGGTGCCGGGATGTTTATGATTAGAATCCTAATAAAAAACAAATTTTTCTTCATGAACACTTACTAATTTACCCTATTTTGCCATTAGCTTCTTCGCATTGTTTTGTTCTTTTTTATTATTCCTATTGCTCTTCTAACGGGTACAACTATGTACAATTTTAATAATTGTTTTTCTATTAACATTGTAGCGATTTTGAACTTTCTTCTGGATCGAGACGCCGACGAGTAAGGTTGTAAGCATGAACGTATAACGCATAAATATATTATAACGTTAGTGAGAACTTGGGTTTTTTTTATATATATCTCTTCTCATCTTTATATTCCTCATCTAAATATATTTTTGACTCTCATTCAAATTGTGTTTAATCCGAATCACAAGTACATTTCCTCCTGAATTCTTGGTCCTACCATCAAAATGTTGTTGAGGGATATATTGGACGTAGTTTGACAAGATGCGTCGAAGAGCAGCTGATTCCTTTACACCCGTCATTCTTATCTCTGATGAATGTAAATACTAGCAGATCAATGTACTGTCTGTGCAACGGAACGATCAGCTGTTCTATTGCACAATTTCCAAACTTAGGCGAACGAAAAGAGAGCCCGACAATTAGTTGATAATAACTTCCCCAAGCAGCGAACGACGAAACGAATTGTAGCGGCAATTTTCTTTAAAGCTCCTACTATTCAGCGACGAATTCACGCAAATATAATGCAAGAGAGAACTTCCAATGATGCACATATGTATATATGTATATGTACCGAGCGAATTTGAAAACCCAAAACAACGACGAAAATGCTATTAAGATGAGTTCCACTGGCGTTGAACAGCTGTTACCGGGTGTGGCGGTGACGACGCAGCGGAGTTCGATGTGCAATTTGTGATGAGATTGCACGATGAGAAACATGTGCGGGGACGATTTGCAAATTGAATGCTGAGTTCAGTGAACTTGACCCAGCAGAGCACAGACGATTGAAATCAAACGGTGATCGAAAGCTACCGACAATACAATTGAAAGCTTGAATTTGGAAACTTAGGCTAAATGCAGCCAGTTGCAATGAAATAAATCGAACAGAAGTTTCCTAATTCAACGATGATGCGATTACGCTTAATGTGTCTAATTAAAATTTGGTGGCTTCTATTTGACTTTATAACGAATGTAGTTGAAATTTATGTATCTATACATACATACATGTATGCATTAATTGCTCTAGTGTAAGAACTTCCCTCGAATAGCTGGGAAATACCTCGAATAGGAATTTGTATGAAACAAATTAATGGTCTAAAAGCGAAATATCTAACGACGAAGTGAAATTTCGTTCCAACCAAAGGTTCGATTGTAGCGACTAACGATCGTTGCGACTTAAACCAAATAATTTATATGATAAAATAAAGAACGATACAGACTCACCAATAGATAGATGGACATACATATATGTGCATATGCAAGTAGCTGTACCTCTAGCAGTATGGTACTTGGAAAGCCGTTTTGTAGACCGTACGCGAACGCGGAACCGTAAGCAAACACTTTCAGTTTCTTTTGAACTTTGTCCGTTTTGTTCAAACAATATCCCGATATAGTCACTGTTTTTTTTTTTTTTTTGTAAGAACGAAAATGAGTTTTAAACTGATTTATAATTTGTCCTGTCACGGTCGCCAATGAAAATTTTAGAGGCCACTAAATAAAACACTACTTTTATAAACTTTATATTCTAGCTTTATTGTACGTCGTTGGAAGTGCGTGCAAACTAGGGGAAGTTTGTACATCGTGAGTCTATTTAAGGGATGGGATGCATCTTGGGTGGGGGCGACATTTGGTATAGTGAATATTTTGAAGTGGAAGTTGGTACTATTTTAGTACGTACAGTGATTCTACTTTACTTTATTGGTATACATTTTAATTGCTCAATTCAAACTTAGCGCGCGAACAATGTTTCTATTGCTTTTTCTGGTATAACCCCATAGTTGTAGACCATATGTCCACACTGACTTTAGCACTCGCTTACAGATAAGCAGTTAGTTATGTATGCTTAACTTCGAATGTTTTCCGAGCAGCCAGTATATTTGTCGGTATTTGTTTTCGAGCTCGTCGCGTTTCTTTTTTACGTGCGATCTCCATTTAAGCTTAATATCTAGAGTCATTCCTAAATATTTTACTTCGTTCGCGGACGGTATTTAAGCCGATTTTAAATATAAAGGTAATCTATCCACTTTTTTCTAGGTAAAGTTGCCGTGAGTAGATTTGCTTTCGTTCAGCACAATACGCCAAGAATTCGTAAAAGCGTGGACTTTATTAATGGCATGTTGTAGATTTTCAGTAGCTGCTTCAATTGTATCTCCCTTTGTCAGTTTCTATCCTGCGGGAAATCACGCGTGAAAAGTACATATAAATACAAGGGGGCCACGGACACTTCCTTGTGGGACTCCGGCCGCAATCTCCTTGAAGTCAGAGTAATAATTTCCGTGCTTATAACGAAAAAGTCTTTCGGTGAGGTACAATCGTAAGATTAGAAAGAGTTGCCGTGGCAGTAGTAGTTTCAATTTATACTCCAAGCCTTCGTGTCAAACCTTATCGAATGGCTGTGAGACGTCAAGAAATACACCACAACAAATCTTTTTTTCTTCGAGGGTTTTCTCAATTACGTCAGTTATTTTGTGAACTTGGTCGATTGTCGAATGTTTGATTCTAAATCCAAACTGATGGTCAGGAATGAGACGTCTTTCGTCGATTACGGGTTGTAGTAGTTTAGAAAGTAGTTTTTCGAATATTTTAGAGATAACCGGCAATAGGGAAATAGGCCGATATGATTTCCTCTCATTCAGAGGTTTGCCTAGTTTCGGGACCATTATAATCTCTGCCACTTTCCATTGTCTCGGAACGTAGAGCAATCTGAAAGAAGCGCTAATCAAATATAGCAGTTTGATGAGAGCTTTATTCGGCAATTCCTTGACCACCTGCGCCGTTATCAAGTCGATCGGGAATATTTTCTGAGTCGGTTGGCCAATAGGTGGGTTTTCCTGTCGAATTAAAACAACAACCCAATTCATTTGCCACTTCATAGAAAATTTTTCCTTTAGAAGATGTACATCTTGAATCCCAGAAGATGTGCTTCGCGTTGAAATCTCCACCAATAAGGAAATTTGAATCAAGGGCATTGAAGGCACGAAAGTAATCGTCTTTTTCGAGCGAGAATCGTTTCGTGTAGTAAACAGACGCTATATTGTAGCTCTAGTATTTATTTTTAACCCTCTTATCTTTATTTGCGATTCCCTTGTTAGATGTGTTTCGGAGATCAAACATATATCGATATTTTCTCTCATTAGAAAAATTTCTAATTTGATTTAGATTTTTGTAAGAGTCCGTTTTGATTCCATGTTATTGTATAATTTTAAGCAGAGAGTCCATATCTACTTAGATTTAGATATAATGTTAGCCATACAGAAGCTTTCGACGTTACTGAGTCGTTCGAGAATTCGTCTGTTCGTTTCACATTGTTCCTCGAACTTAGCGTAAATGCAGTTCAGAATTTCTTTCAATGGATCAGAAGGTGGACCGTCGTTTCGTTCAGTTGCTTCCACTGCAGCCTGAAAATACGTCAGAAAACTGGCATTCTTTGGCTTATCTGAGGTTATTTTTTGTTCAGTCTTTTTAGTGGACGACTTTGACGTAAGTTTAATCAGCTTAGAAAGCCGACTGACTGGTTGAAGAGTATGCACTGCTGATTCGATCGTCCTTTCAGTCGGCTCAGGAGTTGCTGGGTGCATTCCTTTGCAGTTAACGCAAGTTGCTTTTCATTTTTGCTCAAACTGCAATTTTCAGAAGAGTGCTTTCCGGCGCATTTAACGCAGCGCGGCTCTTTCCGACAGTACGCCTGCGTATTATTAAACTCTTGACAACGTTTGCATTGAGGGATTGTCTTCGTATTGACACGAAGCGGCTCGTTTTTAACTACCATACTCATGATTGAACGAATATTGTATATCTTTTTCTGGCTTTCCATTTTATCCAACGGTAGCGGAAGTTTACGTTTCACTATAGCTTCTTCTCCATCGTCGGGCCGTTTTCTTTCTTTTTTTAAGAGGTTCACAGCGTCAAAAATGTTATAACCTCTATCGCGTAAATCACCTATAACGTCCTCTTTAGCGTATGATGGATGAAGTCCTCTAGCTACGACCCTCAAAGGTCTCTCAGACTTGTCTTCATAAGTATGCCATTGAATTTTTTTGCTGTTAAGCTTTTGAGATACAGCCCGGGCTATCGGGCGTCATTAACCTTGATTTTCCATGCATCGTTAGTAGCGATCGTTGTTTTTAAAATTTTTCGCAGAGAATTACAGTCTGCAACGCCTGTAATATTTATTGGAGGAGGGGCGCGATTGCTTTCAATTTGTTTTTCTGCTTTTCGTTGCGCTTTGCGATTAGGTTCGTGTGGCTCGGGCGATGAGCCAGTCTTACGTTTTTAGATGGTCGTCGTTTAAGTATCCAATCATGATGGCTACCCGGAGAAGGCTCATAAGGCTGAATAACCGTCTGCGTTTGTGAAGACTCGTTTTGAAGCAGTGGTACTTTATTCTCTGATTCAAGTTTCTCAATTTTGCTTTTGAGCTCCCGACACACCAGCTCCATTTCGTCGAGCCTCTTTCGGAGCTCGGTGTTTTCTTTTTCCAGAGTACTCTGTTTCGAGGTTTGCGTTTCCCGAATTAACACATCCGGATTCGCGAAACTCTTATTTTTCGCTTTAGGAGAAGTTTTTTGAGGCGGAGATCTGTGTAGCCTTGCGCTTTTCCTAAATGGGTTAATTAAATTTTGATGTAATAATAATATTAAACATAAACTTATAAAATTGCACTTTTGTTAAATTATGTAAATGTAATTATGTTGAAAAGCTAAAAACTTATTTCGACAAGTTTTTGCATATGTCAGATATAAGTTAGATGTCTATTTTCTACCAAATCGTCCGAGACATAACCGAGCAATAGCCAATTTAAAAAAAAAACGTTAATAATTTAAGAACCGTCATACGTTTTTCCAAAACTTGGTATTCCATCTAGTGACACCTCCAACCCTAGTCGAATACTAAATTTAAAAGAAATCGTTATTTCTCTATTCTTCCTATCGACTATTGAAATTTATCGTAGTGGTAAAAGTTGGACCTATACTTTTTTTTTATTATTTCCAAGCTTTGTACATCTATCCTACGACACTAAGTACATTTTAACAGTATGAAGGAAATATTGTTCAACTATGTGACCATTGCCAGCAAAGTCATTTTCTTAATTCTGGTGAATATTCTATCGTTATGAGATTATGATACTTTATATAATGCTAATGTCGGATATTATGTATGTTTTATATAATATATAATTGCTGATAATTGATAAATGAAAGACAAATAATTGTTGATAACTACTTTTTTATAAGGTTAAAATTTAGCTAATGAGATTTCTTGGTCGTCTTCTTTTAAGCCGCCGATTTCTCGTGGTTTCTTCATCGAATAACGTATTGATGTCATTTTTGGTATGCGAAAGATTTCTAGTCAGGTATCTAGTGCTGGTTTTACTTATTTCCTCGCTAACTGTTGGTATTTGAAGGCCATGATGTATATCCTTATTACAGACTAGCTGACCCGTGCTCGCCTTGCTTCACCTGCCTGCCACTTTTAAGACAAAAAGTATTTTCTTCGAACTACATCGAACAGTTTTTTATAAATATGTTCCTACCCTTGGACCTTTCTGAAAGCAATACAAAGCAAAAACAAAGACAATAAAAACAACAGCAATTAAAAGTCTAGTCTTATTTTATTAGTTAAGAAGTTAAGATTAACCCAAGGCTTCTCTATACACAATGTTAGCAGTAGAACGACCAGGGAAGTATACATAAAGATTGCTGGAGCTGATAATACGGGATAAAGCCACATAGAGCTGACCATGCGAAAAGCAGCTGACACTGAGGTCCACGCCCGCAACACTCAGCATCTGGCTAACTGGGAACTGCACACGCTTAAAACAGAATGGGTAATTATTTGGAATGAGAGGGATTCGGGGTATAAAGACGGTATCACCTGCGCCGCACCCTGTTAAAATCTCGGCTTCTATCACGTTTTGTTGTAGGTTCGTGACTTTTAGTCGTGTGCCGTTACATAATTTTGGTGGGCTTAAATTCCGAAGGGGAATTATGGGGACGCCGACTTTTAAATCAGTTTCGTGTGACGGAAGGCCAGGTGTACTTAGAGAATTCAAAAATTCGACCGGATAGTTCGTAGCATCTTCTTGTTCTATTACTCTGTAGATGGAGATATATTTTGCACTTTCCCCGTGAACACACGTTAATATTTTTGCATTTATTGCTTCTGCTTGGTCATTGCGAGGGGTCAAAATAGGTCTTTCAGATAGCCAAGAGTTGTGACGATTTATTACTTGCGTTAGGTCACCGTATACAGAAGAGATTAGGTATTGCAGTGATACAACTGTAGAACATAAAGTAGTAGACAAAGAAAGTTTTCCTTCTTCCTGCGGATACGTGCCATCACCAATTTTTAGTAGTAAATCTGAAAACTCCTGTGCATTCGGGCTGCCTCCTGTCCGCGCCCGCATATTTATTGTTAAATGCATCAGAATAACTTTGCGCCACAAACTTGAGTTCTTTAGGCAGGCAAAGTCTCTCTAAAATCGCCACAGAAAGGCACTGTGATAACATGCATGGGGCGGTCGTTTTGTCTGATATCTCGTAAGGTTCTATCTACCACCTCTACCGCTTTACGGTTTGCCATGGTGCACTCGTCCCATATCACTAAGCAGGAATCGCGTAGAACCCTTGCTTTGTCGCTATTCCTGGAAACGTTACATACTGGACTTTCCGTATGGTTTATGTCTATCGGAATTTTAAACATTGTAATGTAGCTGCTATGCCTGATGAGGCGACAGCTAGAGCCATTTTGCTTTGATTGCGTATTTGGGCCAAGATAACTTTGGTGAGAAATGTTTTTCCCGTCCCACCTGGTGCATCTAAAAACAGGATTTCTCCCAAAGCACCATAGACGCTGTGACACACGCGATCGAATACCAGACGCTGTTCCGCCGTTAGAC
Source organism: Pocota personata (assembly GCA_963082735.1). NCBI lineage: Eukaryota > Metazoa > Arthropoda > Insecta > Diptera > Syrphidae > Pocota > Pocota personata. Next base: position 130,949,519 of record OY720429.1, read on the forward strand.
TCAAGATACTGTTTTGCAATGTTTCGGCCAGTTCCGCTGGATTATAGTTTGTTTCCACCGCATATTCCCTAATAATGCGTTCCCCGTCTAAAGTTGGTGCGGGCATACCGTATTGAGAGAGAGCATTACCCCCTATAGATGTAACTATGTCTCGAATAGCCAGCAAACATCGATTCAGATTATTCTCACGCAACCTGTAGTTGAGTTCGCCGTTAGTTTGATTGTTGCGTTATGCATTCAAAAAGTCTTCAGCTAATTTTTCTTGATATTTTTGCCACAACTCTGCAGCATCGGAAAGTCCACAAAATACCAGCAAAATAGCAAACAAATGACGCAAGCGATGTGGACTATCGCTGACGCATGCTTCGGACAAAGCATCATTCCAATGCTGATCACCATCTAGCAAGCGACGCGCTCGGCAAGCAGCCTGGTAAGTGGGATATTCAATGCAGTCAAACTTTCGCAGTTCCTCAAAAGAAGAAGGCCCTCGCACTGTACATAGAAGTAGGCGTAAATAATAGCATTCGGAGTTGTTCGGATGCACCGCGTAGACCCTTCCAATGACGTGGTCCTTGTAAATGCCGGGTTTGCCAGCCACAGCTTTTCCACGTTTTCTACGGTTGAAAACACCTTGCTGCTTGTTATAAGTGTAATATGATGGAACTTCGTCATATAACAGTGTTTTTGCGAAACCATCTGTTTCACAAAGATGAAAGAATGCCAGCAAAGTGGTTTGTCTCGGGTTTTCTAAGCGCTCGTTCACATTTTCAGGGTTGAAATACACCTGTTGCCCGCCTCCAAGGTGAACATCCAGATGCATCACTGGTGGATATCCCTCGTGAATACGCCAAACTGCCTCAGAAGAACTTATGTATCGTCCAGATTGGAACCTCGTGACTTCGTCGTATTCATTATTTCTCAACGCAAACGTGGCATGGTCACTGCCATTGTTGACGTATTTACATAAATATTTGATGGACTCGACGCTGTTACACATTTCGACGTTTATGTGGGCTTGAAATGTTCTTGATAACACGGGTGAATAGGGTACAACCCATCTATTATCCAAAACAATTTCTTGAACACGTAACCTAACTGTAGCTGCGAAACCGCCTTGCTGGTGTGATCTCCGACGATACAATGGATAACCGTTTTCCCTGATACCGTGTGCTCTATTAGTGCTCTAGGGTATCTTTTAGAACAGTGACCTTCTTGCATGCAAGGAGAGTTTCTATTTAAAGTGCCCCATGGCCCATGAATCATGTGTGTCTTTATAATCTCGTGTAATACTGGATCCTTGTTCCGGTCAGGAAATTCAGCACTTATAACCGTATCAACAGCATTGGGATGAATTTTTTCTTCCAGCAACAGGAAAATGTGAGCATGTGGCAATCCACGCTTTTGCCACACAATGCTGTACATAAAACAAAGAGCTGAACCGAAAGCTTTTCCTTTTGTAACCAGGTCGATCATCAGCTTTAGTTGTAAGTGAAATACTCTGGCTATGATATCATGACTATCATAAGACGCCTGCCCTGGGAGAAGTTTTTGGGAAATTTCAATCCACTGTGGATTAGTTGTAAAAGATATGAAAAGGTAAGGTCGGCCGTATTTTCGGACGTAACAAAAAGCATCTTGCGTACGTTCATGCATATAACGTGGACCACCGGTAAAACTGGATGGCAGGATTACTAATCGTCCTAAGTTTTCCACGTTATTATCTTGTTGCATGGCGTCCCGCAGGTGCACGTATAAACGCTCCGTCTCTATTTGAGCATACATGTCCACAATAAATTGGCTGAACAATCCTCGAAATCGATGCAAATATACAAAACGATTATGCCTTATCTGCAGCAGATATGAATAAAATTGTAGGGCTGATGTTTTTTTTATTAAAATTTGTAACCCTAGTTGTTGGATTTACTTGGCGGAGTCCGAAATTATAACCATCTTCGCCGTGGCAATAAATTAAAGGATATTGTAGGCCGTCGTAAGCTCGGTGTGTTTCGGAAATGCGTTGCAGGTGATCGCCGCGAGTGCGCAACACGATGTCACGCTTATCGCATTCTCGACCAACTAAAACCACTGCAACTACATCTGTGACGGGGGTGTTGTACCGGCCGCGGTGATCAGCAACAGGACGCCTATCAGCGCTGATGATAATTTTGTAATCATTGATTTGTCCCTATGGAATAGACTCCAATGCAGCTTTGAAACTATGCACGTACAGATTCAGCTGATGCTGTTACTGTTCGTTATAATCTGAAACGAAATAAATCTGAAGAAATTTTGGCTCATCTTGTGGTAGCAAAGATCCGATGAGATGATAAATTTGGCCTAGCACCTTAAAGGTCGGCATAAATGGTCCTTCTGTAATTTGTTTCGCACCAAAAGATGTCATTTGAAATACGCTGTTATATGAACGGATACTGTCTAAGAAGTGGATGGTCACCATTTAAAAGCGATTTTATAAGTTCTGCAGGTTCTTGAAACTCTTCAATATGAACTTTTCCACCCGAACAACAGATTCTTTTTGGTTCTTTTCTCCATTTAAGAGCACTGCAAAAATTGCAACTTATGACCATACCGCCTATGGAAGTAAACTCAGCATATTTAATCCTAGGCGAATACATAAAGCCGCTTTTTTCCTTGTTGACCCAAAGAAGAACATTGCTTGCCGCGCCATGTTCCTGAGATTCATCACAAACTACTGGCATTCTATTAAGAGGGTGTCGACTTCGATCAGTCTCAAAATGTGACTGATGTTGTTCTGGTATTTCTGCCTGGCGTATTTTATTTACTCTTTCCCTTTCAGCCGCTGTACGAGCTCTCAGAAAACTCAAGCGCGATTCTCTGTTGGTGAAAGTTTCGGGTTCACGCGTCAATGCAAGGCGCTGATAGTTAGCGTATAGACAGGCTTCGCGTTCTTCGTTACTCTCCAGACACCGAGAGACCGCCATGTGAGCACGCTGTGTACTTAACCGAGACTCACGTTGGGTAGAAGAATGTGATGGGCGAGTTCTGGCCTGATGTTCTCGAGCTGCAATAAGTCCTGCCTCACAATTTGCTTCACATTCTTGAGACTTTTTTAGTCTAATTCTTTTAGCATTTCTGGTATATCGTGAAGGATTTGATTTTTTTCTTGAAGGCATTTTCAACGATATATGTAAGTTTCCCAATCAAAGATATATAAGTCGTACTCCAAATTCTTAATCAGTTTTCCTCAAGTCGATAGGTATCCTATTTTCTTTTTATTTATAATTCTTTATAAATATAACTTATAACTATATATAATAAAACTGAAAAGTAAATAAAACTTGATTAACTTACATATGCATGTGCATATATATTTATATATTGTACACAGTATCGAATAATTTTATGTGCGGACGACGACCGACAACGACCACTAAAAGAAGTTAGTGTAGTCACTCAAAGTTAATAACAAAAATTTTCGAGCGGAAATTTACACTTTCAAAAAGCACTACATATGTTCAAACACTGACACTAATTTTAATTCCTACTAAAAAGTCTACACAAAAAAGATTTACGCAAAGTTCCACCTCAAATGTCGACGAAAAGGAAGCAACACGAATGAAACAACTTGACACATGAATCCCACCAGCCCATTTCCAAACTTTTCCCAGTGAACAACACCTGAAAATGTGTTCAACCTGAATGTGTGCGCTGAAAAGAGACGACTGCCCATTGAAGTGCAAAACATATGATCACGTTAGAGCGCGCACATATACTCACACACACACTACTGCAACGATACTCACTGCGAATATCTACACCGATTCGGACACGACAACTCACCATCCTGCCCGGAATGCCCAGGTGAAGATGAGGATACGGAGCACGCAGTGTTTTACTGCACACGTTTCACGGCATGGAGAATTACTCTGCCAAGTCCGTCATTACTCCTCGACCATATGTTACGGTTGGAAGAAAATTGGATGGCAATATGTTCTTTCGTAACAACTCTACAAAAAGAGCTGCGGAGAATAGAAAAGCTAAGAAGAGCAGCAGAAGCAACAGAAGCATCAGAAGCAGCAATACAAGAAGCATAGCATGAATTGCTAACCAGCCCCGCGAAGTAATACCTAACGGCAGTCCCGCGGGGAGAGTGGTTGAAGTGTGTAGGGTGTGTGTTTAGTACGTAGGCGTATTCCTGGCATCGAGTACTCAGGTTTGCGAATCGTGCATGCTAGTAGCACTCGGGCTACTAGTATCTATGAAGATTACACATCCCTGGCGCAATCCAAAAAAAAAAAAAAAAAAAAAATACTCACTGCGATGTTTTGAATAATTGTTTTGAATATTGCTCAGCTTCAGGACAACGCAGGAGGATGTTTTATATCTTAAATGAATAAGGGGAATATTTACTAAACTCATCTACTTTTTATTTTTCAATCCGATAAGCCATTACTGAACTAGGTCTGTATAATTAGAATTTTCCTTACAGATATACAGTTTTTTGACTATTTTGTAAGAACCACGTTATATTCGGGGATAAAAAGTATCCTAGGTCCCGACATAGAACATAAGCAATCACTATATCAAGTTTCATCAAAATACGTCTAGTAGTTTCCGCGTGATGCGTGGTCTAGCACTTTTTATTCTGCAGTTTTATTATATGTAGAGATGTACTCAGCATTTATTATCGTCCGTAGGATCTTAGATTGCTGTCTTTGGTTATATTAATGTTTGATTTTTTGGATGTGCCCCATATTTGTGGCCCATAGGTCCATATAGGTTATAGCTTATAGAGTTGCTTGTGTATAGTTTCTAATCCTTACACAGAAGCCAGTACAGTTGCATACCTAAATTTTACCTTTATATGGTTGCGTTTTTGTTCAATGTGATGTTTCCATGTTAATTTGGAGTCCAAGTATATTCCTAAGTATTTGGCTACTAGACTAATTAGGATGCGTTTTTTGTTAATTTTTAACGGTAAGGGTGTGAACTTTAATTTGTTGTGAAATTTACTTGCACTGACTTGTCATCATTTATTTTTACGTTCTAATGTTTAAACCATACCATTGCTTCGTCAAGGTATTTTTGAAGTTGAATTGTTGCAGTGTGAAGGCATTTGCCCGAATTAAGGAGAATTGTGTCGTCAGCAAACGTTGAAATCATAGAGGATGTTCTGTTAGGAGGGGGAATGTCAGCTGTAAAGAGGACATACAGTAAGGGTCCTAAGACACTGCCTTGTGGGACTCCGGCTTTCGTTGGGTATGAGTCTGAGGATTCGTTATTGTATTTAACGTAGAAAAGTCGACCAGTTAGATAGCTTTTAATTAAAAGGAAGAAGTCTTTTGAGAGCAGGTTCTCGAGTTTATGTAGTACACCAGCATGCCAAACCTTGTCAAAAGCCTTTGCCACTTCAAGAAATACTGCTGCGCAAAAACGCTTTTCATCCAGGTCTGTTGATATTTTGTTTATCACTTGGTGAAGTTGTTGAATTGTTGAGTGTTGCCTTCTGAATCCGAATTGGAACTCGTCAGGATGGGCGTTTATATAAAAGCTTCTCAAATACTTTGGAAAGAATGGGAAGTAAACAAATCGGCCTGTAAGAAGATGTTTTTGTTGCGTCTTTTACTAGTTTCGGTAAAGCAATTATTTCCACAAATTTCCACACTTTCGGAACGAATTTAAGACTTATTAAACTGCACAGGTTGCGTAGATATGCTACATTAGGAAGTTCCTTGAGCAACTTTCCTGTAAGTTTTTTCTGTCCATTTTATTTATCTTCACTTCACTTTATTTATTTGAATGTCACTAGTCCTGTGAGAGGGAAAATGTGGTAACTGAGCATTGTCTGCATCGTTTGAGAACGTCTTTTTTTAAACTAGTTTGCTAGAGCAGTAGCTTTGGCATTATTTGCTCGAGTCGTTCTATCTGCTTTTTTTTTGTGAGTGGATGATGTTTAGTCTGAGTTTTGAATGTTTTAGTTGTTTTCCACAGTAAGTAGTTTCTTTATGATGTTTGAGTCAAGTTTTTGGGGTAATTTGTCAAGTTATTATTCTGACAGGTTTTCCTTAAAGCCTTAACCTGCTTTAGGTTGGCTTTGTCTAAAGGTGACCTGGTTTCCCGTCATTTTTTCCAGAGTTTTCTTTTGTCTTGTATCTGTTTTCTTATGCTTGGCGGTGTAAAGATGTTTTGAGATTTAGGCTGAGTTATTGGTGTAGATTTGAAGGCTCCTTTCACTATCGTGTCACTAAAATATATAATAGATCTTTCAATGTAGTGGTCGGATTTGAATGGAATATTAGTCAGGAGGTTTGAATTGATGAATTGACTAATCGCACTCCAGTCCGTGCTTGCGACCCATACTTATGACACATTTTGTTCTTTGAAATTTAACCAGATAATAACGGCCCCTATTTAAGAAGCATATTGATACTTCAGGAAAACGCGCTCTATACAAGTGATTCAGACCGAAGTTTTCTAGTTCAGGCAAAATTATAACGAAACCGTCAGTTCATACTCAGAAAGAGCCAACGCTCTTGCGGCTTGCGACATAGTAATAGGGAAGTTCCAAGTAATAAATACTGTCACAACTGTAGGACCTGGACACACAACACGAACGAGTGCCGAAGACGACCAAATGTGAATAACAATGGAAATGGTTCAACATCCACATACCCCGCGAAACAAAGACCGATATCCTCCAATAGTCAAACTTTCAGATATTTAAATATCAACACAACACAAAATGTTGTATCATGTAGATATTGCAAAAATGTTTGACACTCCATAGACCAATGCAGGAAAAGACAGTTCAACACCGGTAGAAACACCTGTGGTGGTGGGAGTTACAACCCCTTTTTGGAAAACTCCACAGAACCTGGCCCGTCCAACACCCGCAGTCAGGTGAAGCGCATGCAGTAAGGTGTATAAGAAACAAAATTCAAATATTACAACCGATACAAGCAAACCGAACACAAAATACTCCAAACAAAAGTCTAGCAGATAATTATAGGCAAATTCCCCAAGGAAAAGATTCGCACACGCAGTATCAAATACAAAATCATAACCCTTTTTAATTCAAAAGGCGAACAAATAAATTTACTAAATCAAGAGGAAACCTCTCAAAACCAGAAATCGCACACACTGTATCAAATTTCTAAACCAACTAATTCGAAGTGCGATTCTAAACAGGAGGAAATTCCTCAACATAAAAGTCATCCATTGTCTTAAACTTCTAAGACTACCTATTCAAAAAGCAATTCCAATCAAAGTGAAACTCATGAACATAAAAGTCGTTCAATGCCTCATATTTCTAATTTTACTAGTTCGAAAGTCTATTCTGAGTACCCAAACCGAGAGAATTTATCTCAAAAACAATTTGAAAACGAAATTAACAAGAAACTTATGTCTAAACCAAATGCATACAAAAAATCGAGACCCATCTCAAACCCCTATTTTAAACCAATTCCTAAATCAATCTCTGAACCCTGACCAGAGACATCTATCCTAAGCAAATAGTCAACACCGGATAATAAACAGAGCATGCAGTTTTAAAAGCGAAATGAAAATAACCTGCAAGGATACTAACGACAAATTCAATATAATGCTCCTTGATACGGGCGCAAGTCTCAGCCTGATACATGCAGATACAGTCACCGAATTAATCGGCATTAGCGGTACGCCTACAACAACACTAGGTACTATATTTGAATATATTATAGAAAACTCCAGGTCAAAAACTCAAACAATTATTTCACATAGCATTTTAGGGGTAGATTTCTTCAAAAAATTTAACGCAATTTTAAATTACAGAGACAATACCCTCATTTACTATTTCAAACGAAAAAGATATATAATAAATTTTTTGAACGCACGAAATTCGATATCCATTCCAGCAAGAACCGAAAAACTAATACGATTTGGGCCAATCCAAGACCGATCAAAACAGATACATTTCTCTAAAGAAATTTTAGATTATTTTAGTTTATACTTCTTTTGCTATCACGGAACCAATAAATGGGTTCGTATATATGTATATCAGTATTGAATGCTAATAATAAAGAAGTGATACTGCAAAATCTGAATCTAGAGTTGGAAGACATACATGATTATCACGTCCATAATGTGAACCCGTTGAGCACAACACCAATGATAGATGAGAGATTAGAAAAAACTAAAAATCAACACCAATCGAATCGTTTAAACAACGAGGAAAAGAGTGCCATAGAAGAAATATGCCGTGAGTACAATCATTTGTTCTTTCTCGAAGGAAAATTAATTTATATTTAAATTAAATTAGTGAACAATTTGATAATCCTTGCTAAATATGCCTTGCAAATGTGGACTTAAAGTTGACAAAGTTGTTTCAAAAATTCAATGTGTTGTGTGCAAGGTTTACTACCACTTACATTGTGTAAATTTACAGAATAGTGATAGTGAATACATGAAAAAAAATAACGTTCCCTATCACTGTGCCGCTTGTGATCAAGACAGACGTAATTGTCTGCGCTCTCCACCACCTTCTCTTCAAAAACGGAAACAAGTGTATGTCAAGGCACAAATACCTGTCGATAAATTACTTCTGTCACCCACCAACAATTTAATACCTCAATCTGTTGATATAAACATCAATTATCCTGCTGAGATCACACTTGTGGACCTCTACAACGAAATCACTGCGTTGATGGAATTAAATTCCAATGCTTTGCTGCGAGGGCGTAGTTATTATGCTACATTATGTTACACCCCCTCTTAGACTTGTTCGTCCCGAACAAGTGCGTCCTCACTTCGTCGGTCTACATGAACCACATGAACCACATGAACCACATGAACCACATGAACCACTTTCATTTTGGCCCTTGGTCCTCGCTGGATGCGGTAGACAACATCGTTGATGCGGGTTACTATTCTGTAGGGACCCTCCCAGTTCCGCTGCAATTTAGGTGATTTCCCCTTTTGGCGATGGGGATTATACTGCCACACCAGATCTCCTTTCTGGAATCCTGACGTTGTTGCCTTGGCATCATACCTGGTCTTCATGCGGTCGCTCGTTATCTTAATCTGGCTTCTGGTCCTTTGGTGTATGTCTCTAAGCCTTTCCCTAAGGTCCGCCACGTACTCTTCTTCATTTCTGGGCTCATTGGTAGGAGATCCAAATTTCACCTCACTGGGTAAACGAGCTATTCCACCAAATAAGATTTCGAACGGCGTATGTCGAGTAGTGCTATGCACGGCACTTCTATAGGCCATCAAAAACAAGGGAATCTGCCGGTCCCAATCCCGTTGGTAGTCACCTACGACCTTCGAGAGATGTTCGTCCAAAGTCCTATTGAAACGCTCCACCATACCGTCCGACTGTGGATGGAGCGGGGTTGTCCTTGTCTTTTTGATTCCGAGTAGTTGACACATCTCTTGGAAGATTCTTGACTCGAAGTTCCGCCCTTGGTCAGAATGCAATTCCAAGGGCACACCGAATCTGCTAACCCAATTGTAGACGATCTGCTCCGCCACGGTTCTGGCTTCCTGGTTAGGGATCGGAAACGCTTCCGGCCACTTACTGAAGTAGTCCATCACTACGAGTATATACCGATTACCATTGTCGGTTTCCGGAAAGGGCCCTGCGATGTCAATGGCGATTCGTTCGAAAGGTGCTCCCACGTTGTATTGGTGCATCTTACCTCGAGTTTAGATTCTCGGACCCTTACTAGCTGCACACACGTCGCATTTTCTGCACCAGCCTTCAATATCTTCCTTCGCTTTTAACCAATAAAAACGTTCCCGTACCTTTTCTAGCGTCTTATTCACTCCCAAGTGGCCTCCGGACGCCCCGACATGCATTTCCTGTAACACCTCCTTGACCCTCGTTTGCGATACGACAAGCTGCATTACAAACGACTTTCCGTCGGAGGATTCCCATTTTCTTCTCAGAACACCTTCTTGGACATGGAGGGAGTCCCACTGCGCAAAATATGCCTTTAAGGTCGGGCTTCTGTGAGAGATGTCCTGATGATCCGGTTTCTCCATGTCCTCCTTCCAATCCGTTCTGCATGGTCTCCGGGACAGTGCATCCGCATTAGAGTGGAGTTTTCCTTTATGATGCTGTATTTCGTAGTCGTAGATTTGCAGCCATTCGATCCATCTTGCGACCTGACCCTCAGGACTCTTAAACTGTAATAGCCATTTTAAGGCTGCATGGCCTGTGCGAAGAACGAACTTTCTCCCATAAAGGTATTTGTGGAAATGCTTCGTAACCAAGATCAAAGCTAGAAGTTCCCGCCTTGTCACGCAGTAGTTCCTTTCTGGCTTAGAGAGCACCTTGCTGAAGTACGCGACCACCTTCTCTTGGCCATCATGCACCTGGGAGAGTACGGCTCCTACCCCGACATTACTAGCATCTGTATCTACAATGAGCGTTTCCCCGGGAGTGGGGTAAGCTAGTATCGGGGCATCGCATAGCCGTTGTTTAAGTGCCTTGAAGCTCTTCTCGCACTCAATTGACCAGTTGAATTGTTTTCCCTTTTCCGTCAACTGGTGTAGGCTCTTTGCGATGCCGGCAAAATCCTTCACGAACCGTCTGTAGTAGGTGGCTAGGCCCAGGAAGCTCCTTAGTTGGTGTTTATCCTTGGGGACTGGCCAGTTTTTCACCGCTTCTACCTTCTCTGGATCGGTTCTCACTCCTTTCGCTGAAATTATGTGCGCCAAGTACTTGACTTCCGCTCTAAACAGGGCGCACTTCTTGGGGTTGAGCTTCGGGTGGGCACTTCGAAGCCTCTGAAACACATCCCTTAGATTGTCTCGGTGTTGCGCAAACGTTTTTCCTACGACGATGACATCATCCAAGTATACCAAACAGGTTTTCCATGTTAACCCTTGCAGGACACATTCCATCAATCGCTCGAAAGTCGCCGGAGCATTGCACAGCCCGAATGGCATTACCGTGAATTGCCATAGCCCATTTCCTGCGGTGAAGGCGGTTTTCTCCCGGTCTTCTGGATGGATCTGTACCTGCCAGTAGCCACTCTTCAAGTCGAGAGTGGAAAACCATCGGGCTCCTGATAGTGTGTCTAGCGTGTCGTCAATCCGTGGCAGAGGATAGCTGTCTTTCTTGGTGACGTAATTGAGCTGCCAATAGTCCACGCAGAACCGCGTGCTGCCATCTTTCTTCTTAACCAGTACAACCGGTGATGCCCACAGACTTTTGGAACTTTCAATCAGACCTTCTTTCTCCATTGCCGACACCATCTCTGTAACTTCTTTCTGCTTTGCCAATGGAAGGCGCCTAGCAGGCTGACGAATTGGTCTAGTATCACCAGTGTCTATTCGATGTTGTACCAGGTGTGTTCGGCCGTATTCTCCGTCCTGTGAGGCAAATACATCAGCGTACTCATTGATAAGATTCTCTGCCATAGTTCGCTGCTTCTGATTCAGCTCACTGGACTGGAGAATCGTCTCTCTCGTTTCCGATGTCCAAGGTGATGGGAGAGGTTTCGGAGCATCACGTTCAGATATTGTTGCGACGGCGGTAATCGGCGTGCATTTTCCAGTCACCTCCCCTCGCCTTAGTTTGACAGTGTGTGGTCTCGCGTTCAAAACTCTCATTGGAACCATGGTGTTCTTTGGTTCGACTAACGTCTTTCCCACGATGTAGTCTTGAGAATTCTTCTCTGGGTCTGGTTCTACTATGTAGAATCGGTGGCTCCCAAGATCACCTTATAGCTTCGTCCAAATGATTGTTTCTGAAGACGGTGGCAAAACTTCGTCTTTGCTGATGACCGTCCTGAGAGTTACGGCATTCTCGTTTCCGTACACCAACGGAATCTCCACATTTCGATGCCTCAGTACTTGCATCCCGATGTCCAAAATTACTTCATTTGCTTTCATGAAGTCTATTCCGATGATGCACTCGTCGCATATATTTGCCACCAGAAACCTTCGCCATTTCCCCTGTTGGAGTCTTCAGGCAGTAGCTGTTGGTGTTGTGCAGCCATGAGCTTCTGACGATATCTCTTCTTACAATGGAGGCGGTGGCACCTGTGTCGATGGTGGCTACGCACTTCTTCTTGTTGATTAGTGCCTCCACTGTCAGACTCTTGTTACCCCGTTTGGTTTGCGAAACTTGAATGGTGGTCCTGGGGGCCTCGATTCCAGTAACCAATTTCTGCCCCGCGAAGTTGGTCCTTACGCATTTCCCGACTGCTGGTTTTTGGGAAGTCTGACTGACAGGATGGATGTTATCACCGCCAGATGCTTCCTCTCTGCTTCTCCTACTTCCGCAATGTGGACAATTTCCTCGTCTAGGTGCACTTCTGCACTGCCGTTGTAGGTGTCCGGTTTGGTTGCAATTCCAGCAACGGATTTGACTTCCGCGAGCTTTGTCTTCATCCATGATGGCTGTTCTCTGGCATGAGCATTCCACGACGGACATTTCCCTGACACGGTGTATTCCCTGGTATGCTTGGTCCGCAGCTTTTCAGCCATCCTTACAGCCATTTGCAGTTGTCTGTCCTCTATGGCCTGAATAAAAGCTTCCAACGCCATTTCGTTGATAAGCTCCTCACCGGCTTTAGGGTATGAAAGGTGGGCTAGTCGCTCTATATCCGCTTGCAACTGTTGGAGCGTTTCTCCCCTTTTCTGGACTCGACTACGTAGCTGAACCCTGTACACTTGCTGCATGTGTTCATTCCCAAACCGCATCTCGATAGCCTGAACCAGAGAGTCGTAGTTCTGCTGTTTATCTTCCGGGATGGTCTGCAAGAGCTCCGCAGCTGGACCACTCAGTGCAAGCGTGAGTGCAATAGACTTCTCTTCATCATCCCAGCTTGCAACTGTTGGAGCGTTTCTCCCCTTTTCTGGACTCGACTACGTAGCTGAACCCTGTACACTTGCTGCATGTGTTCATTCCCAAACCGCATCTCGATAGCCTGAACCAGAGAGTCGTAGTTCTGCTGTTTATCTTCCGGGATGGTCTGCAAGAGCTCCGCAGCTGGACCACTCAGTGCAAGCGTGAGTGCAATAGACTTCTCTTCATCATCCCAGCTTGCAACTGTTGGAGCGTTTCTCCCCTTTTCTGGACTCGACTACGTAGCTGAACCCTGTACACTTGCTGCATGTGTTCATTCCCAAACCGCATCTCGATAGCCTGAACCAGAGAGTCGTAGTTCTGCTGTTTATCTTCCGGGATGGTCTGCAAGAGCTCCGCAGCTGGACCCCTCAGTGCAAGTGTGAGTGCAATGGACTTCGCTTCGAATTGCCTTTTATAAATTGGCCATGATGTTTGACCATCGAAGATAGGAGGCTGCATCTCCTTTCTTCTCAGACCGTCAGTGGAATATTCCCGTGCTTTCTGTCTCTTCACGTTCCTGAGTTCCTTAGTAAGATTTTCGACTTGCTTTTCTACTTTTTCGAACTGAGTCTCTATCTTCCCGAACTGAGTTTCATGCTTCTCAAAGTTTTCATCGAATCTAGTTTCGACTTTTTCGAGTTGCGTCTCGACCTTCTCGATTTTCTCTTTGATCGCTTCGAATTTGAATTCCAAGTTCTTGTTTTGCTCATCAAGTTTGCTTTCCAGAGCATCTAGAGAATTCTTTTGTTCGTCCAGCTTAAGTTCTAGAGAATTCTTTTGTTCGTCCATTGCTTTCTTTTGTTCGTTCATTGCTTTCTTTTGGTCGTCCAGCTTAAGTTCTATAGAATTCCTTTGGTCTTGTATTGCTTTCTTTTGTTCGTCCATGACTAACTTAATTTGCAGGAGCAGACTTGTTATACCCGGGTCGGCTCCTGTACTTGCTGGTTCCTCTTCCACGTCAAACTCTACGTCATGCGGATTTTCACCTTCCTGCATTACTGCTTCTTCCAAACGATTCAGTAGGGCATCTTTTCCCTCACTTGTGTCAAGGTTCCGCTTACTGAGTTCTGCCTTTAATTGAGTTATAGTTAGTTTTCCCAATTTGCGACCCATTTGGCGGAATTAATTAACTCAACACAGAAATGTTTTTTTTTTGTTGTGCAATTTCACACCACAGAATAAGTTTTATCCCGCTTCTGACACCTATGTAATATGCGAGCCACGGCTCGAGTAGATAAAACGATATTCTGTGAATTTTATTTCTTTATTTTCTAGTCTATAGAACAGTTCAAGTTCACACTATACTATTCTTCGCAAATTCTTTTCTTACAAGGTCTCTTTCCTCTCAAATCACTTTATCTCCTTTCAATTACTTAATTCACAAATCCAAACTAATTACTTTTTTTCTTGTTCACTCTCAACTTTTACAACTTCGCCCGTTATCACTTTTCTAATCTCTTCGCCACGGTTTTAAAACTACTGCACCCTTTCGATCGCCATCTGTCCTTATATAGCAGAAGTTTCTGATAGCAAGAAACTTCTAGTAAATTCTTCGACCACTGGAAAAATTCTGTTGTAATAATTCCAAGATGTCAATCATTTCTTGCAGTTATAATTCTTTCTTATCCGTGATATTATCCGTCTCTTTCTAGACATGAACTGTAGAGACTTAACCGCAGACACGAACCTCGAATGAAAGGACACTTTGGAATGGGCTGGAGGAGCGTAGTTATTATTCTACATTATTGTAGCATAATTTTAGGAGATGTTACAATATCATTACATTTTGCCATTATGCATATTGTAACATCCCCTAAAATTATGCTACAATAATGTAGAATAATAACTACGCTCCTCCATCCCATTCCAAAGTGTCTCTTCATTCGAGGTTCGTCTCTGCGGCTAAGTCTCCACAGTTCGGATAATATCACGGATAAGAGAGAACAAGTGAGAATTGTAACTGCACGAAATGATTGTCATAATTTTTAGGGATTTTGTTTTTATGTATTTTTGTTTTTGGTCGAAGAATTTGCTAGAAGTTTCTGGCTATAAGAAACTTCTGCTATATAAGGACAGATGGCGATCGAGGGGGGGAACCGTGGCGAAGAGATTGGAAAAGTGATAATGAGCGAAGTTGTAATTTTGTTATAAAATGAAAGTTGAGAGTTAATAAGAAGAAGTAATTAGTTTGGATTTGTGAATTAAGTAATAGAAAGGAGATAAACTGATTTGAGAGGAAAGAGACCTTGTAAGTATAATAATAATATAATAGTATATAATAATAGTATAGTGTGAACTTGAATTGTTCTATAGACTAGAAAATAAAGAAATAAATTTCACAGAATATCGTTTTATCTACTCGAGCCGTAGCTCGCATATTGCAATATATAGATCGTCTGCGTAGAGAGAATGGTCTATACTTTTGAATTTACAAATAATTGCGCTTAAGTAATGCTATAATAAAAAGGATCACCGATAGGGGCGAACCTTGAGGTATGCCGCTTTTAAATCATGTACATTAGAAAGTGTGTTATTTACTTTAGATCTGAATTTTCTATTTGTTAAAAATGCTTTTATGTAGTTGTACAATTTCGGACCGATTTTCCATTTGTATAATGTATTTAATATGATATGTGAGAAGACTTGGTCAAAAGCTTTCTCAAAGTCAATCGAGATTAAAGAGACATGGCTTTTTGGTGAAAGGGCTGATGCGATAAATTCATCAATGTGGAGTAGAGAGTCAGTAGTGCCACGACCATGCTTAAAAACAACTTGGCTTGGGTTGATAAGATTATGCCTTTCAGCGAACCATAGTAATCTTTTGGAAACAATCAGTTATAGCTGTTTTCCATGCCTGTGGTATAATTCCTTTATCGAATACTAGGTTAAAAAGTGAAAGGATGCGATTCTTAACTTCGATAGGAGCATTTTTAATCATAGGATAAGATAACCTGTCATGCCCAGGGGTTTTATCCTTGACAGAGCTGAGCGAACTTTCGAGTTCCAAGCTGTTTATAGGCAAATCAATTAATTTAGCAGTTGGAGATTGTGCATAATCAAAGAGTTTCTTATTTAATATTATCCGTTTCGAGTCGCAAAATTCCCGGGAGAAATTAGAATCCTTAGAGTAGGTTGACCAGCTTTTGGCAAAGTGTTCCGCAATTTGGAATGAATCAGTGATAGGTCTTGAGTCTGATATTATTACTTTTATTGAGGAAGGAACATCGGTATCTGTAAGTGTTTTAATATCTGTCCATATTTTTTTAATAGGGGTATTAGAGTTTAGATTGGAAGTGAACATTTGAAAACTCTCCTTTTTTGATTCCTTAGCTTTTATACCGAATAGTACGTTAGCTTTGCGGTACTTAATTAAGTTGGAATCATTGGGGTACTTCAAAAATAATCTCCATAAAGATTGCTTATTCTTTCGTAAGATCGCAAGTTCAGGGTTCCACCATGGTACCATCGCTTTAATAGGTTTGTGTTTGGTCTGAGGAATAGCTAAGTTAGCGGCATATCGAACACTTTTATTGATTGTGGCTGCTTCTTTGTTGACGTTTGAGGATGGATGGTAGTTATTGAGAAAAACAAGAGCATTTTTTTGGAAAAGTCTCCAATCTGCACGAACGAAACGAAATTTAGGGGTGGGAGAGGAGTAACTATTTCGTGGACCAAGGTTAACATTAGTTATAATTGGGAAGTGGTCACTTCCGTACAAGAAGTCTTTTCTTTCCCAGGTTTTATTGGGTAATAAGAGAGGTGAGATCAGGATAGGTAGGTAGGTAGGTAGGTAGGTGTGGTAGTGACAGCATGCTATGCTGAAACATGATTAGCGCAGAGGCGCCGTTTTAATACCACAACTCAAGTGACCTAAATTGTTGTAGAAACTGACGTTGGACTTGTGGGAAAGGAGAGAAAAGATTATTTAAAGCCACCCCGTGGCATTGAGGAAACTGATGATGTCCCCGATGCTTGTCTCCGCTAACTCACTAATATTATCAAAGAGGTGTCTGTCAAGTATACGGTGTCTGACCCTACTAAGGGCCGGACACTTACAAAGGAAGTGAAGGATTGTTTCAGGCTCGTTGGCCATATTGCAGCTACGACAATGTGCATTAAAAGTAGTGCCCAGTCTGGCTGCGTGGACCCCTATGGGCCAATGGCTAGTGCTAATTGCCAGAACTCTAGCAATAACTGCCCGGTTTCTGTTTAATAGCTCTTGTGTTCTGCGCCAGTTATACTTGGGCCACATCTGCCTGGATATGGCACAGTTCTGCAACCCTCGCCATCTATTACCAGCATCTGCAAGGAAATGAGCAAAGATTCTACCCTTAAGGGCCCCTAACGGAATGTTGACATCCTCCGCACGGGAGCAGTCAAGGGCAGATCCCTGCCTCGCCAATTCATCAGCCCTTTTGTTTCCGTCAATGTTACTATGACCAGGCACCCAGAAGAGGCTGATCCTAGACCGATGACCGAGTGTGGCAAGCTCTTCCTTGCATTGTTCAACAAGTTTGGAGGAGGAAGCCGCAGATACGATGGCTTTGATAGCGGCCTAGCTATCAATGAAAATGGCTATGGTGTTAAGTTGTATCGATGTATGTTTGAGGAGACGGCACGCCTCTCGTACAGCAAGAACTTCCGCCTGGAATACGCTGCATGAATTGGGAAGATGGAATGAACTAGAGATATTGAGGGATTCAGGAAAGATTCCCGCCCCAGTCCATTTTCGACCCGTCAGTGAAAATGGTTGTTTTGAACTCGTTAGTCACCGTGCCACATTTCCATTCCGCCCTGGAAGGTAATCTCACAGTGACATCATTTCGAAAGTTCACCCTGAGAATTATGTAGTCGGTCGGATTAAGGATGCTGTTGTGGCCGTAGAGACTATCGCACCAGCTACCTGTTTCTCTTAATCTAACCGCACTACATGCTGATATGTACTTTATATGAAGGTCGAGTGGTATAAGGTGAAGGATTACGTTCAAGGCTTCAGTTGGGCATGTTCTCATCGCCCCTGTAGCACATAGAGCCGCAGTCCTTTGTACTTTGTTGATGAGTTTTGTAATGTATGCTTTATTTACCGCCAGCCACCAAACTAGCGATCCATAGGAAAGAATAGGGCGCACCACCGCAGTATACATCCAAATGACCATCTTGGGACGGAGTCCGCATTTCTTACTGAATGTTTTGCTACAAGCATAAAAAGCCACATAGGCTTTCTTTACTCGCTGTTCAATGTTAAGCTTCCAGCTTAATTTAGGGTCAAGTACCACACCTAGATGATAACGAGAGTAATTGGTTATTAAGCCGTGGAGGCGTGAAAGCCGGTATTTTTGATTTTGTGGTAAAGAGCATCAGCTCAGTTTTGCTCGGATTAACGCTAAGTCCACATCCAGTGGCCCATGTGCTAATCTTATCCAAGGTACCTTCCATAATCTCACTGATCACAGAAGGAAACATCCCCGATACCAACACTATCACATCATCCGCATACGCGACAACCTTGACTCCGTCTCGTTCAAGCCTACACAGAATTTTGTTGATTACCATATGCCAAAGAAGAGGAGAGATAACCCCACCCTGAGGAGTTCCCCTTACAACGGATATGGTGGAAACACTATTACAGCTTCTATAGATCGGAACTAGCCAAGGGACCACCTGATCCAGTGTTTTTTGCAGCATTACCGGGAGTATGCCGTCAAGTCCAGCCGATTTATAGGGAGAGAAGCTTTAAATGGCCCAAGAGGTATTAACCTCTGTAATTGTTGTCTTAATGTCATTCCAAGATGAGGATTGCACATCTTGAGGACAATTTGAGTGAGTAAACTCATTTTTGCACCGTGGAAAGTGAGTTTGCATTAAAAGCTCCAGAGACTCGCTAGAGGAATCCGTCCAAGTCCCGTCCGGTCTTTTGATAAAGGACGGACTGGAGTGTTCCTTGGATAGGATCTTACTCAGTCTGGCAGAGTCCTTAATGGTTTCAATGGACTGACAATAGTCCATCCAAGCCAGAGACTTGGCCCTTTTAATGGATTTCTTATATTCTTTTAGGCAATCTTTATATGGTTGCCAAAGCTTATGTCGATAGCAGACATTGAAGATTTCTCTGGTAATCTTCCTAAGATTAGAAAGATCTTCGTTCCACCATGAGGGAAATTTTTTCTTACTGAATTTAATAGGGCACGAAACCTTAAAAGCCGTACCCATGGCTTTTTCTAGGGTTGTGATCTTATCGTCAAGCTCCTTGACTGATTCGATTTTCGCGCCGGGTGTTCTGTGAAGTTTAGATTTGATAACCTGACCAAATTTGCACCAGTCAATTCTCTTAGGGTTTCTAAATGGCTTAGGTGCCCCGACCTCGAGGCTAACATTAAAGATTATCCATTTGTGATCAGACAAAGATGGACGATCGGATACCCGCCAATTAGTTACTCTAAGGTTGTCAATATTGGTCTTGAGTGTAATGTCCAAGACTTCCTCCCAACCTCTGAAATTATCTGAACTCGGAAAGTCAAAAGTTGGTTTGTTACCCACATTACAGACAGAAATGTTGGACATCACAAGGAAATCGAATAAAGACTCACCGCGTTTGTTGATTTCAGAGCTGCCCCATAGCGTATGTCTGGCGGTGATGGACTGGACAAGAAGAGGGGGTCCTGGCAAACTTGGTCTTTTTTTTGCCGCGCGATTGGTCTCATATAGAGACCTGTTGCGCTTGTTTGCAATGGGTACCTTCTTTTTCTGTTGTTGTTTTTCAAGGTATGCGATGTTCTCATGGACCATAGCTTGGTACTTAACTTTGTCCGCTGCATCTTTCTCATGAACGCAGTCGGCCGCTTCATTTTTGGCAATCTTGTCGAGAATGAAACGAGCCATATTATACTTGCCTTTGACGATTTTTTCTTGTTAGGCGAACCGTTGCCACTAACCTTAGTGGAGTTGATTGCCGTTTTTACAGTGCGTTCTGTTGTTAACTTGTGAGCCGCCCCCTGTGCACCAGAGGGAGTACTGCTAGTACTGGCTGCGGCTGAGGGAAAGACTGTCGACTCCTGACTGGAGGCCAACAATTCGTCTTCAGATGAGGGGCCAATATCTGGCGTCCTCTCGACCTTGTTTTTTTCGCTTTTTTTTCTTTTTTTCTTACGTTTTTTTCTTTATTTGGATTCATTTTTTGGTCCCACGAGTAAGTCCGGAAAAGAGAGTCCATCCTGGCAGAGCCGACATACCAGGATAAGGAATTTATACTACCGACCTCTCCAGGGCATCGATAGGGACCGTTAACGACCAGCACCTTTAATCACCTGCTGGCCACGAAACCATGGGCACGGGTACCTCAACACCTTGGCTTAAGTGAGATTTATGGTTTACTCCAACCTCGTCCTAATGGACCACAGCGCACGATTGAAGCATGCGTGTAAATCCTTAGCTGACACTAAACACCCGAAAGGTGAATAGCCATTTCCGGCGGGCGCCCACGGGGAGGACCAAGGACGAGGATTTTGCCCGGAGGTGAGATCAGAGTTAGGTCCACGTGCGTAAAGGTGCCATGTGTTGGAAAATAAGTTGGTCTACTGTCGTTTAGAATGGCTAATTTCGAGTTGGATAAGAATGTTTCAAGTTCCTTCCCTCTGGTGTTGACAGCTGTGGAGCCCCAGATAGGGCTCCATGAGTTAAAGTCCCCCGTTAGAATTACTGGTGTAGACAGCAATCCTAAAATGTTTTCTAAATCACTTGCAGAGAAATGTTGGGCTGGATGAATATAAAGAGATAATATTACCAGTTTTATATTAAGTTGGTTTTCGACAGCTAACAAGGAGATATTAGAGTTTATTTGAACAATTTTGTGAGGGATGGGCTTGTGGATGAGAAGACCTGTGCCTTGTTTAGATACTGAGTGATTGGAGAAGTTGTGAAAATAGGCTTCGTATTGCCTTTGGGCATTGACCACTGTGTTACATAGAACATGGGTTTCTTGAAGGCATACTATGTGTGGATTGTTTTCTTTTAATAAGGTTTCTAGTTCATTGTAATTGTTGAGATATCCTTTAAGATTCCATTGAAGAATCCTAAGGAGTGAGTTAACAGATTTAATAGTCTTTTGTGCAGTATTGGTAGAACAATACTGCTAAAATTCAGTAGATGGTATTAATATTGGTTGCTTGTTTTGACTCTGTCGCCCCGAAGTCGAACCACTCGAATCTCGCGAGAGATTATACTTCCTTTACTCAAGGGCGATTGTCGCATCTGTACCAGCGAAACTATCAACGCTGGGATTCAGTACATTTTTGTCTACAGAAGGGCCTCTGGTCTCTAAGACTTGATTCACTATAGCTGTTATTAGTGCGTCTAATTCACGGGTTGATCCAACTTTCTGACTAGCGTCTGTATGGGACGTTGTCGACTGGACCGAAGTATTCGGGTTAGATTCCATTGTGGTCTTGGACATATTTCGATTTCGCAGATTGCCCACTCGAGGAGGAGGGTTAGGATTAGCGTTTGCGGATTGGTTATATTATGATGAGTCAGAACGGAAGTCCGGCATATTAAAAGATTTTTATTTAGCTTTCTCAATTAAGTATTTCGAATTTGCGAACAATTCCCAAAAAAAAATTTTCTATATTTAATTGTTTGATTTAAATAATTCAGATCGTAGGAGTTTATACTTTTTGTATTTTTTGATCGCTGTATGTTTTCTCTTAATCTTTTTTCTTTTAATATTTGCTAATTTAATTCAAATATATTTTCCTTAAAAGTTGTCCCTTTTGATATTATTGCTAATTTAATTCTAATACATTTTCCTTAAAAAGATTTTCTTTTGATATTATATAGTCTGATTTCAATATATTTGCGATTTTATACTTGATATATTTTCCTTACGCTTATTTTTCGTATTTTTAAATTTTGGTATAGTTTCTCTTAACCTCTTTTTTTTCTTTAATATTTGATAATTTAATTCTAATATATTTTCCGTAAAAGTTTTCTCTTTTGATATTACATAATCTGATTTCAATACTTTTTCGATTTTATACTTTTGGTATATTTTGCTTACGTAACTAGTACTCGGATATTCCCACGCTGGTGCTTTGGATACCTCCCTTTTGTCCGCTAGGGCGGTGACGCGGGATCCTTGGTCACACGGCTAATGTGGTTCTCTTATGGTAGTTCCGGGTTTTCGATTTTAATGACGAGCACTGTCACTTATTGACGGCACTGGCTACTATATTCTTACCACTGTCACTTCTTAAGGGCACTGGGTGTTATACTTCTATCTCTGTCACTTCTTGAGGGCACTGGCTATTATATTTTTAGCTATGTCACTTCTTGAAGGAACTGGCTATTATATTTTTAGCTCCTTATATTCTTAATGTCACTGGACAGATATTTGTACGCTTTAGCATTGTCACTTCTTAAGGGTACTGGGTAATGTATTTTTAGCACTGTCACTTCTTGAGGGCTCTGGCTTTTTCTTTTTTCACAACTTTTGTAAGCGGAGTGGCAATATCAGTACTTGAGGGTACTGGCTACTGTTTTCCACAACTATGTATGTGTTGCAACTCTTTCATTAGTGCGTTAATATTTCGCCATCCAGGTAATATTCAATGCTCGGGCGCCAGTTAAACTTACTTCATTTAATTTAAAATAAATAAAATAATTCTTTATTTTTTGCTAGGAGCAGACTCTTTTTTGATAAACACCAGAACTACAAAATACCTTAATTCTAACTTCGGTGCATCGCTTGCATGCGACGGTGTTAGATGTTCAGGTGGAATATGAGAATCGAGTGCGCAAAACTCTATTCAACCTCCTCCCGCAAAGAACGAAAGGACTAAAAATTTAAATGAAGATGGCGAACATTTTTTAAGAGAAGAGTGGGTTTGCCCCACTTACAAAGAATACTATTGAACAAAAGAATACAAATTCTCATCGACATCGGTGCGAGCAGTAACTATTGTTAACCAGATATTTTTAATAATGAGATCATGCTGGACTAGCATGCAAAGTAAATGGTCATTAATCAATCATACCACGAGATACTAATATTAAACCAAGTAACTAGATTTTATGTCATACCCAACTTTGAGTATGAAGATTTAATAGAGACAAATTTACTAAATAAAGTAAATGCTCAACTCGACTTCCAAACAACTAGCAAAGTTCTTTTCCAAAAAAAAAAAGATATAGAGACAACAAATTTCTCAGTAAATAATGGCAAATACCAGTTCTTGAGAATGCCATTTGGGCTGAAAAATGGCCCAGCATCTTTCATCGCGCAATGGACAATATCCTTAGAGATTATGTAGGAAAAGTAATCCACGTCTACATAGACGATATTATTGTATATTTTCACAGTTTGGAGGAACACACTGAGCACTTGAATAAAATAATTCAAGTCTTATGTATGCAAACATGAAAATTTCTGTTGAGAAATCTATTTTGTATAAAGAAAAAGTTGATTTTCTTGGCTATGTTGTAGGACACAACCTCATCAAAACCAACCCAGATAAAGTGGTAACGATCAAGAAAAATCCTGAGCCTACGACTTTACGTCAACTCAGAAGTTTCTTAGGAATGATTGGTTACTATCGCAAATTTATAAGAAATTATACAAACATTGCCAAACCTTTAACCAAAATATCTCCAAAGTGAAAATGAGCAAGTGTCTACCCCCATGGCAAAAAAAAACAAACATTAAATTAGATTCAGACGCAGTCAAAGACTTGGAATTACTTAAAAGTCATCTAGTGGCAGAAACTACATTAACCCAACCCGGCTTCTCGAAGAAGTTAGTGTTGACTACAGACGCATCCAATGATGCAATAGACGCTGCCTTATCACAGGACGGTAAACCCATAACGTTCATATCTAAAACGTTAGGGAAAACAGAAAGAAACTCTGCGGCAAATGAGAACGAACTCTATGCCATAGTTTTTGCTTTAAAGAACTTAAGAAATTACTTACTTGGAGATTCATACAGATCACCAACCACTAAATGCACCTAAAATGGTTTACAAACCTGGAGCTACAAATGTATTGGCTGACACCCTATCCAGACAAAGTCTGAACCAACTTACTAACAAATCCTCTTTAACTACGCATCATTCTGCGGAAAGCAGTTATGAATATCAGATCGAACTAATTGATCGCCCAGTTAACCAATATAATCATATAAAAAGGTTTTGAAACTATACATTAATATTTTAAACCATTTCCTTCGAAAACAAGACATATTATTACTTGCAATAATGTTAATGATTTAGTACCAATATTCAAAAAAAATACATTAAAAAAGGATTAGTAGCAATATTTGCAACCCCAGAAACTATCTATGATATTAAAAATACATTAAAAGAACATTTTAAAAATAAATTTATTCAAGCAAAGTATTTTGCGTATGACTTTAGCAGCAAAGTCGACCAGGAATCAATTTTCAAAAATACACCTACGACAGCTCACAGAAACTTTCATGAGAATATGAAGCAAGTACTTGACAAGTATTATTTTCCTGGAATGTCATTTGAATTCCAGCAATTTGTACTGAAATTGCGAGAAATGTAATGTCAGTAAGTAAGACAGACATCCTAATAAACAACCAATTGATAAGGCGCCAATTCCCGTAAAAGAGGGAGAGTACATACATATCGATATTAAGTACTCTGAAAAAACTAAATTTCTAACATGCTTAGAAACATATTCTAAATTCTTGGCAGACATGAAATTGAAATTTTACAAACCTTTCCTTAATGTAAAAAACTAATTTGTGATCAGGATCCAACATTCACTTGAGCTTCCTTTGTAACATTGATACAAAGATCCAAAATTACCATTTATTACACTCCAGCCCACCACAGTACGACCAACTGTCAAGTGGAGTTAGTTAAGCGTATTTTAGGGGGTCTTTGGGAGGGGCCGGGCTCGCCAACATGAATGAGCGCTACCGAGACTTGACCGACGCTTATGGCCTCGCTCGAGTCCCGGCGGCGCGTGTGCACCATGTTGGCGACTGCCAGGCGCCCATCGACGCAATCGGGATGGTGACCAATCGAGAGATTGCTCATCACCCTGATTATATTTAATTTAGGTTAAGTAGCTTAGTTAGTTTTAAGTAGTTTTAGGTAGTTTTAAGAAAAACCAACCAATAAAGAGTCCAAGTTTTTAGCAAGATTCTTGGAAATTAAAAAACAGAGCAAACACAAAAATTGATAGAATTAAGGCCGAAAGGCAATATTTATAAGGATATAGTTAAGTTTAGAGTGCTCGTTAAGAGCCAGTACGCTAGATTAAGATAAATGTTAGTTTTAATTTAGATTTAATCATTTTTGTCTAGTATGTAAGTTTAAAAAAAGAATTAAATATAAATGAACTAAAAAGTAAAAAGTAACGGTCAAGTGGTACGCGTTCACAGCACCCTGCAAGAAATTGCCAGATGCTTAAAGAAAGAATTTAGAGGCCTAGGTAAAGCTGAAATATTTATCGACGAGCAGCTAAGGAATACAACAAACTCTGCAACTGAAAAGAAACCCTGTAGGTATTACTTAACAAAATAGCTCTTAACGAACTTCCTCTCAAATTAGCAATTGCAAAAGACAAAATGTTAGATACACATAACAAGAAATGAAAGTCAAGAGAAGTGGAAACTGACGATATAATATACCAAAAAACCACAGGTGCCCATTGGGGAAAATTACAGATGCCCATTGGGGAAAATTACTACCAGAATATAAACCTCAGAAAGTAAAGAAAAATGTAGGCAATAAGGTAGAATTACAAAACAATAAGATTGTCCATAAAGATAATCTGAAATTTTAATTTCAGACAATGGACTTCATATTCATACTACTAATCCTCATCTTCACAGTTAATGCCGAGATCATCGTTTCGAAACCGATGACGTACTATTGTATGAAAATACATCAAGTATCTTTCATCTGACAAATTTAACATACATTCAAGATTTTCTAGACAAAACTAAACGAGAACTAGAACGAGACTATAGAAACAAGTTATGCCTACGAAACAAGTTATGCTGACTCACACAGAGATAACGGACTTGACCATAATTTTAACATCATACAAACTCTTTTAGATCAACTCATAGTATCACGCTGTAAACGAGCAATAGAAACAATAGGGACTATTTGGAAATAGATAGCAGGATCCTCAGATCATTATGATGAACTTACCATAGAAAATAAAATCAACGATCTAATTGCAAATAATAATAAACAATTTGTAACCAATTCCAAATTTGAAGCTATTAAGTCAGTTGAATATACCTTTAAAGATGATCTTATTACTGAAAAAAACAAACCAATAATTTTCGAATTACAAAATATAATCAACACTTAACTTTAACAAAATTAAGAATTTTAAATCTAGCCATTTTAAATATCAATGATATTAATAAAATTGAGAAAAACTAGCTAATTAAAACCTTCACCATAAGTGACTTAATTAATAGTTCGAATTTTAAGATTTTGCAGAAAGATAGAATCATTGTAATTTATTTTACCTATATATACCCCATCATTTATGAAAAATGTACGTTGTACGAAAGTAGGGCCATAAGTCAGGAAGATGGGAAATTAATTTTAAGTGAGGAAATTATCAAATGTAACAGTAATTTTATTAATGTAAAAATTTATAAGAAAGAACTAAACAAAATTTACGTTATTTTGTGAAATTAGAAAGAAGAAAAGTTTGTAACAAAATTAAAGAGAAAGGTCTAAACTTAGAAATAATCAAAGATGGTGCAATCCTACTCTATCTGGAGAACACATCGTGGATGACGAAATTTTAAATGAAGTCTACCTGTGAATTTTGCGATGGTACACAATTGTAGATGGTAAAGTTTACGAAAACTCAACACGCTTGATTCAAAACTATTTGGAGTCATACACGATCGACAAATGTGAGGTCGCACAGTATTTTGAGTCTCTCGATGACCAATTAAAATTTGACAGCATAAACATGTTGGAATCCTTACAGATCGAAGTTACTAAAAGCCCGATCATATCCACTCTAGGATTAATATTACTAATAAAACCCCATAACAGCATTTGTAATTATCTTTTATAGAAAGAGAACCCCTAGATTAACACCAGAACAACTCCTGGACCAAAGGGTAAAACGAATTCAAATGTTTGTGAGACAATACGAAGCTGCGGGGCAAGTTTTTTAAAGGAAAAGGGGAATTATCACATTGGTTCTCTAGCAACCAAATAAAAAAAAAAATTTTCAATAGCGATCAATCGAGAACCACATCTTATCTGACAAACATTGTATTACTTCAACACGAAATCCAAGGGAATAGGTTTTTGATAACGAACAACCTCTTTACCAACCTCATTATAGTGAACAAAAACAGCTGCGATAACACGATACAAATATGCATCGAAAACAACTATAAAAGAGGAAGCCACCAAAGCCCGATTCTCGCATTCCTACGCTGACTTTGACATGTCGTAATTCTGCAGCAGAGTTTACTTTAAGTGTATTGAAAAACGTTGTATTTAGTATTTTAAGTAATAACATTTTTTTTTGTTTTTCATAATTAAAAAGAACTAAACTTTTTAATTTGTAAATGTATAATATTTTAATTTAACTTTTTTTAATTTGTTAATTTCCTAGCACACACATAATAACTGCCTTCGAAAGAACGCTGTTTTTACGCCGAATTATTTGTTTTTTTTTTATTTCAAACAAAATAAACTACAGGAATTACAAATGTTTGTTTACACTGCGACTAGTTATGAAACTAACGAGCAGTTTGCTTTTCAATATTATTAGCGGGAGAAAAGTAAATGGCTAACAGTTTACTATTCTTAAGGTACATTATAATTGTAATTTGTTGTATGTTAACTTTTAATGACAGTAACAAGAGCATAGATGGGATTTAATCCATGCAAAGCGTTGGAGGTTAAGTACACTCCGAGCGCCTCTTTTCGCTAGTTGTTGTCGCTCTGTTACTATCTAGTAGAGTATGTGGTAAGTCCTGTCACGGTTGCCTTGCAAGATCTGACGGTCTTATAAGTTGCAGTCTCACGCCATATACGTTTAGAAGAATTGTTGCTTCCTCGTTAATATGCTCCTCAAGTCTCTTCTCGTGTGCTTTGGCCCTAGAGTTGATCTCTTCAAGAACAGTAGGAATGCCTAGGTCCCGATGGAGGTCGCTGTTTCTGATGTACCATGGAGCGTTCACAATACTTCGAAGGACCTTATTCTGGAATCGTTGGATGACTGCAATATTGGTCTGGCTGGCACATCCCCAGAGTTGAGCGCCATAGTTCCACAGTGGTTTTATGATCTGGTTATATAAAAGAATTTTATTAGTAATTGATAGTCCAGACTTCCTGCCTATAAGCCATTCTAATTTTCACCATTTAATGTCTAATTCTAGTCTTTTGATTTTAATATGCTCTTTTCAACGAAGCTTGGCATCTAGAGTCATACCTAGATACTTCGCTGTATTTGCATATGGTATTGTAGTGCCTGATATTGCTATAGGGGAGTACGAGATAGACTTATTTGTGAAGTCAGTATGTACAGATTTACTCGAATCCAGTTTTATACGCCATCTTTGAGTCCACCTGATAATTTGGTCTGCAGCAGCTTGCAGCTTTTGCGTCGATTCTAGCGTTGTGTCTCCCACAGCTAAGACTGCCGTGTCTTCGGCAAAAGTTGCAGTCTTGGTGTAGGGCATTGTAGGTAGGTCTTTAGTGTAAAGAAGGTATAACAGAGGTCCGAGGACGCTTAATTGAGGAACTCCGGTTTCGACCTTCACTAGATTAGAGTAGTAGTTTTCTTGTTATATGCAGAAGTATCGCGATGTTAAATAAGACTCCATTAGGTGGAAGAACTGTTCTGGTAGGTACACTTGTAGTTTATTGAGTAGACCTTCATGCCATACTCTATCGAAAGCCTGTGCTACGTCTAAAAAAATTGGAGAACATACTTTTTTTTCTTCTAGTGCTCTTTCGATTTCAGTTGTTATTCTGAGAACTTGTTCTATTGTGGAGTGTTTGCTTCGAAAGCCAAACTGGTGATTTGGGATTAGGTTTCTCGACTCTACGATTGGTTTGAGATGCTTAAAAATCAGTCTTTCAAACAACTTTGATGTTGAAAGAAGTAGAGATATTGGTCTATATGAGGATACCTCGTGAGGGTCCTTACCTGGTTTAGGGATCATTATCACGTCAGCTACTTTCCAGACACTTGGTACATGCTCAAGGCTAATTGCTTTATTCCTTAACCGCAAGAGTTTAGCTAACCCTTTGTTTGGCAGTCGCTTCAGGACTTCCGCAGTGACCAAGTCAAAACCTGGAGCTTTTCTGTCTTTTAATCGCCTTATCTCATATTTTAACTCATGCATTTGAATCGGAGGAATCATAGAACGGGCATTTTCATTGAGATTTAGAAGCTCATCACAGATAGCATCATTAGGCTTAAAGGTATTCGCTAGGTGGTCTGCAAAAGCAGTAGCTTTTTTCTCATTGCTTTTAGCCCATTGCCCATTACTACATCTTATTGGAGGAATATGATTTGTTGGTCGCTTAAGATATTTTGTACTTTTCCAAAGTGAATATTCAGTGGTCTTATCAGCAGTTAGCTCTGATAGATATATTTTCATTGTCTCATTTCGGATTAGCTTTATCTCAAGCTTAAGATCTTGTGTGGCCTTGTTGAGTCTTGTTTTATCGGAAGGAGATCGAGTTTGTTGCCATCTACGCCGAAGTTTTCTTTTATTGCTTATGAGCTTCTTTATTTCTTTTGGATAATTGGTACCCACCGTTTTTCTCTTTGTTGGAGGAGTACAGCTCCAAGCCGCAAATTGGATGAGTTGGATGAACGAATATGCTTCGTTTTCCAGCTGGTCTGTCGTCTCAATAGGTGTACTAATATTGATTTTATCTTTTAGGATATGTTTAAAATTAAGCCAATCTGTGAAATTATTTGAAAGGTATGGATTTTCCTCTTTAACTATAACAGTTTCACTAAGTGTCAGATATATTGGTGAGTGGTCGGAGTTGAGATCCAAGCCTTCTTGTACCTGGATAAAGTTCCTTGATAATTTATTTATCACAAAAAAGTCAACCAAATCAGGAATTTTGGTAACGTCCGTCGGCCAGTATGTAGGCTTACCAGTAGATACAAATTCACACCCTGTTTTTTTAGCTGCATCGTAGTGTTCACGACCTTTTGTTGTAGTGAGGCGTGATCCCCAGTACTTGTGTTATTGAGAGCGGTTGATTTTTAGTTTTTACAGTTACGGTAGTGGTTTGAAACTTGAGTGAACTTATTTTTTCTTCTTCATAATGATCAATGCTATTTCTTATAATAATAGCACTGCCTCCTCTCGCACAATTATCTGGATGGACTGTATGGTACGAATTATAATTCTTCAACTTGAAATATGACTGGGTTTTAAGGTGAGTTTCTGAGATCAAACAAATGTCTATCTTTTCTGTATCTAGTACTATTTGTAGCTCGTTTAAATGATTGTTCAATCCGTTCGCATTTCATGCCATGATTCTTAAGAACTTATCCATTATAAATTGTAATTTATTTTTCCCTCAAGACTACTAATACGGTCTTGAAGGGTTTTATTAAAGGTTTCTTGTTTGTTTAGTTTATCCAGTATTTTAGCTAGAGTATCTTCGATTATGCTTTGGTCTTTTCTGATAGGATGAGTAGTTTTGACTGTCTGCGAAAAAAGGAGTCGGCGAGCGTTCAAATCTGCTGAATTATTTTCTTTCAGTTTCTGCTGTACTTTGATGTTTACGGTAGTATCATTGGTTGTTGATGTTTGGATATTAATTTGAGCATTTTCGTTTATTTGGCGATTAAGTTTATTATCCCTTATCTTTTGCAATTCTTTGGCTACAGCACATCCACGATAGTTCGCAGGATGGGCTTCACCACAGTTGTAACATTTTGCAAGGAGGTCTAAGGGTTTAGTACAATTGACGGTGCTATATTCTCCTGCGCATTTCACACATCTAGGAGGCTTACCGGAGTAATTTTTCGTGTGCCCAAATAGTTGACAGTTAGTGCATTGGGGGATAAGTTTGGAAGCTTTAATGGCCCCTATGGTAACTATGGAATGGAGGATATGCTTAATTTCGTACACTTTTTTGATTAGGTTAATAAAAACATGTTTAACGGTTTCTTTGTTTTTAGTTGAAGTTTATTAACTGCACTGACCGCTTTGAGACCTTGAGTTTTAAGATCATTGACAATCATGTTTGGATCACAAAATTGATGCAAATTCTTAGCAATGACTCTAATGGGGCGAGATTGTTTATCTTCGTAAGAATACCAAGTCATTTTAGATGCAAACAGCATTTTAGTAATGGCTCTGTAGTCTTCACTGGTTTCAACATTAATTTTGTGAGTTTTATCCTTCAGAAGTCGAATAGCAAAGTCTTTCTTTATCAAGTTGGGACAGTGGTTATAAGTTCTTGATAGTTAGTTATATTTGTTACCATGATGGGTGGAGGGCGAGGATCTCTTTTTTCAATACTATTTGTTTGATTGGAATTATCTGAATTGTCTGTCATTTTTGGTTGAGTGGTAAGTTTTGGTGAAGAATTTGCTTTTCGCTTTTTACTCGGATTTGCAAAACCATTTTTCCGTTTCCGAGCCCCTTCGGTTTCCACGACTAATTCCTCTTCGTCGGTTTCATAGTTTTGAATTTGAGCAACGGAAGTTGTATTATCGTTGGGGTTGTTGCTCTTAGCGGATGCTATTTTGAGCATTTCTAGTTTCAGTTCATCATTTTCCTTCTTACGATTTTGGCACAGATGTTCTAATTCATTTACTTTTTTCCTAAGGTTTATTAATTCAGTTGTAGAATTCTGTTCTATTTGCTCTGTTTCTGAACATTTTTAGAGTGATTGGGTTCACTGGTTCCTCCTGGGGGAGGAGTGCGACCAATTCCCATTTTTTTTTTTGTTATGAATAAAAGCAAAGCACACTGAATGTAGTGAGAAAATTCGTAGAATTCATCGTAATGGCAATGACACCGATACGTATTGCCTTGATCGTCACTGGCGTGTATCTGGGGCCGAATTACAACAATCGATAACGAGTAACTCGTCATCGAAATGTGAGGATGTGGCATTACCGTCGAGCATTCACTATCGAAATGTGAGATGATAACACACTTTATAGTTCGTCATTTCATTCGAACACTATTTTGCTGTCGAGTCGTGGAGCGAAACAATAAAGATGTGAGTATTTTTTGTTATCAATTTTTTTTCTATTTATATTTTTTGCCCATTTTTTTAATTAAGGTCCAATCTGAACAAAATTAATTTGTTGCAAAAAAAAATATTCTGGTCGATTTTATGGCCAAAGACCCCGATTTGACAAAGAATATTTTCCCGAATTGCCGACAAGGAAATTCAGTTGACACATGTCCTTTGAATACGAGGCTTTGCAAATGTGGTGTTAACTCTAAATCTTTGAAAATAAAAATGTTATTTACGTTTTAATTCGCGTATATTTTTATGATACTCGTACTTACGCAGCATTTGGCAATGAAAACGTATTACTCCTATTCCTTAAGCGTCGGTGCTCAACGCGATCGCGATAGTCATCGTCGGAATCCGAGGGCAAGTAAAAAATAGATCCATTATTTACTTTAATTTCACTGCAAATAATATTTTTCTTTCTTTTATATCAACCGGAGAAACTTCACTTTGTGAGTTGTACGATTGTATTCTCATTCGACAAGTGAGCTTTCGAGTGCCATCATCCCAATGACGTTAATCTATCATTCGATTACGAGTTCTACTCACTCACTCGTTATCGATTGCGCTAATTCGGCCCCTGATATCTTGGATGAACAAAGCTATGTACAGATTGCTGAATGCGCTTAATGTGTGGGATTCGGTGGGATAGGAATGAAGATGGTGGCGGCGTTGACCTGTGGGCAGTTCTTTCTTGGTCTGCGATTGGAGAAGTTCGTTTTCCGAGGCTCGAACATTGACCTTCAATTTCGCATTTGTAATATTTTCTTTTAACTAGCTTCCTTTATCAATGAACTAAAATAAAGTTAAGTCCAATATACGTATGCATATATGAAAGTCTAATGTTCATCGAAACGCACTCCTTGTTTTAATGATACGACCTCCCTAATGTCTTAAAGCACTGTAGATCTCATATGTACGCTGATGATGTGCAGCTATATTTAAGCTACCCAGTTGGTTTAGTGGAAGACGCCATTGTACGAATAAATTAGGACCTAGCGAACGTCCTTCTCTGGTCAAAACAAAATCAGCTAAGGCTGAACACTGGGAAAAGTCAAGATATTGTTGTGGGTAGGAATGCTATGGATACCTCATGTTTTCCAACAGTCGAGTTAGGTGACACCATTCTAAAGTATGTTGATAAGGTGAAGAACTTAGGCATTATATTAAACCATACCCTTACGTGCGATGATC
Organism: Pocota personata; assembly: GCA_963082735.1. Taxonomy (NCBI): domain Eukaryota; kingdom Metazoa; phylum Arthropoda; class Insecta; order Diptera; family Syrphidae; genus Pocota; species Pocota personata. Next base: position 130,982,783 of record OY720429.1, read on the forward strand.
AAGTGTCTTTCACATTGGGTAAAACGTACGGAGCTTTACGTGTTCTCCACTTAGCTGGGAGCTGCCTGCCAACTAAGGTGAAACTAATATTAGCAAAAACACTAGTCCTGCGGATCTTACTCTACGGTAGCTTTGTTTCTTGCTACCTCGACAGCGTCAGCCAGCGAAAATTTAACGTTGCGTTTAACAATATCGTCCGATTTATCTATGGCTTGCGCAGATATGACCATGTCTCCGACTACATAAACACGGTTTTTTCCATGCCCCTGCAAAAGTACTTAGACACATCGCAAAGAAGCAGAGTTCTAATTGTTCCCGCATTTAGATATGAAGTTTCTAAGAGACAATTTCTGTACTATATGCTGCTGGTCTATGGAATTCACTCCCAGCCAATTTGAGGAGGATGGGCAACAGCGGTGAATATGGAAATAATCTGAAATGTTACTTCGTAGGCTAAATCATATTACAAATAAATTTTTATTATTTACATATATTTTTTTTTTTCTTTTCTTTTTCTTTTTTATTATTAAGTTATATATATATTTGAATTGTAAATTTAACGAATTAACCTATTGCACTAAGTATTAACTGACACTGTTTTATAATACTTATGTTCTAATAAAAAATACAAATACAAAATATTTATTTGGCTTCGTTTGTATTTATACAGCGATTTCTTGATGCCAATGCCTTGACTTTGTACATATAATCAGAAGCTACTTTTGTGTTAATTACGACAGTATAATTAATTAGTGTGGGCGCCGTGGCTCAGTGGTTAAGTACGCGATCACTGAGCGAGAGTAGGTATGTAAGAAAACACAAAAAAAAAAAAAAAAAAAGTTTTCTCACGGTGCCAACTATTCGTGAGGCACACAGCACGAGTGGCTGCGAGAAGCTAGGCCAGGCTCTGCATTGGTCACTTCATAAATTGAATTCATTCAATGTATTGTATATTTGTTTTGTGTTCCATAAGAAACGTCAAAATAATTCGGATGTCCAAAAATGTATAGTGGCATCGGAAAACTAACAAAGAATTAAAGAAAGTGAAGCGACTGACGAAAGTAAAGTTTTTAAAAAAACGGAATTAAACAATTAAAGAAGAGCAAGTACCAGCGATAGTGGAGGAAATGGATAGCAGAAATAACACAGAAGACGGGAAAAGAAATGACAGCTGTAGTGCCAGCAGATTCTAAAATCAAGCTTCATCGGGCTTATATTGGCAAACACACTTCGTAACTCCAACACCGTCATTAATCATCGACTTACCATTCTTTTCGGCAATTACAAAAATAAGGTACATATTTTGGTGTTCATAATTTTGAACAATTATAATAAATAACAAATTTAAAAATACTAATAACAATTTTTTTTTTTTGCAATGGAGGTTTTCGAGATGATTATGAAAAGCATTTCGTAATCCACAAAACGAGAGACACTCACAAATTGGAACTTGGACGGAACTAAAAATTATTTTAAATCAATCGCTTTTGGATAAAATAGCACTGGGTCGTTGTCATGATACAATCTAAAAGTTTTATAATCCGCTTTATAATGATCCTACAACTAACAACACAATAGGCAACAGCAAATAAGAGAGTAGTTCTAGACTGTTTCAAATTTAATCTACCAGAGCATGTAAAGGGATTCATTAATGCAAGAAACCCTTTCAAAATCAATGTTGCTTATAATATTGTAATATGCGAGCTACGGCTCGAGTAGATAAAACGATATTCTGTGAAATTAATTTCTTTATTTTTTTTAGTCTATAGAACAATTCAGGTTCACACTATACTATTCTTCGCAATTCTTTTCTTACAAGGTCTCTTTCCTCTCAAATCACTTTATCTCCTTTCCATTACTTAATTCACAAATCCAAACTAATTACTTCTTCGTGTTCACTCTCAACTTTCAATTTATCACAAAATTACAACTTCGCCCATTATCACTTTTCTAATCTCCTCGCCACGGTTTAAAAACTACTGCCTCTTCTCGATCGCCATCTGTCCTTATATAGCAGAAGTTTCTGATAGCTAGAAACTTCTAGCAAATTCTTCGACCACTGGAACAAGAAAAATTCTGATGTAATAATTCCAAGATGATAATCATTTCTTCCAGTTATAATTATCTCTTATCCGTGATATTATCCGTCTCTTTCTTAGACATGAATTGTGGAGACTTAACCGCAGACACGAACCTCGAATGAAAGGACACTTCGGACCAAAATTCTGCCAGAATGAAAAGACACTTCGGAATGGGTTGCATAGTCGTAGGAGCGTAGTTATTATTATGCTACAATATTATAGCATCTAACGGCTACTGAAAGTAATCAAAATCTTAGGAGTATAATTCACAATTTACACCATACAACGACTATTAGCCAAATGACCAAATCAGATATAAAAATAATATCTCTAGAGTAAGACAAGGGGGTTATAATAATTATTATAAGTATAGTACTGAACAAAGATGTAGTTAACATTAATAATCAAAATAGCTTTAATAACTACAATAATTCAAACACACAAAACAGTTATATCCTCGTATAGAACAGACGACAGACAAATGGTTCTTATAATAATAACAACAATTTTCGACAAATAATCCCTAACGATAGACAAATAGGTTTAATTTAGGAACCAATGTATATTTACATTAACTAAAACTGATGACACAGCCTTGAACTTAACCGAAATTTTCGGACAAACCCCGACAACAGTTCATATATGAAACAAAATATTTTTTTTTTATTTCCCGTGAATATTGTAGCATAATAATAACTACGCTCCCTAAAAGTATGACGCAACAAATTCCGAAGTGACTTTTCATTCTGGCAGAATTTTGGTTCGAACTGTTCTTTCATTCGAGGTTCGTGTCTGGGATGAAGTCTCCACAGCTCATGTCAACGAAAGAGACGAATAATATCAGGGATAAAAGGGAATTATAACTACAAGAATTATTACATCAGAATTTCTCTTGTTCCAGTGGTCGAAGAATTTGCTAGAAGTTTCTGGCTATCAGAAACTTCTGCTATATAAGGACAGATGGCGATTGAAAAAGGAGCAGTAGTTTTCAAACTGTGGCGAAGAGATTAGAAAAGTGATAATGGGCGAAGTTGTAATTTTGTGATAAATTGAAAGCTGAGATTTAACAAGAAGAAGTAATTAGTTTGGATTTGTGAATTAAGTAATTGAAAGGAGATAAAGTGATTTGAGAGGACAGAGACCTTGTAAGAAAAGAATTGCGAAGAATAGTATAGTGTGAACCTGAATTGTTCTATATACTAGAAAATAAAGAAATAATTTCACAGAATATTGTTTTATCTACTCGAGCCGTAGCGCGAATATTACATTGGTGTCAGAAGTGGGATAAAACTTATTCTGTGAATAACTATTTCCGTGGTGTTAAATTGCACAAGCAAAAAAAAAAAAAAAGAACGATTTCTGTGTTGAGTTAATTAGTTGCGCAAAATGGTTCGCAAATTGGGAAAACTAACAATAACTCAACTAAAGGCAGAACTCAGTAAGCGGAACCTCGACACAACTGGGGGAAAAGATGCCCTACTGATTCGTCTGGAAGAAGCAGTAACGCAGGAAGGTGAAAATCCGCACGACGTAGAGTTTGACGTTGAAGAGGAACCAGCAAGTACAGCAGCCGACCCGGGTATAACAAGTCTGCTCCTGCAACTTAAGTTAGTCATGGACGAACAAAAGAAAGCAATAGAAGATCAAAGGAATTCTCTAGAACTTAAGCTGGACGAACAAAAGAAAGCAATGGGCGATCAAAGAAATTCTCTAGAACTTAAGCTGGACGAACAAAAGAATTCTCTAGAACTTAAGCTGAATGAACAAATGAAAGCAATGGACGAACAAAAGAATTCTCTAGAGCTTAAGCTGGATGAACAAAAGAAAGCAATGGACGAACAAAAGAATTCTCTAGATGCTCTGGAAAGTAAACTTAATGAGCAAAACAAGAACTTGGAATCCAAATTCGAAGTGATCGAAGAGAAAATCGAGAATGTCGAGACGCAACTCGAAAAAGTCGAAACTAGATTCGATGAAAATTTTGAGAAACATGAAACTCAGTTCGGGAAGATAGAGACTCAGTTTGGAAAAGTGGATACGCGATTCGAGATAGTAGGAAAGCAAGTCGAAAATCTTGTTAAGGAGCTCAGCAACGTGAAGAGACAGAAAGCACGCGAATATTCCACTGACGGTCTGAGAAGAAAGGAGATGCAGCATCCTATCTTCGATGGTCAAACATCATGGCCAATTTATAAAAGGCAATTCGAAGCGGCCGCAATGACCAATAGCTGGGACGATGAAGAGAAGTCCATTGCACTCACACTTGCACTGAGGGGTCCAGCTGCGGAGCTCTTGCAGACCATCCCGGAAGATAAACAGCAGAACTACGACTCGCTGGTTCAGGCTATCGAGATGCGATTTGGGGATGAACACATGCAGCAGGTGTACAGGGTTCAGCTACGTAGTCGAGTCCAGAAAAGGGGAGAAACGCTCCAACAGTTGCAAGCGGATATAGAGCGACTAGCTCATCTTTCATACCCTAAAGCCGGTGAGGAGCTTATCAACGAAATGGCGGTGGAAGCTTTTATTCAGGCCATAGAGGACAGACAACTGCAAATGGCTGTAAGGATGGCTGAAAAGCGAAAACTCCCCGAGGCATTGGCATTCGCTTTGTCAATGAAGGCTGCGGACCAAGCATACCAGGAAATACACCGTGTCAGGGAAGTGTCCGTAGTGGAATGCTCATGCCAGAGAACAGCTGTCATGGATGAAGACAAAGCTCGCGGAAGTCAAATCCGTTGCTGGAGTTGCAACCAAACCGGGCACCTACAACAGCAGTGCAGAAGTGCACCTAGACGAGGAAATTGTCCACATTGCGGAAGTAGGAGAAGCAGAGAGGAAGCATCTGGCTGTCAGTCAGACTTACCAAAACCAGCAGTCGGGAAATGCGTAAGGACCAACTTCGCGGGGCAGAAGTTGGTTACTGGAATCGAGGCCCCCACGGCCACCATTCAAGTTTCGCAAACCACACGGGGTAACAAGAGCCTGACAGTGGAGGCACTAATCAACAAGAAGAAGTGCGTAGCCACCATCGACACAGGCGCCACTGCCTCCATTGTAAGAAGAGATATCGTCAGAAGCGCCTGGCTGCACAACACCAACAGCTACTGCCTGAAGACTGCAACAGGGGAAATGGCGAAAGTGTTTGGAGAAGTTCGTCTTACGATTACTCTGGCGGGACTGACGTTCTCCCATGCGTTTCTGGTGGCAGATATATGCGACGAGTGCATCATCGGAATAGACTTCATGAAAGCAAATGAAGTAATCCTGGACATCGGGATGCAAGTACTGAGGTATCGAAATGTGGAGATTCCGATGGTGTACGAAAACGAGAATGCCGTAACTCTCAGGACAGTCATCAGCAAAGACGAAGTTTTGCCGCCGTCTTCAGAGACAATCATTTGGACGAAGCTGGAAGGTGATCTTGGGAGCCACCGATTCTACATAGTAGAACCAGACCCAGAGAAGAATTCTCAAGACTACATCGTGGGAAAGACGTTAGTCGAACCAAAGAACACCATGGTTCCAGTGAGAGTTTTGAACGCAAGACCGCACACTGTCAAACTAAAGCGAGGGGAGGTGACTGGAAAATGCACGCCGATTACCGCCGTCGCAACAATATCTGAACGTGATGTTCCAAAACCTCTCCCATCACCTTGGACAGCGGAAACGAGAGAGACGATTCTCCAGTCCAGTGACCTGAATCAGGAGCAGCGAACTATGGCAGAGAATCTTATCAATGAGTACGCTGATGTATTTGCCTCACAGGACGGAGAATACGGCCGAACACACCTGGTACAACATCGAATAGACACTGGTGATACTAGACCAATTCGTCAGCCTGCTAGGCGCCTTCCATTCGCAAAGCAGACAGAAATTGCAGAGATGGTGTCGGCAATGGAGAAAGAAGGTCTGATTGAAAGTTCCAAAAGTCCGTGGGCATCACCGGTTGTACTGGTTAAGAAGAAAGATGGCAGCACGCGGTTCTGCGTGGACTATCGGCAGCTCAATTACGTCACCAAGAAAGATAGCTACCCTCTGCCACGGATTGACGACACTCTAGACACACTATCAGAAGCCCGATGGTTTTCCACTCTCGACTTGAAGAGTGGCTACTGGCAGGTACAGATCCATCCAGAAGACCGGGAGAAAACCGCCTTCACCGCAGGAAATGGGCTATGGCAATTCACGGTAATGCCATTCGGGCTGTGCAATGCTCCGCCGACTTTCGAGCGCTTGATGGAATGTGTCCTGCAAGGGTTAACATGGAAAACCTGTTTGGTGTAATTGGATGATGTCATCGTCGTAGGAAAAACGTTTGCGCAACACTGAGACAATCTAAGGGATGTGTTTCAAAGGCTTTGAAGTGCCCACCTGAAGCTCAACCCCAAGAAGTGCGCCCTGTTTAGAGCGGAAGTCAAGTACTTGGGACACATAATTTCAGCAAAAGGAGTGAGAACCGATCCAGAGAAGGTCGAAGCGGTGGAAAAATGGCCAGTCCCCAAAGATAGTCACCAACTAAGGAGCTTCCTGGGCCTAGCCACCTACTACAGATGATTCGTGAAGGATTTTGCCGGCATCGCAAAGAGCCTGCACCAGTTGAAGGAAAAGGGAAAACAATTCAAATGGTCAATTGAGTGCGAGAAGAGCTTCAAGGCACTTAAACAACGGCTATGCGATGCCCCGATACTAGCTTACCCCACTCCCGGGGAAACGTTCATTGTGGATGCAGATGCTAGTAATGTCGGGGTAGGAGCCGTACTCTCCCAGGTGCATGATGGCCAAGAGAAGGTGGTTGCGTACTTCAGCGAGGTGCTCTCTAAGCCAGAAAGGAACTACTGCGTGACAAGGCGGGAACTTCTAGCTTTGATCTTGGCTACGAAGCATTTTCACAAATACCTCTATGGGAGGAAGTTCATTCTTCGCACAGACCATGCAGCCTTAAAATGGCTATTACAGTTCAAGAGTCCTGAGGGTCAGGTCGCAAGATGGATCGAAAGGCTGCAAATCTACGACTACGAAATACAGCATCGTAAAGAAAAACTCCACTCTAATGCGGATGCACTGTCCCGGAGACCATGCAGAACGGATTGTAAACATTGTGCGCGTCAGGAAAAACGGGAGCTGGTTTCCATCCAAATAATGAGAGCCGAACCTATCGCCGGCTGGAGCGTAGATGAGATCCGGAACGCTCAGAAGGAAGACCCGGATATCGAGCCGATTCTGGCCTGGAAGGAGAACATGGAGAAACCGGATCATCAGGACATCTCTCACAGAAGCCCGACCCTAAAGGCATATTTTGCGCAGTGGGACTCCCTCCATGTCCAAGAAGGTGTTCTGAGAAGAAAATGGGAATCCTCCGACGGAAAGTCGTTTGTAATGAAGCTTGTCGTACCGCAAACGAGGGTCAAGGAGGTGTTACAGGAAATGCATGGCGGGGCGTCCGGAGGCCACTTGGGAGTGATAAGACGCTAGAAAAGGTACGAGAACGTTTTTATTGGTTAAAAGCGAAGGAAGATATTGAAGGCTGGTGCAGAAAATGCGACGTGTGTGCAGCTAGTAAGGGTCCGAGAATCAAAACTCGAGGTAAGATGCACCAATACAACGTGGGAGCACCTTTCGAACGAATCGCCATTGACATCGCAGGGCCCTTTCCAGAAACCGACAATGGTAATCGGTATGTACTCGTAGTGATGGACTACTTCAGCAAGTGGCCGGAAGCGTTTCCGATCCCTAACCAGGAAGCCAGAACCATGGCGGAGCAGATCGTCTACAATTGGGTTAGCAGATTCGGTGTGCCCTTGGAATTGCATTCTGACCAAGGGCGGAACTTCGAGTCAAGAATCTTCCAAGAGATGTGTCAACTACTCGGAATCAAAAAGACAAGGACAACCCCGCTTCATCCACAGTCGGACGGTATGGTGGAGCGTTTCAATAGGACTTTGGACGAACATCTCTCGAAGGTCGTAGGTGACTACCAACGGGATTGGGACCGGCAGATTCCCTTGTTTTTGATGGCCTATAGAAGTGCCGTGCATAGCACTACTCGACATATGCCGTTCGAAATCTTATTTGGTGGAATAGCTCGTTTACCCAGTGAGGTGAAATTTGGATCTCCTACCAATGAGCCCAGAAATGAAGAAGAGTACGTGGCGGACCTTAGGGAAAGACTTAGGGACATACACCAAAGGACCAGAAGCCAGATTAAGATGACGAGCGACCGCATGAAGACCAGGTATGATGCCAAGGCAACAACGTCAGGATTCCAGGAAGGAGATCTGGTGTGGCTGTATAATCCCCATCGCCAAAAGGGGAAATCACCTAAATTGCAACGGAACTGGGAAGGTCCCTACAGAATAGTAACCCGCATCAACGATGTTGTCTACCGCATCCAGCGAGGACCAAAGGCCAAAATGAAAGTGGTTCATGTGGACCGACTGAGTCGATACAATGGCCGAAATGAGGATGCACTTGTTCGGGACGAACACGTCTAAGATGGGGGCAGTGTAGCATAATAATAACTACGCTCCTACGACTATGCAACCCATTCCGAAATGTCTTTTCATTCTGGCAGAATTTTGGTCCGAAGTGTCCTTTCATTCGAGGTTCGTGTCTGCGGTTAAGTCTCCACAGTTCATGTCTACGAAAGAGACGGATAATATCACGGATGAGAGGGAATTATAACTGCAAGAATGATTGTCATCTTGGAATTTCTCTTGTTCCAGTGGTCGAAGAATTTGCTAGAAGTTTCTGGCTATCAGAAACTTCTGCTATATAAGGACAGATGGCGATTGAAAAAGGAGCAGTAGTTTTCAAACTGTGGCGAAGAGATTAGAAAAGTGATAATGGGCGAAGTTGTAATTTTGTGATAAATTGAAAGCTGAGATTTAACAAGAAGAAGTAATTAGTTTGGATTTGTGAATTAAGTAATTGGAAGGAGATAAAGTGATTTGAGAGGACAGAGACCTTGTAAGAAAAGAATTGCGAAGAATAGTATAGTGTGAACCTGAATTGTTCCATAGACTAGAAAATAAAGAAATAATTTCACATTTATCTACTCGAGCCGTAGCTCGCATATTACAATATGTTAACAGATGTGGACGTAGTAATGGAAAATTAGGTCGGTAGGCCTTTTACATTTAAACCTTCTTCTTCTTGAGGTTTCTTGGACAAGTAGGGTGTTGCCTTCGCTGTTGGAATGTGCCAGAATTTTTCCAATGTGTCTTGTGCTGATTTTTTATATTTCATTGTCGACAGTATTGATCTGCAGGTCGCGATATATGTCTTGGTTGCAAATATACCATTCTGCGTTGGTAATAGTCCTTAGAATTTTTGTTTGCCGTCTTTGTATGATATCTAGATTTGATTTTTTTGAGGTTCCCCAAATTTGAATACCATACGTCCATATAGGCTTAATTATACTCTTGTAAACGAGTAGTTTGTTATTTATGGATAGCTTGGATTAAGGTCGTAATAGCCAATAGAGTTGATCGAATTTATTCTTTATTTGGTTGCTTTTTTGTTGGATGTATTCCTTCCATGTTAAATTGCTGTCTAGATGAATTCCCAGATATTTAGCTACCGTTGAAAAGGATACTTGTTTGTTGTTAATAGTTAATGGTGGAGGTGTATATTTAGTTCTGGTGGTGTAAATAACTTGCACCGTCTTATTTTAGTTAATCTTTATATGCCATTAGGAGAACCACTCTGTCGTTTTGTCCAGTGTTTTTTTTTAATTTGTATGTAGTAGTTTGGCGATGACTTCCGGAGTTCAGGAGTACTGTGTCGTCGGCAAATGTTGCAACCTGGTCGTTTCTCTGTTGGGAGACGGAATGTCTGCTGTAAAGAGGAGATAAAGGAGGGGCCCCAGAATACTTCCTTGATAACTTTTTAGTAGCAAAAAGTAGTCTTTTGGAATGATTTTGCTAAGTTTGTATAAAAGTCCTTTATGCCAGACCGAGTCAAATGCTTTCGCAACGCCCAGGTAAACCGCTGCACAAAATTGCTTTTCGTCGATGGATGTTGGTATTTTGTTTGCCACTCTGTGTATTTGCTCAATATTTGAGTGATGTCTTCTAAACCCGAATTGATGACTGGGAATAGCATTAGATTGTGTCAATATTGGTCGGAAAATTAGGGGGAGTAGACTGATAGGTCTATACGATGTAATATTCGTGGCGTCCTTCCCTGACTTTGGAATAGCAATTACCTCTGCGATTTTTCAAAGTTTTGGAAATTGTTTGAGTCTTGCTATACTGTTAAATAGGTTGCGTAGAAATATGAAAGCTAGTTGTGGTAGTTCCCTTAATATATTTCCAGTTAGGAGGACGTATCCCGGTGCTTTTTTACTTATTATTTCGTTTTTAACGCAGGCCTCAATTTCTTTCGCTATAATTTTGTTAATGTGTTTCTTCTCTGAGATGCTGTTGTAGTGTAGTATTGCTGAGTCTTTATCGCCGTCCGTGTTGGTAAAGGTAGCCTCGAAGTACTTGGTGATGATTGATGCATTGTCAAAATTATCTCTAGTCCACGTGATGTCCAGTTTCTTGAGTGGCGAGAGATGTCTTTTCTTATTTGTTGTGTGTCTTGTAGCCTTCCACTGTGAATAATTTGTCTCAGATGTTTGGGGTAAGTTTTTTTAAATAGTTCGGCAGGTTAGTTTCCTGAACTTAATTTTCCTTTGAGTTCTTTGGTTATCTTATTTAACTGGGTTTTGTCGTTTGGTACTCGAATCATCTGCCACCTAACTATAATGACATCTGTGTTAAGCTAAACATTTATGACTGGAGGCGTTACCTCTCATTAGAAGTTAACGACCTTTGCTCTATGTTTTATCGGGTTATTAATAATTTAATCTTTAGATTTGTCTCCGTTGTTTGCGTAAAAAACACTCCGGTAGATTCTTGTCATTGGGATAATGAAATAATTCGCAACCTAAAAATTCTAAACAGAGCTTAAAGGAGATGGCTTTGTAGTTTGGCAAATGAAGACTACATGCTTTATAGAAATTTAAAGACAGAATTCAAAACCTCCCTTTATAATGCGTATCTGGTTTATATAAAAGATATACAGAGTAGTATCAAATATATGCCGAATAAATTTTTAGCAATTCATCAACTCTAAGAATAAAAACGATGGTTATTAAGCCTCACTGTCTTTTAACGGATGGTCAGCTGATTCATACTGTTCTTTTTCTAACAATTTTGGAATATTCTTTCAGTCTGTCTATTCAAAAGAAAACTCTGTTACTGATGAACATTTCTTTTCCTACCTTGGGGATTCTTCTGCTCACATTTTTAGTAATATTGAAATTTCGGAAAATGACTGCTTAGACGGTTTGACTGGAATGGACTCAAGCTTTAATCTTGGCCCCGATGGCCTACCTTCCGGCTTCCTTAGTAAATGTGCTCCTCAATTGCACACAATTTTATGCCATATATTTAACCTATCAGTAAGAACTAATATCTTTCCGTCTGTCTGGAAATATTCCTTTATTGTTCCTGTTTTCAAATCTCTTAGGAGAAACAGTCAGCTATTCCAAAATTGTTTGATATGTTGGTTACTGTAAAATTAAATTATTTCTGCAAGTCTCTAATTCGCAATAATCAGCATGGTTTTGTAAAGAAACGATCGACTGTTACTAATCTTCTACTCCTTACTAATTTCATCATTTCTCAAATCAGCAAAGGAAACCAAGTGGATGCAATCTATAAGGATTTCAGTAAAGCTTTTGACCGTGTTGACCACAAAATCTGACTTTATAAACTTGAAAGATTATGTATTCCATATTCTGTTTTACGTTGGTTCTCATCCTTTCTATAAGACAGATATCAATATGTGAAATTTCGTAATCAAATTTCCAATAATATTTGTGTGACCTCGGGTGTCCCCAAAGGAGCCACATTGGTCCTCTTTTACACATCTTATTTGTTAACGATATTGTTAAATTCTTAATTGAATGTAACATACTAATGTTTGCTGGTGACTTTAAGTTATATTTGTCGGGAAAAGATATTCATTGTTTCCAAAGCTTAAACATGTATCTTCAGAAATATCAAAGCTTAAATATTTATCTTTTGTAATTTCACTAGTAAAATATACCCTTTGACACGACTTGTAGACTTTCTTGATCTAAGTTCTATTTTAGAATACGTATCTATTGTTTGGTATCTATACTTCAATATTCATAGCTCCAGAATTTAATCTATCCAAAAAAGATTTCTTAGGTTTACCCTTAGAGAACTTAATTGGATCGAACAAATAATCTACCATCCTACCAATCTAGGTTAAAATTGATTAGTTTTAAAACATTAGAAGTTAAGAGATCGGTGGCAAGAGCTCTTTTTCTACATAGGATACTAACTGGTGAGATTGACTCCGCAGAAATCCTAAGTCTTCTCAACATAAACGTTCCATCTCTCAATCTACGAAACATTAGATTCATGTCAATTTAAATGATTTTAACAAGTCAATCTCCTCCACAAAGGAAGCGTTGCTGGATGGAGTTCAGTCATGATTGTTTGCTCTGTTTACTTCTATTGCCTTATGTATTTCATTTGTTAATAATATTATTTCTACTATTTAAAAAAAAATAAAAATATGTATATACTTTTGTCTAAGAAAGTATAAATAAATAAATGAATAAATGAATTTACTTTTAACAAAATAAAGAGCATAAGTTTTCGTTCTATAAAGAAAACAAATCTAAGGCAAATCGAAAGAAGTTTAAACAAGCCAGAATGTGTGAATTAATATGTGGGAATTTAAATGTGGGAAATAACAGGTGCATGATCGTCACCAGACGAAACGTGATGCTACGTCTGGAATTCGGCATTATTAATTATTAATAATTATCGGACCAATTCTGTAGATTGTCTTAAAATTTGAACCCAATAGGTTCGATGGTTTCGAGGTCCATAGCATGCACACAAACACAGGTACCTAGGTATGATACATTGAGTTTTATATATACAGATTATCCATTGGTAATTATCCATTAGTAATCCTGGTATGATACATTGAGTTTTATATATACAGATTATCCATTAGTAATCCTGTTTGCTTGCCAGAAACGATAGTAAAGTTTTATTTAAGTTTTTCTCGTAACATTGTCCTCTTATACCTGAAGGTGCTCCATAAACTAATATAGAAACTTTAAACCTTTAAAACTTTAAATATGTCTCAAAGGATGTAGAGAGAATTTTTCTTGAAAACCTTGATACACGATCATATCTCCTAAGGTTAAACACATTCCAAGTCATTTTATTAAGCGCCACTTTCAGTCTTCTCCTACCCTCTGCACTAATGCCAGAAAATAAAATTTTACATCCATAAGTGGGAATACTGAGATAATTTTTATAAACAATTAGGCATTGTGATTTTCTGGGATTAAACCTTTCGACCAGCTTAGGATCATGTCAAGATCGTCATTTCATTTCACAGGGCCATCCTCGATAAGACCTAACATAGTACTTATGTACATACATATATACAGCTGCATATCATATGCATACATATGCCCCGAACAATTCTGGATAGTCGTGGGAAACTCATTAGTAAACTCAGAAAATAATATTGAACCCAGAATTCTGGCTTTATTAAGCCAGAGTTTGGCATAATTATTGGCTACTACATAATGCGGAGGGGGAAAACGCATACAAAGGCATTAACTTATGATTAAGCAACGAGTGGTTTATTATGGTGAATACCTAGGAGAAGCCTTGCTGCAATTCTAAGATCATGGGAAATATTAAGCAGAGAGTTACGTCAGAGTTGTGTCTTTTTGTGTTTTCTGTGTTGTAGTGATGAGACTTTTTTACCAATATTCGTGGGCTTCGAACGAAATTCTTCGACATGTGCGCCCACGCTCATTCTCATATACCAGCTGTTTTGGAACTTAGTGAAACACAGGTAGTTGGAGAATCTGCTGATTTATAACTTAGTGCCATTATTCTTTTCGCACCGCTGCTTCACCACTTATGTCCGTAGTGAAACTGCTTACCAAGTTCCACTACAGTATGGCCACTGTTCCAATTGTTAAATTTCACCATCCGTAGGCAATTAATTCACTACTGTTTTAATTACAGAACTCTTAGTGAGGACATCAACTTAACTTCGACGAATTTTATGCACTATCCCATTCCATCACTCGAATTGTGTACCTGTATCCTCACACTGAAATCGTCATTGCCGGCGATTTCAGTACACACAATTCGGATTGGCTTCAGCATTCTGGCCAGACAACACCTGAAGGAAGGTATGTTGAACTTTTCGCTGAGGTTAACAATTTGTCTCAGATTATAAATGATCCTACACCTTCACCGGACATTGAAAGTCATTCCACCAACACTCCAGACTTGTTTCTTACTTCGCACCCTGATACATACCCCATTGATAAATACACCACCCTCTAGGCCAGTCTGACCATAATACTAAATCAGCTAAATTCTTGAAATCTGACTTTTAAATGGTCACTATGCTTCCTCGATAGTGACGTGGATGCCGCTGCTGATTAGTATCTTGTGCATGAATGATTTCATTTCCAACAGAATAAAGAGCATTAAACGTAAGACAAACTTGTGGTGTGACCAGAGCTGTAAAGAGGCTATCAGATTAAAAGAAGTAAGTTTTGATTCTTATAAAACCAACAAATTTGATGTAAATCGCAAGAAGTTTAAACAAGCCAGAATGTGGGCCTTTCCGTTGAAATGTTTATTGTAACATAAAAAATATAAAAAATGTGGTGGCTGCCACTATGATTGGCGCCAAATCCAAAGTTGCGAGGAATTGCACAAAGTGTTATAATATTAAATTAAATATTCAAATAATATAGCATACTATTATACAATAACATAGTATGCAACTAGTTATAATATTTTAAGTAATATCAATACCAAATTGATATAATACAAAATTCATTATAATTTAAATTATTCGCATACTAAGATTGTTAATATCCAACATTTGACACCCTTTGAAAACATCATCTTTCTAGAGAATAAAATCGCTCCGAACTTGCGAATATGACATCTGATAGTTGTCGAAAAGATTTCTTTTGATCTAGTGAAGACTTGGATTGAATTTTGACAACACAGTGGGAAATCTAGATAACTGTCTGGAAGAAATCACCTTATTGTCTTCATGTGTTTTCTTAATCGTATCTTGGAGTGATTCTTGAGGTGGTAGCCTTATTAGTTGACTTAGGTTTAGGGCTGGCAAAAATGATACAGCAAAGTTCGTTGTGTAGAAATTGTGAGAATTAAAATTGTAAGAAATTGTTGGTTGCTTGATGACACCCAACATATTAAAACTAGCTCAGTTAAGAATTTTGAGCTAGTTTTAATATGTAGTCCTACTCCAAGCAATTTGGTGCTGAATACGTTGGATTCACATACTATTGAAAGAGTTTCTTCTTGTTGAAAGGCGAATATCCAGTGATTCCAGCTCTTGTCAGGCAATCGCCGTATAAGCATGTGTTGTTCTAAAAAAGAATTTCTGATTACACTAGTGATAGTTGTATATTTTTCCTCTCTCTCTCAATTACTCTCCGGGGTAAGTGAAGCTTCGCTTGTTAATCTTATTTCCATAAAAGATAAAGTAAAAAAAGCTACATCTGCTCTAAGTAAAATTATGGACGAGGGATGCACCCCTTACCGCAACCGGTTTAAATTCCTAGAATCCGAGGTAAATTTAAACCGAAGTATAAAAAAACAAGCAAAACGTAGACACGCTGATAAAGAGTATCCCCAGCTGCCTGTCATAAGTAATGATAATAATATACCGAGATGCATTGCCGCAATTGGAATGGAAAAGGTAGGAGAAAAACTTCGTCCACTTTCCCCTTAAAATTCGATTCAAATAAATCGTGCTCTGGAATATATATCGAAAGATATACTGTCAAAGTCACGAGGTCAGGAGACCTACTGTTAAAAGTTAAAGGGTCTTTCGTTAAGCGCTTCCTATCTTTAAATTTAATTAAAGCAAAGTGTGTATGAGATATCATCGAAATTTTTTATTCGTTTGAAAGGCCTATTGATGCCATTATGTATGCAATATAACATTATTCAAATGTCCGCCGCGGCCTCTCTGGGTGGAACGCATCCGAAATGTCCAATTTTCCATGACTCTGGCGCATAAATCAGGCTGCATTTGACCGATGGTATGGGTTATGTTGGCTTTGAGGGCCGCTGTGGTTTGTGGCTCATTCGCATAGACCTGCGACTTCAGAAAACTCCACAAGAAAAAGTCTAACGGGGTCAAAACGCACGATCTCGGTGGCCAGTTCACATCACCTCCACGTGAGATGACCATGCCCTCGAATCGCTCGTGCAGAATTTCCAATGTGGCGTAAGCTGTGTGGCATGTAGCGCCGTCCTGTTGAAACCACATGTCGTTGGTGTCCATATGATCCATTTCAGGCCAAAAGAAGTTGGTAATCATCGACCTATAACGGGAATATGGACCGATGACTCCGCCAGTCCAAAATCCACACTAAACAGTGACTTTTTGGGGATGCATTGGACGCTCTTGGATCTCATGTGGATTAGTATTGTCCCAAATTCGACAATTTTGTTTATTGACGTACCCATTCATCCAGAAATGGGCCTCATCGCTGAAGATGATTTTTCGATGAAATTAGGGCCAGTTACCAACTGCTCCAGAGCCCATTCAGCGAACACACGTCGTTGTCTATGGTCGTTTACCTTCAGCTCCTGGGTCAGTTGAATTTTGTACGGGTGCAGGCCCAAGTTACGAAGCAAAATTCGCAAAGTTGTGGTCTGCGAAAGGCCGAGTTCTTGTGAGCGACGCGAAATCGACTGCCTCGGATTCTCCTGCACACTATGACGCACAGTGGCGATGTTTTCGGCAGATCATGCGTTTCGTAGACGCACGGGTATTGGTTGATCGTTTACTGAACCAGTGGACTCAAATTTATCCACCACATTGCGAATAGTCCTCTCGGAAGGACGATTATGACGACAGTAAAATGGACGAAGCGCGGAACGTTGCCCGAACGGAACACCCATTTTGATAAAACAATTTTATTATTTGCACTTGTTGTTGAACGCTATATCCGTTTGTGGTGATTTGACAAGACAGACTGAATAAATGACAGCCAATTTGACAGATGTAGCTTCAACAATATGGCCGCTATCAACTGCTAAATTTCGGAAGTCCCTATTGAAAGACCGTGTATGAATGTCAAAACAGCTGACTAATTCCTTCAGTCTGAACTAATCGACTCGATTCCAGTAAAGGTAACAAACCATGTGATTCTCAACTCTGTTCAAGGGAGAATTTTCTCGAAGCACATCACCGAAATAACTGAGGAGGAACTATTATTAGTGATTAAGAAGTTAATGTTATCGAGGTCAAAAAAATTATGAAGAGAGAAATTAAAGCACTAGTACCAACAGGCACAGCTATATTAACATTCGAACTAATTCGGTGGCCAAATGAAGTAAAAATTAGTTGGATTAACTGTAAGGTAGACGAGCCCATGCGCTGCGTGTCTTGTAAAAAGCTCGGCCATACCAAAAACCACTAAACTAATGCCTCCCTATGCAGATAGTGTTGCCTGCCTCCACCACACGACGAATGCACATGCATATATTGCATCAACTGCAATGTAGAAAGCCGCGCATCGTACGACTCCGCTTGCCTTGCCTTCCTTCGCTACAAGTGGGTGAATAAGATCAAAGCCGATCGTCGTTGTACAGTTCGAGATGCTTGGCAGATCTAAAACGATAACCCCTCTCTTCACCAATTACCTGCGCCCAAAAAGCGGAACGGTGAAACCCCTACAATCGCAGAAATGATTAAAAGTCATATAGAGAAAACTAAGCTTGATAGACAAAAGAACGAACTCCAAGATTCCACAGAAAAAATCACAGTCGAACCCAAAGCTCAGCAAAATCGCTCATGATTCACTGAAACACTATCATCGCAAACTTCTCGTGAACAATATAACACTAAAACTCGAATTAATGAACCTACGATACAAAATATTACCAAAATACACCAAAACAATGTAAATTCACACAATAAACAAAACCGAAATAACCAACCATCCACGTCAATTTCAGCAAACAATAAACAAAATAAACTAAACTAAACAGAACATCTCTCCCTTTATTCTGATTTAATCTTCTCAGACTACCATGACTTCACTTAATAACTTACCCAATCTCTTAAACACACGTAACTTATCTCTCTCTCTCACTCTCAAAACAACTCAACAAATATACAACAAACACACCCTCAGCAGCCGCAATAATGAATCTGTTGGGAATGGATTTTTTAATCCTCCAATGGAATATCCAAGGTTTCTGCAACAACAAACATACATTAGAACGATTAATTGCAAAATATAAACCAGATATTATAGAACTTCAGGAAACTCACATAATCACAAATGATCTAAGACTATCTAATATAGAAAACTATAAGCCATTTCACTTTAATAAATCCTATGATTATTCTAAAGCAGGTATAGGCATTCTTGTAAGGAAAGATAATATCACCTCCATTCCTAATCTCCTGCACCAAACTATATAGATTCCTACGAGAAGACCTATAAAAATTACAAATATTTATAGAGCACGATGTTAGAATAACAACAGATATTCTGAATAACATAGCAAAGGCAATTGCCACCAATTTATAATGGGAGACGTCAACGGTCACAACACACTACGGGATTCGAACGCAACCGATAATACAGGAGCATTTTTTCGAAAATTTTGCCAATGATCATGGTCTCATAATTATGCACTTTGAAAAAAAAAAAAAAAAAGTATGTATTTAATTACATAATTAGAGTAAGATAGGATAAGATAGTTTAAGATTTATTTTAAGGTAGTTTTTAAGTTTTATTATAAGAACAAAATAAAAAAAAAGTACATACACTAAGTTTTTTGTAATTTTATCAAAAATGTTTCTTAGTATTTATCAATAATTAAACAATAAGACAAATAAAACAATTAAGTACGGTACGTCGAAAGACATAGTTTTAAGTATTAGGATTAGCTTAGAGCGCCCGCATAGGGCCAGTAAGTTAGAATAAGAATAGTTAAGTTAGTTAAGCTAGTTTTAAGCGTTTTGTCTAGCAAATAAGTTACAATGAATTTAAAAAAAAAAAAAAAAATGCATTAAAAATGAAAATGAAAATGATGAACGATGGGCCACCAATTTTTTTTTTTTTGTACCAAGAACACTTTTACTCCAATTGACGTCACCTTGGCAACTCAGGATCTAGCGACACTTTTCCATACTTAATCATGCTGCGAGTAGAGATCATATACCCATTATATTACGCACCCCAGAGCGAAGACCGATGGCAAAATTTTCCCCGCGATTCAAAGAAGATCATGCAGACTGGAACTTGTTCAATTCTATTACACAATCTTTCTCATCCAAAATACAGGTAACTAACAATTCCAACCAAGAAGCGTCAAAAATAAAGAAAATCATAAGAACTGCTGAAGCAAAAGCTATCCCAGTAAAAAAACAAAATCGCTGTAAAACAAATCCAATATGGTTCACACCAACGCTGGCGATATTTATAAAAGAAAAGAATAGGGCCTGGAAAAAAGCGCGTAGGTGCCCCACCACTGGGAATTGCATTGAATATAGAAAAAATATGTGCTATACTCAGAAGAGAATCAATCCAAGCCAAGAGATCTTCTTGGGAAAACTTTGTCAATACAATGAATTCTTCATTGGATATGAAAAATTTATGGAATAGAATTAGATCTTTTCACTCATCGACGATAACTCAGAACTTTTCATACATGTTCTTGGGCAACAGACTAAATGACCCAAAAGTTGTAGCCAACTCGTTTGCGGAAAAATGGTAGAAATATAGTGTGGATGACAAATATTCGAGTGCTGTGCTGGAGAAAAATAAGACTTTTAATTTAGATGATCTACCATCAATTTCAAACCAGTCTGAGGAGCTTATAGAAAAAATAAGAAGAATAGAACTTGAAATGACTCTCAGAACAGCGAAAGGTACCACACCTGGTGAAGATAAGATTACTTATAATATAGTGTAATTTTGCACTGATAACCTCAAAGATAGAATATACTCTTTGCACAATAGCATCTTACTGACTGAAAATTTTCCACACGACTGGAAGAGGACAATACTTAAGCCAATCCCTAAGAACACACATAATTGTCATTACTTGGATGGGTATCGTCCAATTTCACTTCTTCCCGTTCTCTCCAAGATTTTTGAAAAAGATCATTGCGAGACGAATAGGTTGGTTAATAGAGAAAAAGGCAAGTTCAGCACAGCATGGTTTTAGGCCTAAAAGAGGGGTTCAAACGCTTATACACCTATTAGAGCACAAACTTGCAGACAATCTATCAAAAGCTAAACACAGTGTAGTAATGTCTTCTGACCTAGAAAAATCATTTGACCGAATTACAAGGTTCCAGTTTTTAAGCAGTTGTATAGCTGGGGAGTTCCTAAACAAACCTTAAAAGTTGTCATGTCTTTTTTTTGTCTGCAAAAACTTTCTGAGTAAATGTCAATGGATATAACTCATCACTCGTTGGACCCGATAATGGAACCCCCCAAGGGTCTCCACTGTCAGTAGTAATTTATAACGCGTACATTGACTCGCTTATAACTGAACTTGAGCTAAAGAAATATAATCTCTATTTCATTGGAGTATACGCTGATAATATATATGGAGTAACGCCTGGAGACCCTACTCGGGTAAAAGAAATC
The DNA here is from genome assembly GCA_963082735.1 of Pocota personata. Taxonomy (NCBI): domain Eukaryota; kingdom Metazoa; phylum Arthropoda; class Insecta; order Diptera; family Syrphidae; genus Pocota; species Pocota personata. The sequence goes on from OY720429.1 coordinate 131,003,603, forward strand.
CTAGAAGCAACTGATGTAGCCATTCAAACTGAGGCGCTTCAGCTTTGCAGGAAAAGGAAATGCTCACCGTCCCCACTTATACTTCGCGGTTTAACAATACCGCTTTTAAAAGAACTAAAAATTCTCGGAATAATATTCAGCGGGAACTTCAAATGGAACATGCATATAAAAACATTATTAATAAGTTAAAGTCACAAAACAATGTGTTAAAAATGATCTGCACAAAGAAAGAAGGGCCACACCTAGAAACTGCACTTCAAATTGCCAAGACCTTGGTAGAGGGTACTCTTCAGCATGGTATGACTAATTTCATGTGGACTACAAAAGGTAACAGTAACATCACTGACACAGCTGTCAACGAATGCTATCGCACAGCATCTGGAGCATTAAAAATTACCAGAATCGAAGCCCTACGATTAAAAACTGGCTACATCACCTTTAATTTCTTAAGACAGAAAAGAGCAATGAAAAGAGCATCTGCTTTACAATGCTGCAGAAGAAGAATTTTTACGAAAAAAAGAAATTGAAAAAATTCTGTCTCCGCGCGCTGTAAAATGGTATCACTCATACCTATCCAACTAATATTTTTTATCAGACTTGCCGTCGATAATAACAAGAACCCTCCCACCTTGGAAAAGGGATTTAATTCCCATAGCCACAGGTCTCGCAAAATACAACAAAGAAATTACTCCGGACAAAGTGTTTCAAATGCTACACCAAGAAATGATCAACACTAAAAATACTGATAGAATTTTTTACACTGATGGGTCATAAAGGATAACAACTCTTCATACGCTATAATGCAATTAAACCAAAGTCAGCAAATAACCACCATTCATCAAAGACGTCTCCTAGGCCTGCTGGCAGCTACATTGTAGAGCTAGCAGCAATTTATAAAGGAAAAACTATTGCTCAAACGCGGCCTGGCAAAGCTTTGAGCCTAACAGATAACCTAAGTGTTCTTATGGGATTGAGAAGCGAGGTCAATAAATGTCCTACTTTAGAGCTCATAAGAAGTAAGCTGCAATCTAACAACAATATTACATTAGCATGGATACCTGGGCATTTTGGCATCAAAGGAAATGACATAGCAGATTTAGCAGGAAAGGAAGCTACAAATTAACTATTTATTGTTAAATCCCCCAACTTCTACCAGCTTACGAAAAGAGTTTTCTTACGACAACAAAAAAGAGGAGTTAGCTGAGATGTGGAAAAAATGCAGCGCATTTCTTCGCACCCATCATCCCCAATACACCCGGGTCCCCTATAATATTCTATTTACAAGATTGAAGAATGTGTAAAGTTACTGCGGATCAGAATAGGGAAAATGCTTTTTACAAGCCGACACTTCTATAATGGCGAATCACCTGAGGAATATGAAAGTTGTCGAATGGTTCTATCCATCTGGCATATTTTTGTTGAATGCCCTTTATAGCGTCAAATCGATGAATCACCAGACAACATACCGAAGCAATTAGCCGAAATCCTCAACCCATCGGACACTAGGACACTTCAACAAGTAAAACTTGCTATTACAGCCCACCATAAATATAATGAAATATAGTATAACGTTATTAATATTTTTTCTTTTTTCATTACCTTCTTATCCTTATTTTCTATTTATCCTTGAACCTATGTATTTCTATAAATGTAGATATTTAAATTAAATTAAAAAACGACATCATATGGCCTTGCTGCCCAGATGTCTTCAATATAAATATTTTATAAATTAATTTTGTAAATTACTTGAATAAATATATAAATAAAATAAATATCCAGTGATTCATGTTGTATAGTGAATCCACATTTTTTTCCTGGACTGGCGGTCTTGACAGTGCAATAGGGCGATTATTGTTTTCTGTGGTTGACTAAATGTATTTCACACTGATATTCCATAGAATGAGTGTTAAAAATAGGATGTCATTGCTTGCATACGTATAGATATTTCCATTTATCGATTTGTAGACATCCTTGGTATGTGGAACTGGAAAATATTGATCCCTATATAGACTTATGGCAAGAAATGGTGTAGATGGATGTATTAATATGAAGGAGTCGTTCTGTTGAACCGGCAATGATATTAGATTGAACAGTTGGAATACTTGACTGCCTAATAGTGGTAGCTTGATGAGGAACAAAATCGCAAATGATGATACACGGACCTTAACTCTTAATAGCTCATATACCCTTGGTAGATTGAACTCATCGTATCCAGGAAGTTTTAAGCCAGTGGGTATTTCTTTCCGAATTTTGTCGAGCTCAGTCAATAGTTATCTTGGTGATAATATTAGTAAACTTATTCTTTCTTGATGGGTGTCCGTAATAGCATAAATAATTGCTAGTTGAGTTCGCTGGAAGCTGTCCATAACCATATTATTAGACACATAAATGGGCCAACTGCTGGTTTACTAGTCTGAATTGTTCCCTAATTGAACACATTGATTTATTGAGACCATTGGCTGTCTGTTCAACAATAGATGTTTGTTTTTTTGCTTAATTCCAGTAGGAGTTCTTCATTCTGTTTGCCCTTTCGATGTTATCTTCAATATAATGCACATAGTCTTGGTCAAGAATACCAAACGGTTTGTTTGTAACGGTGCCAAACGAAAGGGGATAATTTTTTATGAATGGCCATCATTTCTATGCTTTAAAATTTCGTTTAGGCCTTTCCTGCAACTGTTGTTCTATCTAGTTGTATTATAAATGTGTTACCGATGTTGTTTGGATGATGTTGCATGGTTCCACCTTTTTGTTTTAATCTGCTAATAGTTAAACATGTTGGAATAAACGAAGAGATTCCAATCATCAGTGATTAGACTAGCTTCACTCAGGTCATCATAGTATATCCCAGGCTTGTCTGTGAAAGTTCTAACTCCTACTGCGCTTTGTATTGTCGTTTGACCCAACACCGTTATAATTTGTAATAAACTCATAAATAGTGATTTTAGTGGACTTATTTTTACATTTTGTTTCAAAGAGGATTCCGGGTGTTTTCGTTTGGGGGTTGGATATCATCGGTAGTACTGTGTTTTTTTATTGGAAGAAACTGGCCTTTCAGGGAGTTAGTTATTCCTGTCTTTCTTGATAGATACTTAAGATTGCTAGGAGATTTCTTAGCCATGTTTTGCTGATTATTAGTTTCCTCGTTTGCAAGGGGGATTATGCGTGGATCCATGCTAATAAAATTCGCGAAACCGTCCGGGAAGTTATTTCCTTAATACCAATTGGTAGACTTTCTTTCATGAACTTTACCAATTGTGTCATCAGCTGAGCGGCACATAGTTCAAGATGAGGAATGATTTGTCTCTTGATTGACGCTCTCGAGATTTTGAGTATACCAATTGTACTTTTATTTCTCTTCGATGATTTGTAGAATTTAAGTACACCTCAGCTCCATATGCTCGCTGAGAGGCATCAGGAAATTCATGGAACTGAGTACAAGTTGCCTCTGCCAACATTATGTGTCGAGGTACCTTTAAGTTGTTGAGCTGAAGTTGCCTTTTTGAAGGCCATCCATTTTGTGTGCCGCTCCATGAGTTAAGTTATCAGCCAATTACTCAGACCATATTCCCGAAATAAAAAAAAAAATTCTTTCAAAAAGTAACAAAAATGTATGCTTATTGTATTAACGCTAAACTTATAATGAATTAATACAACCATTCTTCTGCTAACTTAACATACATTTTCAAATTCAGCTTACATTAGTAATAGCGGAACAAAAAAAATAAAGGCCGAACAAAAAAAGAGAGATAAAAAAAAGAGAGTCATCACATACAGCATAGTGACATAGTGATATCGTAGGCTTGGATTTACTAAGCGTGTCTAGCAACAAGCTTTCTGACATTGGCTTTGGTATCAGCACAGTATGCTTTTGCAAGCTGATATTCCGTTTTCGACTGTACCACAGCTTTATGATGTAGAAGCGAAAACAACATGTGTTTTTTCTTTCTCCATAACTATCTTGTCTTACATGCGCTATCTAAACATGTTCGTCGATCGTCAAATTATTTTAATGTTGGGAAGAGCATATCACTCCTCCCGCCGTTGTGTGGACAAAACGTTTTGTTTACCGTGAATGTCCACGGGCTTTGCAGGGCATATTTTTAGATATGCACTGTGTCGTATGCGCGCTCGTTTTCATTGTGCAAAAATTTAAATATTTTTAGTTCTAAAAATTCTATTTACTTATATTGTATGTAGCTGTATATAATGCTTAATTAAATGCGGAACATGGAATATGGGAAATATAATGAAAGTGGTAACAATAGGAATAAAGCTATATTATATTATACGACAATATTAACAACAAAAACATTTAGTATTAAGAGTGGAAGTAATAATAGTGGGGAAATAATTATTTTTTTTTTATAATTTGCGCGAGTTACGTTATCAATTAATTCCCACACTGTTCCACGGCTAAACGCTGACATCCCAGTTTGCAACGGAAATGCTCCAGACGCTAACTCAGATATCAAACTGAAACTCAATCCCGACTTTGAGCGGGTAAAGCAAAAATACACCATCGGTGTGGATCCGAACGTTTCACAGTGAAAACACAAGTTGGAAATTTATTGATGACGAAATATTTTTCATGCTCGTCATGGGGTTCAGATAGAAAAATTGTAATTTAAGTTTTAAGTAAAGTTCGGTCGTCGCTCTGAAGAGTCGACACAAAATAAGAAATAAAAAATATTTTTCTAAATCTCTGAAGAGAATGTGATTTTTTATTTTACTGGACTTACAAATAAGTAAGTGGCGCAGTCGGTCTTACGAACAACGGTGATAGTGCAAAAAAAAAAAAAAAATAATAAGTGATTGTGAAGAGAGTGCTAGTTTTTTTTCTCTACTTCAACCACACAACGCCGACAATAAAAAAATATTATTATAATTTTATATTCACAGAAAGCTTAACAAAGTATTTGATTCGCAAAGAAAGTTAAAAGAATCCGATACGAAAGACATACAAAATCGAGTGCAAGAACTTCAGCAAGTGGTTGTTGAACAAGAACAACAATTGGCTGGACAAAACCAACTGCAGCTGCAACAGCAACAAAATCAACAACAGCTGCAACAGCAACAAAATCAACAACAGCAAAGTCAACAGCCGCCAATTCCGCCCCCACGTCTAAAATTAAGTGCAAAAAGTGTCCAAACCAGTTTAGACAAATTAAACCATTTAATGGAAGGGATGATTATCCACTTTCATCCTTCTTAAAGCCGGTAGAGGTGACATCAAGATTGTGTGATTCTGATAGGGAACTACTTTACTTCGGACTTCAAATCATCATAAATGAAAAACTGCAAGGAGAAGCTGGAAAATGTATTCGGCAACTGGGAGACAATCCTGACTGGAGCATCATCACCACAAGGCTAAAGCAACACTTCCAACCGCATCGCAGTTACACTGAATTATTCAATTATGGTCGTGCTTTAAAGGTTAGTAGTCTTAGAGAATTATTTGATGAATTTAGAAATATAGGCTACCAATTAAGCGAATTATATGAGTTCGATGCTAGGAGACCAGATATCTATAAAAATGAAAATGTAGACCTGTAGGGACCTTACACAAATTTTGATTGAAAAAATAGACGGTAATATCAGAGTTCACATCGAGGAAAATTACAGTATGATAGATATTTACAACAAATACGCTAGATTAAGGTTGTTAGACGATTTTAGGTCTGTAGACATTCATCATAGAAAAAACAGGTCCCCGAAAATCCAAAACCAATATTGTCGATCAAATTCAGTCTCAAATGGCAATAATAACGGTTCTCACTTTTATAACTCTGGTTATAGTTCAAACTTCCAAAGAAATACAAACTTTACTAACTCGAATATTAACCAAAGACAGAACACTCGGAAAATACCTCTTACAAACTCTGGTTATAGTTCAAACTTCCAAAGAAATACGAACTTTACTAACCCGAATATTAACTAAAGCCAGAACACTCGGCAAATACATCTTACAAACTCTGGTTATAATTCAAACTTCCAAAGAAATACGAACTTTACTAACCCGAATATTAACCAAAGCCAAAACAATGGGCAAATGTCTTTCAGAAACAATGATAGTTATAACAATCGTCGTAGAACTCAGGGAAATTTCCAAAATTCTAGAATTTCACGAAATACAAATAACATTGCGGCAGAGGAAATGATGCCAATCGGCAATATCCAGGAAACCGCTGTAAATTTTCAAAACGAGCCTCGGAGCATAAACTTCCACTGATTTCCCTAACCATAAATAATGCAAAAATAAAGTGCCTCATCGATACAGGATCGAGAACGACTTTAATACAACCCAACATTTTAAGTGATTTCAAAGAGCCCCTCTGGAAAAAAACAGAATTTTTTGCGACAATAACTGGGATTGGAAAAGTAGCGAATAAAATAGTTACTCCTATCCCAACAGATTTTGGTGTTAAGGGAACTATCCCTTGGAAGGTAGTGAATTTAGCTCAAAGAGACTATGACGCAATATTAGGACAAAATGTATTAGAACCCCTAGGTGCAAAATTAAATTTCGAACAACAGTATTTAGATATTAGAGGAAATAAGTTGTTTCTTCTTAATTATAACTTTCCATTCGATTCTGAGTACATATGTTCCTTAGACTCAATTTGTTCTTCAATAAATTACATAAACTTGAAACATCTCAACAAAAAAGAAAAAAAATAAAGTGCAACAGCTTTTGAAAGATTATAAGGAACTTTTCTTCACTGAAGGTGATCAGTTAATATTTACTCACGAAATTCAGCATTAAATAGTCACTAGCACAAATAGCCCTATTTATTCCAAAATTTATAGATACCCGAAGGTCCATGAACTTGAGATAGAAAATCAAATCAAGGACATGTTAGACCAAGGCATAATAGTTGAGAGCAACTCTCCCTATAATAGTCCTCTTTGGATAGTTCCAAAAAAATTACATACCTGACAAAATATCCGACATTGTCCGAAGACATGTCACCAGGGGTAAAATTGGTATCTACTGTGAATTAAGTGATTCTCTCTACAATATTGTGCAGAGAAAATTAAATGAACTGAGGAACCCTCACCTTAAATTCGTTAAACGTAGTTTCTTAGCGAGAGATTTTAAAGATGAAAAAGAGGCCTTGAAACAAATATCTTTGTTTCACAAATTAGAATCAGGACATTCGGGGATAATAGCAAATTATGAAGGGATGAAATCTAAGGTATATTTTCCGAATCCTAAAATTCTAATAAATAAGGTAATAAATAATTGCGATATTTGTACTGCTGCTAAGTATGACAGAAATCCAATAAAAAATAAATTCCAAATCACAGAAACCCCGACCGACATAAATGAAATAATTCACGTGGACGTTTACAAAAATAGTCAGCACAATTTTATAAATTTCATTGATAAATGTTCCAAACATGCCGTCAGTTTTTTACTTGAAGACAGGAACCATAGGACATTAGTAGAAAAACTTAGACAATTCATTTCAATTAAAGGAAAAATGAGAAAACTAGTCTTCGATAAAGAGTTCAATAGCATTAATGTGAGACAATTCTATAAGGATGAAGGTATAGAGGTACATTTCGTCAAACCGAATAATCACACAGGAAATGCTGACGCAGAAAGTTTGAACAATTCTTTAACAGAAAGAATTAGAGCGCTTAATATAGAAAATAAAATTCCCATTTCGGAACAGATGTTTAAGGTCGTAGAGTACTATAATAATTCATTTCATTCCACAATAAAAGCTAAACCAATAGACGTCCAAAATCGTACTGTTGATACCAACTTAGTTAGAGAGAGAATTGATAAGAAAAAGATTAATTCCATTCATAAGCTCAATATTGACAGAGAGGACTACCACGAAATAGAAGAGGTCTTATAAATATTGTAGGAAAAGGGCTGAAATGGCTTTTCGGAACCCTGGACGAAGATGATAGGATCAAAATTGAAGAAGAATTAAGAGTTTTAGTTAAAAATAAATTAAAATTTTAACAATTCTTTCACTTTCATAAAAAGCATTCTAGAGTCAGATAGGAATTAAATTATAAACGAGCTTAGGGATATAAAAGATTTCGAAAAACAGATAATTGAAAAGGAAATGTATTAAGAGCAAAAACTTAGGATTAATGCGTTGAAAGAACAAATAAGTCAGATACAGGACAATATCGTTTCGGCTAGGATAGGAATTATACACCCAAATATACTAAGTAATAAAGAAATAAATGTATACAAATTTGACTTACAAAAATTAAGTAACATAAGAACAGGTTTGGCTAGATACATAAATCATGCTATCGTTTTTGCAAACAAAATTCCTACGGGTATTCTAAAAACTGATAAAAAATTAATTGTTCCTATTGCCAACTTATATAATAAACAAATAGATGAAGACCTTGAATATGTTGTTCGCATTGAAAATAAAACCTTTACGTTTCAAAGTGATTTAAACTTACAAGAGTTAAAAATAAGCAAGAATTGTATTATAAAGAAGAATTGTAAACTAATCAATAGCCCTGAGGAAGAAATAATCGAAATTGGAAATGATTTTCTTATATTAAACAACATAAAAAGCAAACCATTCAAAAGTACATGTGATGAAAGAAAATTTGTCCTTTCTGGAAACTATATTATAAACTTTTCAAACTGTACACTTAGATTTTGTAATAAGCAATTTAGTAATAATATCATATATACATATATTACAATCAAAATATTACTGCTAATGAAGAAATAATGTTTAATTTTGAATTAATTTATGAACAAAATATAGAAGAAATAAGTGAACTTAAATTTCATAAAATAGCATAGGATTAAGTTCATTCGTTATAATTGTAATCCTTGTTTTGGTTGTAGAGTGCTTAATAAAGAATTTAAAACTAAGAACGATTCAGGGGAATCGCAATTTTAGGGAAGGAGGGGTTACGTTATCAATCAATTGTCACACTGTTCCACGGCTAAATGATGACATCCCAGTTTGCAACGAAATGCTCCAGACGCTAATTCAGATATCAAACTGAAACGCAATCCCGACTTTGAGCGTGTAAAGCAAAAATACACCATCGGTGTGGATCCGAACGTTTCACCGTGAGAACACAAGTTGGAAATTTATTGATGACGAAATATTTTTCATGCTCGTCATGGGGTTCAGATAGAAAAATTGTAATTTTAGTTTTAAGTAAAGTTCGGTCTTCGCTCTGAAGAGTCGACACAAAATAAATAATAAAAAATATTTTTCTAGGTCTCTGAAGAGAACGTGTTTTTTTATTTTACTGGACTTACAAATACGTAAGTCGCGCGGCAAATGGGATATGAATACCATTAAATTATTTTAGGGCACGGGCGTTTGTAGAAATTGAGAGAGAGAGAGAGAGAAAGAAAGATTGTAGTGGGTTTGAAACTTAGGTGGTATTAAGTTTCAGTAAACTCCAAGGCTGGCGTCCAATTAACTGGGGAGCTTGTTTGTTTTGCTTTTTTGTCGTTGCTCATGATTCACAGTATTTTTTTCCGTCCTCCTGATGTCACCATCACAACTAAAAAGCGAAAAGCAAATTCTTCACCAAAACTTACCACTCAACCAAAAATGACAGACAATTCAGATAATTCCAATCAAACAAATAGTATTGAAAAAAGAGATCCTCGCCCTCCACCCATCATGGTAACAAATATAACTAACTATCAAGAACTTATAACCACTGTCCCAACTTGATAAAGAAAGACTTTGCTATTCGACTTCTGAAGGATAAAACTCACAAAATTAATGTTGAAACCAGTGAAGACTACAAAGCCATTATATTCTTACGAAGATAAACAATCTCGCCCCATTAGAGTCATTGCTAAGAATTTGCATCAATTTTGTGATCCAAACATGATTGTCAATGATCTTAAAACTCAAGGTCTCAAAGCGGTCAGTGCAGTTAATAAACTTCAACTAAAAACAAAGAAACCGTTAAACATGTTTTTATTAACCTAATCAAAAAAGTGTACGAAATTAAGCATATCCTCCATTCCATAGTTACCATAGGGGCCATTAAAGCTTCCAAACTTATCCCCCAATGCACTAACTGTCAACTATTTGGGCACACGAAAAATTACTCCGGTAAGCCTCCTAGATGTGTGAAATGCGCAGGAGAATATAGCACCGTCAATTGTACTAAACCCTTAGACCTCCTTGCAAAATGTTACAACTGTGGTGAAGCCCATCCTGCGAACTATCGTGGATGTGCTGTAGCCAAAGAATTGCAAAAGATAAGGGATAATAAACTTAATCGCCAAATAAACGAAAATGCTCAAATTAATATCCAAACATCAACAACCAATGATACTACCGTAAACATCAAAGTACAGCAGAAACTGAAAGAAAATAATTCAGCAGATTTGAACGCTCGCCGACTCCTTTTTTCGCAGACAGTCAAAACTACTCATCCTATCAGAAAAGGCCAAAGCATAATCGAAGATACTCTAGCTAAAATACTGGATAAACTAAACAAACAAGAAACCTTTAATAAAACCCTTCAAGACCGTATTAGTAGTCTTGAGGGAAAAATAAATTACAATTTATAATGGATAAGTTTTTAAGAATCATGGCATGAAATGCGAACGGATTGAACAATCATTTCAACGAGCTACAAATAGTACTAGATACAGAAAAGATAGACATTTGTTTGATCTCAGAAACTCACCTTAAAACCCAGTCATATTTCAAGTTGAAGAATTATAATTCGTACCATACAGTCCATCCAGATAATTGTGCGAGAGGAGGCAGTGCTATTATTATAAGAAATAGCATTTTCCAGTCACCTCCCCTCGCTTTAGTTTGACAGTGTGCGGTCTTGCGTTCAAAACTCTCACTGAAACCATGGTGTTCTTTGGTTCGACTAACGTCTTTCCCACGATGTAGTCTTGAGAATTCTTCTCTGGGTCTGGGTCTGGGTCTGAAATTCCAAGATGACAATCATTCTTGCAGTTATAATTCCCTCTCATCCGTGATATTATCCGTCTCTTTCGTAGACATGAACTGTGGAGACTTAACCGCAGACACGAACCTCGAATGAAAGGACACTTCGGACCAAAATTCTGCCAGAATGAAAAGACATTTCGGAATGGGTTGCATAGTCGTAGGAGCGTAGTTATTATTATGCTACACTGCCCCCATCTTAGACGTGTTCGTCCCGAACAAGTGCATCCTCATTTCGGCCATTGTATCGACTCAGTCGGTCCACATGAACCACTTTCATTTTGGCCTTTGGTCCTCGCTGGATGCGGTAGACAACATCGTTGATGCGGGTTACTATTCTGTAGGGACCTTCCCAGTTCCGTTGCAATTTAGGTGATTTCCCCTTTTGGCGATGGGGATTATACAGCCACACCAGATCTCCTTCCTGGAATCCTGACGTTGTTGCCTTGGCATCATACCTGGTCTTCATGCGGTCGCTCGTCATCTTAATCTGGCTTCTGGTCCTTTGGTGTATGTCCCTAAGTCTTTCCCTAAGGTCCGCCACGTACTCTTCTTCATTTCTGGGCTCATTTGTAGGAGACCCAAATTTCACCTCACTGGGTAAACGAGCTATTCCACCAAATAAGATTTCGAACGGCGTATGTCGAGTAGTGCTATGCGCGGCACTTCTATAGGCCATCAAAAACAAGGGAATCTGCCGGTCCCAATCCCGTTGGTAATCACCTACGACCTTCGAGAGATGTTCGTCCAAAGTCCTATTGAAACGCTCCACCATACCGTCCAACTGTGGATGAAGCGGGGTTGTCCGTGTCTTTTTGATTCCGAGTAGTTGACACATCTCTTGGAAGATTCTTGACTCGAAGTTCCGCCCTTGGTCAGAATGCAATTCCGAGGGCACACCGAATCTGCTCACCCAATTGTAGGCGATCTGCTCCGCCACGGTTCTGGCTTCTACTTTCCGTCGTAGGATTCCTATTTTCTTCTCAGAACACCTTCTTGGACATGGAGGGAGTCCCACTGCGCAAAATATGCCTTTAAGGTCGGGCTTCTGTGAGAGATGTCCTGATGATCCGGTTTCTCCATGTTCTCCTTCCAGGCCAGAATCCTTCTGAGCGTCCCGGATCTCATCTACGCTCCAGCCGGCGATAGGTTCGGCTCATTCTTTGGGTGGAAACCAGCTCCCGTTCTTCCTGACGCGCACAATGTTTACAATCCGTTCTGCATGGTCTCCGGGACAGTGCATCCGCATTAGAGTGGAGTTTTTCTTTACGATGCTGTATTTCGTAGTCGTAGATTTGCAGCCTTTCGATCCATCTTGCGACCTGACCCTCAGGACTCTTGAACTGTAATAGCCATTTTAAGGCTGCATGGTCTGTGCGAAGAATGAACTTCCTCCCATAGAGGTATTTGTGAAAATGCTTCGTAGCCAAGATCAAAGCTAGAAGTTCCCGCCTTGTCACGCAGTAGTTCCTTTCTGGCTTAGAGAGCACCTCGCTGAAGTACGCAACCACCTTCTCTTGGCCATCATGCACCTGGGAGAGTACGGCTCCTACCCCGACATTACTAGCATCTGCATCCACAATGAACGTTTCCCCGGGAGTGGGGTAAGCTAGTATCGGGGCATCGCATAGCCGTTGTTTAAGTGCCTTGAAGCTCTTCTCGCACTCAATTGACCATTTGAATTGTTTTCCCTTTTCCTTCAACTGGTGCAGGCTCTTTGCGATGCCGGCAAAATCCTTCACGAATCATCTGTAGTAGGTGGCTAGGCCCAGGAAGCTCCTTAGTTGGTGACTATCTTTGGGGACTGGCCATTTTTCCACCGCTTCGACCTTCTCTGGATCGGTTCTCACTCATTTTGCTGAAATTATGTGTCCCAAGTACTTGACTTCCGCTCTAAACAGGGCGCACTTCTTGGGGTTGAGCTTCAGGTGGGCACTTCAAAGCCTTTGAAACACATCCCTTAGATTGTCTCAGTGTTGCGCAAACGTTTTTCCTACGACGATGACATCATCCAATTACACCAAACAGGTTTTCCATGTTAACCCTTGCAGGACACATTCCATCAAGCGCTCGAAAGTCGGCGGAGCATTGCACAGCCCGAATGGCATTACCGTGAATTGCCATAGCCCATTTCCTGCGGTGAAGGCGGTTTTCTCCCGGTCTTCTGGATGGATCTGTACCTGCCAGTAGCCACTCTTCAAGTCGAGAGTGGAAAACCATCGGGCTTCTGATAGTGTGTCTAGAGTGTCGTCAATCCGTGGCAGAGGGTAGCTATCTTTCTTGGTGACGTAATTGAGCTGCCGATAGTCCACGCAGAACCGCGTGCTGCCATCTTTCTTCTTAACCAGTACAACCGGTGATGCCCACGGACTTTTGGAACTTTCAATCAGACCTTCTTTCTCCATTGCCGACACCATCTCTGCAATTTCTGTCTGCTTTGCGAATGGAAGGCGCCTAGCAGGCTGACGAATTGGTCTAGTATCACCAGTGTCTATTCGATGTTGTACCAGGTGTGTTCGGCCGTATTCTCCGTCCTGTGAGGCAAATACATCAGCGTACTCATTGATAAGATTCTCTGCCATAGTTCGCTGCTCCTGATTCAGGTCACTGGACTGGAGAATCGTCTCTCTCGTTTCCGCTGTCCAAGGTGATGGGAGAGGTTTTGGAGCATCACGTTCAGATATTGTTGCGACGGCGGTAATCGGCGTGCATTTTCCAGTCACCTCCCCTCGCTTTAGTTTGACAGTGTGCGGTCTTGCGTTCAAAACTCTCACTGGAACCATGGTGTTCTTTGGTTCGACTAACGTCTTTCCCACGATGTAGTCTTGAGAATTCTTCTCTGGGTCTGGTTCTACTATGTAGAATCGGTGGCTCCCAAGATCACCTTCCAGCTTCGTCCAAATGATTGTCTCTGAAGACGGCGGCAAAACTTCGTCTTTGCTGATGACTGTCCTGAGAGTTACGGCATTCTCGTTTTCGTACACCATCGGAATCTCCACATTTCGATACCTCAGTACTTGCATCCCGATGTCCAGGATTACTTCATTTGCTTTCATGAAGTCTATTCCGATGATGCACTCGTCGCATATATCTGCCACCAGAAACGCATGGGAGAACGTCAGTCCCGCCAGAGTAATCGTAAGACGAACTTCTCCAAACACTTTCGCCATTTCCCCTGTTGCAGTCTTCAGGCAGTAGCTGTTGGTGTTGTGCAGCCAGGCGCTTCTGACGATATCTCTTCTTACAATGGAGGCAGTGGCGCCTGTGTCGATGGTGGCTACGCACTTCTTCTTGTTGATTAGTGCCTCCACTGTCAGGCTCTTGTTACCCCGTGTGGTTTGCGAAACTTGAATGGTGGCCGTGGGGGCCTCGATTCCAGTAACCAACTTCTGCCCCGCGAAGTTGGTCCTTACGCATTTCCCGACTGCTGGTTTTGGTAAGTCTGACTGACAGCCAGATGCTTCCTCTCTGCTTCTCCTACTTCCGCAATGTGGACAATTTCCTCGTCTAGGTGCACTTCTGCACTGCTGTTGTAGGTGTCCGGTTTGGTTGCAATTCCAGCAACGGATTTGACTTCCGCGAGCTTTGTCTTCATCCATGACGGCTGTTCTCTGGCATGAGCATTCCACTACGGACACTTCCCTGACACGGTGTATTTCCTGGTATGCTTGGTCCGCAGCCTTCATTGACAAAGCGAATGCCAATGCCTCGGGGAGTTTTCGCTTTTCAGCCATCCTTACAGCCATTTGCAGTTGTCTGTCCTCTATGGCCTGAATAAAAGCTTCCACCGCCATTTCGTTGATAAGCTCCTCACCGGCTTTAGGGTATGAAAGATGAGCTAGTCGCTCTATATCCGCTTGCAACTGTTGGAGCGTTTCTCCCCTTTTCTGGACTCGACTACGTAGCTGAACCCTGTACACCTGCTGCGTGTGTTCATCCCCAAATCGCATCTCGATAGCCTGAACCAGCGAGTCGTAGTTCTGCTGTTTATCTTCCGGGATGGTCTGCAAGAGCTCCGCAGCTGGACCCCTCAGTGCAAGTGTGAGTGCAATGGACTTCTCTTCATCGTCCCAGCTATTGGTCATTGCGGCCGCTTCGAATTGCCTTTTATAAATTGGCCATGATGTTTGACCATCGAAGATAGGATGCTGCATCTCCTTTCTTCTCAGACCGTCAGTGGAATATTCGCGCGCTTTCTGTCTCTTCACGTTGCTGAGCTCCTTAACAAGATTTTCGACTTGCTTTCCTACTATCTCGAATCGCGTATCCACTTTTCCAAACTGAGTCTCTATCTTCCCGAACTGAGTTTCATGTTTCTCAAAATTTTCATCGAATCTAGTTTCGACTTTTTCGAGTTGCGTCTCGACATTCTCGATTTTCTCTTCGATCACTTCGAATTTGGATTCCAAGTTCTTGTTTTGCTCATTAAGTTTACTTTCCAGAGCATCTAGAGAATTCTTTTGTTCGTCCATTGCTTTCTTTTGTTCATCCAGCTTAAGTTCTAGAGAATTCTTTTGTTCGTCCATTGCTTTCATTTGTTCATTCAGCTTAAGTTCTAGAGAATTCTTTTGTTCGTCCAGCTTAAGTTCTAGAGAATTTCTTTGATCGCCCATTGCTTTCTTTTGTTCGTCCAGCTTAAGTTCTAGAGAATTCCTTTGATCTTCTATTGCTTTCTTTTGTTCGTCCATGACTAACTTAAGTTGCAGGAGCAGACTTGTTATACCCGGGTCGGCTGCTGTACTTGCTGGTTCCTCTTCAACGTCAAACTCTACGTCGTGCGGATTTTCACCTTCCTGCGTTACTGCTTCTTCCAGACGAATCAGTAGGGCATCTTTTCCCCCAGTTGTGTCGAGGTTCCGCTTACTGAGTTCTGCCTTTAGTTGAGTTATTGTTAGTTTTCCCAATTTGCGACCCATTTTGCGCAACTAATTAACTCAACACAGAAATCGTTCTTTTTTTTTTTTTTTGCTTGTGCAATTTCACACCACGGAAATAGTTATTCACAGAATAAGTTTTATCCCGCTTCTGACACCAATGTAATATTCGCGCTACGGCTCGAGTAGATAAAACAATATTCTGTGAAATTATTTCTTTATTTTCTAGTATATAGAACAATTCAGGTTCACACTATACTATTCTTCGCAATTCTTTTCTTGCAAGGTCTCTGTCCTCTCAAATCACTTTATCTCCTTTCAATTACTTAATTCACAAATCCAAACTAATTACTTCTTCTTGTTAAATCTCAGCTTTCAATTTATCACAAAATTACAACTTTTCTAATCTCTTCGCCACAGTTTGAAAACTACTGCTCCTTTTTCAATCGCCATCTGTCCTTATATAGCAGAAGTTTCTGATAGCCAGAAACTTCTAGCAAATTCTTCGACCACTGGAACAAGAGAAATTCTGATGTAATAATTCTTGTAGTTATAATTCCCTTTTATCCCTGATATTATTCGTCTCTTTCGTTGACATGAGCTGTGGAGACTTCATCCCAGACACGAACCTCGAATGAAAGAACAGTTCGAACCAAAATTCTGCCAGAATGAAAAGTCACTTCGGAATTTGTTGCGTCATACTTTTAGGGAGCGTAGTTATTATTATGCTACAATATTCACGGGAAATAAAAAAAAAATATTTTGTTTCATATATGAACTGTTGTCGGGGTTTGTCCGAAAATTTCGGTTAAGTTCAAGGCTGTGTCATCAGTTTTAGTTAATGTAAATATACATTGGTTCCTAAATTAAACCTATTTGTCTATCGTTAGGGATTATTTGTCGAAAATTGTTGTTATTATTATAAGAATCATTTGTCTGTTGTCTGTTTTATACGAGGATATAACTGTTTTGTGTGTTTGAATTATTGTAGTTATTAAAGCTATTTTGATTATTAATGTTAACTACATCTTTGTTCAGTACTATACTTATAATAATTATTATAACCCCCTTGTCTTACTCTAGAGATATTATTTTTATATCTGATTTGGTCATTTGGCTAATAGTCGTTGTATGGTGTAAATTGTGAATTATACTCCTAAGATTTTGATTACTTTCAGTAGCCGTTAGATGCTATAATATTGTAGCATAATAATAACTACGCTCCTACGACTATGCAACCCATTCCGAAGTGTCTTTTCATTCTGGCAGAATTTTGGTCCGAAGTGTCCTTTCATTCGAGGTTCGTGTCTGCGGTTAAGTCTCCACAATTCATGTCTAAGAAAGAGACGGATAATATCACGGATAAGAGATAATTATAACTGGAAGAAATGATTATCATCTTGGAATTATTACATCAGAATTTTTCTTGTTCCAGTGGTCGAAGAATTTGCTAGAAGTTTCTAGCTATCAGAAACTTCTGCTATATAAGGACAGATGGCGATCGAGAAGAGGCAGTAGTTTTTAAACCGTGGCGAAGAGATTAGAAAAGTGATAATGGGCGAAGTTGTAATTTTGTGATAAATTGGAAGTTGAGAGTGAACACGAAGAAGTAATTAGTTTGGATTTGTGAATTAAGTAATGGAAAGGAGATAAAGTGATTTGAGAGGAAAGAGACCTTGTAAGAAAAGAATTGCGAAGAATAGTATAGTGTGAACCTGAATTGTTCTATAGACTAAAAAAAATAAAGAAATTAATTTCACAGAATATCGTTTTATCTACTCGAGCCGTAGCTCGCATATTACAATATTATAAGCAACATTGATTTTGAAAGGGTTTCTTGCATTAATGAATCCCTTTACATGCTCTGGTAGATTAAATTTGAAACAGTCTAGAACTACTCTCTTATTTGCTGTTGCCTATTGTGTTGTTAGTTGTAGGATCATTATAAAGCGGATTATAAAACTTTTAGATTGTATCATGACAACGACCCAGTGCTATTTGATCCAAAAGCGATTGATTTAAAATAATTTTTAGTTCCGTCCAAGTTCCAATTTGTGAGTGTCTCTCGTTTTGTGGATTACGAAATGCTTTTCATAATCATCTCGAAAACCTCCATTGCAAAAAAAAAAAATTGTTATTAGTATTTTTAAATTTGTTATTTATTATAATTGTTCAAAATTATGAACACCAAAATATGTACCTTATTTTTGTAATTGCCGAAAAGAATGGTAAGTCGATGATTAATGACGGTGTTGGAGTTACGAAGTGTGTTTGCCAATATAAGCCCGATGAAGCTTGATTTTAGAATCTGCTGGCACTACAGCTGTCATTTCTTTTTCCGTCTTCTGTGTTATTTCTGCTATCCATTTCCTCCACAATCGCTGGTACTTGCTCTTCTTTAATTGTTTAATTCCGTTTTTTTAAAAACTTTACTTTCGTCAGTCGCTTCACTTTCTTTAATTCTTTGTTAGTTTTCCGATGCCACTATACATTTTTGGACATCCGAATTATTTTGACGTTTCTTATGGAACACAAAACAAATATACAATACATTGAATGAATTCAATTTATGAAGTGACCAATGCAGAGCCTGGCCTAGCTTCTCGCAGCCACTCGTGCTGTGTGCCTCACGAATAGTTGGCACCGTGAGAAAACTTTTTTTTTTTTTTTTTTTGTGTTTTCTTACATACCTCCTCTTGCTCAGTGATCGCGTACTTAACCACTGAGCCACGGCGCCCACACTAATTAATTATACTGTCGTAATTAACACAAAAGTAGCTTCTGATTATATGTACAAAGTCAAGGCATTGGCATCAAGAAATCGCTGTATAAATACAAACGAAGCCAAATAAATATTTTGTATTTGTATTTTTTATTAGAACATAAGTATTATAAAACAGTGTCAGTTAATACTTAGTGCAATAGGTTAATTCGTTAAATTTACAATTCAAATATATATATAACTTAATAATAAAAAAGAAAAAGAAAAGAAAAAAAAAAATATATGTAAATAATAAAAATTTATTTGTAATATGATTTAGCCTACGAAGTAACATTTCAGATTATTTCCATATTCACCGCTGTTGCCCATCCTCCTCAAATTGGCTGGGAGTGAATTCCATAGACCAGCAGCATATAGTACAGAAATTGTCTCTTAGAAACTTCATATCTAAATGCGGGAACAATTAGAACTCTGCTTCTTTGCGATGTGTCTAAGTACTTTTGCAGGGGCATGGAAAAAACCGTGTTTATGTAGTCGGAGACATGGTCATATCTGCGCAAGCCATAGATAAATCGGACGATATTGTTAAACGCAACGTTAAATTTTCGCTGGCTGACGCTGTCGAGGTAGCAAGAAACAAAGCTACCGTAGAGCAAGATCCGCAGGACTAGTGTTTTTGCTAATATTAGTTTCACCTTAGTTGGCAGGCAGCTCCCAGCTAAGTGGAGAACACGTAAAGCTCCGTACGTTTTACCCAATGTGAAAGACACTTGATCATCGCACGTAAGGGTATGGTTTAATATAATGCCTAAGTTCTTCACCTTATCAACATACTTTAGAATGGTGTCACCTAACTCGACTGTTGGAAAACATGAGGTATCCATAGCATTCCTACCCACAACAATATCTTGACTTTTCCCAGTGTTCAGCCTTAGCTGATTTTGTTTTGACCAGAGAAGGACGTTCGCTAGGTCCTAATTTATTCGTACAATGGCGTCTTCCACTAAACCAACTGGGTAGCTTAAATATAGCTGCACATCATCAGCGTACATATGAGATCTACAGTGCTTTAAGACATTAGGGAGGTCGTATCATTAAAACAAGGAGTGCGTTTCGATGAACATTAGACTTTCATATATGCATACGTATATTGGACTTAACTTTATTTTAGTTCATTGATAAAGGAAGCTAGTTAAAAGAAAATATTACAAATGCGAAATTGAAGGTCAATGTTCGAGCCTCGGAAAACGAACTTCTCCAATCGCAGACCAAGAAAGAACTGCCCACAGGTCAACGCCGCCACCATCTTCATTCCTATCCCACCGAATCCCACACATTAAGCGAATGAGAATACAATCGTACAACTCACAAAGTGAAGTTTCTCCGGTTGATATAAAAGAAAGAAAAATATTATTTGCAGTGAAATTAAAGTAAATAATGGATCTATTTTTTACTTGCCCTCGGATTCCGACGATGACTATCGCGATCGCGTTGAGCACCGACGCTTAAGGAATAGGAGTAATACGTTTTCATTGCCAAATGCTGCGTAAGTACGAGTATCATAAAAATATACGCGAATTAAAACGTAAATAACATTTTTATTTTCAAAGATTTAGAGTTAACACCACATTTGCAAAGCCTCGTATTCAAAGGACATGTGTCAACTGAATTTCCTTGTCGGCAATTCGGGAAAATATTCTTTGTCAAATCGGGGTCTTTGGCCATAAAATCGACCAGAATATTTTTTTTTGCAACAAATTAATTTTGTTCAGATTGGACCTTAATTAAAAAAATGGGCAAAAAATATAAATAGAAAAAAAATTGATAACAAAAAATACTCACATCTTTATTGTTTCGCTCCACGACTCGACAGCAAAATAGTGTTCGAATGAAATGACGAACTATAAAGTGTGTTATCATCTCACATTTCGATAGTGAATGCTCGACGGTAATGCCACATCCTCACATTTCGATGACGAGTTACTCGTTATCGATTGTTGTAATTCGGCCCCAGATACACGCCAGTGACGATCAAGGCAATACGTATCGGTGTCATTGCCATTACGATGAATTCTACGAATTTTCTCACTACATTCAGTGTGCTTTGCTTTTATTCATAACAAAAAAAAAAATGGGAATTGGTCGCACTCCTCCCCCAGGAGGAACCAGTGAACCCAATCACTCTAAAAAT
This sequence comes from Pocota personata, assembly GCA_963082735.1. Classification (NCBI taxonomy): domain Eukaryota; kingdom Metazoa; phylum Arthropoda; class Insecta; order Diptera; family Syrphidae; genus Pocota; species Pocota personata. The sequence goes on from OY720429.1 coordinate 131,024,333, forward strand.
GTTCAGAAACAGAGCAAATTGAACAGAATTCTACAACTGAATTAATAAACCTTAGGAAAAAAGTAAATGAATTAGAACATCTGTGCCAAAATCGTAAGAAGGAAAATGATGAACTGAAACTAGAAATGCTCAAAATAGCATCCGCTAAGAGCAACAACCCCAACGATAATACAACTTCCGTTGCTCAAATTCAAAACTATGAAACCGACGAAGAGGAATTAGTCGTGGAAACCGAAGGGGCTCGGAAACGGAAAAATGGTTTTGCAAATCCGAGTAAAAAGCGAAAAGCAAATTCTTCACCAAAACTTACCACTCAACCAAAAATGACAGACAATTCAGATAATTCCAATCAAACAAATAGTATTGAAAAAAGAGATCCTCGCCCTCCACCCATCATGGTAACAAATATAACTAACTATCAAGAACTTATAACCACTGTCCCAACTTGATAAAGAAAGACTTTGCTATTCGACTTCTGAAGGATAAAACTCACAAAATTAATGTTGAAACCAGTGAAGACTACAGAGCCATTACTAAAATGCTGTTTGCATCTAAAATGACTTGGTATTCTTACGAAGATAAACAATCTCGCCCCATTAGAGTCATTGCTAAGAATTTGCATCAATTTTGTGATCCAAACATGATTGTCAATGATCTTAAAACTCAAGGTCTCAAAGCGGTCAGTGCAGTTAATCAACTAAAAACAAAGAAACCGTTAAACATGTTTTTATTAACCTAATCAAAAAAGTGTACGAAATTAAGCATATCCTCCATTCCATAGTTACCATAGGGGCCATTAAAGCTTCCAAACTTATCCCCCAATGCACTAACTGTCAACTATTTGGGCACACGAAAAATTACTCCGGTAAGCCTCCTAGATGTGTGAAATGCGCAGGAGAATATAGCACCGTCAATTGTACTAAACCCTTAGACCTCCTTGCAAAATGTTACAACTGTGGTGAAGCCCATCCTGCGAACTATCGTGGATGTGCTGTAGCCAAAGAATTGCAAAAGATAAGGGATAATAAACTTAATCGCCAAATAAACGAAAATGCTCAAATTAATATCCAAACATCAACAACCAATGATACTACCGTAAACATCAAAGTACAGCAGAAACTGAAAGAAAATAATTCAGCAGATTTGAACGCTCGCCGACTCCTTTTTTCGCAGACAGTCAAAACTACTCATCCTATCAGAAAAGACCAAAGCATAATCGAAGATACTCTAGCTAAAATACTGGATAAACTAAACAAACAAGAAACCTTTAATAAAACCCTTCAAGACCGTATTAGTAGTCTTGAGGGAAAAATAAATTACAATTTATAATGGATAAGTTTTTAAGAATCATGGCATGAAATGCGAACGGATTGAACAATCATTTCAACGAGCTACAGATAGTACTAGATACAGAAAAGATAGACATTTGTTTGATCTCAGAAACTCACCTTAAAACCCAGTCATATTTCAAGTTGAAGAATTATAATTCGTACCATACAGTCCATCCAGATAATTGTGCGAGAGGAGGCAGTGCTATTATTATAAGAAATAGCATTGATCATTATGAAGAAGAAAAAATAAGTTCACTCAAGTTTCAAACCACTACCGTAACTGTAAAAACTAAAAATCAACCGCTCTCAATAACACACGTACTGGGGATCACGCCTCACTACAACAAAAGGTCGTGAACACTACGATGCAGCTAAAAAAACAGGGTGTGAATTTGTATCTACTGGTAAGCCTACATACTGGCCGACGGACGTTACCAAAATTCCTGATTTGGTTGACTTTTTTGTGATAAATAAATTATCAAGGAACTTTATCCAGGTACAAGAAGGCTTGGATCTCGACTCGGACCACTCACCAATATCTGACACTTAGTGAAACTGTTATAGTTAAAGAGGAAAATCCATACCTTTCAAATAATTTCACAGATTGGCTTAATTTTAAACATATCCTAAAAGATAAAATCAATATTAGTACATCTATTGAGACGACAGACCAGCTGGAAAACGAAGCATATTCGTTCATCCAACTCATCCAATTTGCGGCTTGGAGCTGTACTCCTCCAACAAAGAGAAAAACGGTGGGTACCAATTATCCAAAAGAAATAAAGGAGCTCATAAGCAATAAAAGAAAACTTCGGCGTAGATGGCAACAAACTCGATCTCCTTCCGATAAAACAAGACTCAACAAGGCCACACAAGATCTTAAGCTTGAAATAAAGCTAATCCGAAATGAGACAATGAAAATGTATCTATCAGCATCTTATTGTCATTAAAAGTTAACATACAACAAATTACAATTATAATGTACCTTAAAAATAGTAAACTGTTAGCCATTTACTTTTCTCCCGCTAATAATACTGAAAAGCAAACTGCTCGTTAGTTTCATAAATAGTCGCAGTGTAAACAAACATTTGTAATTCCTGTAGTTTATTTTGTTTGAAATAAAAAAAAAAAAAAAAATATGACCTCTCTACTGCCAGTTCTATACCTTCGCAGTAGAGTTGACTTAGCTTTCTCAATTGATCGACGTTTTTATTTATTTCAGATGAAATAAATAGATGATTGTTGACATAAGGATTTGAACCGTGAACCAAGAGCGTGACAAGCGTTGATGTTACCACTGCACCACGGCTACCCTTAAATTAGTAGTTTTATGCGTTATAATTATATTTCCTATCTCTAAACTTACAAAATATATACTTTATTTAAATAATTGTATGGCAGTAAAGAAAAACAAAATTTCAATACATTTCTTATCTCCAAACTTTCAAAATATATATTTTATAAAAATAGTTTTATGGCAATAAAAAGCAAAAAAAAAAAAGTTAATTATGAAAACCTAAGTTCCTAACTAGTTCCCTTTCCTTGTAATTATGAGGTTCTTTTCGTACGCTGGAGCTTAGAGTTGGGTTCTTTGAGCGAATTTAGCCATATTAAAGGCCGATGATCAGTTTGAACTCTAAACTTTCTTCCATAAAAGTATGCTCTAAAGTGTTTCGTTGCCCATACTATAGAATGTAACTCTTTTCTACTGTACTATAATTGCATTCATAACAATTTATAGTCCAAGATGCATATGCTAAAGGGTGTTAATTTTGGTAAAGAACAGCTCCCAAAGCTGCTTTGCTGGCATCTGTTGTCAAAGTAAAGATCTTTCGAAGTTTGGGTATGCTAAGACTGGACATGTACAAATAAGTTCTTTAAGTTTACTAAAGAACTCAATATACTGTTTATCTTTGATGTTGATTTTTGAACCTTTCTTTAGGCATTAAGTCATCGGAAGGGCTACCTTAGAGTAGTTCCTGATGAACTTTCGATAAAAACCTGTAATTCCTAAGAATGAATTTATTTGTCTTACTGTTTGAGGCACCTTTATTTGTTTAATTATTTTTACTTTGTTGGGATTGAGCTTTGCGAGTATACCATCCTCACAAATAATATGTCCTAAGTATTCAGTTTGACGTTTCAGGAAGATACACTTGGCGATTTGAAATTTGAGATTATACTCACGAAGCCTTGCAAAATTGCAAAAATTGTATTAAACGAATCTGTGTGTTCCTGAAGTGAAGTATAAATCCCAATATACTACGCAAATATTATTTATATAATCATTAAGGACTTCATTCACCATTCGTTGGAAAGACACGGGAGCATTTTTCAAGCCAAACGGCATTCTTATAAGCTCATAGTGACCGCTCTATGTTGAAAATGCTGTCTTGTACCTATCTTTCTTGCTTATGGGAATCTGATGGAACCCTTTAGCAAGATAAAGAGTGGAAAAATAATGGCCGTTACCTAATTTAGAAAATATGTTCTCTATGTTATTAGATGAGTATATGTAAGGACTGATAATAAATTTTCACCTTCAGTGTAATACGTCTTTAAACTTTTTAATAGTAAATGTTATTGCTTTAACTTCTTCAGAATTAAGAATGTCAAGTCTTATTTTATTTGTCATATAATCGATATTTGGTTTTTCAAAATATATGTCTATTGCGCCTTTAGCTATATTATTTATTTCCTTGGGTATTGATTGACTAGGAGAATGATCAAAAATTGAGGGTAACGTAGCATCTCTTTTTCTAAGTTCTGAGGTACTAAAATCAATTTCCGCTTGTAATGGCCTTCAAACGTTACAACCGATTATGCCACAAAAATCGCCACTCAATTCAGTTTCAAGCATAATCAATTGTAGTTGAAAGTCTATTAAACTCCTTGACGAGTGGAATAGTAATTTTTGAGCTGCAGCTGATATCTGAATTAATCGATTTATGGTTTATGGCCTTTTCCAGTTCCGCTTTGAAGGATTTATGGAAAAGTCCTTTCCTTATCAGTGATTTGCTTGCTCCCGAATCAATCAGCAATTTAATTGGACCTAAGCTTGTCATGACTTTTATAGAGGGAAGTGACCTGAGGTGGTGGACGGAAAATGTTGGTAATCTGAGTTCTCACTTTGTGCATTTTCCGCATATCCACTAGGAGAACAATTATCTATTTGTACACTTCCATGTTATAATTTCTATTCCTAAAAGTTGTTGAATTTGCAAAAGGCGACTTGTTCTTAAATTATTTGTTCTATAATTTAAGGATTTTTGCTGACAAATATTGCCTGAGTTTTGAGGATCTCGCTAAGGTAAGTTTATTAGGGTAAATTGTATTTGAAACAGAAGGCTCCTAAGTGGAGTTTCCTTCTTTGCGAGAAAGCTGGGCAAGTGCAAAGAAAGCGAAAAATAGTCTCTTTCTCCTCCTCGTCCATGCAGCTTCTGCAGAAATCTTTAGAGAAGACGCCAAACTTTGCTGCATTCTTGCCTATTATACAGTGACCAATTATGACACCTATAACAGCGCTAATATGCTTCCTATTTAGAGAAATCAAATTCCTAGAGCGTTTCAGATCCATCCTAGGCCAAATCTGTTTTGTCGCTAGACAAGTTGTAATGTCTACCTAGAATTTGTCTTTACGGTACCATCCAGCTTTAATTTAAATTTACATGTAGCGATAGGCATACCCAGTAAACTTTTGAGTGGAAAGATGGGTATTGTTGTTCCATGTCTGGCAAGTTTGTCAGCCTTACAATTCCGTTAGGGGCCCTTAAGGGTAGAATCTTAGCTCATTTCCTTGCAGATGCCAGTAATAGATGTCGAGGGTCGCAGAACTGTGTCATATCAAGGCAGATGTGGCCCAAGTATAACTGGCGCAGAACACAAGAGGTATTAAACAGAAACCGGGCAGTTATTGCTAGAGTTCTGGCAATTAGCACTGACCATTGGCCCATAGGGGTCCACGCAGCCAGACTGGGCATTACTTTTAATGCACATTGTCGTAGCTGCAATATGGCCAACGAGCCTGAAACAATCCTTCACTTACTTTGTAAGTGTCCGGCCCTTAGCAGGGTCAGACACCGTATACTTGGCAGACACCATTTTGATAATATTAGTGAGCTAGCGGAGACAAGCATCGGGGACATCATCATTTTCCTCAATGCCACGGGGTGGCTTTAAATAATCTTTTCTCTCCTTTCCCACAAGTCCAACGTCAGTTTTTACAACAAATTAGGTCACTCGAGTTGTGGTATTAAAACGGCGCCTCTGCGCTTATTATGTTTCAGCATAGCATGCTGTCACAACCACACCTACCTACCTACCTACCTGCAATTACCTGGAATATCCTTATGCTCCGGCTCCCAAATTAGGTGAATATTAAACTGCTCCGCCATCTCTATAAGAGACGATCGGCAATCTATAGCCGTTAAAGGATTTATTGAGGATGATTCCAAGTATTTGATTGCGGCTTGGCTGTCTGAAAAGATGCGGATATCAATGGCCGATATCACGTTTTTCTTCAGCCAAGGCAAGACTTCCCTTATTGCCATTAACTCCGCCTGAAATACGCTACAATGGCTTGGGAGACAAAAAGAGGTTTAGATTAAGCCTATCAGAGAAGGAACCACCACCCACCCCGTCTTTAATTTTTGAACTGTCGGAATAGAAATGTACCGACTTATCTTCCGTAAAGCCACCTTCTTCCCAGAATGCTCTGGAAAGGATGGTAGCTTGGAGGTTTTTGTCAAAATTTAACTTGGGAATGGTATAGTCAATGTCTTCAGGGAAGTTATTAAACTTATTTAAGATGGAGGCGTGACCATATACTTTTTTAGCTCACTGTGAAGTAGCTTTAAGGAGAATAGCACAGTTAGCTGCCATTGCCTGCCATAAATGCCAAGGGGAGTTAAATGAAAAAGAATGTCCATAGCTGCGGAAGTTGTCATCCGCAGTGCTCCGCTAATGGACAGACAAGCTAAAAGTTGGACTTTGCTTAATAACTTCTGGTTTATTGCCTTATCCAAGGCAGTCCACCAGACAACTACTCCGTACATAAGGATCGGTCTAATGACCGAGATATAAAGCCGGTGAGTTAGTCTGGGTTGTAAGCCCCGTTTGCACCCAATGGCTTTTTTGCATGGGAAGAGTGCGACAGTGGCTCTTTCCCGTATATTAGGTTTCCAGCTTAGGTTCCTGTCCAAAATAAGACCCAGGTATTTTTGCTTCGTTGGAGAAAATTAAGCTTGTTCCATTAAGGAATGGAGGGTCAATAGGTGGGATTTTATATATCCTTGAGAAGAGGACTAGTTCGGTTTTGTGGGGGTTCACTCTTAAACCACACCGAGCTGGCCATCTAGATAGCTTATTCAAAGCGTTTTGTAGGAGCTCTTTTAATGTAGTGAGGTGTTTACCGGAGACTGCTATGACAACATCGTCCGCATAAGCGATATGGGTAGACGCTTTTAACAGCCTTCAATACCTAGAAAAGTTACCATAGTGTACTCCTTATGATACATGGACTATTCGATCTTATTGACTAGCGTATGCAATGCTGCATTATTGTTAGTGTGGTGGAAATTTTGGGGATTATTATATTTAAGTGATCGAGAGTAAGAAAAATGCTGGTTATTTTGGGTTTTAGTTCTATTGTCAAAATGTTTTTTATTAGAGAAGAAAATAACCGTATCAATAAGGATGGCCTTAGCTTCACTTAATGATGAAGAATTCCTAGCATGGAGAATGGCTTTAAAACCATACTCTCATCTTGATTACTACTGAACCACGTTGGTAAATTTGGACTTGTGGATGTAATGTTTAATTTAGTCAAATGACTTAAACACTTCTGAAATAGGTAATCCACCGAATTTTTATAACTTAAGACTTTAATTACATTAATTATATTCTCAAGACTTTCATTAATTGAACAATGTGATATCAGAACATTTTTTAATTTCTGGCCAACGACATGGATTACCGTTATTAATTAAAACTCTATTGGCCCTATTCCTAACCTTTTTGTCCAGTTCTTAAATCTAAAATACGTCTTGCACTATTATCTAAACTTTGGATATAATTATAAATGTCTCCTCAGGGAGACCGGTAAAATCGCTGATTTCCTTAGCGAGTTTCAGAAGATTAATTTGAGCCATGGCTGATGATCTGCTTCTTTACAAAATACTGTTTGTTCTTGAGTTATATGTACTCAGTCTTTAAATGTTTTGCTTTTCACTTATCTATTCGTTTTATATTGTTTTTCTTTGTTACACTGATTCAGTATTTTATATACATACATATATATGTACATAAATCTTTTTTTTCAAAAGGAAAATATTCACTATCGTGCTTTATTAACGTTAAGCAAAAAATGTGGCTTTTACCGATTCTGCCAGTTACATTATCAGTCAATCACTCAGACCATATTCCCGAAATAAAAAAAAAAATCTTTCAAAAAGTAACAAAAATTTATGTTTATTGTATCAACGCTAAACTTATAATGAATTAATACAACCATTCTTCTGCTAACTTAACATATTTTTTTCAAATTCAGCTTACATTATTAATAGCGGAACAAAAAAATAACGGTCGAACAAAAAAAAAAAGAGATAAAAAAGAGGGTCATGCATAGTGACATAGTGACATCGTAGGCTTGAATTTACCAAGCGTGTATAACAATAAGGTTTCTGACCTTGGCTTTGGTATCAACACAGTATGCTTTTTCAAGCTAGTATTCCGTTTTCGACTGTACTTGTGGTACTTTATGGTGTAGAAGCGAAAACAATATGTGTTTTTTCTTTCTCCATAACTATCTTGTCTTACATGCGCTCGGAAAACAGAGTCCTGAACATGTTCGTTGGTCGTCAAATTATTTTGATGTTGGGGAGAGCATATCACTCATGGGTCCCATTTTAATTTGGATAAGCATAGTTCTTTGATAAATATCTTAGCTTGATCTTAGCTGGCAACTCTGTACCACCGAATAGTCAAACAGTCATAGTGCTATCCCTTTCCGTAATACAAAAGTAAACAATTTTTATTAATTATCGTGTCATATATCAACCGAGAGCGCACAACCTGCTGCACCAAGCGATGTTGGAGGGATAACATATTTTTTCCACGCAGCCGAAATAAAGCAGGTAAAAGTTTTCATCATTGAAGATAAAAATTCTAGCTGGCCGCATGAAATAGCGGCAAAAGCTTTCTTAGCGGATCGCAAGTTACGACTTGTGTACCACATACCATTGTGAAAGTTCCTTGGCAATTCGCCAACAATCCAACAAAATGAACTTTATTTAGGTTCGTGCTCAAGATAGAATTTCCAACATATTTTATTCTAAACCGAGCCTAAAGCTAGGCAACATTTTTGGATCACCAAGATGAGTGTCGCTCAATCGCCCTCAGTCTTGCGTCGAGATTCTTTTACTAACCCGCCTCTTCACCCTACAACAATAGCAATTTCTTCCTCAGTTACAACAACGACATCTTCAACCCTCTTCACCACATGCACATCATCAAATCCAATTTTTCCCTCAAAAAACATAAAAACGACTCTTTTCAACTCAAAAGAAGCAGAACAACTGCAGAAAGAAATCAAACAGCTTCAAAGTATACTAAAAAATTCAAGTCCAAGTCCCAAAAAACCTTAAGATTATACTGGCTAAGCCAACCCATTGATAAAACTTCCGAACATCGCTTCGAGATTCTGTCTCAAGATGAAGAACTTGATGATCAAAGCACCAACGAAATCTGCCCGAACAAAACAAGACACCAGCAATCCAGGCCTCCTTCCGTCTACGTTCAAGGAGTCGAGTATTTAAATACCATTACCAGTGCTCTTAATTCCATTGTCGAAATATGCTATGAACTAAAAGTTCTACCAAATAACAAAATCAAGATCCAGGCTATTGATTCCGAGGCCATTGCCGCTCTTTTTCATCGAATTAAAGAACAACAAAAACATTTACAACTTGACTCATCTCTCAGCTGCAAAATTTTCTTTGAAACTCCAAACCTAAAAAGAACTATCCCACAATGCTCAAACTGCCAGAAATATGGCCACACTAAAAACTACTGCACTAAGGAACCCGTCTGTGTGAAATGCGCAGGAAAGCACAAGGAATTGAATGCCAGGTAATATTACAAGGAAAAAAACCTAATACGCGCACTATGTGATGGAAACCACACAGCGAGTTATAAAGGTTGTGATATCTACAAAGCTCTAAAAGCCCAACGTTTTCCTACTCTGTACGAAAAAGAAATCTCTGATCCTCAAAAATTAAAATGAACTCAATCCAAGTACCACCAATCCCACTTTAATCTTTGCCCAAGCTGCATTCAAAAATAACACCCAAACGCCAACAAAGACGGCAACCATATCCAGAATAAAGTCACCCTAATACACCCCACTCAAGAACATCCATACAATGACACGAAATAACTCAAAGAGATGATGAAGCAACTCACAACCCAAATGACGAATATGATGAATATTCTTACCATAATAATTACAAAATTAAATAATGTCAAGCAATAAGATACTTAAACTAGAAATTTTGAATTCAAACGAACTTAGCCAACACGCTTTTGAACTAGAAAAATACATAAATGACAACTGTGTGGATATCATGCTTTTGTATGTATATCCGAATCACACTTCACAAACGAAAGGTTCCTAAGATTAAGAGGATATAACGTACTCGCACTTCACACGAATCATCCGGATGGAAAAGCACATACTGGGACAGCAATCATAATCCAGAAAAATCTGAAATACACAGAATTAGGGCAATGCAAAATGGAACACTTACAATCTACACTAATTCAAATAGAGAACACGTATGAACCACTGACAGTTGCCGCACTATACTGCCCCCTAAGCACAAACTCACCCCTGATCAATATAACCATTACCTTAAAACACTCGGGCCTCGCTTTATTGCAGGCAGAGACTTTAATGCAAAGCATACTGACTGTTGTTCACGAATCACAAACAAAAAAGGCCTTTTTTTTTCATTCACTGAAGAATCACTGCACTGAAGAATCAGCATACTGGCTAACAGATAGGAAGAAAAAAATAGATTTAATCGACTTTTGCATCTACCAAAATATTTTGTCAAATAATCTACCGATAAAATCCAGTCTCAAACTCTTATCTGACCACTCGGCGATTATTTTGGAGTATACCTCAAATGTAGAGTTAGTTACATTTCTCCTAAAATTGTATAACCATAAAACTGACTGAGATATTTCCAGCTAAATAATTAATCGAGATCTCAAAACTAACGTTCCACTTACAACATCAAGTGATATAGAAACCGCAATTATTTTCTTCAAAGACAATACGAATATAGCCGCTTACAAGTCTACTCCAATATTGTCAGCTAAAAAGGAGCATGAGCACACACCACCACTCATAAAAGAAAAATACGACAAAAACGGAGACTGAGAAAAATCTGGCAGACTACTAGATCACCCCAAGACAAACCGAAACTCAACAAAGCCATTAATGAACTAAAGGAGACCTTAAAAGAAAGACAAAATAGAAACTTTAACACTTACGAGTACCTAACAAATTTAACAGCCACATCAGCAACAAATTACTCATTATGGAAGGCAACTAAACCTAAAAAATATTTTGAAGAAGACTTTAGTAACGACAATACAAACCAATACAACCTATTACTAACAGAAATAAAATAAAACGCTTTAATACAGTAGAAGATAACCCACCACATAAGTAAACTTAAAACCAGAAAAGTGCCAGATTATGACTTGTTAACAGAAGAAATACTAAAAAAAACTCCTGAAAATAGCAACTGTGTTTATTAGGAACATGTTTAATGCCAAGGCTAAGGTATTTCCCAAAAGTATGGAAAATAGCGCAGTTTACCGCCATCCCAAAACATGGAAAGGATTCTTCAAACACTGTCTCATACCGACCAATCAGCTAATTGCCGTTAATGTCAAAAATGTTCGAAAAATTATTTTTTAGTCGTTTGGAACCACTCTCGTTGCAACAGAACCTAATACCAAACTACCAGTTCGGTTTTCAGGGCAACCATTCAACGATACAGCAAATACACAGAGTGATTAATAAAATAACGGAGGACTTCGATGAAAAAAGATTCTGTATAGGGGTCTTTTTGGATATCGCATCCTGGCCTCCTATATAAATTAAAAAAAATAACTCCCACTTAATACCGACCTATTATGGAGAGTTACTTAAGTGACCGTTTCTTCTACGTTAAATAAAATGACAAATGCTCCTTTACTAAACATAAAAGCTGACGTGCCCCAAGGAAGAGTGCTTGGGCCAATCCTGTATCTACTCAACACAGCATACATCCTGACCGCAGAAGATCGTTACTCCATGATAGCGACTTTTGCAGACGACCCAATCCTGTTGACATCAAATAAGTACATAGCCACGGCAACCAACAAACTTCAATCGATGATTACAAATGGAATATTTAAAAAAATGAAGACAAAACAGTCCAAGATATATTCACGACGAAAACAGGATATGACCCTTTACCGATTACTATAAACAATGTAACTATCAAAATCGACAAACAAGCTAAGTACTTAGGAATACATATGCACAGTAAATTAATCTGGAAATATCATATACTCCAAAAACGAAACCAGATCCAGGAAAAAGTCTGACAACTCTATTGGGTCATAGGAAAATGATCCAAGCTATCTATTGACAATAAACTTCTACTATATACGACAATTATTAAACCAATTGGAGGCCAAATATGAGGAACATCGAAAAATTCAAACTTAACAATCATCCAAAGACAACAATCTAAAATTCTCAGGACAATAGTTAATGCACCTTGGTATGGCTCAAATTTTGATATACGAGTACACCGCGACTTAAATATACATACAAACTCTCAACTAAGAAATCAAAGTTAGCCAAAACCTTAAATACTTAAACTAATCTCTCATCCTAACGACGAGGTCAAAACATTGGAGCAGAGGAATGTTTAGGAATAGATGAACAATGCGCTTGCTCAATATCCAATATAATTTTTGATGCGAAGCAGAATAAACTATATGTACACGAAATGGAAATAGAAGAAAAAAACTGTACAATGTTTAATTTATTGGTTTTACCATACAAGTCTTCATCTCTTGCTGTTCGATCGTCAACCAGTTCAGATGAAGTTTTGTATGGTAAAACCAATAAATTAAACATTGTACAGTTTTGTTTAGGAATAGATGAACAATGCGCTTGCTGAATATACAGTATAATTTTTGATGCGAAGCAAAATAAACTATATGTCCACGAAATAGAAATAGAAGAAAAAAACTGTACAATGTTTAATTTATTAGTTTTACCATACAAGACTTCATCCGAACTGGTTGACGGTCGAACAGCAAGAGAGCGAAACATGTTTAGGAATAGATGATTATTTAATAATTTATTTGCTTATTAAAAAAAGTAAATTATAGAAAAATAATTGTAATACAAAAAAAATCCTTTGATTATGCAGTTTACAATCAACCTTTATCTATTTTATCTATCTGTCATTGCGTTAAAGCATTGCAATTTCAATGATTTCATTGAGCAATTAAATCCCTCGATTTTTTAATGTTTTTTTCAAAAACGTTTTCTGTTGTAGTCTAAGAATTGGTGAACGTTGTTCATATAGTATTTTGGAAAGTCTGATTCGTATCTTTCATTGACTAGAGTTGGTGATTAAGAAGAGACATTTGCCAAGACTGGTGGAATTGAAGAGCATAACGGAAGTTGTGAAGATGTGGGGTTGGTTGAGTACTATCCAAATTTACTGAAGAGGTTGACTCCGCATGAACAAGTGAGTGATGCCGAGCCTTACAAATTTTGCACCGAAAATTGGAACGACACTTGTTCATGTGAAGATGTGGTTGGTTAAGTACTATCCAAATTTACTGAAGAGGTTGACTCCGCATGAACAATGCGTGATGCCGAGCCTTACAAATTTTGCACCGAAAATTGGAACGACACTTGTTTGAAGAATGTCCTAAGCGCAGACAATTAAAGCATAACGAATGAGTTTTTGCAAAATCACGACGAGTACCGATATCGAACGAAAGAAAACTTGCGCATTTGGTAATAGAATAGGAAAGAGATATTTGCCAAGACTGGTGGAATTGAAGAGCATAACGGAAGTTGTGAAGATGTGGTTGGTTGAGTACTATCCAAATTTACTGAAGAGGTTGACTCCGCATGAACAAGTGAGTGATGCCGAGCCTTACAAATTTTGCACCGAAAATTGGAACGACACTTGTTCATGTGAAGATGTGGTTGGTTGAGTACTATCCAAATTTACTGAAGAGGTTGACTCCGCATGAACAATGAGTGATGCCGAGCCTTACAAATTTTGCACCGAAAATTGGAACGACACTTGTTTGAAGAATGTCCTAAGCGCAGACAATTAAAGCATAACGAATGAGTTTTTGCAAAATCACGACGAGTACCGATATCGAACGAAAGAAAACTTCCGCATTTGGTAATAGGATAGGAAAGAGATATTTGCCAAGACTGGTGGAATTGAAGAGCATAACGGAAGTTGTGAAGATGTGGTTGGTTGAGTACTTCCAAATTTACTGAAGAGGTTGACTCCGCATGAACAAGTGAGTGATGCCGAGCCTTACAAATTTTGCACCGAAAATTGGAACGACACTTGTTCATGTGAAGATGTGGTTGGTTGAGTACTATCCAAATTTACTGAAGAGGTTGACTCCGCATGAACAAGTGAGTGATGCCGAGCCTTACAAATTTTGCACCGAAAATTGGAACGACACTTGTTTGAAGAATGTCCTAAGCGCAGACAATTAAAGCATAACGAATGAGTTTTTGCAAAATCACGACGAGTACCGATATCGAACAAAAGAAAACTTGCGCATTTTGTAATAGGATGGTCAGCTTTACAATTAGGGCAGCTTTGCTTAGATTCTGCATAATGTGAACGTATAGGGTTTTGAGTTCTGACACGTGGTTGAGTAGATCGACAAAGGGACTGGCAAGATCCAGAGCATCACAACGTAATTGCAAAAAATCGATTAGTTCGTCAATAGTGCAGTTTTCTCTAGATCCCTTTTCTTCTGCCCAAGCTTGCCTTGATTCTATGTCGAGTTTTTGCAGAAGAAGATAGATTAGCCAGGGGTCTCTGCTATTAGAATCTACCGTATTTAACCCACGAATGGTTTCATCAGCACCATCGGTAATTTTTCTTAATAAATGTACATTTGTTGTACTTGTTGTAGGTAGAGACAAATAGCTTTGGATATACGACTGTACAGTAAGATTCGTACGATCATACCGTTTTTCTAGGCGGTCCCATGGCTCAAGATAATTGCTGTCTGATACCGTAATATGCCTAATCAAATTCAATGCCTCGCCGCTTAAGAATCCCTTTAAGTAATGAAACTTTTGGGTCGAGGATAAAACCTTGCTATCAACTGAACCGAGAAAAAGATCCCTAAATCCAGGCCAATCTTTGTAGTCACCGGAGAAAGTTGGTATACTAATTTTGGGCAGATTAACGGAACTACTTTTGGTAGCGCTAAGTTTTTCGAGAAAGCTGGTCTGCTGGGTTGCTAACTTATCGACGACGGACTCTTTAGAAGTCAGTTTTCCTTTTACGAATTGCACGCGAAATACATGATTGAGCCAGAAAGTACTTAGACTCATACTCTGAAAACTCCTTCTCTGCATCTGAGGATTCAGATGCATCTTCCAAGGCTAAGACTTCCCGATGAAGCGAAACGAAATCTGACCATCCTTCATCGAGCTTAGCTAAACGTATTTCGAGCATCTCAAGAGTAACAGGTTCTTCAATTTTCTCCGCGAAAATCGCCGCGCGCGTTAAGCATCCTTTAACGTGACCTCGCTTCAACTTGAATGCATTCATAATTAATGTTCACGATTGTGCCTCTTAACACCGACAATTAATTGAGAAAAACTCTAATTCCCAACTAGACACTGTATGATTTTAAAAATTGGCATGGGATGTTCAATTTTCACTAGTAAGACACGCGTTAATAGTCTGAGATTCACAAAAGTCTTGGTTTAATTATGGGTTCTAATCCGGCTCGAAGGACCAAAAAATGTTTAGGAATAGATGAACAGTGCGCTTGCTGAATATCCAGTATAATTTTTGATGCGAAGCAAAATAAACTCTACAGTTATTTTCGTCTCACACTCGGGATGTTATTGACATATATTGCTATATCCTTTCAAAATTGTTATCTTTCCTTCCCACATCTACCAACCATTCCGTTGATTACAATTATTTGTCGTCATTTGCATTACCCGACCCGACATTTTGGGTACCTGGGCCTATCGATATTCTTATAGGTGCCGACAAGGTTTTCAGTATTGTGACTGGATCTTCTATTCAGGGGAAGCTAGGAATGCCACATTTAATACCTACTGTTTTTGGATTGGTTGCATCTGGTAATATTGAAGGTTTTATTACACCATCGACGGATATCGTTAAATCATTTTGTTCTCAAGTAGAAACTTCTCAACACTTTGATCTTGAACATTTTTGGAGGTTGGAAGAGGTTCATTGGGAAGAAAACCCATCTCTGCAGAAGGCTGAAATTATATTTACGAAAACTCATTCACGGCATAAGGATGGCAGGTATATTGTCGAATTGCCTTTTAAATACGAGGATGAAATTGATTTTGGTTATAACCTTCATGTTGCAAAGCAGCGCTTCCTTTACATGGAACAGAAGTTCGAGAGTAATCGGAATTTAAAGGATAGTTATACGAGTTTCATGAGCGAATATATGTCCTTAGGGCATTTGGAGGAGATACCTTTTCATGAGATAGAGATGCCGTCTACAAAGTGTTATTATTTACCACACCATGCCGTGTACAAAGAAAGTAGTACCACTAAAATTAGGGTCGTCTTCGATGGTTCCTCTAGGGCAAATGAGTCAAAGTCTTTGAATGAAACCTTGCTGGTAGGCCCTACTATTCTCAATATGCATTCGTTTTCGTCGTCATCTTTATACCATATCTGGAGATATCGAGAAGATGTTTCGTCAGATTTGGCTGTCAAGGAACCACATAAACTATCAGAGAATTGTATGGAGAAATCCCCCTAATCTTCCTCTCAAGCATTATCGTTTGCTTACAGTCACCTATGGCACTGCAAGTGCACCCTTCCTGGCGATACGGACCTTGAAGCAATTAGCACTTGATTCTTCAAATACACATCCATGAGCAGCTAAGGTATTGCTTAATGATTTTCATATGGATGACGTGATGACAGGTGCCGATTCAATCGAAGAGGTTACATCTCTGCGGATGAAACTAATTGATCTGCTCAAGTCCGGAGGTTTTAATTTACGCAAATGGACGACTAATTGCTGGCCATTGTTGTTAAGTCTGCCAGAGGAACAACGAGAAATATCTCCAAGGGAATTTGAAGAGTATTCATCTGTAAAATTATTAGGTCTCAAGTGGTCCCCTTCAAGGGACTCATTTTCTTACAAGGTCAAACTGAGCAGTGGAACTTCCTATACAAAACGTAGAATACTCTCCGAGTCATCCAGGATTTTCGATCCTCTAGGTTTCCTGGCACCAGTGGTTATACGGATCAAAATTCTATTTCAAGAGCTTTGGCGTAAAAATTACAAGTGGGATTTCCTCGGAATTATCTAAGCAATGGAAGGATATTCGTGAGGAGCTTCCTCTTATATCAGCGGTCGAAATACCTAGAGTGTTGTGGATAAGCAAGGACAACTGGGAACTTCACGGGTTTTGCGATGCTTCGCTTAATGGGTACGCTGCAGTAGTTTATTGTAGAAGTGTGAATGCAGTTCGAAACATCAATATAACAATCGTAACTGCAAAAACTAGGGTGGCCCCCGTAAAGGTTGTATCACTCCCTAGACTAGAACTCTGTGGGGCCGTTCTTCTAGCCCGCTTAATAAATAAACTTAAACATTCTTTACAGGATCAAGAATTAAAAGTTTATGCTTGGACTGATTCAGCGATTGTACTTCACTGGCTTTCGGCTACGCCTGAAAAATGGGCAGTATTTATTGCCAATCGAACGGCGGAAATCTTATCGACTATACCACGTAAAGCTTGGAGTCACGTCCGATCCAACAACAATCCAGCGGACAGCGCGTCTCGTGGCATTTTACCTTCTCATTTGATATCAAATGAATTATGGTGGAAGGGACCTTCATGTCTTTGGGAGGAGAGAAGTCAGTGGCCGGAATCGGTTTATTCAATGAAGAACATTCCAAGTGAAGAGTTCGAAGAAAGGCGAAACATTTGTGCCCAAGTTCTGGTATCAAATCTCGAAAATAACAACGTATTGGAAGATATCGTATTAAATAGTTCGTTTTATCTTAAATCTGTTTGTATTTTATCCTTCGTCTTGCGCTTTATATCGAACTCCCGATTAACTAAGAACCACCGGCAAGGGTTACCATTATCGGTAAAGGAAATTTCGGTCGCGAATTTCAAACTTATTAAGTTCTACCAATACGAAAGCTTTTCTTCCGAGATAAACGATCCTAAAACGGGTAAAAAATTAAAAAGAAGATCTAAATTATCCGCGCTTACTCCTTTTCTTGATTTCCAAGGGGTTCTTCGGGTCGGTGGTAGAATTCAGGAGTCTGAGTTACCTTATTCTACAAAACAGCCAATCATTCTTGACAAGAACAATATTCTTTCTAAGCTGATCGTGGAACATATTCATAAGATTTCCTTACATGCAGGTGTTTCTCACATGTTCGCTATTATCAGTCAGGACTATTTTATATTGGGGTGTCAAAATCTGGTGCGCAATATTGTTCATAAATGCGTTATCTGCTATCGTCATCGCAAAATTACTTTATCACAGCTAATGGGTAATTTACCGGCAGAACGTATTCGGTTCGCGCGTCCGTTTAGTAAAGTCGGTTGTGACTACGCCGGTCCCTTAACTCTTCGATTGGCTAGAGGCAGAAATCCAAAATTTGTGAAAGCTTACATCGCCTTATTTGTGTGCTTCACAACTAAGGGAATGCATTTGGAATTAGTTGGTGATCTTTCCTCAAATTCATGTCTTGCTGCCCTAAATAGATTCACAGCACGTCGCGGTAAGCCTACAGAGATCTGGAGCGACAACGGCACCAATTTCCATGGTGCAAAGCGTCTGTTGGATAAAATGCATCAGCTACTTCTTAGTCAGCAGCATAACAACATTGTTACAGATCACCTGTTGAAGGACAACATTTCCTGGAAGTTCATTCCTCCGTCCGCCCCACACTTTGGTGGTTTGTGGAAGGCCGGAATTAAGTCGGTGAAGTATCACCTCAAGCGGGTAATCGGCGATCATAGGTTGACATATGAGGAGATGTATACTTTGCTGACTAAGGTGGAAGCCCTTCTGAATTCTAGGCCTATGTGGCCAACGTCCGATGCTGATCCGATAGCGCTTACTCCAGCGCATTTTATGATCGGGGAACCCTACACTTCTGTTCCGAAACCTGATTTATCACATAATATAAATTCCCCACATGCTAATTGGTATCTCTTACAGGCAATGATATACGGATTTTGGAAGCGTTGGCATCGTGAATATTTAACATCTCTTCAGCAGCGGCCCAAATGGCAAAACCTTCAACCTGATCTTCAGAGAGGCGATGTTTGATACTAAGAGTTATAAAAAACACAACCTTTGTTTATTTACGCTATAATCTCCATCTGAGAGCAAATGTCTTTATAATCTCTTAATTCAATGTAATATAGCTCTAACTTGTTTACTTAAATTTGTACAATTAGCTTCGTTTGATGAACTGAAAATATGTTTCGCCCTCTTGGTGTTCGACCGTCAACCAGTTCAGATGAAGTCTTGTATGGTAAAACCAATAAATTAAACATTGTACAGTTTTTTTCTTCTATTTCCATTTCGTGTACATATAGTTTATTTTGCTTCGCATCAAAAATTATACTGGATATTCAGCAAGCGCATTGTTCATCTATTCCTAAACAATAATAATAAAAATACCAATACCAATTAACTCGATTCTCACTCGTCAGTCGTTGCAAGTTTACCTAATTTTCCTTTTTACTTTTGTTTTTTTTTTGTGGCCTATTAAAAATCGAAAAGTGCCGTAATGTACATTGCGCAATCGAAGATACCAATGCCGACTGGGTGACCTGCAAAGGCCTCTGTGGCAAGTCATTCCACCTTATTTGCACCGGTCTCAGCAAAAGATCTATTATTTATATCAAATATTATTTGAATCATTTCGCGTTCTACTGCGACGAGTGCACAGAAATCTCTCTCGCACGTCATGCTTGCAATTAAGTGCCTCAATCATTCGACTAAAGAAATGGCCATTGACTTTAAGCAGTTCAGCAAAAAGGTCTTCAAAGAACTACTAAAGTGTGATGACATTAAAGGTGTAGAGGATTTAAGTAACACCGTTGAATGCTGTAGTGATTTGTGCAAGGCCAGATTTAAAACAACAAAACAGAAAAACAACTAGCAGTCTTAACCGGAATTATAACCAATAGTTCCCAGTATGATTCTACAAACTGACAACTCGAGGAACTCAAACGCAAAATTAAATCTACCATGAAACCCTGCCCATATAACAACATTAAAGATGATATCAACTCTCTTCGGTCTGACCTGGAGGTTCATTTCCAGCACTCCGCAAAATTAGCCACACCTTCTCCCCGTCAACCTGATCCGCTACTTGTTGACATGGTACACAAAATTAATGAGGTCAGTAATGAACTCGCAGTAACTCGGCTTACAATATGCGAAATTCTCGATGATATTAGGGCGGCTTCCAGCATAACCGATGACATTCCGGATCAAATCCAACCACAATCAAGCTGCCGTACAATACATCAATACTTGATGAAATTCGCGAAACTGCAATCAATCTATCTCCAAGAGCGCTTTCGCCTCCGTCTATAGTGCCTGTATCTTCGACTGTTAATCCTCCCACTGCCGCACTTACCAAATAAACTGAAGCTTCACAACCTTGTATTAATCGATTCGGAACTACATGGACTCTCACTGAATGGAACGATAGGCTTGAAAAACTAAGTAAGGGCAACAAGACGGAAAACGCTGAGTACACTACATTTACCATCAAAGGCGCTCCTCAACACGCCGATGCTACCTGGATACGGAACTTTTTTTACCAGAAGCTTGCAAATGTGGAAAATATGATGAAATTCCGGGGCAGAGCAGTTAAAATAAAAAGTGGCTATAAGTGTTCGAGTAGTACGCCAACGCGTTTCATTAGAATCCGGTGCAACGGATTGTGTTCTGTAAAAAATCTCTTTCTGGTGCCGCCAAATTGTTCGTGGAGTTTGATGCGAAATCATGTTTTCACCAACTCAAAGTAGCGTTAACGGAAAAATTCGAACGGAAGATTTCTAGTTTCGATGTACATCAGAAACTTCGAGAAATGAAAAAAGAGAGTGGGGTGAACTTTTTGTTTTTCGATACGTTATCGATGAAATTCGAGACTCGGTCTTTAATAAAACTATTTTATATGGTGCGAGGACGTTTACGGAATTTAAAGAAAAGCTCTTGACATATGAGCAAATGAAAAGCGAACGGGACTGCAATATAACCAAGACCCGCGATATTCCCGTTACAAATTTCGTAAATTTGTGGCTCCACGGAGCATGAATTCCACGCATGTCCAGAGAAATCAAGGGGTCCGAAATGTTTTGGATACGGCAACTTTGGGCATAAGCGCCCAGATTGTCCAACAAGAGCCAGACAATCAGCAAATCTAATCCAAAACACCGACATTATGCGGCAAGTTATGGTGAACAATGTTGCGGTTTATGGACTAATAGACACAGGATGCGATGTCTACATTTTGAGACTAAAACAGGTGAAGAAAATCCGTCCACAGTGTCTTTCAACAGATTGTCGTTTTTCGTTGTTTCGCAAACGTTATTATTGATGGAGTTTGTAGAGCTAACGTCTAACATCGAGTTCTATATCATGGAAAATCGCATCGTAAAGCCCGACGTCGTCATTGGCATGAGTCTACTAAGCAAAGCCATAGTGAAAATCGCTCGAGGGGCAGTTACTATCTCCAAGTTAAACGAAGGGACGTCGAAAATGCCACCTGAGATGGAGAGAAATTGATTTCTGGATACCATGGGTGAATATTTATTGTAAAATTCTAATTTGCAAGATTTATCTTACCTACAGGGTGCTGATTTACGTGATGCCATTCAAGACCTGATCTCGAATTATTCCGCAGAGAAACCAAAGCAGTCACCCGTAACAATGAAGATCGTGCCATAAATGATGAACCGGTTTACTTTCCTCCAAGACGGTTGAGAGGCGGAGATTCGGGAAAGCGTTTCCGATTATGGTAGTCAGGTGGTGCTGGTGAAAAATGAGGTAGGACATAGAGATTATGTATCGACTACAGGGCGGTAAATATGAAAATCCTCAAAGACCGATACCTGTAATCGAGGATGAGATCGACTTTCTCCAGGATGCTAAGTTCACGACGCTGGACTTGAAAAATGGATTTTTCCATGTAGGTAACCATCGAGGAGGCAAGTAGGAAGTTCAGCGCTTTTGTAACTCAAGATGGTCAGTATGAATTTCTAAATATACCGTTCGGCCTGCGCAATTCGCCGAGCACTATCCAAAAGTATATAATATAAGTTATCACACTGGTTCCTCTAGCAACCAAATAAAAAAATCTGTATCAATAACGACCACTCGAGAACCACATCTTATAGGATAACATTGTATTACTTCAACACGAATTCCAAGCGAATGTGTTTCTGATAACGAACAACATTTTTACCAACTTCATTATCGTGAACAAAAACAGCTGCGATGACACGATAGGAATCTGCATCGAAAACAACTATAAAAGAGGAAGCCACCACAGACCGAGGCCACATCCGGCGTAATTCTATAGGAGAGTTTACTTTAAGTGTACTGAAAAACGTTGTATTTAGTATTTTAAGTAATAAAAGTTTTTTTTTTTCATAATTAAAACGCACTAAACTTTTTAATTGGGGGCTCAACCGGGATGCCAGGTTTAAAGTAAAGTTGAAAATAAAAAGTGAACATTAGACGCAGTGCATCCAATTATTAATAATATATTAACAAGCTAAACTATGCTACAAGATAGGAGAAGCAGCACTATTTAAAGTGACCAGTTCATGTAATAGAACAGGAAGTCTTAATGAAGGTAGTGGTTATTGCTGAGACGTTCGGTTGTCCACATAACCTTATTGCCGATAAAGGAAAAGTATTTACATCAACAACTTTCAAATGTATTGCAGAGATTACCATATGAAAGTGCATGCTGAAGTGTCCGGACAAGTGGTGCTAAGCTCAACGTTTCACCGGGCCATCAAAACAATCCCTTTTAAAATAATGACCGGGATAAAGACGAAAACGGATAACGAACTTGAAAAATCAAACTAATCGAGGAAGAATTTCAGAGGCAATATGATGACGCGAGGCTTGAACAACGGAATCAAGCGATGGAAGCTATAGCGGCAAATCAAGCAGAAAATACGACTCAATTCAACAAGAGAAGGCAAAAAGCGACGAATTATTCTGTGGGTGACCTCTGGCTTTTGAACGATGGCCGGGAGAGGTCTTGAGGCGTGTCGTTGTTGACCACTATTGACCCGTTGAACTGGTTAAGAAGTAGTGACTCAGGGAGTATTTCCTCGACCGTATTTTCCTCGACCGTTGGAATGTGTGATTCGCTGGTCTGCTTCGTAGTAGGTTTGGTATGCACTCCGTATCGCTTAAGTTTATAATTTCATTAATCTTACAAATAAGTAGGTCGTCAAAAGTTTGACAATAATTCTTAATCCCGTAAAAATCATTTCTGCATTCGCGTACATTACTAAAATCGATTTTAGTTGCGACAGATTTCCTTTTTATTGGCTTAACTAATAATCTTTTACATTTCTCATTTCTCACAATATAAATTGTAGTTGTACTGCAAATAATGCAAATGCCTTTTCTATGTTTACATAGGGTAACTTATTTTTTTTTTTTTTTCAAAAAGAACCTTAACTAAATTTATTTCCGTATTTGAAAGTATAAAAGAATTTACTATACCAGCTTTCGCCCACTCTAAGGCATGTTCTATGTTTGTTATCTCTTCTTTAAATACATCTAGTCCATATTTAATGCTGGTAGAATATTCGTTTTTAAGTTCACCATTCGTTTTCAAACACGAATTTTATTCTTTTTAATGATAGTTTGTTTATAATTAATTGTTTATTATTATTATCTAGTAAATTTTGAGTTTCAGCTTTTACAATTTGAAAGTCGTAGTGGTCCGGGGAACCGGCTATCCACTTTTTTTATAATTTGCGCCCGCCAAAGAGGATATAAATACTCTTATACTATTACAGGACACGGGCATTGTGAAGAAGAAAGAGAGAGAAAGAATGATTTTTTTAGTGTAGTGGTTTGAAACTCAGATGGTGTTAAGTTTCTGAAAACTCCAAGGGTAGCGTCCAGATAACTGTGGAGCTTGTTTGCTTTGCTTTTAATATTGCTCTTGGTTCACAGTATTTTTTCCGTCCTCCTGATGTCATCATCATTTGCATTTTCAGCCATATGACCACATTACTTTTTTTTTATAATCTGCGCGCGCCGAAGGGGATATGAATACCCTTAAACTGCTTCAGGGCACGGGCGTCATGGAAAAGGGGGAAGAGGAACAGCGGAGGATCCTATGCACGTTGGCTTTGAATGTTTGAAGGTTGTAGTGATGGGGAAATACAGAGCCTGGTAGATCATTCCACATTCGTGACGTTCGGCTTATAAATGAATCCCTATATTTGACAATACGACCGAAATTTGGCTTTAGGGTAAACTGATGTGCATTCGAAGCATGTCGCGTATTTCGGGTGAAATTTTGAAGGTGAGGAATGCAACTGGCTATTTCGCTGGAGCATTTTTTATAAAAAAAAAACTATAGAACAGGGAGAGACAGGAGACATTTCTCCGATGTTCTAGTGAATGAATGGAATTCACCGTTATGCACATTCTTGATAGGGTACAGAATTGCGCGTTAAAACTTATAGGTGATAGAGACCTATAAGTTTTAACGCGCAATTCTGTACCCTATCAAGAATGTGCACAACGGTCTTGGGTGCACCGGAGTAGATATGGGCGTTATATTCCAACATAGTGCGGATAAATGCCTTATAAATTGAGGCCAGACCAGACGGGGTAAAATATTTCTTGCACCGCTAATACACATACCGAGAATGGCAAGTCTTTCGGTTTCAATGATGCAAGTACCATCCATTGACAATGGTTGAGGGTCTTGGTTTCGCTTGAGAGACAGAAGACAGCATTGTGTTTTAGAAGCATTAAATTCCACTCTGTTGGTTGAACCTCATTTAATTATGCTGTCCGGGTCGGAATTTAATGTGTTTAACATACGTTGCCGTTCCCCTTCTACGGCCGAAGAGCAAGGACGTGAGTTAGGAAACGAATATGCAAAACTGAGGGTACTGTCATCAGCGAAGGAATGGATTGGATTAGAAGTTGCAGACAAGAGATCATTTATAAAAATAAGAAAGAGAGTCGGAGACAAAACAGAGCCTTGAGGAAAACCAGCATTTATTCGGTGAATTGCAGACTTGAAGCCGTCCAAAACAACTTGTATTGAACGCCCCGAAAGGTAATTTCTAATCCATTGAAGAAGAGATTCATCGATGCCATATGCACGCACTTTTGACAAAAGAGCCTGATGCCAAACTCTGTCTAATGCCTTGAAATATCAAGCGCAACCATCTTGGTTTCGCCGAAGTGATGTTCCATTTCTCGGTGAGATATGCCATCAAATCACTAGTGGACCTGTTGCTACGAAAACCATACTGCCGATCATTAAGGTGTTTTCATGAATCGAGATATTTCATAAGCTGAGGATTTATCAGCGTTTCCATGACCTTGGAAAGAAAGAACGAAAGTGCAATGCGTTAGTAATTGGACGGGAATGAAGATTCGCCTTTTTTGGGGACGGGCTGGACAAATGCTGTTTTGCATCTACTCGGAAAGAGCCCTGAAAAGTAGGATAGACAGAAAAGCTTACGCATAGGTTTTGCCAGCGTAGAAGAACACCTCTTCAGAACTATGGGGGGATTCCATCTGGACCATCGGATTTGTGTATTTAAGAACTTTGAGTACTCCTGCAACTGTACGAGTGCGAAAGTGGACTTGTCCCATGGAAAATTTTACGCTCTCAAACACAGGTGGAGACGAAGCATTATCTGACAGCGTGGAGTTCGCTGCAAAGTGAGCAGCAAGCAGATTAGCTTTATCTAAGGAGCTGACAACTGGAATGTCATTGTAAATGAGCATGGGGATGGCAAACGAGGCAGAATTTTTAATATTTTTGACGAATGACCAAAAGTTTTTACTACCTTTGGGACATTGTAGGATTTTTTGCCTCAATTTTTGGTCATGTAAGAATTTTACATGTCGAATATGGGCATTGCAATCTTTTCTGGCTTGTTTAAACTTTTTTCAGTTTTCCTTAGATTTGTTGGCTTTATAAGACCGAAAGCTCTCTTCTTTCAACCTGATAGCCTCTTTACAGCTCTGGTCAAACCACGAGTTTGCCTTAGGTTTAATGCTCTTTATTCTGTTAGGAATAAAGTCATTCATACCTAAGAGGATAGAGTTAGTGATCATATCAGCTGCGGCATTCATGTCGCTATCGAGGAAGCATAGCGACCAGTTAAAACTCCTAAAGAAGCTGTTAAGGCCGCTCCAGTTGGCTTTCTCGTATTGTCATACGAAAACCATACTGCCGGTCATTAAGGAGTTTTCGTGAATCGAGATATTTCATAAGCTGAGGATTTATCAGCGTTTCCATGACCTTGGAAAGAAGGGACGAAAGTGCCTTTTCTCCTTTTTTGGGGACGGGCTGGACAAATACTGTTTTGCATCTACTTGGAAAGAGCCCTGAAAAGTACAATAGACAGAAAAGCTTACGCATAGGTTTTGCCAGCGTAGAAGAACACCTCTTTCGAACTATGGGGGGATATCAACTGGACCAGTGGATTTGTGTATGTTAAGAACTTTGAGTACTCCTGCAACTGTACGAGTGCGAAAGTGGACTTGTCCCATGGAAAATTTTACGCTCTCAAACACAGGTGGAGACGAAGCATTATCTGGCATCGTGGAGTTTGCTGCAAAGTGAGCAGCAAGCAGATTAGCTTTGTCTAAGGAGCTGACAGCTGGAATGTCATTGTAAATAAGCATGGTGATGGCAAACGAGGCAGAATTTTTAATATTTTTGACGAATGACCAAATATTTTTACTACCTTTGGGACATTGTAGGATTTTTTGCCTCAATTTTTGGTCATGTAAGAATTTTACATGTCGAATATGGGCATTGCAATCTTTTCTGGCTTGTTTAAACTTTTTTCGGTTTTCCTCAGATTTGTTGGCTTTATAAGACCGAAAGCTTTCTTCTTTCAGCCTGATAGCCTCTTTACAGCTCTGGTCAAACCACGAGTATGTCTTAGGTTTAATGCTCTTTATTCTGTTAGGAATAAAGTCATTCATACCTAAGAGGATAGAGTTAGTGATCATATCAGCTGCGGCATTCATGTCGCTATCGAGGAAGCATAGCGACCAGTTAAAACTCCTAAAGAAGCTGTTAAGGCCGCTCCAGTTGGCTTTCTCGTATTGCCATATTTTTGTTTTAGAAGTTTTTGCTTTAACTGAGTGGTCGGAGTACGAGAATTTAGCTGATACGATATTATGGTCAGACCGACCTAGAGGCGCTAAAACATCAATAGGATATTCATCAGTTTGCGAAATAAGAAACAAGTCCAAAGTGTTGGCGGAATTTCTTGTAGGCTCATTTGCAAGCTGAGTCAAATTGTTTACCTCAGCGAAAAGTTCAACATACCGTCCTCCGGGTGTTGTCTGGCCAGAATGTTGAAGCCAATCCGAATTGTGTATATTGAAATCGCTCGCAATGACGATTTCAGTATGAGGGTACAAGGAAACAATTCGAGTGATGCAATCGGACAGCGCATCAATTTCGTCAAAAGTTGAGTTGCTGTCCGCACTAGGGCTTCTGCAAATAAAGCAGTAGTGAATTATTTGCTTACGGACGGTGAATTTTAGCCATTTGAAATTAAATTCCGGGTTGGAACAGTGGCCATACTGTGGTGGAACTTGGTAAGCAATATCACTAGGAAACTCGTCCACCCCCACTAATTAACATAGTCGAGTTAACGGAATTTAATAAGTTGCAAAGCCTTCTTAAAGGAACTTTAACATCGAAATATAAGGTCACGTCTTTGAGGGACAATGCGTGGAAAATTAACGTCGATGAATATGATGACTACCAAGCAGTGTCCCAAAAGTTAAATACCGAAAAAATTGAGTGGTATACTTTCGAAATCAAGTCAGAAAGGCCAGATCGTGTTGTTGCAAGGGGACTCCACCCCTCTTGCACTAAAGAAGAGATTATGACTGGTCTTAAAGACAAAGGCTTTAGAATTCTTGATGTCGTTAATATCATCAAAAAGGAGAAGCAACAAACGGAAATAGATAAAGACATCTTCGTAAGGCGTGGACTTCCGCTTTTTATGCTTACCTTCGATAAGTCCGACAATATCGACGATATCTACCGAATTAGGACCATACTAAATATCGTAGTCAAAATCGAGCCAATGCGTAGAAATATAAGAATGATTCCGCAGTGCAAATGTTGCCAAGGATTCAATCATACGCAAATGTACTGCAAAAAAGAACCGCGATGTGTGAAATGCGCTGGAAATCACTTCTCCCAAGTTTGTGGAGTAAACAAACAAACCTCCGCAACCTATGCTAATTGTAAGGGAAAGCACCCAGGAAATTATAGAGGCTGTGAAGTAGCTGAAGAGTTACAAAAACGAAGGGATGCGCTCCTTAAGCCCCTAAATGCAAAATCAAAACCGCAAACTAAGCCAAAGCGTAAGGTCGCGGAGGAGAAAGAATGCAAATTCAAACTACCGGGTTTAGAGCACAAAAGGTGAGGGAAAGAATGACGAAAGAAAAGCCCTCGACCTCTGTTCCTAAAAGAAACGGTACAGAAAAGTTACCATTGGTAAATCGACCGGGTAATGACCTTCGAACACCAGGAGGGCAGACTTACGCTCAGGCCGCGGCATCCGAAATACCAGAAAATATTGAAATTTCTCATGGTTTTTCAGTTATTCTAGAGAAACTTGAAGAACAAAGCAAAATAAATAAAATTATTCTCGATAGGCTGGTTAGGCTCGAAAGTAATTCAGGGAAACGCGTACTCCAACTAGAATATGAATGAAAAACGAATGTTAAAAATATGTACTTGCAAAAACTTGACGAATTGGAAATATTCTCGTGTGAAAAAGATATCGATATTTGCTTGATTTCTGAAACCCACGTAAAAAATTAATCGCATTTAAAAATAAAAGGCTATAATGATTACCACGCGTGTCACCCTTCGGGAAAAGAGAGAGGCAGATCATCATTGTTTATTAAAGACTGCATCGAACAATCCGAAGACCTAAAGATCGAGCTTGATACTTTGCAACTGTGCACGATTCGAGTAAAAAATAGTCAGCGTACTCTTAAAATCTCATCTATCTACTGCCCACTGCGTTCCGCGCTTGAAAAAAGTGATTTTAGTAACTTGTTTAAATTGCTGAAACCTAATTTCATTATTGGCGGCGATTTTAATGCGAAACATACATTCTGGAGCTCAAGACACAGTTCGCAAAAAGGCAGAATGCTCTATGGGGCAGGTATGGAGTACAGTTATGATTTCCATTCGACGGGTAATTTCAATTTGAAAATACCTGAAGTGATCGACTTTTTCGTCGTGAAAGGATTTTCTTCCAACCACATTAAAGTTGAAGACAGCTTTGATCTGTCGTCTGACCCTTCCCCAGTTGTTTTGACATTGAGCAAAAAACTAGTCTGTACCCTAGAGCCAGCGAGATTAACCGGTAGAACAACTAACTGGGAAGGCTTTAGGAACGAAATTGAAGATAATGTTGAACTGAGCATTCCACTTACGACACCCTATGAACTTGAGGTTTAAGTTGATCGCTTCGTTGAGATCGTACAGCTCGCCTCTTGGAATAATACTCCCAATCCAGGAAAAACTCCGGACAAATACGGTCTACGATATCCAACGGAAATAAAAGAATTGGTCAAGTAAAAAAGAAAAGCGCGTAAGAAATGGTAACAGGGCCGTGCTCCGCAACATAAAGCTCACTTGAATCACCTGTGCAATTCGTTGAAGAAGACTATAAAGGATTTTAAGAATCGTGCGATAGGCTCTTATCTTCAAAGTTTAACAGCGAAAAAAGATTCCAATTATTCACTTTGGAAAGCTGTAAAAGGCACCAAAAGGCCCAAGGTCCCCGCGCCGCCTATTAAATTAAATCACAATGAATGGGCAAGGGAAGATAAAAAAAAGCGGACGTTTTTGCGGCCCACCTGGAAGACACCTTTAAACCGTACGATGGTCAAGTGTCTTACGACAATATCAATAGGCCGGATTTACCATCTGACGATTTAGCACTTACAAGTGCAACGCTAAGGGAACACAAACATGAGATCGGGAATCTAAAACCTAAGAAAGCTCCTGGTTATGACTTGATCACCGGAGAAATTCTCAAAGCTTTACCTAGAAAAGCATTGATTAAGCTTCTTCATATTGTAAATGCTGGGCTCAGATTAAAACACGTGCCTAACCAATGGAAAGTTGCGGAAGTTGTAATGGTTAGCAAACCAGGAAAGCCGCCAAATGAGGTAAAGTCTTATAGACCAATTTCGCTACTTCCAGTTATATGCAAAATTTTTGAGAGGATATTACTAAGGCGCTTCCACTGGTTATAGAAGGAAATAGTTATTCCTGACACCAGTTTGGGTTCAGAAGTAAGCATTCGACGATTGACCAGGTGCATAGGATTACTGACGTAATCGAGAAAGCACTTGAAGAGAAAAAGATATGCTCAAGCGTATTTCTTGACGTCTCGCAAGCCTTTGATAAGGTGTGACATGATGGCTTGAATTGCAAATTACGACAAGTACTCCCTATATGCCTACACGACATTCTAGAATCATATCTCGGGAATAGGCTCTTCCGTGTTAGACATGGAAATGAATACTCGGAGCTCAAAGAAATTTCACATTGACACTCGATGCAAAACTGAAATGAAATTCTCACGTGAAAATGAAACGTAAAGAACTCGAAATCAAATGAACTGGTTGCTCGGAAAACACTCCCAGCTCAGTACTGAGAACAAACTCCTTTTATACTAGCAAGTGCTAAAGCCGGTGTGGTCTTACGGTATACAACTTTGGGGCTGTACCAAGAAAACAAACGCCAATATTTTACAAACTTTTCAAAATAAAGTGCTAAGAGAAATTGTCCACGCACCGTGGTATACTAGAAACGATGATATCCACAGGGATCACGGAATTCCGACAATCGAAGCTGAAATTAGAAGCTCTGCGAGAAAGCATAGAAACCGACTAATCGGACATGTCAACAATACAATCCTACAAATTCTGGATGAAAGCAATTTATTGCGCCGACTACAAAGGACGAAACCTTTCGACTTGGCGAGATAGGAATCAACCGCGCCTAGATTGTGGAACATGCAGGATCTTTCAGTGGAAAGTAACCTGCCAAACGAGTTTTTTTCATGATAGAAAAATTGCTTGATAAGGTCCTTCTTAGTTGCAATATATAACAAATTAAATCGCAGGGTGTTTTTTTTTAGTCAGTAAGAATCTGACACTACTATGAGCACGCGCTTGCTATCCTCATAGTGTCTATGGAAGATTTTTTCGCCAACCCTCAGAGAAAAAAAAAAAAAAAAAAAAAAAATATCGATAACAAAGAAACACAACAGCGGGTGAAAATCAACTCTACTGCCCGTGTTATGCTTTCGCAGTAGAGTTGACTTAGCTTTCGCAATTGATCGACTTTTTATATATTTCATGCGAATGTTTATTGCCCTTTTCTTTTTGGCTATAGGCTTGATGCTGTTGAGTCGGTTAAGGATTTCAGTGACTTCATAGGATAGGTAAGGATGAATGGGATTGTTTTTACTTACGTTAGTTTGAATTTTGAGCTGTATATCATCAATATTACCTTGATATGCTGCAAGGTCGATTATGTGCACTAGTTTAAATGTACAGGTTTGCAGTCTTGCTATTCCCGTACTCAGGGTGACCGGTCTTGAATTAGAATAGTCCAGTAGTTGAACCTCTGTGAGGCCCAACGATATGAAGGACCTAAAAGAAGACATCAGGTTTTAATATTGGCCTTATATACGATTTTGCCTGATTCGGTTAGAATTGTAGTTGGATTATTCTCTTTGACTATTTCTTTTCTGTGCCTTACGGAATGATTGGTACCTAATCGTTTTAGATTTTTACGAAGATCGTTCCACCGGGAGAGTAATTCTTTAGGGGCTGCCTCGCTTTACTGTGATAGTCTAAATTTTTATTTTGTTCTTCTTTTACCCTCAATATGTTTTCCTGTCTAGCCTTCTCAAATTGTTCAGGGTCAGTGCTAAGATTTGTTACGAAACCTTAGAGACGACAACAGAATGAAAATACACGCACAACAAAACCAAAAAAAAAGTACTTCGTTGAGGTGACACTACAAGAGAACGTAGAAGAGAAATTATGAATACCAACCGCAGATCCACATCCATAGTGAAGACGCGCCGAATAGCAATCCCTGGCGACTACAAGTGCAAGGTGTCCAACGGTGCGAACTATAACGACTGAATTGAATCTCCATCCAACGTAAATCGTGGCAAATTATCGGTGTAGTTCATGCACACAGTTGCCTCCATGTCCTCGATCAAAATCCGCAAACTTTGTTTTGTCACCAATTTTTTTGTTTTTGTCATTCAGCAAGGATATCTCGTCCAAGAAACTTCTAATGCAAATATAATGTCGTGTGGAGGAGTAAACGGACGTGTTATACAAAAGAAGAGAAAAAAAATGTTCGCTTTAATAACGCCATTTATTTGCAAAACAATTTTTGCTGACAAGATTGACTAAACGCGAAGCGAAAAAATGTGTTTTTCCTTGACGTATGCATCCACATTAGCGGTTCTTCGCGCACACTTCCAAACTCTGGAGAAGAAAACAATTAACAAAAGACCAAATCACAATCGAAGGATTAGATGAGGAGGAAAATGATCTCAAGCGAAAGTGTTATACGAGAACTTTCCGTTGGTAGCAATTTATGTAGTATAGTCATTAGTAAATACATTTTGTGTGAAATAGGGTAATTTAAGTACGCTAATGTACTGTATGTCATGTTATTATATTGCGCGAATTTATGTATTTATGTTAAATTATCAAACTGTTATACGTAGGTATTTAAATATTTAGTTAGGTAGGGATACTCATTATGACTGGGTACCATCTTGACGGAGGATATTGGCAAAGAGAATTTCCCTTTTCCAATAGCAATATGATCAATGACAAAGGACGACCGACATGACAAAGAGGGAGACAAAAGAAAAAAAACAAAAAGCAGATGGACGAAGAGAAATACCGACAACGAATGAAAATGAAGGGTAACAAAAAGACTATGACAAAGAGAAAAAAGAGGAAGTCATGAAACTAGGGCAAAAGAGCATCGACCGTTAATCACATTCCTGATTAAATCGAAGGTGAACGGTCGATGCCCCTACAATACAGATAGTAGAATAACGAGCAAAAAGACAGTGGCATACAAGAAAAATGAAAGGAAATTTTTAGAAGATTTTTTTTTCTCTGTAGACAGAAAGAAAAGATTCGGGCGGCAATAGAATCTCTCGAGAAGAGGACATATTGGAAACGAAATAGCAGAGGACTTGGGTCGAGCCGCTACACCCAAGCCTCTGCAAAATTTCTTGATAGCAAAATTTGTATTGTGTGACCAAAAAAAAATAGGAGTGAAGTGATATATATATATAGGTATAGACAGAGTTTAGTTTAGTCTTTTTTTACCTTTTTAAATAGCGTAAAGCTGCGGTTAGGGTGCGAAGTTGTTCTGCATATTTTTTGTATTTTTTTTTTTTTGCCGAGAGGGTGAAAATCTTCTAAAGACACCATAAGTCCCGAAAGCGCATGCTTATGGTAGTGTGAGATTTTTACTCACTAAAAACACCACTCTTCAAGATTAATACTACAACTACAACGTCGGCTGACGCTTATCCAGCAGTTTTATTTTGCGAGACTCGTGATTTTTGGAAAAAGATGTTCGGATGTAATTTAAAAAGAATGTAGCGCTTTAGACAGGTTAAATTCCAATGAAAGTTGCTGCTGTTTTCACGATCGGCATATACTACCACGCGAGGACAAAAGGTTTTGTCCTTTGCAGACGACGAATTGAATTGTTCCCGACAAGTAGTTGAATGACGGTACGGTTACAATGGCCGTGAACACGATTTTTGTGTTTATGAACAACATTTGTTATCTCTTCGACGACGCTGGGAATTCCCAGGTCCTGATGAATATCTTCGTTACATACGTACCACGGTGCGCTAACGATCGTTCTAAGAACTTTATTTTCAGAAGTATGTAGGATGTTTCTATTGCGTTTCCTGTAAGTAGTCATTTTTTTAGTAGTAGCCTTTTTTTGCAAGTAGCCATTACATTTGCCGGTATTTGTTTTCGAGCTAGTTGCGTTTCTTTTTCACGTGCGGTTTCCATTTAAGCTTAACATCTAGAGTCATTCCTAGATATTTTGCTTCGTTCGCGTACGGTATTTGAGCCGAGTTTAAACATACAGGTAATCTATCCACTTTTTTGTAGGCAAAGTTGACGTGGGTATATTTGTTTTCGTTCAACACAATACGCCAAGAATTCGTCTAAGCATGGACTTTATTAACAGCATGTTGCAGCTTTTCAGTTGCTGCTTCAATTGTATCGCCCGTTGTCAATATCGCCGTATCGTCAGCAAACGTGGCGACGACGCAGTTTCTTTCCTGCGGGATATCACGCGCGTAGAGTACATATATAAGCGGGCCAAGGACACTTCCTTGTGGGACTCCGGCCGCAATCTCCTTGAATTCAGAGTAATCATTTCCGTGCTTAACATGAAAAAGTCTTTCGGCGAGTTGCCGTGGTAGTAGTCGTTGCAATTTATACACCAAGCCTTCGTACCAAACCTTATCGCAAGCTTGTGAGACGTCAAGAAATACACCATAACAAATCTTTTTTTCTTCGAGAGTTTTCTCAATCACGTCAGTTATTTTGTGGACTTGGTCGATTGTAGAATGTTTAATTCTAAATCCAAACTGATGGTCAGGAATCGGACGTCTTTCGTCGATTACGGGTTGCAGTCGTTTAGAGAGTAGTTTTTCGAATATTTTAGAGATAACCGGCAATAGAGAAATAGGCCGATATGATTTCTTCTCATTCAGAGGTTTGCCTGGTTTCGGGACCATTGTCTCGGAACGTAGAGCAATCTGTACGAAGCGTTAATCAAATATAGTAGTTTTATAAGAGCTTTAGTCGGCAATTCCTTGACCACCTGCGCCGTTATCAAGTCGTAACCCGGTGCTTTTTTAACCTTTAGATTTTTAATCACTTCCCTCAGTTCAATCAATGCAACTTTTTTTACTCTAAAGTTGTCAGATGTCGTGACTGGGGAGTCGGGCGTTATCATAGGGCCATCGAATGGCTTTCCAAAGTGAATAATTTGATTCTCTTCCAGTAGAGGGATTTTCAAGGTAGGCCGCTATCTTATTGCTTTTAAATACGCGAATACTATCTCTAAGGCGATTGCATAGTCGGTTGAGGATCTTTTTATGCTGCGATGCACGAGTGATTTGCCATTTCTTTCGTGCTTTTCTTTTCTCCCTCACCAGTTCAATGATTTCACTTGGATACTTTTCGTTGCGGTTAATCTTACAGCTTCTAGAAGGAGTGTTTCTCCGCTCTTTGGATTGCTTCCACGAAATAATCAACTTCGTCCTCCAGTTCACAAGGTGTTTTAAGTGATACATTTAGGGCGATATTTGTTTCGCAATCATTTCTAAAGCCCTCCCAGTATGTTCTATTGCTAGTAAGTCTTGGAGGCCCTTCTTTCTTGATCAACGCTTCACCAAGTAATAAAATTACCTTAGAGTGGTCAGAAGAGAGATCAAAACTTTCTTCGACTGTAATAAACTTCTCTTAAATGCCTTTTGAAATGAAAAATTCGATCAGATCGGGAATTTTTTCTGAGTCAGTTGGCCAATATGTGGGTTTTTTTTTTTTGTTGAATAAAAATAACAGCCGAATTCATTTGCCACTTCGTAGAGAATTTTTCCTTTAGATGATGTACATCTTGAATCCCAGAAGTTGTGCTTCGAGTTGAAATCTCCACCAATAAGGAAATTTGAACCAAGGGCATTGAAGACACGAAAGTAATCGTCTTTTTCGAGCTATCATTGCGGCGGACAGTAAACAGACGCTATATTGTAGCTCAAGTGTTTATTTTTAACCCTTACTGCGCACAACTGAAGTTTTTCGAGCTCTATGTTTATATCGACCGTTTAATGAATAAGGATGAACCGCCCCGCGCTCTATCAGAAGGATGATAGGCGCGATAACCAGCGTAACCTCTTATCTTTTTTTGCGATTCCCTTGTTTGATGTGTTTCGGAGATCAAACATATGTTGATATTTTTTCTCATTAGAAAAATTTCTAATACATTCGATTTTTGTAAGAGTCCGTTAGCATTCCATGTTATAATTTTAAGCAAAGAGTTTACATCTACTTAGATTTAGGTATAAGGTAAGCCCTACGAAACCTTTCGACGTTACTGAGTCGTTCGAGAATTCGTTTGTTCATTTCACATTGTTCCTCTAACTCAGCGTAATTGCAGTTCAGAATTTTTTTTTCGACGGATCAGAGGGTGCCCCTTCATTTCGTTCAGTTACTTTGACTGCAGCATGAGAATACGTCAGAAAACTGGACTTTTTTGGCTTATCTGAGGTTATTTTCGACGTACTTTTAATCGGCTTGGAGGGCTGATTGACTGGTTCGAGAGTCTGCACTGCTGATTCGAGCGCCCTTTCAGTCGGCTTAAAAGTCTTTACAACTGGCTTACGAGGCCGCTCAGTCTGCTTAGCAACGCGCTCTACTGACTTAGGAGCACGATCGACTGATTTCGTTCCCGCACAGTCGGCGTTGTAGATTTTCTCCGTCGCATCTGTAGTTCCTTTGTGACCTTGCCTTCCTTTGGAGTTAACGCAAGTTGCTTTTTCATTTTTACTCAAACTGATCAGGTGCGACGATGACCTGACAGGACGACTTTTTTTTATTTAGCGTATGGCAAGATACATTATTACAAAACTATACATAAATATGAAGTAGTACATATACACAATTATAGACAATAAGTTATAAATATTAATATACATTGACTCAAAATTGAATATCGAGGTTCTGTAGCCATTGGATAGCAGCGGGAGAGGCCGTGATGAAGTCAGTTGGTTCTCCGTAATACTTTAGGGATTAGCATTCTGTCGTCACGTGATTGATATTTTGTATTGCAGCGCCACAGTCGCAGTAGAGTGTTGCTCCCCATTTGTAGAGTGTTGCTGCACATCTGTCATGGTTCGTTCGCAAACGGTTAAGACTCACCCATGTTTTCCTGTATAAGCCTGCTGGCATGGATGTAGGGTCAAGTATATTAAATAAGTAGTTCGCAGAAGAGGAACTCCACTCGTTCTTCCATCCTTCAAAATCTTGAACTAGACTCGATGTCGTTGTGGATTGGCAAGAGAAAGTTGGCATTAAGTTTGTGGAACTCGCGCAGTAAGGCATTTTGGCGACGGAGGTTAGCTGGGAGGATGTTGTTCAATACTGGGAGGAACCTCGTTGGGGTAGAACTGATAGTGCCTGTGATTATACGCATTGGAGTATTTAGCTGCACGTCTACTTTATTGGTGTGAGCGCTATTTAGCCAGACGGGGCCGCAATATTCGGTGGAGGAAAAGACCAACCCCAGGGAGGCGGAGCTTAACGTTTTAGCGGGAGCGCCCCACGTCACGTCGTTAAGGCTAATTTTTGTATAATGTTGTTGCGGGATTTTAGTTTCGCTGCAGTGTAAGTGAGATGTTGTTTGAACGACAGCGTACGATCTAGAGTGATTCCAAGATATTTTGGTGAAAAGTTGTGGATAAGCTGGACGTTATTAAATTTTACCGACAATGTAATGTTGGCAAGTTTATTGTTATGATGAAAACATGTAACTTCCGTTTTGCTCATGCTTGGACATAGTCTCCACTTTTTGAAGTACGAACCTAGTTTGACAAGGTCTTCCGTTAGTACTCCTTACATTTTAAACATGGATTGGTGTTGTGTCGCTATGGCCAGGTCGTCCGCGTATGACAATTATCTTGATAGTGTACTTGGGCGGTCATGCGTGTACAAGTTGAAAAGCAGTGTGCTTCCATTTTTCACTACGTGCCTTGTCGAGGAACTGGAGTAGCTTCTCGGCCGTTTCGGGCATGCCATTCGCTTCGAACTCTTTGTAAAGGCGATCCCTTTCTTCCGATCAACCAGGGATGAATTGTTTTCGATATCCTCTCGGAACGTATTTCTTGGCTGTGGAAAGAATGGTGCCAACGAGTCGATCATAATTTTTGGTTAGCGGGTGTATCCATCTTATATTGGCGTCCAGGTCTTTTGTGTACCCGTCCCAGGAGGCTTTGGTGAAATTCCATCTAGGTTGGGCAACGGATTCAACAATAGGTATCTGGATGCCGATGTCAATGACAATGGGTCTATGCTGGTTATGAGAGAGGTTCCCGAGGACTTGACGACTGGTTTGAAAGGGGCCTAGGTCGCAATTGCAGCTCACAAATGTAAGATCGGAGTTAGCGTCGAAGACGGGGTGGAGACTGTGACTGTTGACTTCGGACCACTCCAGTAGTTCAAGCCCGTTATGGTCGTTAATTGGGTATCTCCATGATGTATGGTGACTGTTAAAGTCGCCCGAATAAACAGCTGGGTGCTCAAAGAGTGGTATGACATTTCGTGGACAAGGCATGGATGGAGGCTTGTATACGCTGGTAATGTGAGTGCCAGTGACTTCTACGGTGATGCAGAATACGTTATCTATGGAGCTTTGCTGGATTAGCCTCGCGTTATTAACGCTAATAAAAGTGGCAGAACCATATAATTGGTGGAATAACACTCCTATAGCTGTGTATCCATGGATTTCGCCTCTTTTTCTAACATCTTCAGAAGCCGAATGAGTCTCTTGGATGACTGCTACGTCGATGGCATTGTCTTTAAGAATCTTCGAGAGGTATTCGCCTTTGGACTTGCTTCAGTATTTAGTTAGAGAATGCGGACTGAAGGTCCGATTATCTTTGTCAGGAAGCACTTAAAAGAACCGTTTCTTGTGTTAGAATTTGTTAACTGCATTTA
The DNA here is from genome assembly GCA_963082735.1 of Pocota personata. NCBI lineage: Eukaryota > Metazoa > Arthropoda > Insecta > Diptera > Syrphidae > Pocota > Pocota personata. The sequence goes on from OY720429.1 coordinate 131,063,100, forward strand.
GTTTCGGTAGTAATCCTGATTGCCAGGAGATCAGTGACATAATTTGATTGTTTGGCAGCCTTGATGTGATAGATCGTTTAGTATTACTCGGAATGCACCACGTGGAGGCGATCTATCATCGCATCCGTGCAGGATGTTCTTTTACAAGTAGGTTCTTTTTAGTAAGCATATGGCACGATTTTTTTATGTTTGAGCAGGTGGTGTGAGAGTGAGGAGAGACAAGAACTAGCCTTCTCCGACGAGCTAAGCCGTGCAGCCGTGTGCGTGCCACCGTCCCCTTTCATCCACACTGAAGTTGCCTCCGTGGCCTGCCCCAGGCTCATAACCATTGCGTCCAACGGTATCGAATGGTTTAGAGGACAGATTAGGACTCCAAGGTGACGATTTTCACTCTTTGAAAGTCGTCAACTTGGATTCATATCATTCAGCCTCATTTCGCGAATTAGTTTATTTTCAGTTTTTATATTTCATTTTTCTTTCCTGTCTCACTTTCGGTTCAGGGGCTGTTCAGATTCTATGTTTCATCATAGACCAAAGGCGGCTGTCCAATCTTCAGGTCAAAAGCCAGAGGATCTCGTGAGGTATTTGGAGGTCTAGGAAGAAACAAAGAGTGGGTTAGGGTGGAAAGAAATAATGCAAAGCTGCTGTCCAAGGCTTTCACCAGACAGACCAGCTTTTACCAGACAGACCATCGGTGAAGCGTGTGCATAGGTCGTGAAGCTCTATCCGTGTTGGAGTTTATTCTGAAAGTCCCAGCAAGCCAGCTGTTGGAGTTTACCTGATGGCTAGTAGTGGCAAGAACAGAAGGAATTTATGACAGCACTCGTCGAGTCCCAGAGACCCAGAAATAAGTCGATAGAGACATATAATGTACAATAGACTCGAAGACGAACATAACGAGCTAGGTTAGTCAGCGGAATGGTTACTGGAGAACACGACCGCAAATCCACGCGTAAGTAACGGTGGAATTTACCTACTTAGTTAGTTTCTTGGTGAATTTTTTTTTTTTTTTGTTTTAGTTGTAATGTGTTTTTATTTTCTTTTACTATTCTTTGAATTTGAATGGATTAGAAGCTCTGAGAATTTATATCTAGATAAAAAAGTTAGGATTTTTTTTTTCCTTTTTATTTTTAAATTGATAACACCCGATTCTCCAGTCACGACATCTGACAACTTTAACGTAAAAAAAAATTGCATTAATTGAACTGAGGGAAGTGATTAAAAATCTAAAGATGAAGAAGCACCGGGTTACGACTTGATAACGGCGCAGGTGATCAAGGAATTGCCGACTAAAGCTCTTATAAAACTGCTATATTTGATTAACGCTTCGTTCAGATTGCTCTACGTTCCGAGACAATGGAAAGTCACCGAGATTATAATAGTCCCGAAACCAGGCAAACCTCTGAATGTGAAGAAATCATATCGGCCTATTTCCCTATTGCCGGTTATCTCTAAAATATTCGAAAAACTACTCTCTAAACGACTACAACCCGTAATCGACGAAAGACGTCCGATTCCTGACCATCAGTTTGGATTTCGAATCAAACATTCTATAATCGACCAAGTCCACAAAATAACTGACGTGATTGAGAAAACTCTCGAAGAAAAAAAGATTTGTTGTGGTGTATTTCTTGACGTCTCACAAGCTTTCGATAAGGTTTGGCACGAAGGCTTGGAGTATAAATTGCAACTACTACTTCCACGGCAACTCTTTCTAATCTTACGGTCGGATCTCACCGAAAGACTTTTTCGTGTTAAGTATGGAAATGATTACTCTGAGTTCAAGGGGATTGCGGCCGGAGTCCCACAAGGAAGTGTCCTTAGCCACGTTTGCGGACCATATGGCGATATTAACAACGGGCGATACAATTGAAGCAGCAACTGAAAAGCTGCAGCATGCTGTTAATAAAGTCCATGCTTAGGCGAATTCTTGGCGTATTGTGCTGAACAAAAACAAATATACCCACGTCAACTTTAACTACAAAAAGTGGATAGATTACCTGTATATTTAAACTCAAATATCTAGGAATGACTCTATATTTCTAAAAAAGAAACGCGGCGAGCTCGAAAACAAATACCGGCAAATGTAGTGGCTACTTGCAAAACATTTGAAGTTGAGCCCAGATAACAAACTGCTTATCTATAAACAAGTGCTAAAGCCAGTATGGACGTATGGTCTACAACTATGGGGTTGTACCAAGGAAAGCAATACAAATATTCTACAAACTTTTGAAAATAAAGTTCTTAGAACGATCGTTAGCGCACCGTGGTACGTACGTAACGAAGATATTCATCGGGACCTAGGAATTCCCAGTGTCGTCGGAGAGATAACAAATTTTGCTCGTAAACACAAAGATCGTGTTCACTGCCATACCGCCATTCACCTACTTGACGCGAGCAATTCAATTCGTCGTCTGCAAAGAACAAAACCTTTTGACCTCGCATCATATTATATGCCGGTCGTGAAAACAGCAGAAACTTTCATTGAAATTTAACCTGTCTAAAGCGCTACATTTTTTTTAAATTACATACGAACATCTTTTTCCAAAAATCACGAGTCTCGTAAGCGAAAATAAAACTGCTTCCTGAAGAGTGGTGTTTTTAGTGAGTAAAAATCTCACACTACCACGCACGCGCGGTCGGGCCTTATGGTATCTTTAGAAGAATTTCATCCTCTCGGAAAAAAAAAAAACTTTTAAGTTCTGTTCTGCTGAGATTTTTTTTAATTTGTATGTATTGGTAAGCCTGATTTTTTTTGATTGTTTTTTTCTTTTCTTCTTTGCATTTTTTTTTTTTTTTTAATTCTGATAGATAGTTTGGTGATTTTTTGTTTTTTTGTTGAATTTTTTTGAATTAACTTGTAGGAAGTTTGAACAAACAAATCATCTCAGATAGGGGTAAGGAACAGGGCGCAGTTGCTAAGGGCACTTTGTTTTAGTGTGTTGGTGATTCAGGAAGAATCGGGACATGAGCAGGTACAAACTAGGGATGGGCAGACAGACCACAACAGACAGTGAGATTTTTTTTAATTTGAATTTATTGGTAATCCTGATTTATGGGTTGACAGAAGAGCAGCTTTTCGCCAACTTCCATCACTTGGTGTCCTGCAGAAAAATGGTACTGAGAATATATGCAAGAAATTGAAGGCGATGAGCTGCTCAACTATGTACGTCGATTAGAAGACTCAACTGGTCAGCCAGTTCGAACATCAACAACGAGACCACGAAATCCTAATCACAATAATGGGTAGAAGACAGCAAACCCATAAATTGTTTGACAACTTCTATAGCGACATATGTACGTACTTTGACTTTACAAATGAAAATCCGACCACACGAAGACGACTTGGTGGCCATCCCCAGACAAAGTATTAAGGATAAAGTAGCTACACTGATATTCGGGTGCACCATCAGGGGTATACAGGAGTTGAGAGAGGAGTTTAGACGCACCGAAAAGCACATGGCGGCGAGAGATTCCAGGATGGGGCGCAACGTCAACGAAATAGCCGATGACCTAGGAGACCGCAGTTTATGGAGAGGCATGCTGGGGGACGTAGGGAACGAAGATTTCGAAGCGGCTGCACTCCAGAACAAAAGAACGAACCGACCAACAAACTATTTACATACAGACTCTACGAACAAAATAACTAACGCATTCGCAAGACTTGACTAGGAATACTGAACAAATTCCTGCAACATGTTCCTCCTCGTTTTACACTCTGACATGTTTCAGTTGCGGGCAGGACAACTTCGCATTCAAATGTCCGAAGTGCGAGATGAACTTGAAGGTTGGCGGTGCGTCCGGGAATCACTCGTCGATGGCGTCTGCACTTCCGGAGAATCAGGACAAACCAGGGCAGTCAAAATCTTGAAGAGGGACCCAAATGGTTAGGATACCGCTACGAAGAAAGAGATCTCTCCGAGAAAGAGCCTCTACAGACGACTGCAAGAGTACGAAGAAGCTAGACGACGAATTTTCGGAGAAGAGTTAGCACGACGTTCAAATTTCCGGAACTTCAGAAAAATACTTAGGCTTAGGGAAGGGATTACACTACGTAGGCGACGAAAGAATCAAATAGAATAAACTGTGATATGTTACTCGGATGATAATAGACCCTAAGTAGAAGTAAGGATAGAAGGAGAAGAGGTTTTAGGGCTATTAGATAGTGGAGCCACTATTAGCTGTTTGGGGAAAGGTGCACTCCAGTTCATACCCAGGACGAACATAACGATGACAAGGATGGCAACACATATTACAGACGACAGACGGGAACCATCAATGGATACAAGGACGGCTTAAAAATATTGTTTGGGTAGCAAAACCCAAGAAATGGAGCTGTATGTTGTTTCTAGTTTGCAGCACCAGCTCTATTTAGGGATACATTTTTTGAGTGCCTTCAAGGTCGCTCCTCACATCATCGACGAACTCGACACTCAATCATCTACGGTAGAGAGTTCTCCTGCCCAGGCACTGTCACCCTCGCCAACATCACAACAGAAAAGAATCAAGCAACTATTTCCACCATTTACAATACAAGGTCTGGGACAAGGACCTCCCTCGAAAAGCATGTTATCGAGGTGGATGACGAGCAAATTCCCATTAAACAGAGGCATTACCCAATCTTGCCAACAATACAAAGACTGCTGGGAGAGGTAGCGAGATGTTTAAGGAAAGCGGGTTTGATGATTAATGTTGAAAAAAAGTAAGTTCTTCTATAAGGAGATGAGGTACCTCGGATATATAGTCGGGGATGGATGTCTACGAATAGACAAAGACAAGGTGTCTGCGGTCGAGAACTTACGGAAGACTCCCAAGCAACTCCGTCGGTTCTTAGTGATGACAGGTTGGTACAGACGTTTTATTCCCAATTTTGCTTCTGTATCGGCTCCCATGACCGATTGCCTCATGAAAAGACAGACGTTTACGATGACCGATGAGGCGCTGAAGGCATTCCAACAGCCCAAAATGTCCTTGGTGACAGCGCCGATACTGACAAATCCGGACTTCACCAAACACTTTTACATACAATGCAATGCTTCGACGTCTGATGTGTCAGTCATGTCCCAGAAGCTTAACAGCGAAACTACAGTGTGACGGAACTTGAATGCTATGCGGCCGTTCTGTCAGTACAGAAGTTCATTCACTATAATGACTGATCATGCAAGTTTGAAGTTTTTGATGACTCTGAAGGATCTGTCTGGTCGATTGGCCAGATGGAGCCTGAAGCTTCAAAGTTTTGAATTCGTGATCGAGTATAGGAAGGGTGTTCAGAACGTAGTCCCTGATACTTTCTCGCGCGTCCATAAGGAAGAGCTCACTTCCGATACGGTAATGTTAGAGATAGAACTTAGTTCGCCATACTTCACGGGGGCGTATGATGGATTAAGGAAGACAGTCGACACAAAAAAAGACAAACTACTAGACGTATGTATGTCCGACAGATTTTTCTACAAACGGACTGAGATACGGACAGGTGACGAACTGCAAGAAGATCGGGCACGGAAGCTTTGGGTACCGAAGAAGTTGGGTGGAAGTCTTCTGCAATCTGCTCACGATTCACCTGCTGCAGGACATGGGATAAGCAAGACGCTGGCAAAGTTGAGGCAGAAATACTTCTGGCCAGGTGTGGCATCTGATGTACAGGCTGACGTAAAAGCGTGCGTAACTTCGATGTTATAGATCGTCAACCATGACCGACACCGCAGAAAAGACCGAAGGTTGCTTCTCAGGCCTCAGCGCCTAGAGCACAAACCGACTTGCTGGGTATCTTGCTCTCTATCCAAGGGCAAATGGAGCAGCTTCAGCGTCAGGTACAGGAGCAGGTGAAGCGGGTGGACCAGATCTACGCACTTTTGCTGGGCCCAACGCACCTCCAGTCGTAATGGGTACGAACATGGAGGAGCAATCCTTGAAGATCTTTGCGGTGAATGCGAATTCACTAATTAGGATCGAGCTATGGACAGTGCGATACCTCGGTATCAACATACTGACAACGCAGACATATTCCGTAATGCAACAATTGACGCACTACAACAACACAAAAGTAGACTGCAGTCGAGACTAAAAACCTTGTACAGACAGTTTACTGACAGACAAAACTCGGAGGTCAGGACGCTAAAGCCGTTGATTAAAAACCTCCAGAAATTAATCAGGAGTAACTACAGACTTTCTGTTAATTTGCATTGGAACAACAAAATTCGGGCTTTAAAATCCAACAACCAGAGTATGTTCCCGCAAATAAATAAAAGATTTCGGAGGAATAATCAAAACGACTTTCCGTGTCTTAAGATCCCCCGAACGACGAACAATGGACGAATACTTTTAACAGCAGGTATAGATCCAGATAACGCAGTAGAAGATGACAACTTCTTTGTGATCGAAGATCCGCAGGAGAAGGTAGAGGCTATAGGAGCGACTTTCCAGGAAGTATACATGGTGAATGATACCATTTACCCGAACCACGACCTGGAAAATCGCGTCCTTGTGCACAACTTCTACCTTCGAAATGATATAGAGCACTGGCGATCCGAGAACATAGGTTTTACCGAGTTCAATGACGATAATATGGCAAATAATGTCATCGCCGATGAAAGGGTACATCCCCCGTACATATCGAAGATGGAGCTCCAAGCGACCTTCGACTCATTGAGAAGGAAGAATGTGGGAATCGACGGGGTATCGAAAATTGTGCTTCGACATCTCCCTCTAGAAGCGGTGGACATTTACACCACTATGTTTAACAATGCACTGTACATTATCCAGCGCATTGGAAAACAGCAGTGATACAACCCATCCCCAAGGGGTAAGGACACTTCCAATCCGGCAAATCTCCGGTCGATAAGTCTCCTTCCGAACATCAGCAAGGTATTCGAGAAAGTGATCAATAGAGACCTGCTGAAGTGGACTGAGAACAGTAATATAATTCCGGATAACCAATTCGGTTTTAAGGCGGGGCATGATACAATACATGCCGCGTCTAAACCGGTATCGGATATACAATGGAACAAATGCAAGAACCAATGCATAGGTGCCTGCCTGATTGACTTGGAGAAGGCCTTCGGCACCGTATGGCTAGAGGGACTCTTCTACAAGCTGAGCAGGCTGGGCATAAGCAAACCACTGCTGTACATACTTCATAACATGCTCACCAGTAGACAGTTCATTTTCAAAAATGGCAAGGTGACTTCTGCTGGAGCATTTCTAATTTTCAACGATCTCATAAGGTCACTTCACCATGCCATAGCGTACGCAGACGACTTGATCGCGTACAGATTTGGACCAAAAATCGAGGTCCTTGCAATTCTCCTGCAACGTGACTTTGATAAGATTCAGCGATATTGCGATGACTGGAAGTTGATCTTCAACTTCCAGAAATCGGAAACCATTCTTTTTAGGACGCCGTTGTCTGGTGCCTCTAGGGATACCAGAAAGAATTGGCAAAAGTTCTCAATAGTTGGACCGCACGGACAGCCACTTGCGTGCCGAAGTGTAGTCAGATACCTGGGGCTTTGGTTAGACAAATATATATATTTTAACAAACTATAGATGCTGCTCTTGCCAAAGCCAAAAGTGCTTTTGCCCACTTTTTTATAGCAAGCAACTCGATGCAAGGGTAAAGGTAATATGGAACATGGCCCTCATTAGGCCTATGCTCGTATATGGATGCCCCGTGTGGTGCAACGTGGGAGCAAGCTAGTTGGGTGTTTGAGAGGGCTTGCCTTCGGGCTTGCCTTCATTTGTACAGGACACCGGAATCCCAGTACATAAAATTCTGTCCCAATGAGGTCCTATACAACAGGGCTGACCTAATAAGAGTGGATAATTTAGTTATCAAGCTGATTCGAAGGCACATTGCAAGAGCAATGAGCTACACGAACAACCTGACCTCCGGGGCTTATTACCCCAATTACGAGTATCACGAGAGAGTGCGCCTTAACGGCTTTGTTCCCCCAGAGGCATTCCTCTATTTTGATAAGAAGGGTCTGAACCAGGACAGATTGGCAGTGCCGCTAATCTTCAACGTTGCTCGGACAGCTGTGGATAGGCGACTCAACTACGACAGAGACGTTGCACACGGCAGTGTGGACCGTCTCCGGTTTAGTAAGGCAGTATCGAGTCACGATATTGATGACGTACAACGTCAGTACGAACATTTCTGGTGGCTACCTGTTTGATATTCAAGGTTGGCTGTTCTATATCTATGGTCGACTTACATAGTTTAGGTTTAGGTATTTTGGTCATATTGTATAAAAGTAAAAAAAAAAAAACATAAAAACATTCATCACAGCACTTTGATAGAAAAAAAAAGAATTAAAAAAAAAGTACGTATTTAATTACGTAAGGTAGAGTAAGGCAGCTTAAGGTAGAATAAGATATTTTAAGATTTAATTTAAGGTAGTTTATAAGTTTATATATAAGAATAAAAATAATAAATAAAAGTTCATTCACTAAGTTTTTTTTTCTATAATAATTTAACTTAGAGCGCCTGCATAAGGTCAATAAGTTAGAATAAGAATATTTAAGTTAGTTAAGCTAGTTTGAAGCGTTTTGTCTAGCATGTAAATTAATAAATGGATTAATAAAAATGCACTTAAAATAAATGAATGAATGCGTGCGTAACCTCTAAGTGTAGCAGATCACTAAACTTGATATCCTGACCGATTGTGGAATAACAAACGATTACAGAACGACCTTTCCATCGCCTCTATATCAACTTTCAAGGAACATACCCACGAACGAAAACAGGACATACACACATATTTATAGTCTTAGACCATTTTGGCGAATATATTTTATTGCGGCCTATCCACAGAGCAACGGCAGCTAAGGTAATCAAATATTTAGAAGAGAGGGTTTTCTGTGTTTCTAGTGTCCCCGAATTTATCCATTCAGACAAAGGGAAACAATTCGTTTCAGAATTGTTTTCCAGCTTGCCAAATAAATATGGGGTCAAACACATTCGTACCGCGTTCTACTCCCCTCACGCGAATGCCTCCGAGAGGGTTAATCGTTCCTTACTAGCCAAATTACGGTCGTCTATTTACGGGCACCAGAAAAACGGGAGCCTACACGACAGTAGTGCCGCATTCGCCTTGAGGAGCGTAGTGCACGATGCGACATCGTTCGAGCCCTACTGTGCCGTATTGGGGATACACATGGTAGAGCACGCTAGTGCCTATGAAATCCTGGGCAGACTGGATATGATTATGATTAAGGACCCAAGGGTACACATTGAAAATAAGGCTAATAAATTAGCTTAATTAGAGATAAAATATTCGACAACCTAAGACTGGCACATCAAAAATCCACCAAAGTGTACAACATGAGAAGCCGTAGTCGTAGGTGTAACATCAAACAGAGTAGACTACCCAATGGTTACAATGCCAAGCTAGACCCAAAATTCCTACCACCGATGATTTTGAAAGTGGTCGGCAACTCTCTGTGGGCAACCAAAGAGGTGAAGTGGTGGGGAGGTTTCATACCAAAGACCTTCATGTACGAAGGCCAAGAAGACTGTGATATACCTGACGAGGCTGTCATTGCTATAGACATAATAGTTTGTAAGTTGTGACATTCATAGGTTATTTATTTATTTATAGAATTAGATATTTATTTATAGACATGTATTTATTTATAGAGTATATTTATTTACAAATTTATTTATTTATTTACATATAGAGTTCATTTATTTATCTACAAAGACGGTTGTTCATTTGTAGAGAAATTAATTGTTTTTATATATTTATTTGTGTAATTTAGAGTCCCTGTGTATATGACATATTCAAGAAAGAGTTTATATTGTAAAAGTTAAACTAACATGCGTGAGCCCTTACCTCACGTAAGTCGGCCTACAAAGCCACCGCACGAATGGTACGAATGAGTACCGCAGTCACTATAGGCCCCTTTTCTTTACGAGGCCAGTGTCTTCACGACCACTTGATCCAATTACGAGGCCTTAGAGATGACAACAAAATGAAAATACACACAGAAAAAAAATTGTTTGGTTGAAGTGACGCTAGTCATCAAAGTCCACAACGCAAACATAAAACATAAATCGCAGATCCACATCCATAGTTGAGACACGCCGAAAAGCAATCCCTGGCGGGCACAAGCGTAAGGTGTCCAACAGTGCGATCTATAATCACTGAATTGGATCTCCGTCCAATGTAAATCGTGGCAAATTTTTTTTCGGTGTAGTTCGTGCACACACTTGCACCATGTCCTCGATCAAAATTCGCAAACTTTGTTTTGTCCCCAATTTTTTTGTTTTGTCATTAGGCAAGGATATCTCGTCCAAGAAACTTCTAATGCAAATATAATGTCGTGTGGAGGAGTAAACGGACGTGTTATACAAAAGAAAAGAAAAAAAAGTTTCGCTTTAATAACGCGATTTATTTGCAAAACAATTTTTGCTGACAAGATTGACTAAACGCGAAGCGAAAAAATGTGTTTTTCCTTGACGTATGCATCAACATTAGCGGTCGTTCTCGCATATTTCCAAACTCTCGAGAAGAAACCAATTAACGAAAGACCAAATCACAATCGAAGGATTAGATGAGGAGGAAAATGATCTCAAGCGAAAATGTTATACGAGTACGTTCCGTTGGTAGTAATTTCTGTAGTATCGTCATTAGTAAATACATTTTGTGTGAAATAGGATAGGTACTAATGTAACGTATGTCAATATAATAACATTGTTGAAATTTATGTATTCATTTTAAATTAACAAGGGTCGATGCTCCTACAATGCAGATAGTAATCGTAGAATAACGAGCAAAAAGACAGTGGTACACAAAAAAAGGGAAGACAATTTTTAGTAGTTTTTTTTTCTCGGTTTGCACAACGAAAAGATTCGAGGGGCAATAGTATCTCTCGAGAAGAGGACTTATACGGGATACGAAATAGTAGAGGACTTGGGTCGAGCCGCTACACCCAAGCCTGTGCAAAATTTGTTGGTAACCCATGTAACATTTTTTCCGCAAGCAACGGCTAGCGGACCGTAAGCTATACCGGCGAGTTTCAATCCAACCAACCGGTATTCTCCAACTGCAAAGGCCATATAGATACAGTAACCCCCAGAGATACAGTAACACTAAATCCTCAGCAGTAACAAAGTCCAACGAGGGAGCAACATTTTTTTTGTGACAAAAAAAAAAAAAAGAAAAAGAAGAGTGAGGTGATATATATAGACAGAGATTAGTTTAGTTTTTTTTTTACCTTTTTAAATAGTGTAAAGCTAAGGTCAGGTGCGAAGTAGTTCTTCATTTACTATTGATTTTGTTGCCCGCGATAATTCAGCAAATTGGATCTCTTCTTGTGCTGCCGGCAGGACAACGGGGGACAACAAAAAAAAAAACGTGAGTAATAAATTTTTTTTTTCTGAATTTTTATATAGTGTAATGCTAAGGGTAGAATTTGCTTGATTAGGATAGATTAGTTTTAATTAGAATTTAGTTCAATTGAATTTATTGACAGAATTTTTGTATATGAATAAATTCAAATGTAAATACGTTAACGAATTTTAGTGGTCATTTGATAATGATTGCAAATAATTTCCCCTGTGCGATAATGGTGTGTGGGGGAATGGGAAGGCCGTCCTTGCGCTGATCAGGTGCAAAATACCATACCTGACGACCCTACGCACTTTACTTACTTTACATTAGGCAGTAGTGGCATTAGAGACCATCTCCAAAGAATATAGGCCAAGGAGATGGCGAAGGTTGTGTCATTAAGACACAAGGGTGGGTTGGCCATATTAATCCCATCAATACCTGGCACGTCTCTGGGTCGAGACGAACCCACATCTTGGAGTGCCTAGGGGATACAGATGCCGTAGTATAGGGCTAGAGTAGAATAGTTATAAGTTTGTTTATGTATAGGTTAGAGCTTATCTTAAGTTTTGGAGTAGATTAGGTTTGGAATAGTTAGGTTTGGTTTATATCTGCTATACCCTCCTTTCTCCGGGATATAGGCACAGGCCCTTGAGCTTTCCTTCTTCCCCTGGCTACTTCCCTGTCTTTCTCGATGTCCGTCAGTGGTCTAATTAGGTTAGCTTCTTCTTTTTCTAGTAGGTTCTAGTAAGCATATGGCACAATTTTTTATTGTTTGAGCGGGTGGTGTGAGAGTGAGGGGGGACAAGAACCAGCCTCCTCTGACTAGTTAAGCCGGGCAATAGCGTGCGTGCCACCGTCCCCTTCATCCACACTGAAGTTGCCCCAGGTTCATAACGCATTTCTTCCGAAAAATACCTCCATAGGTTTCTTATTTCTAATGGAATCAACCGAGAAATTGTACTCGTGGATAGCGCGATCTATCAGCTCTTCAAACGATCTGTTTTGGATTACGGAACAATCAATGAAAATAATTTTTTTGGATAAAGAAAAAATGACCAAAAGGAAAATATCGACTGCATTTTAAATTTAATAACAATTTATTTGAATCTATTGTAACATAATGTGGCATAATAACTACGCCCTCAAAAGATGCAACACATTCCGAAGTGTCTTTTCATTCGAGCATAATTTCATTCCGAAGTGTCTTTTCATTCGAGGTTCGTGTCCACAGTTCGTGTCCACGGTAAGAGACGGATAATATCTAAGACGACGTCACGGAATTAAGAGAGAATTATAAACCGCAAGAGATTATTGTCATCTTGGAATTATTACATCAGAAGTTTCTTGTTCCAGTGGTCGAAGAATTTGCTAGAAGCTTCTGGCTATCAGAAATGCGGCTATATAAGGAAAGATGGCGATCGAGGCAAGGCAGTTGGTTTTCGAACCGCACAGAAAAGTGATAATAAGCGAAGTTGTAATTTTGTGACAAATTGAAGGTTTAGAGTAAACAAGAAGAAGTAATTAGTTTGAATTTGTGAATTAAGTAATTGAAAAGAGATAAAGTGATTTAAGAAGAAAGAGACCTTTTAAGAAAAGAATTTGCGAAGAATAGTATAGTGTGAACTTGAATTGTTTTATAGTATAGAAAAATATAGAAATAATCTCACAGAATATCGTTTTATCTACTCGAGCCGTAGCTCGCATATTACACTATTTTAACAATTTTTCTTACTACCACTGCGTGCTGCGACCAAAATCCAAGTGGCCGTATCTATGGACCACCGACTATCAGCTGCAAGAATGCACCCACGAAAACAACACCCACAAACATGCACTCGCTCCATGTGCATTCCACTCCAGTGGTGTGCGAATCGTATGAAGGATGTTAGTACGCACGGATTGGTGGATCTCGACGAAACATCCGATGCACCCGAATGGTGTGATGCAGATAGTACAGTGACTCACAGATTATTTAACAAAATTAACAGTGATTAACAAATGATCATGAACAAAGATAAACAAAATAATATTTACATAAAATTATGAAAATAATATTATTGAACTGAAAATAGATGAATATTGCATTATTACAAAGACAACATTAAAAAATAATTAATTATTTTGAAACATCCCGGCCCCCTGGAAAGTGTTTCAGGACAGCGGCAGTAGAGCAAGTTTGGTCATTGGACGTACAAATGTACCCCAACTTGTCTTCGCCGTAGCTACTCGTACACTGTTGATCTGCACCTTTTGTCACGGCTTCAATTTTGCCGAGAAGCCACTTTATAGGTGGAAGATTGGGCTCCTTGATAACGACCAGGTCGCTTGGTTTTAGGCTTGGGTTGGTCTGCTGCGACTTCGATCGTTCTTAGAGTGTGGTGATATACTCAGACTACCATCGTCTCCAAAATCCTTGAACCATACTTTAGATATGATTCCACTGCTTCAAACGGCTTATAGGTGCATCTAGAATATTGGACTCAGGAACGGTTGTATAAGGTTTACCTGTAAGGAAATGAGCAGGTGTTAATCGGTTTAGATCTTCATCAGATACAACACATAATGGACGAGAATTGAGAATAGCCTCAATTTGAGAAAGTACTGTGTACAACTCCTCAAAAGTTAAGATTAAGCATCCGACTACTCGACGTAGGTTTGATTTCACCGATTTGATACCAGCCTCCCACAAATCACCGAAGTGTGGCGCTGATGGAGGAATGAAGTGCCATGCAATGTTGTCCTTAGCAAGTGATGCAGCAATGATATTGTAACATGCGAGCTACGGCTCGAGTAGATAAAACGATATTCTGTGAAATTTATTTCTTTATTTTCTACTCTATAGAACAATTCAAGTTCACACTATACTATTCTTCGCAAATTCTTTTCTTACAAGGTCTCTTTCCTCTCAAATCACTTTATCTCCTTTCCAAACTAATTACTTTTTCTTGTTCACTCTCAACTTTCAATTTATCACCAAATTACAACTTCACCCATTATCACTTTTCCAATCTCTTCGCCACGGTTCTAAACCAACTGTCTTTTTTTGATCGCCATCTGTCCTTATATAGCAGAAGTTTCTGATAGCCAGAAACTTCTAGCAAATTCTTCGACCACTGGAACAAGAGAAATAATTCTTGCAGTTATAATTCCCTTTTATCCCTGATATTATTCGTCTCTTTCGTTGACATGAGCTGTGGAGACTTCGTCCCAGACACGAACCTCGAATGAAAGGACAGTTCGAACCAAAATTCTGCCAGAATGGAAAGTCACTTCGGAATTTGCTGCATAGACATAGGAGCGTAGTTATTATTATGCTACACTGCCCCCCTCTTAGACGTGTTCGTCCCAAACAAGTGCATCCTCATTTCGGCCATTGTATCGACTCAGTCGGTCCACATGAACCACTTTCATTTTGGCCCTCGGTCCTCGCTGGATGCGGTAGACAACATCGTTGATGCGGGTTACTATTCTGTAGAGACCTTCCCAGTTCCGCTGTAATTTAGGTGATTTCCCCTTTTGGCGATGGGGATTATACAGCCACACCAGATCTCCTTCCTGGAATCCTGACGTTGTTGCCTTGGCATCATACCTGGTCTTCATGCGGTCGCTCGTCATCTTAATCTGGCTTCTGGTCCTTTGGTGTATGTCCCTAAGCCTTTCCCTAAGGTCCGCCACGGACTGTTCTTCATTTCTGGGCTCATTGGTAGGAGATCCAAATTTCACCTCACTGGGTAAACGAGCTATTCCACCAAATAAGATTTCGAACGGCGTATGTCGAGTAGTGCTATGCACGGCACTTCTATAAGCCATCAAAAACAAGGGAATCTGCCGGTCCCAATCCCGTTGGTAGTCACCTACGACCTTCGAGAGATGTTCGTCCAAAGTCCTATTGAAACGCTCCACCATACCGTCCGACTGTGGATGAAGCGGGGTTGTCCTTGTCTTTTTGATTCCGAGTAGTTGACACATCTCTTGGAAGATTCTTGACTCGAAGTTCCGCCCTTGGTCAGAATGCAATTCCAAGGGCACACCGAATCTGCTAACCCAATTGTAGACGATCTGCTCCGCCACGGTTCTGGCTTCCTGGTTAGGGATCGGAAACGCTTCCGGCCACTTACTGAAGTAGTCCATCACTACGAGTATATACCGATCACCATTGTCGGTTTCCGGAAAGGGCCCTGCGATGTCGATGGCGATTCGTTCGAAAGGTGCTCCCACGTTGTATTGGTGCATCTTACCTCGAGTTTTGATTCTCGGACCCTTGCTAGCTGCACACACGTCGCATTTTCTGCACCAGTCTTCGATATCTTCCTTCGCTTTTAACCAATAAAAACGTTCTCGTACCTTTTCTAGCGTCTTATTCACTCCCAAGTGGCCTCCGGTCGCCCCGCCATGCATTTCCTGTAACACCTCCTTGACCCTCGTCCGCGGTACGACAAGCTGCATTACAAACGACTTTCCGTCGGAGGATTCCCATTTTCTTCTCAGAACACCTTCTTGGACATGGAGGGAGTCCCACTGCGCAAAATATGCCTTTAAGGTCGGGCTTCTGTGAGAGATGTCCTGATGATCCGGTTTCTCCATGTTCTCCTTCCAGGCCAGAATCGGCTCGATATCCGGGTCTTCCTTCTGAGCGTTCCGGATCTCATCTACGCTCCAGCCGGCGATAGGTTCGGCTCTCATTCTTTGGATGGAAACCAGCTCCCGTTCTTCCTGACGCGCACAATGTTTACAATCCGTTCTGCATGGTCTCCGGGACAGTGCATCCGCATTAGAGTGGAGTTTTCCTTTACGATGCTGAATTTCGTAGTCGTAGATTTGCAGCCTTTCGATCCATCTTGCGACCTGACCCTCAGGACTCTTGAACTGTAATAGCCATTTTAAGGCTGCATGGTCTGTGCGAAGAACGAACTTCCTCCCGTAGAGGTATTTGTGAAAATGCTTCGTAGCCAAGATCAAAGCTAGAAGTTCCCGCCTTGTCACGCAGTAGTTCCTTTCTGGCTTAGAGAGCACCTTGCTGAAGTACGCAACCACCTTCTCTTGGCCATCATGAACTGGGAGAGTACGGCTCCTACCCCGACATTACTAGCATCTGCATCCACAACGAACGTTTCCCCGGGAGTGGGGTAAGCCAGTATCGGGGCATCGCATAGCCGTTGTTTAAGTGCCTTGAAGCTCTTCTCGCACTCAATTGACCATTTGAATTGTTTTCCCTTTTCCGTCAACTGGTGCAGGTTCTTTGCGATCCCGGAAAAATCCTTCACGAACCGTCTGTAGTAGGTGGCTAGGCCCAGGAAGCTCCTTAGTTGGTGTTTGTCTTTGGGGACTGGCCAGTTTTTCACCGCTTCGACCTTCTCCGGATCGGTTCTCACTCCTTTCGCTGAAATTATGTGTCCCAGGTACTTGACTTCCGCTCTAAACAGGGCGCACTTCTTGGGGTTGAGCTTCAGGTGGGCACTTCGAAGCCTTTGAAACACATCCCTTAGATTGTCTCGGTGTTGCGCAAACGTTTTTCCTACGACGATGACATCATCCAAGTATACCAAACAGGTTTTCCATGTTAACCCTTGCAGAACACATTCCATCAATCGCTCGAAAGTCGCCGGAGCATTGCACAGCCCGAATGGCATTACCGTGAATTGCCATAGCCCATTTCCTGCAGTGAAGGCGGTTTTCTCCCGGTCTTCTGGATGGATCTGTACCTGCCAGTAGCCACTCTTCAAGTCGAGAGTGGAAAACCATCGGGCTCCTGATAGTGTGTCTAGCGTGTCGTCAATCCATGGCAGAGGGTAGCTGTCTTTCTTGGTGACGTAATTGAGCTGCCGATAGTCCACGCAGAACCGCGTGCTGCCATCTTTCTTCTTAACCAGTACAACCGGTGATGCCCACGGACTTTTGGAACTTTCAATCACACCTTCTTTCTCCATTGCCGACACCATCTCTGCAACTTCTGTCTGCTTTGCCAATGGAAGGCGCCTAGCAGGCTGACGAATTGGTCTAGTATCACCAGTGTCTATTCGATGTTGTACCAGGTGTGCTCGGCCGTATTCTCCGTCCTGTGAGGCAAATACATCAGCGTACTCATTGATAAGATTCTCTGCCATAGTTCGCTGCTCCTGATTCAGCTCACTGGACTGGAGAATCGTCTCTCTCGTTTCCGCTGTCCAAGGTGATGGGAGAGGTTTTGGAGCATCATGTTCAGATATTGTTGCGACGGCGGTAATCGGCGTGCATTTTCCAGTCACCTCCCCTCGCCTTAGTTTGACATTGTGTGGTCTTGTGTTCAAAACTCTCACTGGAACCATGGTGTTCTTTGGTTCGACTAACGTCTTTCCCACGATGTAGTCTTGAGAATTCTTCTCTGGGTCTGGTTCTACTATGTAGAATCGGTGGCTCCCAAGATCACCTTCCAGCTTCGTCCAAATGATTGTCTCTGAAGAAGGCGGCAAAACTTCGTCTTTGCTGATGACTGTCCTGAGAGTTACGGCATTCTCGTTTCCGTACACCATCGGAATCTCCACATTTCGATACCTCAGTACTTGCATCCCGATGTCCAAGATTACTTCATTTGCTTTCATAAAGTCCATTCCGATGATGCACTCGTCGCATATATCTGCCACCAGAAACGCATGGGAGAACGTCAGTCCTGCCAGAGTAATCGTAAGACGAACTTCTCCAAATACCTTCGCCATTTCCCCTGTTGCAGTCTTCAGACAGTAGCTGTTGGTGTTGTGCAGCCAGGAGCCTTTGACGATATCTCTTCTTACAATGGAGGCGGTGGCACCTGTGTCGATGGTGGCTACGCACTTCTTCTTGTTGATTAGTGCCTCCACTGTCAGGCTCTTGTTACCCCGTTTGGTTTGCGAAACTTGAATGGAGGTCCTGGGGGCCTCGATTCCAGTAACCAACTTCTGCCCCGCGAAGTTGGTCCTTACGCATTTCCCGACTCCTGGTTTTGGGAAGTCTGACTGACAAGGATGGATGTTATCACCGCCAGATGCTTCCTCTCCGCTTCTCCTACTTCCGCAATGTGAACAATTTCCTCGTCTAGGTGCACTTCTGCACTGCCGTTGTAGGTGTCCGGTTTGGTTGCAATTCCAGCAACGGATTTGACTTCCGCGAGCTCTGTCTTCATCCATGACGGCTGTTCTCTGGCATGAGCATTCCACGACGGACATTTCCCTGACACGGTGTATTCCCTGGTATGCTTGGTCCGCAGCCTTCATTGACAAAGCGAATGCCAATGCCTCGGGGAGTGTTCGCTTTTCAGCCATCCTTACAGCCATTTGCAGTTGTCTGTCCTCTATGGCCTGAATAAAAGCTTCCACCGCCATTTCGTTGATAAGCTCCTCACCGGCTTTAGGGTATGAAAGATTGGCTAGTCGCTCTATATCCGCTTGCAACTGTTGGAGCGTTTCCCCCCTTTTCTGGACTCGACTACGCAGCTGAACCCTGTACACCTGCTGCATGTGTTCATCCCCAAACCGCATCTCGATAGCCTGAACCAGAGAGTCGTAGTTCTGCTGTTTATCTTCCGGAATGGTCTGCAAGAGCTCCGCAGCTGGACCCCTCAGTGCAAGCGTGAGTGCAATAGACTTCTCTTCATCGTCCCAGCTATTGGTCATTGCGGCCGCTTCGAATTGCCTCTTATAAATTGGCCATGATGTTTGACCATCGAAGATAGGAGGCTGCATCTCCTTTCTTCTCAGACCGTCAGTGGAATATTCCCGTGCTTTCTGTCTCTTCACGTTGCTGAGCTCCTTAGCAAGATTTTCGACTTGCTTTTCTACTTTTTCAAACTGAGTCTCTATCTTCCCGAACTGAGTTTCATGTTTCTCAAAATTTTCATCGAATCTAGTTTCGACTTTTTCGAGTTGCGTCTCGACCTTCTCGATTTTCTCTTCGATCACTTCGAATTTGGATTCCAAGTTCTTGTTTTGCTTATCAAGTTTACTTTCCAGAGCATCTAGAGAATTCTTTTGTTCGTCCATTGCTTTCTTTTGTTCGTCCAGCTTAAGTTCTAGAGAATTCCTCTGGTCGTCCATTGCTTTCTTTTGTTCGTCCATCTTAAGTTCTAGAGAGTTCTTTTGGTCGTCCATTGCTTTCTTTTGGTCGTCCAGCTTAAGTTCTATAGAATTCCTTTGGTCTTCTATTGCTTTCTTTTGTTCGTCCATGACTAACTTAAGTTGCAGGAGCAGACTTGTTATACCCGGGTCGGCTGCTGTACTTGCTGGTTCCTCTTCCACGTCAAACTCTACGTCGTGCGGATTTTCACCTTCCTGCGTTACTGCTTCTTCCAGACTAATCAGCAGATCATCTTTTCCCCCAGTTGTGTCGAGGTTCCGCTTACTGAGTTCTGCCTTTAGTTGAGTTATAGTTAGTTTTCCCAATTTGCGACCCATTTTGCGCAACTAATTAACTCAACACAGAAATCGTTTTTTTTTTTTTTTTTTGTACAATTTCACACCACGGAAATAGTTATTCACAGAATAAGTTTTATCCCACTTCTGACACCAATGTAATATGCGAGCTACGGCTCGAGTAGATAAAACAATTATTCTGTGAAATTATTTCTTTATTTTCTACTCTATAGAACAATTCAAGTTCACACTATACTATTCTTCGCAAATTCTTTTCTTACAATGTCTCTTTCCTCTCAAATCACTTTACCTCCTTTCAATTACTTAATTCACAAATCCAAACTAATTACTTTTTCTTGTTCACTCTCAACTTTCAATTTATCACCAAATTACAACTCCGCCCATTATCACTTTTCCAATCTCTTCGCCACGGTTTTAAACCAACTGTGTCTTTTTTTGATCGCCATCTGTCCTTATATAGCAGAAGTTTCTGATAGCCAGAAACTTCTAGCAAATTCTTCGACCACTGGAACAAGAGAAATAATTCTTGCAGTTATAATTCCCTTTTATCCCTAATATTATTCGTCTCTTTCGTTGACATGAGCTGTGGAGACTTCGTCCCAGACACGAACCTCGAATGAAAGGACAGTTTGAACCAAAATTCTGCCAGAATGGAAAGTCACTTCGGAATTTGCTGCATAGACATAGGAGCGTAGTTATTATTATGCTACAATATTGTAATATGCGAGCTACGGCTCGAGTAGATAAAAGGATATTCTGTGAAATTTATTTCTTTATTTTCTAGTCTATAGAACAATTCAAGTTCACACTATACTATTCTTCGCAAATTCTTTTCTTACAAGGTCTCTTTCCTCTCAAATCACTTTATCTCCTTTCAATTACTTAATTCACAAATCCAAACTAATTACTTTTTCTTGTTTACTCTCCACTTTCAATTTATCACCAAATTACAACTTCGACCATTATCACTTTTCCAATCTCTTCGCCACGGTTCTAAACCAACTGTGTCTTTTTTTGATCGCCATCTGTCCTTATATAGCAGAAGTTTCTGATAGCCAGAAACTTCTAGCAAATTCTTCGACCACTGGAACAAGAGAAATAATTCTTGCAGTTATAATTCCCTTTTATCCCTGATATTATTCGTCTCTTTCGTTGACATGAGCTGTGGAGACTTCGTCCCAGACACGAACCTCGAATGAAAGGACAGTTCGAACCAAAATTCTGCCAGAATGGAAAGTCACTTCGGAATTTGCTGCATAGACATAGGAGCGTAGTTATTATTATGCTACAATATCATTGTGAGTCTGTGATATTACCAATTTATGCATCTCGTTCAAGCAACGACGAGCACATTGGAAATTGGTTCCATTGACATTGTAAATGTTGGAGCACTGTCCCCGACGAGCAACAAATCTATGTAAGGTGACCAGGAAGGCTATCTATTCGTTGTGAAATCACTTCTAGATGGATCGCCTTAGTAGCCATGCATACACAAATTGCTATATATGCTTTTGACAGCTTGGCCTTACGACAGAGGGAAAGTCGAAGAGTCAGAGGACCGGCATAATCACACCCTGTGTTGGAAAAAGGACGACTCTGTTGAATTCGCTGAGATGGTAAGTCTCCCATGCAGACCTTGTATTTATGCACTATCCTTCGGACGAGATTTCGACTACCTAAGATCCAATACTGCAGGCGAATGATACGAGTAGGAAATGTTTATGAAACTCCTGAGTGCAGAGAGCTAGTATGAATATCTGTTGCAATGAGAGATGAAATTACATTATTTTTCGGTAGGATAATATGGTGTTTAATTTTAAAAGAAACTGTGACTTGTTTTAATCTGCCACCTACACGAAGCAAACCATTATTGTGAACAAATGCAGAGTATTTTAAGAGCTTTGATTTAGCAGGAAGTTTATGAAATTTAATTAGGTGCGCAATATCTTTACTGAATGATTTTTGTTGAACTGATTTTATGATGAGTATCCTTGCTTTTTGGATCTCATTTATGGTGGGACCAGTAGTAAGGCGATTGATTTTTGCGGCCCGAGAATTGAACAAATATCGAAGACAATACGCCATTATTCTTTGTACGCAATACCACGACGAGATTTCGTCAATTAATGTTTGTATTGCATCTGTGTCGGAGGAGATAATTAATACTTGTCGAGACGATTGCCTTTCTTCAAATGATATGTCTTTATACTCTAGTTTTCGCGAGACAAAACTAGACTTTGGCCAATGTTCATCCGATAACGTTAAGAAGGATGGACCTCTCCACCAAATATTATAGGTAGCAAGATTCGATGGAAGCACACCGCGTGACGCACAATCAGTTGGATTCAATTCCGACGAAATATGATGCCATGAATGTCTGGGAGTTGTTTTGAGGATTGCGGCTCCGAATCACATCATGCCAGTGTTCGTGAAATCTTGGTTGTTATCGATGACTTCACGAGATTCAGCAACCGAGTCAGAAGCAGAGCACCACAAAGCTCCAACCGTGGGATGGAAATTGGTTTGTTTGGTGCAACCTTCATCTTGGCGGCAATTATGCTGGTCTTGAATTCTCCTTCAGCGATTCAGCAACGACTATATATAACTGCAGCATATCCTAGTGAAGAGGCATCTGAAAATCC
This sequence comes from Pocota personata, assembly GCA_963082735.1. Classification (NCBI taxonomy): domain Eukaryota; kingdom Metazoa; phylum Arthropoda; class Insecta; order Diptera; family Syrphidae; genus Pocota; species Pocota personata. The sequence goes on from OY720429.1 coordinate 131,085,456, forward strand.
ATGGAGTTCGATCTCTACCAACGACGAAAATACATTTCTGGGAAGCCGAAAACGTTCTAAGAATGGGATAGCCGATCCTACGTTCAGCTAAATGGGGGTAGCGGATCACCCCATCCTAGTTTAAACTCTGAAGACCACAGTTCTTGAAATAGAATTTTGAATAATTCTACCGACGGAGATAGCAATCGTAAAGGATTAAAAATCCTTGATACTTCCGAAAGAAGGGTGCGCTTAGTTGAGGAAGGAGATGGAAGGGACTTCGACATGTAAAATGAAAACAATGATTCCAATACATGCCTAACACTTTTATTAATGAATGCAAACACTCTGTGTCGAAGATTGAGTATTCGCAATCTTCTTTTGGCAAACGAGAAGGAAGTGGCCAGCAATTCGAACCATTTCCGAAGCTGCAATTTAGCAACGGACAGGAGTTCAACTAGTTCAGACTGCAAGTCAATAAACGAATCAATTGAGTTTGAACCTCTCATGACGTTGTCAACATAAACGTTATTCAGCAGGACCCAAAAGGCATTAGGGTATTTAGATTGGTAGTCGAGGGCTAGGTGTTTTAATACCCGAACTGCTAAGAATGGAACAGACGCAGTACCGTAGGTGACAGTACACAAATGAAGGTGTTTAATCTCTTCAGATGGATCGTTACGCCAAACTATGCGTTAGAAGTCAGTGTGTCCTTCGTACATCCAAATTTGGCGAAACATTTTCACGACGTCAGCAGTGAAAATATACCGATGTTCTCGAAAGCGCAAGCATACGCCGATCAAATCCCTTTTAATTGGGATACCTACTAATAACGCGCTATTCAACGGCTGCCCGTAGGAATCTTTAGCCGAACCATCAAAAACGACACGTAATTTATTTTATGAACTTCTTGGTTTCAAGACTGCATGATGTGGAAGATAGAAATGTTTACCTGGCGACAATTCTATCTCGTTAGGTTGAATCTGCTTCATATGTCCAAGTTCTACATATTCCTTTATGAATTCTAAATACGAGCGATGTATTTCAGAATTATTCCGAAAGCGTTTCATCGAGTGTAAACGCGAGGTAGCTGCTTGCAGCGTGTAAACGAAAGACGGGTCTGGTGTTTTGAAGGGGAGCTGTACCCCGTATTTCCCATCCGATGAGCGGGAGAGCATTTCGAGAAAGTGTTGCTCAGCCGGGTCGTTGACGATACATCCACCTTTAGCTGAAGTTACTTCCTCCAGCTCCAAAAATCGCTGAAACAACACATCAACGTCGAGAGTTGAATGAAGTGATGAAAAGGTAACATTTGTGGCAATCTGATCAAAAAACTGTCCTGTGATGACCTATCCAAACGAAGTATTTTGGGCTAGTGGAATACCTTCTCCCTGCAGAATACATCAGAGTTTATCGGCGTTAAGTTGAACATCGACAGGTGAAGATCGATTAAAGTAGGGATCAGCTAGATCTAAATTCAAAATATGTGGCCAAGGAGAGACATCTAACGATTGCGATAATAGATTCGAAGTCAGTTTATTCAATATAAAGGCATCGACAAATAGACTAGTTGAATTGAGTCGCGAGCAAAGTTGCAAAGAAATGCACCCTTTCGTATAACCTGCTTCTGTTGACGACAGGCCGAGAATTGGAATCCGAGCATGAGAATGACGATATCCTAGTCTTTGGGCGAATGATTCAACGACGAATGATGATTGGGATCCAGAATCTAGCAAAACTCGGCAATCATTGAAATTCCCCTGAATGTCTTGAATTTTAGCGAACATTGTAGGGAGAATGGTTTGCTTACAATTCACAAGTGGAGAAGCAGATTTCAATGAAATTTTGAGGTTGAAATGAATTTAGGAAGAGTTAGCATTAAACAATGGTCTTGGGTAAGAAGACGATGGTACTAGAGTATGATTTAAATCCTCTGGATGGGCTAGTGAATGATGGCGTGATTTACAAACTCGACAACGAAACGTAGATCGACATTTGTTCGACGAATGTCCTATCCGAAGACAATTAAAACACAAAGAATTTATCTTCACGAAATTCCGACGCGATTCAATGTCTAGAGCTACGAATTTCGGACACTAGCTTAGTAAATAGTCATTTTTGCACTTGGAGCAGTGAGGTTTGGTATCAGGATCTTCTGCTACATGGGATCGAATGGTAACTTATGGCTTTGAACGCGATGTAACAGAACGATTAGTAGGTTGGCATGATTCGAGAGCATCACAACGGGATTGCAAGAAGCCTATAAGGTCGTTTATGGTGCAATCATCCCGAGAACCGACATCTTCTGCCCAATTATGTTTAGTGTCTTGGTCAAGCTTTTTCAACAGCAAATGTATAAGCCATGGGTCGCGACCGTTTTGTTCTAGTGCACTAATGATTTTAGGTAGTGAAACTTTTGAGTTGCATTGAGATCAATCCTATTGTCAACCGAGCTCAAGAAAAGATCACGAAAAGATGGCCCGTCTTTATAATTTCCCGAAAATGAAGGCACTACAATTTTTGGTAAATTGACGAACGAAGAATTGCTTTTGAGCTGTTAAGCTTCTCTATGAGATTTAATGCACTTATATTAAAATCAAAAAAAAAAAAAACAACGAAATTGATTTACGACACTTTAGTGAGAAATTCCAGGTAAATTAGTTTATTGTTGCTCCCTTATGAAATTATAAAGATTCAGTATAAAACAAAGGGAATGCCTATGCAACTACAAATTGTTCACTATAGTACAAATTCACACATGGAATTTCAAATTAATTCTGTTTTATCAAGAACACGATTGTAATAAATTATTTAAATAAAAATAAATAAATCATAAATTCGGCTTCAGAAGGACCAAGTATATTTTGGATTACGAAACAATCAATGAAAATAATTTTTTGGATGAAGAAAAAATGACCAAAAGGAAAATATCGACTGCACTTTAAATTCAATAACATTTTATTTGAATCAATTTTAACAATTTTTCTTACTACCACTGCGTGCTGCGACCAAAATCCAAGTGGCTGAGTCCATGGACCACCGACTATCAGCAGCAAGAATGCACCCACGAAAACAACACCCACACACATGCACTCGCTCCATGTGCATTCGACTCCAGTGGTGTGCGAATCGTAAATTTAATGGATGCTGGTACACACGGATTGGTGGATATCGACGAAACATCCGATGCACCCGAATGGTGTGATGCAGATAGTACAGTGACTCACAGATTATTCAAAATTAACAGTGATTAACAAATGATCATGAACAAAGATAAATAAAATAATGTTTACATATAATTACAAAAATAATATTAATGAACAGAAAATAAATGAATATTGCATTATTACAAAGAAAACAAGATAAAAAAAATTAATTATTTCCAAACACGATCTACGGACTCGGTCTGCCTTAAGGCACTGCATGATTTTGGAAAGTGTCGAATGAAATCTTTCCACTTGACCATTGACAAAGCTTGAATAAGAGGGAATCTTATAGATTTCGATTCCCAATTAATTCCGAAGCATGAAGCATATTGAAGCAGAATTGAATGCTTTTTCCATTGTCGAAAACAATGTTCTTGCGTACACCGCACTAGAATAATAGTTGCCTTGACGGTTTTCTAATATCCTTAATTGCTCTTGATTTCAAGATGCGAGCCTGGGCATACTTAGAAAATTTGTCGATCGCCGTTAGGACCAAATTTGTATCTGTGGAATAAATGTCGATGTGTAATATATGACCGGAATGTTCAGGGATAGGAACAGCTTGCAGCTCCGGCTTACTCGGATGCCGATCATATTTGTGTTGGTTGCAAGTAATTCATTGCTAACTATTGTATGAATTTTAGACTTCATTTTCGGAAAGTAGAATTTTTGTGGTAATTGGATTTTATTCTCTAAACTATTGTGGTGAATTATTTTATGTTCCTTTAGAATCTCTTCTTCCTGCTCAGTTTCACTCGGCAGGCCTTCAACTCCAATCTGAGTAAACCTTATTCTGTAAGATTTAAAATGTGTGGGGTATATTTCCTGAATTTTACCCATTATATCTTCAATTGTAAAAATATCATTAATAACGCTTGGGTTCAAATGCCGTTTAAGCAGCTGAATTAAATCTTCATTGGAATAATTCTGCATACCAAGTATGTGTCTATGAAGGTGGGAAAAGGCATTTGAAATTGGTAGCTATCTTGGTGTCCAGTAAAAAGCATCAACTGGTTCTTAAAGACATTTACCGATATTCGTTCCTCCTCCCCCCGTAGCAGGGCTGTCAGGGGTTTTGCCAGCTTAGCATAGTTCCTACCAAAGCGGCGATAATACCCTGACAATACAAGAAATAAACGTTAGTCTTTCAGGGTTTTTGGGCATGGAAAATTAAGTATCGTTTTTAATTTTTGGGTTGGTTTTAATCCCCTCGGATGAAATAACAAATCCTAACAATTCTACTTCTTGCTTGAAAAAAATTGCATTTATCTAATTATACCTTCATATTAGCTTCGTGGATGGTTTTAAACTCTTCTTGAATGTGTTTGGCATGATCACTTTCGTTTCTGCTAAAAATAGCTATATCATCGATATATACATAGCAGATCTTGCCAATTTGTTCCTGAAGGATATCATCGAGTGCTCATATGATCAATTTCTACATTTATTGCGTTTACGGATTGGGAGGTTAGTTGCTTAATCTTAATTTGAGCATTATTACGGATCGTCATAAAACTTCCCTTTTGCGTAAATGACTGCAGGCAGTTCTTTTAGACTGTCGTTGTCTAAGCTCTTATTTTTTTTTTCCGAGGGTAGGTAAAAATTCTTCATGAAGACACTATGAGGATCTATAGCGCGTGCTCATAGTAGTGTAAGATTTTTACTCACTAAAAAAACGTCCCTTCGTTTTTCAACAAGCGCTTGTCCATCAAATGGTTTAAATGTTTCTTCTAAATGGGCGGCAAAGACTTCTGCTTTGTCTTTATCATTCTTGGCCCATTCGTTGTAATTTTTTTGATTTGGGCCGCTTGTATTTTCGGTTTTTTAATGCCTTTTATAGCTTTCCAAAGCGAATAATTGGAATCTTTTTCCGCTGTTAAACTTTCAATGCAGGTTTGTATTGTCCGATTTTTAAAATCAATAATGGCCTTTTTTAGCAAGTTACACAAGCGATTTAAATGCGATTTGTGTTGCGGAGCACGAGTTTGTTTGTTTTTTACGCGCTTTTCTCTTCTCGCTTACCATTTCTTTTATTTCCCGTGGATATTTTTGGGCATGATTGACCGACGTTTTCCTTTGATAGGGAGTATTTTTCCACGCGGCGCGCTGCAGAACTTCAACAAAACGATCAACTTAGATTTCGAGTTCAGAAGACGTCCTAAGTGATACTCTCAGTTCGATATGTTCTTCAACATCTTTTTTAAAGCCTTCCCAATCAGTTTTTCTGCTAGTTAGTCTAGCAGGTATATCTTTTTTAATTAGGCATTCGCTCATCGTTAGAATGATAGGGAAATGATCGGAAGAAAGATAAAAACTTTCATCAATTTAAATACAGTTGTCTGGTATTCCTTTTACAACAAAGAAATCGATCAGATCGGGTATTTTGTTGCATCAGTCCGCCAATATGTTAGTCCGCCACAGTCATTCCGTTCACCCCAAGAGCAACCAAACCCAGATTTCAGTATAACCAAAATTATACTGAAAGACAAAGACCGACAAACTTAAATCACACCCCCAATAACTCAGGAACCAATTATCCATCACATTTTACACCAAGGCCGCAGATAAAAACAGAACCACCTAGTGCCCAGTTTAAGAATAATAATTACCAGAACAACCACAAATTCCATACGAATTCTGGGAAAACAGGATTCCCCGGACAAAGTTTCCAAATGCCAAATACCAGCCACATAATTTCCATATTAATTTAAAGCAAGAGGAAACAAATAACTACGGTTCCAGTCTTGGAACAGATCAATGAACTCGCGAACCAGACTCTTGATAAATAAACCTACATCTTGCCTGAATCGTTCGATATAAACAAGCAAACAGGACAAGTAGTATACTATAACAACATATAATTTTTTAGATTAATGGACTCTTCGTTGCCCTATTTTGAGTGCAAAACGAAGAGTTGAGTAATTCTTAAAATTGATCCGGAGCTTTTGTCTGCGCAAGACATCTCTAATTGGCTTTCTCCCTAGTGTACTTATAATTATATTCAAAATATCTAAGCGCGATAGATCACCTGAAACAGAGGACAATTGTCTGTCCTCGGATAATAAATATCGTCGGACAATGAATAACGCGAATAGTTCACGACGATGATATGGACGAAATAGTCGCGGTTAGTGAATAAAAAGTGTATGTACCACCAATCAAACTCCTCCAAAAATCAAGTGATTATGTTCACAGTTTTATGAAATCTTTAAATATTACTGATTATTATATAAAAAGAATATCCATTGGGATAAAAATTATCTGTGAGTCTCTTGCTTCCTACAACTCAGTATTTGACAAGTTAAAATCTGAAAACTGTCAGTTCTTCTCACATGATCTCCGCAGTGAGAAAGCTTTTAAAGTGGTTCTCTACGGTATGGGCGATATAGATGCAAATGAATTAAAAAGTGAACTTATAAAAATTGGTTTAAAATGCTTAAATATTAAAAAGATAAAGAAAACATACGATGGGTATAGTGATATTTTCTATTTAATTTCGTTAGAAAATAGTTCAATCAAATTATTTGATTTAAAAAAACGTTATCGGTCAATTCTACACACACAGGTGAACTGGAGTATTCAAAGAAAGCTCAAAGGCAAACTGACCCAATGCCACAACTACCAAATGTTCGGTCACGGCGAGCGAAATTGCTACATAAAATCATATTGTGCCATTTGTGCTGGTCAACACAAGACTACATCATGCGTCAATGTTGCCGTAAATAAATGTGTGAACTGCAACGGTTGCCTAAATCAACTGATCCAACCTGTGTCAACAGAATTAAGTATTCTGAGATGAAAGAAAAATCTGTAAAACAAAAACCCAAAAGTCTTTACAACAACACATCGCAGACCCCAGCTCGTGCTCACACAAATGCTACACATACGCAAAAACATATTTCGTTGACTTCTATGTCCTATTTTCCTTTGCTGCCGCAGCCCCAGCGCTGTCGACAAGAGAGCAGTACTTATGCTAGCACTAGCTCTCACCCTCACTCTCACGTACAAGCGGAAGCGCGAAGTGTGTGGGAGAAGGCGAACTTCAATCAGAACAGCTTTTCCAACAATACTACCAGCAACATTCCTGGAAACATTCCGAGCAACATATCCAACCAACATTCAGCTTTGTTCACGACCGAGGAACTTAACTCCTTAGGAATGGAAATGATTACGAGTTTATCCACATGTAAATCTAAAATAGAACAATTTCAAGTTATTGCACATTTAGCAACTAAGTTTTTGTATACTAATGTTATATAATATGTTAGATAGATATATTAATATTGTCACTTGGAATGCGTGAGGAATTCGCAGCAAAACTGTTGAGCTTTTAAACTTTTTAAATAACAGCAACATTGACGTTGCTTTAGTTACTGAGACTTGGCTCAATCAAGGTATAAATTTATCAACACCCGAATTCAAATGCTACCGAAATGACAGGATCGATAGGTCTGGTGGCGGTGTTGCGATTCTTATCAGAAGATCAATTCAACACTCGCTCTTACCTGTTGTTAGAACGCGTTATGTCGAGAATGTGGGGATTGAAATAAAATTAAGGAATCAGAATCCAGTCAAGGTTTTTTGTGTATATTTTCCGGGTAAAACTGCATCAGATGAGAAAAGAACTAGTTTTAAAAATGACTTGCGAAGACTGTTCACATTAAGCGGTAGTTGCCTAATCGGAGGAGATCTCAATTGCAGACACAGAAACTGGGGTTGTGTTAGAGCGAATGCATGGGGAAATTTACTTGCTGATCTTCTTGTTATTTTGCCAATCTCTGTTTTGTTTCCTCCTAGTCCAACTTATTTCCCAGCGAGTTCTCGTGGTAGTCCTTCCGTCCTCGACTTATTTGTGACAAATATGCCTTGTTACATAACAAATTCAATATCTCTAAATGAACTTAGTTCTGATCACAATCCTGTTTTCTGTCGTCTTTTATGGTCAGGAGAAGTAAAAGTGCAATATGTTCAAGATCTAAAAAATGCAAACTGGACACGATTTCGTTCAGAAGTTAAATCTAAACTACAAAATATTCCCCTGAGTACCGACGGCATTTTAACAAAGGAAGACGTTGACTGCCTGGTGAACGACTTCTCAGAACATGTTCAAAGTTCGGTCGATGCAAGTATTCCAAAAGTTCCGAAAAAGAACTACTCTTTAAAGTTACCGTCCCATATATTGCTTTTAATTAAACAAAGAAATATTTGTAGACGAAATTGGCAAAGGTATCGCCAACCCATATTTCGCCACCAAATGAATTACCTGAATAAACAAATAAGCAAACAAATTTTAGAGCACCGTAATAAAGAGTGGAACAAAAAACTCAATATACTGGACAAAAACGGTAAACCTTTCTGGAACATCGTTAAACTGGTAAAAAATAAAAACAGACAGTTGCCTTTTCTAGAAAACTCGTCGGGCACATACCTTACCGATGTCGAAAAAGCCAATGCACTTGCCGTCAATTTTTTAGATAACCATAATGTTGCACAGAATTTAGGTGATGCACACACCAACACCCTCGTGAACAACACCATTCAAGCCTTTCTAGCACAAGGAACAAATCATTCCTCTTCTATCATTTTTGTTACCGAAGAAGATATAGACTTCATAATAAACAACCTACGTCCTATGAAGTCTGGAGGTCTTGATATGTTAAGAAACATTTACTTTAAGCAATTACCCAGGATAGGTATAAAATTCGTAACATTTATTGCAAACGCATGTCTGAAAATGCAATACTTTCCTGATACATGGAAACTTGCAAAAGTGGTACCAATATTAAAAGCTGGTAAACCTCCAGAAAGGCCGGAAAGTTATAGACCTATCAGCCTGCTAAGCAACCTTAGTAAGATATACGAAAAAGTATTAAAGGAGCAAATCCTAAAGTTCGTTGAAGTTAATAAAATTTACCCCAATGAACAGTTTGATTTTAGACGTCATCACAGTACATCCCATCAGGCACTGAGAATATGCAATTGTGTTAAAAGAAATCGCTTACAGGGGAAATCTACAGGTATGGTCTTACCAGACATTGAAAAAGCATTTGACTCCGTTTGGCATGAAGGCCTGACATGCTAAATGATAAGTTTAAACTTTCCTCCATATATCTGTAAAGTAGTCCAAAGTTTCTTGTCCAGTCGTCGTTTCAAAGTCCATTTTAATAGTAGTGTTTCTGACTTAATATATTTTCAATCGGGTGTTCCACAAGGCTCAGTTCTTGCTCCAGTCCTGTATAACATCTATACATCTGATATTCCAAGGTTACCGCACTGTGATATAGCTGTTTTTGCAGATGACACCGCAATATTTTCATCTCATGAATTCGCTTTCAATATTGAAAGAAATCTCCAAAATGGAATGGAAATATTAGTAAAATATTATCACAAATGGAAAATCAAACTGAATGTATGGAAAACGCAAGCTATCTTTTTCACTCGAAAAAGAAAGCCTTGCTTTCTTCCCAACAGACAGCTTCAGCTCAATGGGAGTGATATAAATTGGGAGCCCTCTGTTAGATATCTAGGTATTCATTTAGATACCAAGCTTACATTTAAGGATCATACTACTAAAACTATAAAGAAAATAGGAATAGCAATAAAGATGCTGTACCCTTTTATAAATAGAAAATCGCTACTTTCCACTGAAAACAAAATTATATTGTATAAATTAATTTTCCAGTCAATTCTTCTGTATGGGTGCCCGGTATGGGGCGACTCTGCAACGTGCCATATAAAAAAATTGCAAGTGTCACAGAACAAAATCTTAAAAATGATGCCAGATTTACCTTGGCACCACTCTACTCTTGACATTCATGAAAGAGCGAATGTTGAATTGATAGCTAATAAAGGGTGGTTAAGTTTTAAGGGCCGATGTTGATTTTGAATAAAACACAAATTATTTAGGAAATTACTGTCATTTCTTTTTATTATGATAATATTGGTATGGTTCAATTATGTATGGAACAAAATATCGGACAAATGGCCGCCGCGACCTCGGCGGCGCACCTCCATCCGATGGTCCAAATTTTCGATGACGCTGAGGCATAATTGAGGTTCTATGCCGTTAATATGCTGAATTATCTCATCCTTTAGCTCTTGAATTGTTGCTGGCTTATCGACGTACACCTTTTCTTTCAAATAACCCCAAAGAAAGAAGTCCAACGGTGTCAAATCACATGATCTTGGCGGCCAATTGAGATCGCCACCACGTGAGATAACACGACCATTGAATTTGTCGCGCAAAAGAGCCATTGTTTCGTTAGCTGTGTAGCAAGTGGCACCATCCTGTTGAAACCACATATCGTCCACATCCGTATCTTCCAATTCGGGCCATAAAAGGTTCGTTATCATCTCACGATGATAGGGCACGACGACGAGTTGAGGTGGACGGCTCTTCAGCCACACTATCGCGAACAGCAGCAACATTTTTTGCAGTACGAGCTATACGAGCATGCACTGGTGTTTTCACATCTCCTACAGACCCGGTTTGCACAAATTTTTGCACGATTTTTCCGATTGTACGCACATTTGGACGATTAAATTGACCGATATGCATTTTGATTTGAACGCCCATTTTCATAATAAGCCTGAATAACTTTAACGCGTTGCTCGATTGTGTATCTTTCCAAGGTTCAAATTGAGTTAATCTGAAATTGAGAAATGTCAAATGAAATGCAGAAAAAAACTTGACGTTTAGGTGTGGTTCACATTCAACATCGGCCCTTAAAATGTAACCACCCGTTAGAATCCTTAAACTTAATAACACGTTTAAAACAAGATGCAGTTTTGCTGATAATCCACTTGTAAACGAATTAAATACTTAAGATCGTCAAATTGTAAATGCACTTACTCATTTATACTAATTTATTTATGTATTCACGTTAAAACCTTTATAATTAATATTATTTACTTATTACCCATTTGTGTATACATATCTGTATATATTAGTATATCTGTATATTGTTTTTAATTCATTTACTTTTCCATGTTTTTTAAGCATTATCTAGTCATTTTTATTAATTATTTATTTATTTATTTATTATTTATTTATTTACTTATTTATTATCTATTTGTTCATGAATCTATTTATCTATTATTTATTTAATTACTATTTATTTAATTATTATTCATTTAATTATTGTTTATTTATCTATTTGTTATTATTTAATTATTTACCTTTTTATTTCTTTACTCATATATATTTATTTATTTATTTATTTATCTATGTTTATACCTACGCATGTTCATATGTATATATGTATTTATTTATTTCTTTATTTATATATATAAATATATGTATCTATATATATATATATATATATATATATATATATATATATATATCTATTTTTCTTATTTCTTATTGTCCTTTTATTTTTATTTTTTATTCCTATCGAAGGTTTTTTTTGTATTTTCCTTCAAATTAGTCTCATTGTCTTGCTATACGTTCTTAATAGAAATAAAAATAATGTTTCAGTTGAAAGGTAAAATTCCAAATTACCAAATCTCTGTATAATGTGCAATAACAAAAATTCTGTAAAAATTTTGTATACGAAATAAAAATATCTATATATATCTAAAAATATAACCAAAATTATACTGAAAGACAAAGACCGACAAACTTTAATCACACCCCCAATAACTCAGGAACCAATTATCCATCACATTTTACACCAAGGCTGCAGATAAAAACAAAACCACCTAGTGCCCAGTTTAAGAATAATAATTACCAGAACAACCACAAATTCCATACGAATTCTGGGAAAACAAAGATTCCCCGGACAAAGATTCCAAATGCCAAATACCAGCCACATAATTTCCATATTAATTTAACGCAAGAGGAAACAAATAACTACGGTTCCAGTCTTGGAACAGATCAATGAAATCGCGAACCAGACTCTTGATAAATAAACCTACATCTCGCCTGAATCGTTCGATATAAACAAGCAAACAGGACAAGTAGTATACTGTAGCATAATAATAACTACGCTCCTATGTCTATGCAGCAAATTCCGAAGTGACTTTCCATTCTGGCAGAATTTTGGTTCAAACTGTCCTTTCATTCGAGGTTCGTGTCTGGGACGAAGTCTCCACAGCTCATGTCAACGAAAGAGACGAATAATATTAGGGATAAAAGGGAATTATAACTGCAAGAATTATTTCTCTTGTTCCAGTGGTCGAAGAATTTGCTAGAAGTTTCTGGCTATCAGAAACTTCTGCTATATAAGGACAGATGGCGATCAAAAAAAGACACAGTAGTTTTTAAACTGTGGCGAGGAGATTAGAAAAGTGTGCAGTGGGCGAAGTTGTAATTCTGTGATAAATTGAAAGTTGAGATTTAAGAAGAAGAAGTAATTAGTTTGGATTTGTGAATTAAGTAATTGAAAGGAGATAGAGTGATTTGAGAGGAAAGAGACCTTGTAAGAAAAGAATTTGCGAAGAATAGTATAGTGTGAACTTGAATTGTTCTATAGACTAGAAAATAAAGAAATAAATTTCACAGAATATCGTTTTATCTACTCGAGCCGTAGCCTGCATATTACATTGGTGTCAGAAGCTGGGATAAAACTTATTCTGTGAATAACTATTTCCGTGGTGTGAAATTGCACAAGAAAAAAAAAAAAAAAAAAACGATTTCTGCGTTGAGTTAATTAGTTGCGCAAAATGGGTCGCAAATTGGGAAAACTAACTATAATTCAACTAAAGGCAGAACTCAGTAAGCGGAATCTCGACACAACTGGGGGAAAAGATGCCGTACTGATTCGTCTGGAAGAAGCAGTAACGCAGGAAGGTGAAAATCCGCATGACATAGAGTTTGACGTGGAAGAGGAACCAGCAAGTACAGTAGCCGACCCGGGTATAACAAGTCTGCTCCTGCAACTTAAGTTAGTCATGGACGAACAAAAGAAAGCAATAGAAGATCAAAGTCATAAGCTCGATGACCAAAAGAATTCTATAGAACTTAAGCTGGATGAACAAAAGAAAGCGATGGACGAACAAAAGAAAGCAATGGGCGACCAAAGGAATTCTCTAGAACTTAAGTTGGATGAACAAAAGAAAGCAATGGACGAACAAAAGAATTCTCTAGAACTTAAGCTGGATGAACAAAAGAAAGCAATGGACGAACAAAAGAATTCTCTAGATGCTCTGGAAAGTAAACTTGATGAGCAAAACAAGAACTTGGAATCCAAATTCGAAGTGATCGAAGAGAAAATCGAGAAGGTCGAGGCGCAACTCGAAAAAGTCGAAACCAGATTCGATGAAAATTTTGAGAAACATGAAACTCAGTTCGGGAAGATAGAGACTCAGTTTGAAAAAGTGGATACGCAATTCGAGATAGTAGGAAATCAAGTCGAAAATCTTGCTAAGGAGCTCAGCAACGTGAAGAGACAGAAGGCACGGGAATATTCCACTGACGGTCTGAGAAGAAAGGAGATGCAGCCTCCTATCTTCGATGGTCAAACATCATGGCCAATTTATAAAAGGCAATTCGAAGCGGCCGCAATGACCAATAGCTGGGACGATGAAGAGAAGACCATTGCACTCACACTTGCACTGAGGGGTCCAGCTGCGGAGCTCTTGCAGACCATCCCGGAAGATAAACAGCAGAACTACGATTCTCTGGTTCAGGCTATCGAGATGCGGTTTGGGGATGAACACATGCAGCAGGTGTACAGGGTTCAGCTGCGTAGTCGAGTCCAGAAAAGGGGGGAAACGCTCCAACAGTTGCAAGCGGATATAGAGCGACTAGCCCATCTTTCATACCCTAAAGCCGGTGAGGAGCTTATCAACGAAATGGCGGTGGAAGCTTTTATTCAGGCCATAGAGGACAGACAACTGCAAATGGCTGTAAGGATGGCTGAAAAGCGAACACTCCCCGAGGCGTTGGCATTCGCTTTGTCAATGAAGGCTGCGGACCAAGCATACCAGGGAATACACCGTGTCAGGGAAATGTCCGTCGTGGAATGCTCATGCCAGAGAACAGCCGTCACGGATGAAGACAGAGCTCGCGGAAGTCAAATCCGTTGCTGGAATTGCAACCGAACCGGACACCTACAACGGCAGTGCAGAAGTGCACCTAGACGAGGAAATTGTCCACATTGCGGAAGTAGGAGAAGCAGAGAGGAAGCATCCGGCGGTGATAACATCCATCCTGTCAGCCAGACTTCCCAAAACCAGCAGTCGGGAAATGCGTAAGGACCAACTTCGCGGGGCAGAAGTTGGTTACTGGAATCGAGGCCCCCAGGACCACCATTCAAGTTTCGCAAACCAAACGGGGTAACAAGAGCCTGACAGTGGAGGCACTAATCAACAAGAAGAAGTGCGTAGCCACCATCGACACAGGTGCCACCGCCTCCATTGTAAGAAGAGATATCGTCAAAGGCTCCTGGCTGCACAACACCAACAGCTACTGCCTGAAGACTGCAACAGGGGAAATGGCGAAGGTATTTGGAGAAGTTCGTCTTACGATTACTCTGGCAGGACTGACGTTCTCCCATGCGTTTCTGGTGGCAGATATATGCGACGAGTGCATCATCGGAATAGACTTCATGAAAGCAAATGAAGTAATCTTGGACATCGGGATGCAAGTACTGAGGTATCGAAATGTGGAGATTCCGATGGTGTACGGAAACGAGAATGCCGTAACTCTCAGGACAGTCATCAGCAAAGACGAAGTTTTGCCGCCTTCTTCAGAGACAATCATTTGGACGAAGCTGGAAGGTGATCTTGGGAGCCACCGATTCTACATAGTAGAACCAGACCCAGAGAAGAATTCTCAAGACTACATCGTGGGAAAGACGTTAGTCGAACCAAAGAACACCATGGTTCCAGTGAGAGTTTTGAACACAAGACCACACAATGTCAAACTAAGGCGAGGGGAGGTGACTGGAAAATGCACGCCGATTACCGCCGTCGCAACAATATCTGAACATGATGCTCCAAAACCTCTCCCATCACCTTGGACAGCGGAAACGAGAGAGACGATTCTCCAGTCCAGTGAGCTGAATCAGACTGAAAGACAGCTGAAAGACAGCTATCCTCTGCCACGGATTGATGGTTTTCCACTCTCGACTTGAAGAGTGGCTACTGGCAGGTACAGATCCATCCAGAAGACCGGGAGAAAACCGCCTTCACCACAGGAAATGGGCTATGGCAATTCACGGTAATGCCATTCGGGCTGTGCAATGCTCCGGCGACTTTCGAGCGATTGATGGAATGTGTCCTGCAAGGGTTAACATGGAAAACCTGTTTGGTATACTTGGATGATGTCATCGTCGTAGGAAAAACGTTTGCGCAACACCGAGACAATCTAAGGGATGTGTTTCAAAGGCTTCGAAGTGCCCACCTGAAGGTCAACCCCAAGAAGTGCGCCCTGTTTAGAGCGGAAGTCAAGTACCTGGGACACATAATTTCAGCGAAAGGAGTGAGAACCGATCCGGAGAAGGTCGAAGCGGTGAAAAACTGGCCAGTCCCCAAAGACAAACACCAACTAAGGAGCTTCCTGGGCCTAGCCACCTACTACAGACGGTTCGTGAAGGATTTTGCCGGGATCGCAAAGAACCTGCACCAGTTGACGGAAAAGGGAAAACAATTCAAATGGTCAATTGAGTGCGAGAAGAGCTTCAAGGCACTTAAACAACGGCTATGCGATGCCCCGATACTGGCTTACCCCACTCCCGGGGAAACGTTCGTTGTGGATGCAGATGCTAGTAATGTCGGGGTAGGAGCCGTACTCTCCCAGGTGCATGACGGCCAAGAGAAGGTGGTTGCGTACTTCAGCAAGGTGCTCTCTAAGCCAGAAAGGAACTACTGCGTGACAAGGCGGGAACTTCTAGCTTTGATCTTGGCTACGAAGCATTTTCACAAATACCTCTACGGGAGGAAGTTCGTTCTTCGCACAGACCATGCAGCCTTAAAATGGCTATTACAGTTCAAGAGTCCTGAGGGTCAGGTCGCAAGATGGATCGAAAGGCTGCAAATCTACGACTACGAAATTCAGCATCGTAAAGGAAAACTCCACTCTAATGCGGATGCACTGTCCCGGAGACCATGCAGAACGGATTGTAAACATTGTGCGCGTCAGGAAGAACGGGAGCTGGTTTCCATCCAAAGAATGAGAGCCGAACCTATCGCCGGCTGGAGCGTAGATGAGATCCGGAACGCTCAGAAGGAAGACCCGGATATCGAGCCGATTCTGGCCTGGAAGGAGAACATGGAGAAACCGGATCATCAGGACATCTCTCACAGAAGCCCGACCTTAAAGGCATATTTTGCGCAGTGGGACTCCCTCCATGTCCAAGAAGGTGTTCTGAGAAGAAATTGGGAATCCTCCGACGGAAAGTCGTTTGTAATGCAGCTTGTCGTACCGCGGACGAGGGTCAAGGAGGTGTTACAGGAAATGCATGGCGGGGCGACCGGAGGCCACTTGGGAGTGAATAAGACGCTAGAAAAGGTACGAGAACGTTTTTATTGGTTAAAAGCGAAGGAAGATATCGAAGACTGGTGCAGAAAATGCGACGTGTGTGCAGCTAGCAAGGGTCCGAGAATCAAAACTCGAGGTAAGATGCACCAATACAACGTGGGAGCACCTTTCGAACGAATCGCCATCGACATCGCAGGGCCCTTTCCGGAAACCGACAATGGTAATCGGTATATACTCGTAGTGATGGACTACTTCAGTAAATGGCCGGAAGCGTTTTCGATCCCTAACCAGGAAGTCAGAACCGTGGCGGAGCAGATCGTCTACAATTGGGTTAGCAGATTCGGTGTACCCTTGGAATTGCATTCTGACCAAGGGCGGAACTTCGAGTCAAGAATCTTCCAAGAGATGTGTCAACTACTCGGAATCAAAAAGACAAGGACAACCCCGCTTCATCCACAGTCGGACGGTATGGTGGAGCGTTTCAATAGGACTTTGAACGAACATCTCTCGAAGGTCGTAGGTGACTACCAACGGGATTGGGACCGGCAGATTCCCTTGTTTTTGATGGCCTATAGAAGTGCCGTGCATAGCACTACTCGACATACGCCGTTCGAAATCTTATTTGGTGGAATAGCTCGTTTACCCAGTGAAGTGAAATTTGGATCTCCTACCAATGAGCCCAGAAATGAAGAAGAGTACGTGGCGGACCTTAGGGAAAGGCTTAGGGACATACACCAAAGGACCAGAAGCCAGATTAAGATGACGAGCGACCGCATGAAGACCAGGTATGATGCCAAGGCAACAACGTCAGGATTCCAGGAAGGAGATCTGGTGTGGCTGTATAATCCCCATCGCCAAAAGGGGAAATCACCTAAATTACAGCGGAACTGGGAAGGTCCCTACAGAATAGTAACCCGCATCAACGATGTTGTCTACCGCATCCAGCGAGGACCAAGGGCCAAAATGAAAGTGGTTCATGTGGACCGACTGAGTCGATACAATGGCCGAAATGAGGATGCACTTGTTCGGGACGAACACGTCTAAGAGGGGGGCAGTGTAGCATAATAATAACTACGCTCCTATGTCTATGCAGCAAATTCCGAAGTGACTTTCCATTCTGGCAGAATTTTGGTTCAAACTGTCCTTTCATTCGAGGTTCGTGTCTGGGACGAAGTCTCCACAGCTCATGTCAACGAAAGAGACGAATAATATTAGGGATAAAAGGGAATTATAACTGCAAGAATTATTTCTCTTGTTCCAGTGGTCGAAGAATTTGCTAGAAGTTTCTGGCTATCAGAAACTTCTGCTATATAAGGACAGATGGCGATCAAAAAAAGACACAGTAGTTTTTAAACTGTGGCGAGGAGACTAGAAAAGTGTGCAGTGAGCGAAGTTGTAATTCTGTGATAAATTGAAAGTTGAGATTTAAGAAGAAGAAGTAATTAGTTTGGATTTGTGAATTAAGTAATTGAAAGGAGATAGAGTGATTTGAGAGGAAAGAGACCTTGTAAGAAAAGAATTTGCGAAGAATAGTATAGTGTGAACTTGAATTGTTCTATAGACTAGAAAATAAAGAAATAAATTTCACAGAATATCGTTTTATCTACTCGAGCCGTAGCCTGCATATTACAATACTATAACAACATATCATTTTTTAGATTAATGGACTCTTCGTTGCCCTATTTTGAGTGCAAAACGAAGAGTTGAGTAATTCTTAAAATTTTAATAGATACAGGTTCTAGTAACAGTCCCAAACCCTACACGAAATGATACGAAAAATTAACTTATGCCACGAAAGTTGTGGGAGAACTACGCACATCTACAGACTCCCCAGTTTATAGTAAAAATTACCCGTGCGCAATGTCATTTAAAGGTGAAGTTGAAAGGCAGATTCATCAATTACTCGATGATGGAATAATTAGGCCATCCAGATCTCCCCACAATTCACCGGTCTGGATTGTTCCGAAGAAACCAGATTCCATAGGAGCCAAACAATACAGAATGGTAATAGCTAACCAAAAGTTGAACACTGTAAGAATAGCGGACCGTTATCCGATTCCAGATATTAGTGGAGTCTTAGCACAATTAGGCAAAAACCGATTTTTCACAGTTATTGATTTAAAGAGCGGTTTCCACCAGATTCCTTTAAAGGAAACTGATATTGAGAAAACAGCTTTTTCTATTAGTAATGGAAAATATGAGTTCACCAGACTCCCATTTGCCCCTAATAACGCGCCATATATTTTTCAGAAAGCACTCGATGATATCCTTCGGGAACAAATTGGCAAGATATGCTATTGTAGCATAATAATAACTACGCTCCTATGTCTATGCAGCAAATTCCGAAGTGACTTTCCATTCTGGCAGAATTTTGGTTCAAACTGTCCTTTCATTCGAGGTTCGTGTCTGGGACGAAGTCTCCACAGCTCATGTCAACGAAAGAGACGAATAATATCAGGGATAAAAGGGAATTATAACTGCAAGAATTATTTCTCTTGTTCCAGTGGTCGAAGAATTTGCTAGAAGTTTCTGGCTATCAGAAACTTCTGCTATATAAGGACAGATGGCGATCAAAAAAAGGGACAGTTGGTTTAGAACCGTGGCGAAGAGATTACAAAAGTGATAATGGGCGAAGTGGTAATTTGGTGATAAATTGAAAGTTGAGAGTGAACAAAAGAAAGCAATAGAAGACCAAAGGAATTCTATAGAACTTAAGCTGGACGACCAAAAGAAAGCAATGGACGACCAAAAGAACTCTCTAGAACTTAAGATGGACGAACAAAAGAAAGCAATGGACGACCAGAGGAATTCTCTAGAACTTAAGCTGGACGAACAAAAGAAAGCAATGGACGAACAAAAGAATTCTCTAGATGCTCTGGAAAGTAAACTTGATGAGCAAAACAAGAACTTGGAATCCAAATCCAAAGTTATCGAAGAGAAAATCGAGAAGGTCGAGACGCAACTCGAAAAAGTCGAAACTAGATTCGATGAAAATTTTGAGAAACATGAAACTCAGTTCGGGAAGATAGAGACTCAGTTTGAAAAAGTAGAAAAGCAAGTCGAAAATCTTGCTAAGGAGCTCAGCAACGTGAAGAGACAGAAAGCACGGGAATATTCCACTGACGGTCTGAGAAGAAAGGAGATGCAGCCTCCTATCTTCGGTGGTCAAACATCATGGCCAATTTATAAAAGGCAATTCGAAGCGGCCGCAATGACCAATAGCTGGGACGATGAAGAGAAGACCATTGCACTCACACTTGCACTGAGGGGTCCAGCTGCGGAGCTCTTGCAGACCATCCCGGAAGATAAACAGCAGAACTACGATTCTCTGGTTCAGGCTATCGAGATGCGGTTTGGGGATGAACACATGCAGCAGGTGTACAGGGTTCAGCTGCGTAGTCGAGTCCAGAAAAGGGGGGAAACGCTCCAACAGTTGCAAGCGGATATAGAGCGACTAGCCCATCTTTCATACCCTAAAGCCGGTGAGGAGCTTATCAACGAAATGGCGGTGGAAGCTTTTATTCAGGCCATAGAGGACAGACAACTGCAAATGGCTGTAAGGATGGCTGAAAAGCGAACACTCCCCGAGGCATTGGCATTCGCTTTGTCAATGAAGGCTGCGGACCAAGCATACCAGGGAATACACCGTGTCAGGGAAATGTCCGTCGTGGAATGCTCATGCCAGAGAACAGCCGTCAAAGCTCGCGGAAGTCAAATCCGTTGCTGGAATTGCAACCAAACCGGACACCTACAACGGCAGTGCAGAAGTGCACCTAGACGAGGAAATTGTCCACATTGCGGAAGTAGGAGAAGCAGAGAGGAAGCATCCTGTCGGTCAGACTTCCCAAAACCAGCAGTCGGGAGATGCGTAAGGACCAACTTCGCGGGGCAGAAGTTGGTTACTGGAATCGAGGCCCCCAGGACCACCATTCAAGTTTCGCAAACCAAACGGGGTAACAAGAGCCTGACAGTGGAGGCACTAATCAACGAGAAGAAGTGCGTAGCCACCATCGACACAGGTGCCACTGCCTCCATTGTAAGAAGAGATATCGTCAAAAGCTCCTGGCTGCACAACACCAACAGCTACTGCCTGAAGACTGCAACAGGGGAAATGGCGAAGGTATTTGGAGAAGTTCGTCTTACGATTACTCTGGCAGGACTGATGTTCTCCCATGCGTTTCTGGTGGCAGATATATGCGACGAGTGCATCATCGGAGTAGACTTCATGAAAGCAAATGAAGTAATCTTGGACATCGGGATGCAAGTACTGAGGTATCGAAATGTGGAGATTCCGATGGTGTACGGAAATGAGAATGCCGTAACTCTCAGGACAGTCATCAGCAAAGACGAAGTTTTGCCGCCGTCTTCAGAGACAATCATTTGGACGAAGCTGGAAGGTGATCTTGGGAGCCACCGATTCTACATAGTAGAACCAGACCCAGAGAAGAATTCTCAAGACTACATCGTGGGAAAAACGTTAGTCGAACCAAAGAACACCATGGTTCCAGTGAGGGTTTTGAACGCAAGACCACACACTGTCAAACTAAGGCGAGGGGAGGTGACTGGAAAATGCACGCCGATTACCGCCGTCGCAACAATATCTGAACGTGATGCTCCAAAACTTCTCCCATCACCTTGGACAGCGGAAGCGAGAGAGACGATTCTCCAGTCCAGTGAGCTGAATCAGGAGCAGCGAACTATGGCAGAGAATCTTATCAATGAGTACGCTGATGTATTTGCCTCACAGGACGGAGAATACGGCCGAACACACCTGGTACAACATCGAATAGACACTGGTGATACTAGACCAATTCGTCAGCCTGCTAGGCGCCTTCCATTGGCAAAGCAGACAGAAGTTGCAGAGATGGTGTCGGCAATGGAGAAAGAAGGTCTGATTGAAAGTTCCAAAAGTCCGTGGGCATCACCGGTTGTACTGGTTAAGAAGAAAGATGGCAGCACGCGGTTCTGCGTGGACTATCGGCAGCTCAATTACGTCACCAAGAAATATAGCTATCCTCTGCCACGGATTAACGACACGCTGGACACACTATCAGGAGCCCAATAGTTTTCCACTCCCGACTTGAAGAGTGGCTACTGGCAGGTACAGATCCATCCAGAAGACCGGGAGAATACCGCCTTCACCGCAGGAAATGGGCTATGGCAATTCACGGTAATACCATTCGGGCTGTGCAATGCTCCGCCGACTTTCGAGCGATTGATGGAATGTGTCCTGCAAGGGTTAACATGGAAAACCTGTTTGGTATACTTGGATGATGTCATCGTCGTAGGAAAAACGTTTGCGCAACACCGAGACAATCTAAGGGATGTGTTTCAAAGGCTTCGAAGTGCCCACCTGAAGGTCAACCCCAAGAAGTGCGCCCTGTTTAGAGCGGAAGTCAAGTACCTGGGACATATAATTTCAGCGAAAGGAGTGAGAACCGATCCGGAGAAGGTCGAAGCGGTGAAAAACTGGCCAGTCCCCAAAGACAAACACCAACTAAGGAGCTTCCTGGGCCTAGCCACCTACTACAGACGGTTCGTGAAGGATTTTGCCGGGATCGCAAAGAACCTGCACCAGTTGACGGAAAAGGGAAAACAATTCAAATGGTCAATTGAGTGCGAGAAGAGCTTCAAGGCACTTAAACAACGGCTATGCGATGCCCCGATACTGGCTTACCCCACTCCCGGGGAAACGTTCGTTGTGGATGCAGATGCTAGTAATGTCGGGGTAGGAGCCGTACTCTCCCAGGTGCATGACGGCCAAGAGAAGGTGGTTGCGTACTTCAGCAAGGTGCTCTCTAAGCCAGAAAGGAACTACTGCGTGACAAGGCGGGAACTTCTAGCTTTGATCTTGGCTACGAAGCATTTTCACAAATACCTCTACGGGAGGAAGTTCGTTCTTCGCACAGACCATGCAGCCTTAAAATGGCTATTACAGTTCAAGAGTCCTGAGGGTCAGGTCGCAAGATGGATCGAAAGGCTGCAAATCTACGACTACGAAATTCAGCATCGTAAAGGAAAACTCCACTCTAATGCGGATGCACTGTCCCGGAGACCATGCAGAACGGATTGTAAACATTGTGCGCGTCAGGAAGAACGGGAGCTGGTTTCCATCCAAAGAATGAGAGCCGAACCTATCGCCGGCTGGAGCGTAGATGAGATCCGGAACGCTCAGAAGGAAGACCCGGATATCGAGCCGATTCTGGCCTGGAAGGAGAACATGGAGAAACCGGATCATCAGGACATCTCTCACAGAAGCCCGACCTTAAAGGCATATTTTGCGCAGTGGGACTCCCTCCATGTCCAAGAAGGTGTTCTGAGAAGAAATTGGGAATCCTCCGACGGAAAGTCGTTTGTAATGCAGCTTGTCGTACCGCGGACGAGGGTCAAGGAGGTGTTACAGGAAATGCATGGCGGGGCGACCGGAGGCCACTTGGGAGTGAATAAGACGCTAGAAAAGGTACGAGAACGTTTTTATTGGTTAAAAGCGAAGGAAGATATCGAAGACTGGTGCAGAAAATGCGACGTGTGTGCAGCTAGCAAGGGTCCGAGAATCAAAACTCGAGGTAAGATGCACCAATACAACGTGGGAGCACCTTTCGAACGAATCGCCATCGACATCGCAGGGCCCTTTCCGGAAACCGACAATGGTAATCGGTATATACTCGTAGTGATGGACTACTTCAGTAAATGGCCGGAAGCGTTTTCGATCCCTAACCAGGAAGTCAGAACCGTGGCGGAGCAGATCGTCTACAATTGGGTTAGCAGATTCGGTGTACCCTTGGAATTGCATTCTGACCAAGGGCGGAACTTCGAGTCAAGAATCTTCCAAGAGATGTGTCAACTACTCGGAATCAAAAAGACAAGGACAACCCCGCTTCATCCACAGTCGGACGGTATGGTGGAGCGTTTCAATAGGACTTTGAACGAACATCTCTCGAAGGTCGTAGGTGACTACCAACGGGATTGGGACCGGCAGATTCCCTTGTTTTTGATGGCCTATAGAAGTGCCGTGCATAGCACTACTCGACATACGCCGTTCGAAATCTTATTTGGTGGAATAGCTCGTTTACCCAGTGAAGTGAAATTTGGATCTCCTACCAATGAGCCCAGAAATGAAGAAGAGTACGTGGCGGACCTTAGGGAAAGGCTTAGGGACATACACCAAAGGACCAGAAGCCAGATTAAGATGACGAGCGACCGCATGAAGACCAGGTATGATGCCAAGGCAACAACGTCAGGATTCCAGGAAGGAGATCTGGTGTGGCTGTATAATCCCCATCGCCAAAAGGGGAAATCACCTAAATTACAGCGGAACTGGGAAGGTCCCTACAGAATAGTAACCCGCATCAACGATGTTGTCTACCGCATCCAGCGAGGACCAAGGGCCAAAATGAAAGTGGTTCATGTGGACCGACTGAGTCGATACAATGGCCGAAATGAGGATGCACTTGTTCGGGACGAACACGTCTAAGAGGGGGGCAGTGTAGCATAATAATAACTACGCTCCTATGTCTATGCAGCAAATTCCGAAGTGACTTTCCATTCTGGCAGAATTTTGGTTGAAACTGTCCTTTCATTCGAGGTTCGTGTCTGGGACGAAGTCTCCACAGCTCATGTCAACGAAAGAGACGAATAATATTAGGGATAAAAGGGAATTATAACTGCAAGAATTATTTCTCTTGTTCCAGTGGTCGAAGAATTTGCTAGAAGTTTCTGGCTATCAGAAACTTTTGCTATATAAGGACAAATGGCGATCAAAAAAAGACACAGTTGGTTTAGAACCGTGGCGAAGAGATTGGAAAAGTGATAATGGGCGAAGTGGTAATTTGGTGATAAATTGAAAGTTGAGAGTGAACAAGAAAAAGCAATTAGTTTGGATTTGTGAATTAAGTAATTGAAAGGAGATAAAGTGATTTGAGAGGAAAGAGACCTTGTAAGAAAAGAATTTGCGAAGAATAGTATAGTGTGAACTTGAATTGTTCTATAGAGTAGAAAATAAAGAAATAATTTCACAGAATAATTGTTTTATCTACTCGAGCCGTAGCTCGCATATTACACTATGTATCATATTGTAAAATAATGTAGCATAATAATTACGCCCAAAAGTAAGCGACACAAAATTACATTCCGAAGTGTCTTTTCGGAACACATTCGAGGTTCGTGTCCACGAAAGAGAAGGAATATGTCTAAGACGACGTCGCGGAATTAAGAGAGAATTATAACCACAAGAGATTATTGGCTGCAGCTGTCATCTTGGAATTATTACATCAGAATTTTCTCGTTCCAGTGGTCGAAGAATTTGCTAGAAGTTTCTGGCTATCAGAAATGCGACTATATAAGACAGATGGCGATCGAGGCAGGGGCAGTTGGTTTTCGAACCGCACGAAGAGATTGGAAAAGTGATAATAGGCGAAGTTGTAATTTTGTGATAAATTGAAAGTTAAGAGTTAACAAGAAGAAGTAATTAGTTTGGATTTGTGAATTAAGTAATTGAAATGAGATAAAGTGATTTGAGAAAAAAGAGACCTTGTAAGGAAAGAATTTGAGAAGAATAGTATAGTGTGAACTTGAATTGTTCTATAGACTAGAAAATAAAGAAATAATCTCACAGAATAACGTTTTATCTACTCGAGCCGTAGCTCGCATATTACAATATATATCAACGATTTAGTTATCTTTCTATTTTACCTTTAATTTCTATTCAGAATAAAATTTCATATGACTTGACTTTTCAATTACCTTACGAATTCAAACATTTTCTTAACTAGATTTTAAAATAATTTACAGGATAACTGTTAAAAGCTGTGTTGAGTGGAGGCAATCTGATTTCGTCAACTGCGTCCCTTTTGCGTTCTGCTTGCCGTTGTTCTGCTGCATTGGCTACTTGGGGGCTCTTTAATATCTTCTGAAACACTTCATTATTTAACCACGGGGACCTCTGGATTTTGATACACTTCGCGAAAATACTAGGAACCACTTAAGGCACTATACCTTTTTCTTATTCGCGGGTATACTAGGAACCACTTCGGGACACTATAATTTTTTCTTATTCGCGGGGATACTAGCAACCACTTGGGGACACTATTGGTTTCCTTATTCGCTTTGAATCGCGGAAATGATCGTACCACTTGGCGACTTTTCAAATCGTGACAAATTTTGAAACACTTAGGATCTTTACGAATTGCGAATAATTTAATCGGTATCACTTTTATCACTTTAGCCAAGGTCCCTGCTCGGAAGCAAATTAAATTATTATATACAGTTTTCATTAAAAAAAAACTTTATTTATTTAAAAATCGACTGTCAGCGATTTTGCCCACTGAACTATTGAACAATGTTATTCTTAAAATTATGGCTTAAATACTATCTTAATTCTAACGGAGGGGAAACATCCAACACCATACCTGATGGAATGCGAGTCCAGTGATGTCGACGAATCATGTTGCACATAGTACAGACGCGATGTCAGCGAAGTTCTTGACCGATCCATGGGAACCAATGTTGACCTTCGGCTTTCTTTATGATAACTTATTCTGTGTTAACTTACATACATACGTATTTATGGATTCTGAAGCTCAGAAGAATGGAGAGTAGGTTATTCTGTAACGCTGGTCCAGTGTGCGAAATATATAAAATATAATACGCAATGATGTGGTAGAAAGAAATGCGGCGTTATAATTGATGTTGACTTGCCATCAATTTCGTTCATGTGGCCAAATCCTATGTATTCCTTCATGAACTCAGAGCACGGTTGACGAATCACCGGCATTTGATTCAGCCTGTTCTCTAAGATCAGAATTTGTTCTTGTTGTAGATGTTGTGAAGATTTCCTCGCCTTGCCGTTCATAATTAGCCAATCGGATCCGTGAGGTTGTCGAAGCAGATGGAGCTTAATCTAGGCTCCAAAATCATTGTAAAAGATTGTCCAAGGTGGAAATGTCCACCCCGAGTAGTTTAGAGGGAACTTCAAATGTAGTCTTTGAAGATATGATGATTATGTTGATCACAAATGGTACATCTTATCCAACTGCAATGGAAAAGAACATTGCGGTCGTTTCGTATCATCTGTATTTAGTTTGTTGTTTCAAGTACAAAGTGCTTCTAAGGATTGGAATCTTTTTATCCGAAATAAAGTGGAAGTCAGGGAAGCTAGGTAGTGTTTATGGTTGCTTAAGGAATTGCTCTCAAAAGGCTAATGTGCTTCTATCCAACTTCTTTAGAAGATTATTCATCAGAAGTGGATCCCAATTTTTGGTGTTAATGACATGGTTTTGTAGACTGAAGAGGCATTTTTATGTAGTGTCCTGCATTGCTTTAATTTAATTTGCTTCTTCGTGTTGGATGATAGGCTGCGCCAGTAACTTGTTACTTCCTGTTATTATCTTCGCTGCATTATAATTTGCATCAGATGTGGTAAAATGGGGAATCCGTTTTTCTACTTCACCCGTGAGAGTTGTCTTTAAATAAACAGCTTTTAGCAGTTATCGATTTCCTGATTGTGCACTAGTTCAGTGAATAAATCACTATTCTGCTTCCATTTTAAGTAGTCCCCATCGAATTTTGGTAGATTGATCTTTGGCAATGTTAGTACTGCTTACTCGTAGCAGAAATTAATGTTGCAGTTTGTCTTCCAACTATAGATACTTTTCTATTTAGTAGCCTTCTGCAAGAGCGCCTTTCACCAGCTCTGCGACCAATTGATGCATCTCCTCCATCTACCCCTTACATTTGTTTAAAAAATGTATTTTAAGGTGACAGAATGTAGAGCTCCAAGCTTCCATCGAACCTTGCACTGTGGTGACACTGGTTTATCTTCAAACTTGGCTTCTGATTCAGATGTACCAATCGATTGTTGGTGGCCACCGGAATCGTGTTAGGTAATTTTCGATGTTATCATCGATCTGTTTGACCTTCATAAAGGTGTTGCCTTGAATCTATGGTGTATCCTGTTTAACGACCTTCTTCTCAGACTACCCGGCGCGTCCCCAGGTGGCGGGTAAGGGAAGGCCAAGTAGTGTGGTAGAGGTTTGCACCTGTGGAATATCTCCGCGGACCAAGAGCAAATTTCCCAAGTTAAGGAGTATTGAACTACGTGCCGAGAACTGAATGATGCAGGGAATTAAAAAATGTGAATCACAAGCGTATCGTCCCTATGAAATACCAGGCGACCTCTCATATTAATCCAGCCTTACAGCTCTATATATGGGAGCTCTGTAGGTGTGGATTTATAATTCTCGCCATACTCATAGGTACAAAATTAAAAAAAAAAAACATGAGAAAAAAAAACACTAATAAATGAAAATAAAAATTAAGAAAATACCACTACACAAGTGACGGAGTCAGAAGAAGATCTTCTACTCCGTTCTCCTGTATCTCAGTATGAGATGGAGACAAACGAGTAGAGCCTCTCATCTCCAAACACTACCGAACCGCGCCAATACATGACAATGGACAAACAAACTGCCCAGGCACAGAATGTACCAGACAAAGTGGAAATAGCGAAAAATACCGTCAACAAGCCTCAGCAGAAACATGAACATTTTACTGGGCCTCAGAAAAGACGTATCGCAGCTATGATTAAAGGCGGCATAGAACAAAGAGCGCACCAGATACGAACGTGCTTCAAGGGCTCCATGAAGGCGCCAGACCTAGAATCAACAAAAGAAATAGGTCAACCGACAACTCGCCAACTCGCAGTTCGGATAAGGCTCAGGGAAAAAGTAAAAAAAAGGCACAAAAACCCAAACCTCTAAAACAGAAAAAGATAAAGGCTCCCAAATTCCACTCAGAAGCAATTAAAGCCTCAAGTGAAGGGAAAATTACGGGAAGCAATCCTGAAAAAATAGTAAGGACGGATGTTTCACAGGACCAACCACATATGTACATCAGGGCTATCCTATAGGGATGCTATGGCAAAATGTAAGGTAGACATGATGCACTCAATGAACCTTGCTGAAAGCCATACAATGCAACAAATACAATTAGTAAAAAATAGTCTACTAAAAGGGGTAGGCAAATCCGAAAACAACAGTCCACACCTCAAATTTGTCGCACTTTGACTGGTTAGCTATCACTTGCCACAACACAGAAGCCAAAAACAGGCTCATGTCTGCGGTCAAGAGAATAAAACCATGGCCAAATACAAGTCTGCACATTACTTAGGGAAGTAATATTCCCAAGTAATTCAAATGCATAACCTATAGACGCTAAACAGCAGGCTAAACTTGAAGCAGAAAAAACCCAAGACACGTGTCAGAACAAGAAACGAATTACAACTGGCACTAGCAGCTCAATCGAAGGGTCAAGAAAGTCAAGCCCAACGCCCAAGACGTCAGAAACAGAGCCTCAACGCCAAAGGCGTCAGAAAGCAACTCCTCGGCTGAACAAGCTATAAATGCAATCCTGATAGCATTTCCCGGGATTAATCTAAATCAATGGGTATTAGGTGCATCCAAATAAATCTACAGCACGCAAAAACCGCCTCGGCAGTTTTAAGTCATAGATTTAATAAAGATCACCTGGACGTGGCTTTTATCCAGGACCCATATATATACAAGGACTAGGTAAAAGACCTAACAGTTGAGTTGCTGTACGATTTTGTAAGTAAAGGAAAACCTAGAGCTTGCATTTTATTTAAAAACAATATGAGAATTATTCCCATTCCAGAATTCTTTAAAAATGACCTGGTAGCGGCACTAATTGAGCTACGCAACGAAGGAGGTAAGACAGATGCAGTTATATTCTCATCTTACCTACCAGGTGACGTCACCGATTTGGATTTCCTGCCACTGAGGGAACTTGCGGCCCACTGTTACCAAAGGAAGTACCAATTAATAATTGGCTGCGACGCTAACGCTGACCATACGATCTGGGGTAGTTCTAACATCAACCGAAGATGTGAGTCTCTTTTAGATTTCATTAACAAAAAAAAACTTAGAAATTCTAAATACTGGTAACAAACCCACCTTTATAAACAAAATTAGAGAAGAAGTCCTTGACATCACCCTATGCACCCCATTTATAAAAAATTTCATAAAAGACTGGCACATTTCATCAGAAATGTCAATATTTGATCATCGACATATCCATTTTGATTTAGACGTAGGCTATATATACTCCGAAACCCATTGACAGCTTTGAACATGAGGGATATTGATAGTCTTGAACTAACTTGTGAAAACCTAAATACAGCAATCATAAATCCATACCATGAAGTATGCCTAGAAAAAGTAAAATCAGGCAAGCGGCTTACACCATGGTGGAATAATAAACTCACCAAATTGAGAGCTGAAACCAGAAAGCTTTTCAATAGAGCGAAACGCAATGGAGAATGGGAAATATATAGGGAAACCCTAACCAAATATAACCTAGGGATTAGAAGAGCTAAGCGAAAATCATGGAAGGGCTTCTGCAAGAATCTCTCTGATACTCGCAGTAGCGCCCGTATCCACAGAATTCTTTCTAAACAGCACACTAATCAGTTCCTGTTACTGAAAAAACCAGATGGTACATATACGGAAAACGGTATACAGACGCTAGTACTCTTAGCCGAAACGTACTTCCCAGGATCCTTCCTTGCTACTATCTCCCCAGTAATCTTCATTAGGTAAGGATCAATAGACCAACCAAAGAAAATTGGAATAGAGCTAAGGAAATTGTTCATGAAGGTAAAATAAGATGGGCAATACACTCATTCCAACCTTTCAAAGCCGCAGGAGAAGACGGTATATTTCCAGCAGTCCTAAAAAAGGGCACCCCTCTCATAATACCAATACTGATCAATATCTTCAGAACATGCGTGGGGTCACATACCAAATAAATGGAAAGAGGTCATCGTAAGATGTATGTGGGACGGAAAGCCAAACAAACTAACGATACACTACAAACAGACTAATTACCTAACACACACATCAACCCCAAGACGCCAAGATCACACAACGAAAAGACAAAGAAGACCAAAAAACTAACACGACACGAGTCACGTGAGCCATGACGATTATGTAAAGCAGCAGGCAGGGTAGTTAGTCAGTCAGTTTTGGGTCTTGCAATGAAGAGGAAGTAGCAACCAGTGGCCGACGGCAGATAATTAGATCGATTAAAAAAGTTGTTGTAAAATATTAGTAAAGGAGTTGTTTTATTTGAATTTAATCAGAAGAAGAATCCCACAAATGATCATTAAAACCGACAAAAATTAAAAAAAAAACAAGTGTAGTGTACGGAGTGTGAGCATTGCAGTGATAATGACGACACCAATCTCGTTTCACATGCAGTGCGCAGACAGTGTGTGTCTGAAAAACAATATAAAAAAAGGGAAAGTGAAAAGGGCAACAACAAGAAGGCGATATCGCGTAAATTTTCATTGTGAAAAGTGGTACGAAGAACAACAACTGCATATGCAAATCCGTTTGTGCAGTTCATGAGTTACAAAAAGGAAAATTTAAGCGTATCGTCGTTGTGTGCTCCAACGAAGTGGAAGTGCCGGGTCCAGGCAAAAGGAGTGGAAACCGCAAGTGGTCGAAGCAGAGGAATAGCGGTAGAGAAAAGACAGAAGAATAGCGGTAGAAGACATCGGACGATTAGCAGTGGCAGACGATGAAGAATTTGTAGAGGCCGAAAGCGATTCAGGGTCGATACGTGAGGTATCGGGGTTGTCCGGAACATTCACGCTCCGCGATATCGAGGAGTCGATGACTCTGTTCGATGGGTCTGGCTGTGTAGATATCAACCTATGGATCCAGGAGTTCGAGGAAACTGCCATTACCTTAAACTGGGATGAGGTACGGAAACTCATATACGCGAAGCAGATATTGAGGGGAGTCGCCAAGCTTTTCCTTCGGAGTCGACCGGGGATAAAGAATTGGGCCGCGTTGAAGAAAATACTGATTAAAGAATTCGGAACAAAGTTGTCGTCGGCAGAGATACATCGAAGGCTTAAAGCGCGTCAGAAAAAACCAACAAAGAGTCTGCAGGAATATCTTTACAGTCTGATGGAGTTAGGTAGTGCGATCGAACTGGATGACGAGTGTCTGATAGAATATTTTGCGGAAGGAATTCCGGATGCTAGGCAAAATAAGGCAGTACTTTACCAGGCCAGCACCGTTAGCGAGCTCAAAAATCAGCTTAAAGTGTACGAACAAATGAAGGGAAAGGGGAAAATCAAGAACAGTGGTCAGTAGTAGTCTCCAAGCAACAGTCAGAACAGAGAGGAAGGTTAGGGCTTGTTTCAGGTGTGGAGCTTTCACATGTTTCAAATGTTGGCAACGAGGGCACATGGCACGAGAATGCAGAGCGGATGTACAGCCAACATTCGGCTAGGTGAAGGCAGGGTAGATCACACTGCAGCAACGGGTGATCGAAACAGGTCTTGGCCGGAGGCAAGGGTCAATCTAACAATGGGGTCTAACCGGGTAATTAAGAATATCCCTGTGGGAGGTCTCACTCTATGTGCACTGTTGGACACAGGAAGCGACTTATGCCTTCTGCGGTACGATAGTTTAGTGATGATGGAGTATCGGGAACTGAAGGCGGATAAGAGTAATCTCGTGGGCATTGGACAGCAAAGGGTTACGACATTAGGTAACATTTGGGTGGAGCTTGAGGTAGATGGCATCCCGTTGGAACTAAATTTCCATGTGGTGAGGGAAAGTGATATGCAGTACTCAGCGGTGATAGGGAACGATATCTTCGTAAAGGTGAATTTGGTGATCACCGACGAAGGTGTGGAGTTCAGATGCAAGAAGGACAGACAGGATTCGATGGAAGTGAAGGATGTAGTGTCGGACATTGGAGGCAATGCGGACACCGGTAATGATGCGGTGAAATACGCAAAGGGCGTCGAGTTGGGCGAAAGCCGTGGGTACACTGCTGGTTGTGGTAAAGATGACCACGAACAAGAAGTACTCGAAGTAGTTGGAACGAAGTTGGGCGAAAGCCGTGTGTACACTGCTGGGTGTGGTAAAGGTGGCCACGAATCAGAAGTACTCGAGTTGACCGAAGAGTTCGGAAGGATATGACTGTCTGCGGAGGAGGGAATGTTCAATGGGGAGCTGAGTCTGGAGCTGAATCGTTTGGACGTCGACACCCGAGAGAAGCAGTTGCGTATCACAAACGAGTATGATCCAGTTGGTGAGGAGCCATCACCTGTTGTCATGAAGCTGGTGCTTGAGGATGACATACCAGTTTTCCAAAGACCAAGGCGAATGGCGCATGCTGATCAAGTACTGGTGCTTGAGCAGGTAAAACAGTGGCTGGCAGAAAAGATCATACAACCAAGTTGTTCTGAGTATGCGTCGCCAATTGTTCTGGTAGCGAAGAAGAATGGAGCCAAAAGGCTGTGCTGCGATTACAGGAAGATAAATGAGAAAATCGCGAGGGGTAATTTTCCGATGGTGCTGATGGACGAAGTTCTCGAGCGGCTGCAGGGAGAAAAGGCATTTACGACATTGGACTTAAAGAATGGTTTTTTCCATGTCCCGATGGATCCAGACTCTCAGAAGTACACGGCGTTTGTAACACAGAATGAGCAGTTTGAATTCCTGTACGTACCATTTGGAATATCAATTTCTCCGGCGGTATTTGCAAGGTTCATCGCTGCTATTTATCGGACATTAATCCAGGCAGGTGTAGTGGAAGCATACATGGACGACTTGATAATACCGTCGAAGGACGAAGAAGAGGGTATCGAGAATTTGAAGAAGGTCCTTGAAGTCGCTGCTAAGTATGGTCTACGTTTAAATTGGAGTAAATGTCAGTTTTTAAGGTGGAGGATTGAATTTCTAGGGTATATCATCGAGAACAACACAATCCAACCATCTGAAGAAAAGACGAGAGCTGTGAGAGATTATCTGGTGCCAGTGGATAAAAAAGCGCTTCAACGTTTCCTGGGCTTGACATCTTATTTCAGGAGGTTGGTGGAGGGGTTCGCCGTAGTCGCCAAACCTTTGACCGATTTACTCCGTAAGGAAGCTAAATTCGTGTGGGAAGACGAGCAGATGACATCGTTTGAACAACTGAAAGCAACCCTAACCAAATCGCCTATTCTCAAGTTGTTTAACCCTAAGGCGACCACCGAGATTCATACGGATGCCAGTAAGTTCGGATATGGTGCTGTTTTGCTGCAAAGAGATAGCGAGGACCAGTTATTTCATCCTATACAGTACATGAGCAGGAAAACAACGGCGACAGAGGAGAAGTACCACTCGTATGAGCTGGAGGTACTCGCCATAATCGAGGCACTTAAGAAGTGGAGGGTGTATGTGACGGGGGTGAAGTTCAAAATCGTTACGGATTGCAACGCGTTCGCCATGACGATGAAGAAAAGGGATGCTCCACTAAGAGTATCCAGATGGGCCATGTTCCTGCAAGACTTCCAATATGAAATTGAACATCGTTCCGGTTCGAAGATGCGGCATGTGGACGCGCTAAGTAGAGTATACTGTCTTTTGATAGAGGATTCTTTGAATTGCAGAATAAAGGAGGCGCAGCTAAAAGACGATTGGATTCGGGCGGTAAGAAAAATTCTTGAAAAAGATGAGTATGAAGATTTCTACCTGAAGAGTGGAGTACTATTCAAAGACCCAGTAAAGGAGTTGGTAGTAGTACCTACGTTACTGGAGCATGATATAATCGAGATGGCGCACCGTCAAGGACATTTTTCAATCAGAAAGACCAAGGAGTTGGTGGAAAGGACATTCTTCATTCCGAATCTGACCAAGAAGGTGACAGACGTTGTCAGAGGGTGCGTGGAGTGCGTGGAGTGCGTGGTAGCAGAAGCAAAAGCTGGGAGAAAGGAAGGTTACCTAAGCCCGATCAACAAGGAAGACAAGCCTTTGGGAACCTATCATATCGACCACATTGGGCCGATGAAGTTAACTCACAAGAAGCACAACCATATATTCGTGGTGGTTGACGCCTTCTCCAAATTCGTGTGGCTATATCCAACGAAGAGTACGGGAACGGCTGAGGTAGTACAGCGATTGAAAGAGCAGTCTAAGGTATTTCAAAGCCCGCGACGAATTATATCCGATAGGGGAACAGCCTTCACATCGATAGCGTTCGGGGAAAACTGTCAGGAGGAGAGCATTCAGCATCTGGTGATATCCTCGAGGCAACGGCCAGGTGGAAAGGATCCACAAGATCGTCATACCGATGTTGACAAAGTCTTGCATAGGGGTACAAAGGAATGGTACAAACATGTCGATAAGGTGCAGAGGGTACTGAACAACTCTCCGTCAAGAAGTACCAAGTTCAGACCATTCCGAATCCTTACGGGTCTGGAGATGCGTGTCCCAGAATATCGAGAGTTGCGGGCGTTGTTCGCCGAAGCAGCGGTGCAGGAGTTGGAAGAGGAGCGGGATGATATGCGGGAGCAGGTACGCGAAAATATTGCCAGCATTCAACGAGAGAATAAGAAGAGTTTTGAAGAAATAGGATTCCGGAGCTGCAGTACGAGCTGAACGAGTTGGTCGCCATCAAGCGCACTCAGTTCAGTACTGGAATGAAGTTACGGCCAAAGTACCTCGGACCCTATAAGGTAACGAAAAAACTCAACCATGGCAGATATGAAGTCCAGAAGATAGGCGACCATGAAGGGCCCTTAAAGACGAACACCAAAGCTGAGAATATGAAGAAGAGGAACCCTTCATTCGGGACGAATGAACCGTCAGGATAGCCGATTGTGGGACGGAAAGCCAAACAAACTGACGATATACTACAAAGAGACTAATTACCTAACACACACATCAACCCCAAACGTACATAAGAACCGTAAACGACAGCAAACAGACGCCAAGATCAAACAACGAAAAGACAAAGAAGACCAAAAAACTAACACGACACGAGTCACGTGAGCCATGACGATTATGTAAAGCAGCAGGCAGGGTAGTTAGTCAGTCAGTTTTGGGTCTTGCAATGAAGAGGAAGTAGCAACCAGTGGCCGACGGCAGATAATTAGATCGATTATAAAAGTTGTTGTAAAATATTAGTAAAGGAGTTGTTTTATTTGAATTTAATCAGAAGAAGAATCCCACATGTATATCTAAGGTAGGTCGCAGACAAACAGATCCACCAAAATCATATCGACCGATAAGCCTTATCTTTTTCTTCCTCAAGACGATGGAGAAAATTCTGAATAGATATGTCAGAGATGGGGCCCTTCGTATGAACCCCCTTCATAAAAATTAATATGCCTATCAACCTGGGAAATCAACTACCCATGTTCTTGAGAAACTCACATAAAGAATTGATAAGTTTTCTCGATATCGAAGGTGCCTTTGACAACACCGAACACGCCCAGATATACATATGTATCCAAACCATAGGAGTAGATAATACTAGTAGGTGCGCAACTAAGCTCTCGCTTTTTTTTATGAAAATGCAACTTTATTGTGGAAAAATGGTTACAAATGAATCATTCAAGATATTGCCCATCGCTAGCTACAACTTTTTCCCATCTTTCTGGCAGAGCTCTATTACCGTTAAGGTAAAAGTGTTCATCTTTTACTCTATCCATGAATCAAGCCAAGGGGTTGGACTTCCCATTTGAGCGTTTCCAGGTAGGTTTTAACGGGTTTGGCAACGTGAGGCCGAGAGTTGTCATGCTGTAGAATCACTTTTTCGTGCCTCTGCTGGTATTGTTACCGTTTTTCGCGCAGTGCTCAACTCAATCGCATCAATTGAAGTCGATACCGTTCCCCAGTTTATAATAAATGACACCGACCTGGTCATACCAAATACACAGCATAATCTGCGCAGCGTTAATATTCGGCCAAGCCGACGATGTAGAAGCATGACCGGGTAGTCCGCATGACTTTCTTTCCTTTGGATTGCTGTAATGAATCTATTTTTCATCACCCGTCACGATGCGATGAAGAAAACCCTTCCATTTTTGCCGCTGGAGCAGATAGTCACAGGCGAAAAAATGACGCTCAACATCCCTTGGCTTCAAATCATAAGGAACCCAAGTTCCTTGTGTTCGAATCATTCCAAACGCACGAAAAGGCTTGACGGGTAACTCCTAATGCTGAAGCAATGCCTCCAATTCAGCGTCTTTGAAGGATTTTGGCCTTCCTTCACGCGGACGGTCGTAAACATCGAAATCACTGTCTTTGAAGCGCCGGAATCAATCACGGCACATTGTTTCACTTAGAGCAGCATCTCCGTAAACTTTTTGGAACTCTCGATGCGCTTCAGCCGCCGTTGTCTTCGAATGAAAGAAGAAAATCTACACTTCCCACAAAATCAGACATTTTCACACAACCAAAAGTATATGACGCCAAAACAAAATCTCTAATGTGTCAAAACAGTTTGTTTACCATATGTCTGAGCTCGGTTCATGACGTTTTGGATATGTCAAAATCGACCAGCACTTACTGCTGGACCCATCTATTGACAGAGAACTTAGTTGCGCACCTAATACTACATGTAATGGATAAAAGGTATGTTAGAAGACAGGAAAATAAAAACCACACTAGGCAACCATAAACTCAGCATCAGTGCTGCGAAAGGATGCCCTCACTTAGGAGTTTTCTCCCCTTTACTATGGTCCATCGTAGTCAATGAACTGCTGACAATACTCAATAACGATAACTTTTAAGTCCAAGGGTACGTAGATGACATTGCTATTCTAATCAGAGGTGAATTCGAAGAAACAATCTCGCATCGCCTCCAGAGGGCATTAAACTTAGTTCCCGACTAGTGCAGGAAAGTTGGCTTAAATATCAACCCCAAGAAAAGTACCATAGTTGCTTTCACTAAGAGAAGAAAGCTCGATAGGCTCAGAAAACCCACAGTCTTTGCTGGAACAATAGAATTCTCAAAAGAAATCAAATTGCTTGGGGTAACCCTGGATGAAAAACTCACATGGAATTCTCATCTTAATAAAGCCATAGACAAAGCCCCTGAATATTAGATCTATTCATTCTGACCTTGTACAAGAAATAAAAAAGAATGAACTACTTGAAATAAGTATAACAGACAAATGTATTCCGAAATTAAACTTGTGCCACAACTTCAAGGTTACATTTCCAGATAGAAGTAATGGGAACAGAATAAACCTTACTTTTACTAGAGAATCTCATGTATGATACACAGATGGGTCCAAAACAGATAAAGGAATCGGGGTCCGAGTATAGGGACTGAGCATAAATACTCTCCTATACGCAAGTATGGATAAAAGTAGCTCAGTATTTCAAGCCAAAATACATGCAATAGAGCTGTGTATCCGGGAGAACATAAACAGATCTATAGCCAACAAGAACATTTTTATTCTCTAAGATACCAAAGGCCCGTTGCTTGCAATTAAGGCATAAGAGACCTCAAATCAAGTATGGGATTGCCTTCCACTGCTCATAACATTGACCAGCAAAAACAGAGTGCATCAGCGGTTATGAAGGTAATTAAAAAGCTGATGAACTAGCTAGAAAAGGATCCATATCAAACTTCATGATGCCAAAACTATTCTGCGGAATACCTAACAGCACTGCAAAAAGCATTATTAAAAACTGGCTCGAAGAAAAAGCGCATCATTACTGGATGAAAACTGAAGGTAACAGACAGGCCAACAAATTTTTGCCAAATGCTTCCCACCTAAGAACGAAACAACTCCTACAACTTGCCACTGTGACTATCTTATCAAAACACGTCATCGTTTCCTAGGTAACTTCTACATCAAAGCATAAGAAATATCTGCCAATGCACCTAAAGACAAAACCGGATTCATCATTAAATCCGGCATCATGGATGGGCTTTAATTAGAGGACATCACAGTAGGCCCACCTGTGGCCCCAGTGATAAGGGACTAGCACCCGCCTCTTTCTTCAATCTACATCTACAATCCTGTTTAACAAAGTCTTTGACCCTATCGTGATTATTGGTGAACTCTAGCCAAAAGCTTTCAATTATGTTAAGCTTTTTGTACCTGTATATGGCTGTTTTCCTGGCGTGACCGTCTTTGCCAATGTTCATTTAAATCTTCTGTAGCTCTTCTGCTACGGCCTTTTGCCTGGCGATGATGCAGAACACTTATATCTCATCCATGATAAATTGTTCTGCAATTATTGTACGAGTAGTACCCGCCTGTCCGTTAGGCGGAAACCCGCCGTCTTTCTTGAGATTACGGCAATAAAAATTAATACAATGTACAAAACTAACGGTATTGATACCCCAGGTGACATCCTAGTTCAACTGAAAAATCCACCCTCGTAAAAGGCATGCTTCATATAGGAAAAGAGCAAGGCTACAAGGATCTTCGCCTCAAAAGACTTCTCCTAAAGCGCAAAATAAGGATCTCGCGAACCCGGATGTGTTAATTCGGGAAAAACAAACCTTAAAACAAAGTATTCTGGGAAAAGAAAACACCGTGCTCCGAAAGAGGCTCGATGAAATGGAGCTCTTGTGTCGAGAGCTCAAAAGCAAAGTAGAGAAACTGGAATCAGAGAATAAAGTATCTTTGCTTCAAAACGAGTCTTCACAAACGCAGGCGGTTTTTCATAGTGAGCCTTCTCCGGGTGGCCATCACTACAATGCAAACGAAGAAGAACTCGCGCGCGAAACGGATTGAATACTTAAACGAAGACTATCAAAAAACGTGAGGCCGGTTCATCGCTCGAAGTTGTTCCGCAACACGAACCATGGACACACGAACGATGGCATACTTATGAAGACAAGTCTGAGAGACCTTTGAAGGTCGTAGCTAGTCGACTTCATCCATCATGCATTATGAAATGGTGAGGGAGAAAAGAAAAGCACGAAAGAAATGGTGAATCACTCGCGCACAGCAGCATAAAAAGGTCCTCAACTGACTATGCATTCGCCTTAGAGGTAATATTCTGGAATTTAAAAGCAATAAGATAGCGACCTACCTTGAAAATCTCTCCGCTGAAAGAGAATGAAATTATTCATTTTGTGAAGCGCTAAAGGGCATCCGGAAACCTCAAATGCACACGCCACCAATTCGAAAAATCGATAGAAATCGGGCCAAGAACGACAAAGAAAAGGCAGAACTTTTCGCTTTGCACTTAGAAGATACGTTTAAGGCATTCGACGGCCCCCAGTCATGACATCTGTCAACTTTAAAGTAAAAAAAAGTTGCATTGATTGAACTGAGCGAAGTGATTAAAAATCTAAAGACGAAAAAAGTTCCGGGTTATGACTTGATAACGGCGCAGGTGGTCAAGCAATTGTCGAATAAAGCTCTTATCAAACTGCTGTATTTGATTAACGCTTCGTTCAGATTACTCTACGTTCCGAGACAATGGAAAGTCGCAGAGATTATAATGGTCCCGAAACCAGGCAAACCTCTGAATGAGAAGAAATCATATCGGCCTATTTCCCTATTGCCGGTTATCTCTAAAATATTCGAAAAACTACTTTCTAAAAGACCACAACCCGTAATCGACGAAAATCGTCTCATTATTGACCATAAGTTTGGATTTAGAATCAAACATTCTACAATCGATCAAGTTCACAAAATAACTGACGTAATTGAGAAACTCTCGAAGAAAAAAAGATTTGTTGTGGTGTATTTCTTGACGTCTCATAAGCTTTCGATAAAATTTGGCAAGAAGGCTTGGAGTATAAATTGCAAATACTACTGCCACGGCAAATTTTTCTAATCTTACGATCGGACCTCACCGAAAGACTTTTTCGTTTTAAGCACGGAAATGATTACTCTGAAGCGAACAATTCAATTCGTCGTCTGCAAAGGACAAAACCTTTTAACCTTGCGTCATAGTATTTATATGCCGGTCGTTCAAACCGCAGGAATTTTCATTGCAATTTAACCTACCTAAAGTGCTACATTCTTTTTAATTACATACGAACATCTTTTTCCAAAAATCACTAGTCTCGTAAGCGAAATTAAGACTGCTGGATAATCGTCGTCTTAGTCGTAGTATTAATCTTGGTGAGAGGTGTTTTTTATTGAGTAAAAATCTCACACAACCATAAGCACGAGCGGTCGGGCTTATGGTTGAACGCGGTGGCGGTGTCTTTAGAAGATTTTCACCTGCTCTCGGAAAAAAAAAACAATTTTTTAGTTTTTATGTTTGTATGGCGAAACTGGGATTCGTCGAGTGCTTAAGATGGTACCAGCGCTGTAGCCCTGTCTACGCGCGTATTAGACTGGACTGTTTTTATTCCAGAGAATAACGAATCAAAGTGTTTTAACCCCTGGTAACGCTTATGTCAATTTTAATCGAGGAAAGTGTCTTGCCCCCTACCACTTATGGGGAAAGCAATACCACATCGGGGTCACCACTATGAAAAGATCTCTTTTGATCTAGTGCTAAAACAACTGTTGAAGCTTAAAATTGCGTACACCGCGGGTTTTTCCAGACAGCTATCCAGCTTTCCCACTGTGCACTCACTACACTCGATATGTGCCGGATTCCAGACGCAGAATTACATTTCGTCTAGCGACGATCATGCACCTGTTATTTCCCACATTTTAGTTCCCATAATTGCATTCCCACTTTTTATTTGTAATGTAAAATAGCATTTAAGATGATGTATCTTTGTAAATAAAGTCACGTGTCGAAATTCAGTTATTCAAAAAACTAAAAACAACTTTATTTATTCGGGCTGTGGCTGGCATTGTGACTGACGCCAAATTCAAAATTGTGAGGAATTGCACAAAGTGCTACATTACGTTAAATATTCAAATAATATATGTTGTGATCTGCACAACCATATACCTAAAACCCACCCGCATTGTGACCATTGAAATCCTTCCAAAACTCAAGCGTCACTTACCTGCACATTCGACCCATTCATAAATGATAAATGATTTTACCCCTGTCGTACGGCGCCGACTTTAAAACAAGCAGCGAACATACATAAAATTGTATACCCGGAAAAGGACACAATAACGCACGAGTAATAACAATCAAATTACAATAAAAGCATGTATGAGATATATTAACCCATGCAACCAGCATAGGTTAATAACACCCAAGATGTGTTGAATGCAATTTTTAAGTGGAGCAGATAAAAGGAAACGCAT
Organism: Pocota personata; assembly: GCA_963082735.1. Classification (NCBI taxonomy): domain Eukaryota; kingdom Metazoa; phylum Arthropoda; class Insecta; order Diptera; family Syrphidae; genus Pocota; species Pocota personata. The sequence continues at coordinate 131,127,070 of OY720429.1, forward strand.
TAATAATTATCACTAAATGGATGTGTAGCTAACGTGTATAAAATACATGCATGGTAAATGTGGTGTAAAGGTAAAGAAGGAGGCCTTCATCCATCCTCAATGCCAAAATTAGTGAGAAATCAGATGCTTGAGTATCAGAGAATTTGGCGACTGTTGCTATCATCTTTGCGGTGGGACGTTATCTTCGTGAATAATAATTAAGTCACCGATTTTGAAGTTGTTCCTAGGTGATGTCCACTTTCCTCTGCCCTGTAGCTCGTGAAGATACTTCACTGACCATCTGCACCAGAAATGGGTCTTGATGGCGTTGATTCGGCACCATCTGTCGATGTAGCTGATTTCAGGAACTTTTATTGCCATTAATACTCTGGACTTGATTCTTACTTCGCACCCTCATAAATACACCATTGATGTTTTAGCGCCTCTCGGTCGGTCAGGCCATAATATCGTATTAGCTAAAATTTCACACTCAGTTAAAGAAAGAACTCCTAAAGGAAAAGCGCGGCAAAGCCACACATAAGAGGGACAAAGATGGAAGGTACATTGTTCAACTACCTTTCAAAAAAGACACAGCCAAATTAGGCGAATCAAAGGACAGACCATTACCTCGATTCCTTCAAATCGAGAAAAAAAATTACTCGGATTATGCAACTCCATGATGATTACGCGTGGCAAAAGCCGACGTGGATGCAGCACTGAAACTAACCTCTTATCTATATCTATGAATGCCTTTATTAACAACAAAATAAAGAGCATTAAACCTGAATCAAACTCGTGGTGTGGCCAGAACTGTAAAGAGGCAGTTTGAAAGATGTAAGTTTTTTAAGTAAGGTGAATTTTCCTCCCTACCCACTTACCGATTCATTGCACACATGTCCCTTCTTTCCAAGGCTACGGAGACGCTGATAAATCATCAGCTTATGAAATATCTTGATTCACCCAAACTCCTCAATGACCGGCAGTATAGTTTTCGGAGCAACAGGTAAACTTGTGATTTGATGGCATATCTCACCGAGTCAATCACTTCGGCGAAACTAAGATGGTTGCGATATATATTTCAAAGGGATTTGACAGAGTTTGGCATCAGACTCTTTTGCCGAAAATGCGTGCGTCATGGCGTCAATGCGTCTCTTCTTAAATTAATTATGAGTAACTTAGAAATTACCTTTCGGGGCATTCAATACATGTTAACTTGGACGGCTTCAAGTCTGCAATCCACATATAAATTCCTTGTTTGTTCTACGACTCTCTAAATTAAACACATTTAATTCTGACTTGGACAGCATAATCAAATGGGGTTCAATTAACTGAGTGGAATTTAATGCTTCCAAAGCAATGCTTCAAGTCTGCAATACACCATATAAATGCTTCGTTTTGACTTCGACTCCCTTTCTTATTTTTGTAAATAATCCCTTACTTGCTGCAATTTCTAATCCAATCCATTCCGTAACTGATGATAGTACCCTGTTTTTCATGTTCGTTTCCTAACTCACGTCCTTGCTTTTCATCCGTAGAAGAGGAAGGGCAGCGTATGTTAAACGCATTAAATTATAACCTTGACAGCATAATCAAATAGGGTTCAACCAACATAAAGTGTCTTTCATTAAGCGTTTCGTATCTTTAAATTTAAATAAAACAAAGTGTGTGTGAGATATTATCGAAATTTTTTATTCGTTTGAAAGGCCTATTGATGCCATTATGTATGCAATATAACATTGTTCAAATGTCCGCCGTGGTTTCTCTGGTTGGCGCGCATCCGAAATGTCCAATTTTTCATGACTCTGGCGCATAAATCAGACTGCATTTGACCGATGGCATGGGTTATGTTGGCTTTGGAGGCCGCTGTGGTTTGTAGCTTATTCGCATAGACCTGCGACTTCATAAAACCCCACAAGAAAAAGTCTAACGGGGTCAAATCGCACGATCTCGGTGGCCTGTTCACATCACCTCCAAGTGAGATGACCATGCCCTCGAATCGCCCGTGCAGAATTTCCAATGTGGCGTGAGCTGTGTGGCATGTAGCGCCATCCGGTTGAAACCACATGTCGTTGGTATCCATATGATCCAATTCAGGCCAAAATAAGTTGGTAACCATCGACCTATAGCGCTTGCCGTTGACGGTGATGGCTTCACCAATGTCCTTCTCAAATAAATATGGACCGATGACGCCGCCAGCCCAAAATCCACACCAAATAGTGACTTTTTCGGGATGCATTGGACGCTCTTGGATCTCATGTGGATTACTATCGTCCCAAATTTGACAATTTTCTTTGTAGACATACCCATTCATCCAGAAATAGGTCTCATCGCTGAAGATGATTTTTCGATGAAAATTAGGGTCAGTTTCCAACTGCTCCAGAGCCCATTCAGCGAACACACGTCGCTATCTATGGTCGTTTACCTTCAGCTCCTGGGTCAGTTGAATTTTGTACGGGTGCATGCCCAAGTCACGAAGCAAAATTCGCCAAGTTGTGGTTTGCAAAAGGTTGAGTTCTTGTTAGCGACGCGAAATCGACTGCCTCGAATTCTCCTACACACTTTGACGGACAGCGGCGATGTTTTCGGCAGATCTTGCGTTTCGTAGACGCACGGGTATTGGTTGATCTTTTACTGAACCAGTCGACTCAGGTTTATCCACCACACTGCGAATAGTCCTCTCGGAAGGACGATTATGACGACAGTAAAATGGACGAAGCGCGGAACGTTGCCCGAATGGAACACCCATTTTGATAAAAACAATTTTATTTTTGCCTGCTGCCCGTCGTCGTGCGCGCACGTAGAAAATGATCGCTACAAAAAAAATTAAAAAAAAAAAAAACAATAATAATTCCATCGACAAATATTAACTGCACGCGCGGGTCAAAATCGCATTCAGTGTGGTGCAATGCAAAAAGAATTAAATAAAAAAAAAAACAGTGCTATAAAGTGCAGTGGAAAAAATAAAAAAATAATTCAGTGCCGGTGCTTTCCATCTTCCACCCCCTCTCACCCGCTGTTGCACTTCTTTGTTATCGCAATTGGAGTACGTGCTATGTTTATACATACTTCCAGTTGCGATGACTGAGTGAGTGTAACATTTGATGCATAGCGGACTGTGAATGTTTATCCGAATAGCGGACTTTAGCTGATTGTCATTTGGGCATAGCACCTGCCACAGTTTGTTTTGGAAAACTATTCATTGGATTTGCACTTCACAGATTCGCTTAGTTACGTCAGAGTTGTATCTTTTTGTGTTTCTAGGTTGTGGTGATGAAAGAATTTAGGGTTGATTTTACCAACATTCATGGGCTTCGAATGAATTTCTTCGATGTGTACGCCCACGCCCATTCACATAAACCAGCTGTCTTGGCACTAAGCGAAACACAGGTAGTTGAAGAATCTTCCGATTTGAAACTGCCTGGATACAACTTAGTGTCATTATTCTTTCCCCACCATGGCCTCGCCATTTACATCCGTAGTGATATTGCTTACCAAGTCCCACCACAGTATGGCCACTGTTCCAACCCGGAATTTAATTTCAAATGGCAAAAATTCACCGTCCGTAAGCAAATAATTCACTACTGCTTTATTTATAGAAGCCCTAGTGCGGACAGCAACTCAACTTTTGACGAATTTGATGCGCTGCCCGATTTCATCACTCGAATTGTCTCCTTGTACCCTCATACTGAAATCGTCATTGCGGGAGATTTCAATATACACAATTCGGATTGGCTTCAACATTCTGGCCAGACAACCCACGAAGGAAGGTATGTTGAACTTTTCGCTGAGGTAAACTATTTAACTCAGCCTGTAAATGAGCCTACACGTATACCGGACATTGAAAGTCATTCCGCCAACACTTTGGACTTGTTTCTTACTTCGAACCCTGATAAATACACTATTGATGTTTTTGCGCCTCTAGGTCGGTCTGACCATAATATCGTATCAGCTAAATTCTCGTACTCCGACCACTCAGTTAAAGAAAAAACTTCTAAAACAAAAATATGGCAATACGAGAAAGCCAACTGGAGCGGCCTTAACAGCTTCTTTAGGAGTTTTAACTGGTCGCTATGCTTCCTCGATAGCGACATGAATGCCGCAGATGATATGATCACTAACTCTATCCTCTTAGGTATGAATGACCTTATTCCTAACAGAATAAAGAGCATTAAACCTAAGGCATACTCGTGGTTTGACCAGAGCTGTAAAGAGGCTATCAGGTTGAAAGAAGAGAGCTTTCGGTCTTATAAAGCCAACAAATCTGAGGAAAACCGAAAAAAGTTTAAACAAGAAAGAAAAGATTGCAATGCCCATATTCGACATGTAAAATTCTTACATGACCAAAAATTGAGGCAAAAAATCCTACAATGTCCCAAAGGTAGTAAAAATTTTTGGTCATTCGTCAAAAATATTAAAAATTCTGCCTCATTTGCCATCCCCATGCTTATTTACAATGACATTCCAGCTGTCAGCTCCTTAGACAAAGCTAATCTGCTTGCTGCTCACTTTGCAGCGAACTCCACGCTGCCAGATAATGCTTCGTCTCCACCTGTGTTTGAGAGCGTAAAATTTTCCATGGGACAAGTCCACTTTCGCACTCGTACAGTTGCAGGAGTACTCAAAGTTCTTAACATACACAAATCCGCTGGTCCAGATGGTATCCCCCCATAGTTCTGAAACCTCTGCGTAAGCTTTTCTGTCTATCCTACTTTTCAGGGCTCTTTCTGAGTAGATGCAAAACAGCATTTGTGCAGCCCGTCCCCAAAAAAGGCGAGTCTTCCTCCCCAACCAATTACCAACCCATTGCACTTTCGTCCCTTCTTTCCGAGGCCATGGAAACGCTGATAAATCCTCTTAATGACCGGCAGTATGGTTTTCGTAGCAAGAGGTCCACTGGTGATTTGATGGCATATCTGACCGAGAAGTGGAACATCACTTCGGCGAAACCAAGATGGTTGCGCTTGATATTTCAAAGGCATTTGATAGAGTTTGGCATCAGGCTCTTTTGTCGAAAATGCGTGCATATAGCATCGATGAGTCTCTTCTTCAATGGATTAGAAATTACCTTTCGGGGCGTTCAATACAAGTTGTTTTGGACGGCTTCAAGTCTGCAATTCACCAAATAAATGCTGGTGTTCCCCAAGGCTCTGTTTTGTCTCCGACTCTCTTTCTTATTCTTATAAATGATCTCTTGTCTGCAACTTCTAATCCAATTCATTCCTTCGCTGATGACAGTACCCTTAGTTCTTCATATTCGTTCCCTAACTCACGTATTTGCTCTTCGGTCGTAGGACGGGAACGGCAACGTATGTTAAACACATTAAATTCCGACCTGGATGGCATAATTAAATGGGGTTCAACCAACAGAGTGGAATTTAATGCTTCCAAAACACAATGCTGTCTTCTGTCTCTCAAGCGAAACCAAAACCTTCAACCATTATCCATGGATGGTACTTGCATCATTGAAACCGAAAGACTTGCCATTCTCGGTATGTGTATTAATAACCATCTTCGATGGAATGATCACATATTCGAGGTCGCCAAAAATGCTGCAAAATGCCTAGGATTCTTTAAAGGGTGCAAGAAATATTTTACCCCGTCTGATCTGGCCTCAATTTATAAGGCATTCATCCGCCCTAAGCTGAAATATAACGCCCATATCTGGTCTGGTGCAGCCAAGACCGTTTTGCACATTCTTGATAGGGTACAAAATCGCGCGTTAAAACTTATATTTGATAGAGACATTGTGAATTCCATTCATTCACTAGAACATCGGAGAAATGTCTCCTGTCTCTCCGTGTTTATCGTTTTTTCCAAAAAAAATGCTCCAGCGAAATAGCCAGTTGCATTCCTCACCTTCAAAATTTCACCCGCAATACGCGACATGCTTCGAATGCACATCAGTTTACCCTAAAGCCAAACTTCGGTCGTACTGTCAAATATAGGGATTCATTTATAAGCCGAACAACACGAATGTGGAACGATCTACCAGGCTCTGTATTTCCCCATCACTACAACCTTCAAACATTCAAAGCCAACGAGCATAGGTACCCCCTCTGTTCCTCTTCCCCCTTTTCGCTGACGCCCGTGCCCTGCAACAATTAAAGGGTATTAATACTCCCTTTGGCGCGCGACTTAAATAATTGATAAAAAGATCAAAAGGAAAAACACTGTACTTCCGTTGATTTTACTTTATTTTTCTTCAGAGTGCCGCTGTCCTAAGCTTGGCTGCACACTCTGTCGAATTATATCGGAATAACAACAACTCTTTTTACAGTTTGCAGTATTACTTATACTCTAGATTTGCTTACTTCACAGAAATAACGAAAGGTGGAAATAGTAATTAATTCTTAACTGCTAAATTGACATTATTGGAAATTCCAGTTCATTAGCATTAATAATTTACTCTTCATTCATTTTCAATATATATGTGCCGTCAGCAAGTTTTTCGACTCTGTACTGGGGGTCATATGTAACTCGCGCATATTATAAAAAAAAAAAAAGATTATTATTTGCGCTTGTTGTTGAACGCTATATCCGTTCGTGGTGGTTTGGCAAAACAGACTTAATAAATGACAGCCAATTTGACAGATTGAGCTTTAACAATATGGCCGCTATCAACTGTCAAAGTTCGGAAGTCCCAATTGGAAAACCCTGTAGTAGAATTTAATGCTTCCAAAACACAAAGCTGTCTTCTGTTTCCCAAGCGAAACCGAAACCATCAACTCCTTACATCACTGAAGCCGAAAGACGTGCCGTTCTCGGTATGTATATTAATAAACGACTTCGATGGATCGATCATATATTCGAGGTCACCAAAAATTCTGCAAAATGTCTAGGATTCCTTAAGCCACTAGAAGTGTTTCATGTCTTTCCCTATTTTATAGCTTTTTTTCTTTATAAAAAATGTTCCAGCGAAATAGCCAGTTGCATTCCTCCCCTTCAATATTTTACCCGCAATACGCGTCATGCTTCGAATGGACATCAGTTTACCCTAAAGCCAAACTTTAGTCATACTGTCAAATATAGGGAATATTTTAAAAGCCGAACGACACAACGAAAGCAGGCAAATACTTCCATTTCTGGCCTAAGAGCAACGCATGCAGCAACGGTAAACTGTAAAGTGAACCTACAAATTCAGTCCATATATCCATCAGAATTTCAATCATGGAGAGAATTCCTGGTACTAAACAAGCTTACAAGAGTATTACCGGTAGATTTCTTTACAACCAAGGATTGGGATCATATTAAATATTTACCTTTGGCGAATCCTTCAAACAACAAGAAAGCGGCCGTAGATATGCTGAAGGAGCAGATGTTTTCCAAGACATAATTCTTGAAGGTGTTATTAAAGGCAACCACGGCACCCAGTCGCTTAAAACACTCAATTAGGTTGAATATTATCTGGAAGTATTCAACATCCCTCCTCGGCAAACGAAGCAATAGTTTATTTAATATCCAACACAGAGCTAAACGATCAACTTGAATCATTTTGGGAAAAAATTTAAGTGCAAGAAGAAAGAGGTCTTACTGAAGAAGAAGCTCGGTGCGAAGAGATATTTAGGACAACACACAAGAGGGGCAAAGATGGAAGGTACATTGTTCAACTACCGCCCAAATTGGGCGAATGAAAGGACAAAAATAAAGGACAGAATTACTCGAAATATGCAACTCCATGATGATTACGTACAATTCATGCGGGAGTATATTGAACTAGGACACATGGAAGAAGTGAAACCAACGTCGACTGTCAAATCAACGAAAGAAGTGTACTATCTGTCGCACCATGCAGTCGTCAAACCAGAGAGCTCGTAAACCAAAGCTCGAGTTGTCTTTGATGCGTTTTATTCTTCATATGAGGGTTTTTTCTCGTTGTTTCCCCTCGAATATACTCAAAAATACAAAAATAATTGCTAAACAATATTGTAAACTACTTTCTCAGTTGAAAGATATATTAAATACAATATCACTGTGTGTAAATTGTGTGGTGGCAAGCCTTGTACAAATTTTATAAACGAAGATAATAAATATCTATCTATCTATATATCTTTGATGCGTCGCAACGAACGAGTTCAGGACAAAGTTTAAATGACATAATGCTTCAGGTCCAGTTATACAACAGGACTTGTACTCCATACTAGTGTGATGGAGAAAACATAAAATCGTATACAGAGCGGTACAAAATGTACCGCCAAATACTAGTGGATCAGAGAGAATATATTGGAGAGAAAACCTAACAAAAAGAATTAGACATTTACAAACATATAACATCAACAAGATTCAAAATAAATAGCTGAGGGTGGCCGTGGTGTAGTGGTAACATCATCGCTTGTCACGCTACAGGTTCACGGTTCGAATCCTGATGTCAATAATCATCTATTTATTTCGTATGAAATAAATAAAAAGTCGATCAATTGCGAAAGCTTATGCCAACTCTACTGTGAAGGCATAACACTGGCAGTAGGGCGGTCATATGGCTAAAATGCAACTTGATCGTGATGATGACATCAGGAGGACGGAAAAAAAATACTGTGAATCATGAGCAACGACAAAAAGCAAAAACAATCAAGCTCTCCAGTTATCTGGACAGCCACCCTTGGAGTTCACTGAAAACTTAATACCAGCTGAGTTTCAAACCAATTACACCAATCTGTCTTTCTCTCTGTCTCTTCCCCTTTCCTCAAAAACGCCCGTGTCCTAAAATTAGTATAAGGATATTCATAACCCCTTTCACACGTGCAAATTATAAAAAAAAAAAAAAAAAAAGCTACGACCCCATTAGAACATTGGGGATATACTGGCGACCGGAGTCCGGCACGTTTGAAATCAAGGTGAATATCGAAACACCAAATAGAAATCTGACAAAAAGGATAATAGTGTCGGAAACAGCGAGGCTATTTAAGCTAATCCAACAACAACTCCGGAAATCGGAAAAGACTTTGGATGAAATACTTACTGATGAAAATGCTCAAGAATGGAAGTTCTTCAGGAACCAACTCTCTTGTTTAGAAGAAATTAAAATACCACGATGAATCCAGTACGAATCAAAAACCGCATAGAATTGCATGGATTTTGTGACACTTCGAAGAGGCCATTCGCAGCCGTAATTTATACAAGAATAACAATTGTTTCTGCACAAATTATTATAAGATTGCTATGTGCTAAGACAAAGGTGGCACCAATTAAAAAGGTATCAATACCGAAACTCGAACTTTGCGGAGCAGTATTGTTGCAAGATTACTTCAAAAAATTAAGGCAAAATTGGAAATAAATAATCTGGAAACACATGCATGGACTGACTCATCAATAACTTTGCATGGATCATCGGAAACCCTGACAAATGGAAGAACTACGTAGCGGCCAGAGTTGCGATAATAACCAATATAGTAAGCTCAGATAAATGGCATCATGTAAAGGATAAGGACGATCCAGCGGATTGTGCGTCTAGAGGACTGCGGCCATCATAACTCAAAACACACTCAATTTGGTGGGCAGGTCCATTTTGGCTAGCGCAGACAGAAGTGAACTACACTGTCTGCACACCTCACAGTACCAACGAATAAGTGAAGAGATTGCAATCACCTTTACATCAACGAAAGAACTAGATCTCATAGGAAGATTCCTGTCATAGTATAGCACATTTAGACGAATAGCAAGGATACCCGCTTTCTGTAGACGATTCATGTACAACTTACGATCATCAAAAAATAATAAACAGCGGGACAAATCACTTGTAGAGATATCGAAAGTACTGCGGAGGTAGTTATACGGCATGTACAGCAGGCAACGTTCAAGGATGAAGTCGTAGCCTTGAAGAGAGGAAGATATATTGACAGGAAGAGTAAACTTAACCCCTTTCTGAATGAAAATGAGACAATGCGAGTAGGAGGACCATTGGCGAAAGCAGAACTATCATGCTCGCAGAAACATCCCATAAATATCCCACATTCCGGGTATCTGACCACCACGCTGATCGACGAAGCTCACAAAACCACTTTACATGGAGGCAACGATACAAAACGTTAACGAAAACTCAAATGATGGGAACTCTGCCACAACCGAGAGTGTCCAAAAATAGACCATTTTTTAAATACGAGAGTCGACTATGCAGGACCGATCAACATCAGGACGGCGAAAGGGAGGGGAAACAAGTCATGTAAAGGATATATAATTGTATTTATATGCTTGGCAACGAAAGCAGTTCACCTTGAAGTTGTTAGCGACTTAACAACAAATACCTTCATAGCAGCCTTTAAGATAATGCGCGCCAGGAGAGGCCAGGTGGGACACCTATACAGTGACAACGGCACGAATTTCGTGGCTGCAGACAAAATTCTTCAGCTAAATGAAAGGGAGGCGAAAGGTTACAGTGATGAAATATGCTAGGCGTTAACAACTTACCATACGGAATGAAATTTCATACCCCCAGCTGCACCCCAGTTTGGTGGTCTATGGGAGGCAGGAGTGAAGTCAGTTAAACACCACCTCAAGCGAACTATTGGGGAACACAAGTTGACATACGAAGAGATGTCTACGCTATTAACTCAGATCGAAGCATGCAAGACCTCTTTATTTAACGACGCTACAACAACGTCCGAAATGGACAACAAAGAACGCAAATCTTAAGGTTGGCAACATTGTTTTGGTGAAAGATGAGCAACTTCCTCCAACAAGATGGATGTTTGAAAAGGTACTAGAGGCACATGCTGGAGAGGACGGTTTGGTGCATGGAGTAACCTCCAAAGCAAGGAACAAGATTTACGGAAGGCCAGTCACGAAAATCTGTATACTACCAATAAGCGATAATGAAGAACAAAGGGAAAACCAAGACGGCAATTAGCGGACTGCTCAATTTACCACAACTACCTGCTTGTCAACATTTCTACCGTCAGAGCAAGTAAACCAAGGTCGTTCGGTAAAATTACCAGACAAAATTCAATGCAATACTCAAGAAAGGAAGGGAAAACGAAAGAAAGGACCCGCGTTAAGGTCCCTGTACACAATGTTGGTAGTAGCATTAGGCAGAAGGTGCGCAACGGCATTAGAAGCAGCACCTGAAGGTTTCAAAGTTACTCCATTTAGATATCACCCGGGAATCTACTTTGAAAAAATTGGGAACGTTAACCTAATCGTTAATGATTGGAAGATAATCGCATATTATGATTTGACCAACTACTGGCGGGAACTTTCAGGATTTGAAAATTTTATTAACGAAATGAACGAATTCTGCAAAATGAAAGGCGCTGATACATTGGCATACAATATAATTCAACAATTTAACCAGCAACTGATAATTATAAAAGGCAACAATGACCTCTTATTAAAACAAGGAGCCGGAAGGGAGCCAGCGACTAGGATGAAACGATCTCCATTTGACTTCGTTGGGACCATGGCGAACAAACTGTTTGGGGTTTTAGATGAGTCATATGCAGAGCATTACGAGCAACAGTTTCAACAGACACGATTGAATGAGAACCATATCTACTCACTCTGATAAAGAATCAAACATCAATCGCAGAATCAACTAGCAACATCTTGCATAAAAATACGCAAGCCGTGACGCAACTCCAAATATTTCACAAAAGCGTAGAAAACTTGAACAACTATGTAACGAAAACCAGCAACCAGACAGCGGCGGAAAGGAAATCCTTAGCTATATCAACTTACACCACTTTAGCAATGGTAAACTATCAACAGGTTCGAAATTCAATATTGGACGTCTTAACTGATCTACATCACGCTAAAGTTAATCCGCTTATATTAACGCCAGACCAACATCGCGCACAGCTAGAGTTGATAAGAAAACACCTACCGCCAAGCTGTCTGTGGCAGAAGACAGAATGGATTCAGATCTGCTAGCACTTTACAGGATGCTAACAGCAATAGCCCAAATAACCCAGCAGAACATTACATTAGTGGAAGTCTTACGTCGGTAAGACTTCCACTAATCAAGTCAGAAGACTATGAAATGTTGAAGGTCATACCTGTGCCGATACCGTATAGAAATGAATTTGTCTTCATTGAACCATCACTAGACTACTTAATAGTTAACTTACTGAGAGAGTCATACTACAGAATGACAAGGGAGTAGCTCAGTAAATGAAAAAAATCAATAACAAATACTTATACCAACAACAACATCCCATGTTTAATTGCCAATCCAACATCAGCAGATGTGAAATGGACCTACTCACTCACACCACGAACTTACCACCGTTCTGCAAGCTGTGACGCATAAGCCAATCTCCTTTGTGGATCCAACTAAATAATGCAAATAATTGAATATATGTTTTGGATAGGAAGTACACCTTTAACATAATCTGCGGAAGACGGATCTTAGAAGATGGATGGTATTTTAACATTAGAGTCAAACTGTATCCTCAAACAGGACACGATGAGAATAACAGCTTACGCAGGTATGTCCAGGAAACTTAATACAGCCTTTATTCCTACCGCAAATAACACGGAAATATTATCCGATGACCCAAGAAAGGTTCCCAAACCATTGGCATATCACATCCCAGTCTGAAGATCCACAAAGAAGACTATGACATCCTAAACAAACGGATAGCAGATCTCAAACCCAGCGCGGAAATGCCAGCTGATTCAATGGCTAACAACGTGCACTACAGCATTTTCTACAGCCTGATTGGCGGCTTATTCATCACCATCGTGGCATATCTAGGTATTGTAACTTTGCGTGTCAGCATAATTTATACTAAGTGATTTGTATAAAAAGGGGTGAAATAAAATTTTAAGGTGGATTTGAATACGACAACTCCAAGAGCATAGTGTTTTATTTGTTGACTATAACCATTCACCACCAGCGGTAAGGCGGTCTTAGTTAGCAACTAGTAATAATTAACACAGTTAGTAAAAGGAAGAATTTAATGCAACTGCCTTTAAGACCAAAGAAATTAATGAAAGTGTGGAGACTTACTTTTACACTTCCAGCTACTTACTTGGTATAAAACCACTGTTTGTAGGGCTTCGAAATTATTACTAAAGAGTGTTGAGTGTAGTTCTTATTGGAATCTGTATCGATAAGAATTTTAACGGTCTGTCCATTCTTTGCTATGCACTCGAAAAAGTAAGGAAAGAGTTCATTAGTCTAAAGGCAAATCCCACACCAAGTAAAACAGAAACAAAAAAAAAACAAAAACGACTGTTGTTAACCCACAACAAAAAAGGCAAAACAAAAACGGGTTTTTTGATCTGCTTAATTTGGTGTGGGCTATTGAGAGTTATGCTTTATTAGTTCTCTCCTACTGGAGAGAATAGCATACCATTTGCGTTTAAGATGGCTTTAGACTCGGACGAAGATATGGCTACAGTGTCAACATACGAGTATATTGTGCACACATGGATACGAATTACAGAAAAAGTATTACTCCAGTAGAAAAACTCTTCATTACAATGAGGTACATAAGCATTTTCATTGTTTTTGTCAGACATTTTTTTCAACTCGGGCAATTTCTTCATTTCTGCTAAGTTTTGCTTGAAAATATTCAGCCATTGGCTCTGTTATTTTGTCAGCTGGTGTAAGTTTAATCTTCTTACTACCGGAGGAAGAAGGGGTGTAGCCAGTTGATTCCCCGCAATATGTAAGCTCAATTAAGTTTGGAATGGGCTACATGCTATCATCCATTATATCTGCCATTGGTTCTATATTGCTTCCACTGCCTCTATGCACCATCATATAGTCTTTCAAAAATGACATGGCAGTCGCAAGGTATCTTTTTTTTTTTTTTTTTATTTGCTCTCTGAGGAACCTTGTATAAGAGTTGCGTAGGAATGTGTACTTTGCTTTGCACTCTGTAGCTGAAAATATTTAATGAAATGATTTTATTTGAATTATTAATAAATTCATTTCATATCGTATTTTGTTTTAGGTTTCTAGCAACGGGAGAATCTTTCAAGTCTCTTCATTATCAATTTCTTTTGGAATGGAATGTAATTGCTCCCATTTATATGAAGGAGCCAAATATGTAGGACTGCCTCGATTTTGCAAGGAGTTTCGAAGAAATGTGACAATTTCCAAATTGCTTACGATGCATAGATAGGAAACATATCCGTATACAGAACGGAGGATAGTGGAGTATTCAATGAAAGCAAATTTGGAAAACAATTTTTGTTTGAGCAGTTAAATTTGCCTCAAGATCGGCAAATTTGTGAAAATATTAACTTCAAATTTCCTTACGTTTTGTTCGGAGATGAACTTGAAGACGGAAACACATAATGAAACCATTTGCACGCAGCAATTTAACTCATCGAAAACGAATTTTTAATTACCGTTTATCGAGGGCAAGAAGATTGGTGGAATGTGTATTTGGTATGACAACAAAAACATTTAGACTTTTGGAAAAGTTAAGTTGGTATCTCCAGACAAAGTTGAAATTATAGCAATGACAGTCTGCGTTCTTAACAATTTTATTAGAACGAAAGAAGGAAAATTAACCGATATTCACAACGGATTACATGAACTTTTCAATTCAACACGTCGAGCTGATGGTACTGAATTTTCAAATCGTCCAACAAACATTGCACTTGAAATATGAAAAGCGGGTGGACCAGATCTACGCACTTCTGCCGGGCTTAACGCACCTCCAGTCGTAATGGGTACGAACATGGAGGAGCAATCCTTGAAGATCCTTGCGGTGAATGTGAATTCACTGATTAGGATCGAGCGAAGAACCGTATTATTTAAGTTGCTAGAAGACCAAACCCCTGATGTGCTTATGGTTAGCGAAACGAAGCTATCCCAGAAACACAAATTGGGGAACAATAAATGCAATATTACCAGAAGAGACCGACCCAACTCCACACAAGGAGGAGGTGTTGCGATCTTCATTAAAAAACAACTGCAATTTAAGGTAGTGTACAGCGGTGAAGTGCGAAGGTTCCAGGTGCTGGAAGCGTGTATCGTGTGCATCCCTCTCCGTAGTGGAAAGGGGATGTACTTGGTCGCACTCTATGCACCTGAAGCTACTCAATCTACTTTATTTATTTCAGAGCTCGAGACACTTTTTCGATGCCTAAGGCTGGAGTCGGAGGAGAATTATTTCATCATGGCCGGAGATCTTAACGCCAAATATAGAGATTGGGGAAATAACACACCAAATCCTAGAGGGAACATCCAATTCAATTGGTGGGGTCAGCACAGTGTCGAGTATAAACTCGATTTGAAAGCTACAGATAGTCCGTCGTTTCCTAGAAGCGGCTCCTATCTGGATCTTATGCTGTTCGCCGTACGGTTACAACTGACCGACATGGACCGACAAACTATAAACTGCCTGCACACATTTGTGTATGACAGTGACCATTGCGGACTCAGTGCCGTAATAACGATTCCCAACGAAATTGCGGAGTTGGTGGAGTTTGTCCAAACGTACTCCTACAATTATAGTAGGACGCGTTGGACTCGCTTCCCAAGAACTTTGACAAGAGCACTCTCCTCGAATTCGCTCTACCCACCGTCCAATAGGAATCTGTCGAACGAGGGGATTGACTGGTACCTAAAACAAATGGACGAAACAATTAAACGAACTATGGACAATACGATACCTCGGTATCAACATACTGACAACGCAGACATATTCCGCAATGCAACAATTGACGCACTACACCAACACAAAAGTAGACTGCAGTCGAGACTAAAAACCTTGTACAGACAGTTTACTGACAGACAAAACTCGGAGGTTAGGACGCTGAAGTCGTTGATTAAAAACCTCCAAAAATTAATTAGAGAAAATTACAGACTTTCTGTAAATTTGCATTGGAACAACAAAATACGGGCTGTAAAATCCAACAACCCGAGTATGTTCCCGCAAATAAATAAAATATTTCGGAGGAATAATCATAACGACCTTCCGTGTCTTAAGATCCTCCGAACGACGAACAATGGACAAATACTAATAACAGCAGGTATAGATCCAGATAACTCAGTAGAGGATGACAACTTCTTTGTGATCGAAGATCCGCAGGAGAAGGTAGAGGCTATACGAGCGACTTTCCAGGAAGTGTACAAGGTGAATGATACCATTTGAACGAACCACGACCTGGAAAATCGCGTCCTTGTGCACAACTTCCACCTTTGAAATGATATAGAGCACTGGCGATCCGAGAACATAGGTTTTACCGGGTTCAATGAAAACTTGGCAAACAATGCCATCGCCAATGAAAGGGTTCACCCCCCGTACGTATCGAAGGTAGAACTCCAAACGATCTTTGCATCATTGATAAAGAAGAAATCAGTGGGAATCGACGGAGTGTCGAACATTGTGCTTCGACATCTCCCTCTAGAAGCGGTGGACATTTACACCACTCTGTTTAACAATGGGCTGAATAATGCACATTATCCAACGCATTGGAAAACAGCAGTGATACAACCCATCCCCAAAAGGGGTAAGGACACTTCCAATCCGGCAAATCTCCGGTCGATAAGTCTCCTTCCGAACATCAGCAAGGTATTCGAGAAAGTTATAAATAGAGCCCTGCTTAAGTGGACTGAGAACAATAATATAATTCCGGATAACCAATTCGGTTTTAAGGCGGGGCATGATATAATACATGCCGCGTCTAAACTGGTATCGGATATCCAATGGAACAAAAGCAAGAAACAGTGCACGGGTGCCTGCCTGATTGACTTGGAGAAGGCCTTCGACGCCGTATGGTTAGAGGGACTCTTCTACAAGCTAAGCAGGCTGGACATAAGCAAACCACTGCTGTACATATTTCATAACATGCACACCAGTAGACAGTTCATTGTCAAAAATTGCTATGTGACTTCTGCTGGAACATTTCAAATTAAAAACGGTCTGCAACAAGGTGCGGTTAATTCACCGATCTTTTTCAACATTTACAAGAGCGATCTCATAGGATCACTTTACCATGCCATAGCGTACGCAGACGACTTGATCGCGTACAGATCATGACCAAAAATCGAGGTCATTGCAATTCTCTTGCAACGTGACTTCGATAAGATTCAGCAATATTGCGATGAGAAATCGGAAACCATTCTTTTTAGGACGCCGTTGTCTGGTGCCTCTAGGGATACCAGAAAGAATTGGCAAAAGTTCTCAATAGTTGGACCGCATGGACAGCCACTTGCGAGTCGAAGTGTAGTCAGTTACCTGGGGATCTTGTTAGACCAATATCTATATTTTAACAAACATATAGATGATGCTCCGGCCAGAGCAAGGTGCTTTTGCCTTTACAAAGAGACTTTTTTATGGCAAACAACTCGATGCAAGGGTAAAGGTAATCTGCTACATGGCCCTCATCCGGCCCATGCTCGTATATGGATGCCCCGTGTGGTTTAACGTGGTAGCAAACTTGTTGGAAAAGATTCGGGTGTTTGAGAGGGCTTGCCTTCGGGCTTGCCTTCATTTGTACAGAACACCAGAGTCCCAGTACATAAAATTCTATTCCAGTGAGGTCGTATACAACAGGGCTAACCTAATAAAAGTGGATAATTTCGTTATCAAGCTGATTCGAAGGCACATTGCAAGAGCAATGAGCTCGACGAACAACCTGATCTCCGGGGCTTATTACCCCAATTACGAGTATCACGAGAGAGTGTGCCTTAACGGCTTTGTTCCCCCAGAGGCGTTCCTCTATTTTGATAAGAAGGATCTGATCCAGGACAGATTGTCAGTGCCGCTAATCTTCCACGTTGCTCGGACAGATGTGGATAGGTGACTCTACTACGACAGAGACGTTGCACGCGGCAGTCTGGAGCGTCTTCGGTTTAGTAGGGCGGAATCGGGTCGCGATGTAGAGGACGTACAACGTCAGTACGGTCATTTCTGGTGGCTAGCCGAAAGAGAGTAAACTCCTTCGTCGTTTCCTCCTAATCCAGGGTAGCCTGTTTGATGTTAAAAGTTGGCTGTTCATGCCCATGGCCGACTTACATAGTTTAGGTGGTTTAGGTAGGTGTAGGTAATAATTTAAAAAAAAAAAAATCACAGCACTTGGATGAAAAAACATAAATAAAAAAAAAAAAAACAAAAAAAAACAAAAAAAATAAAAAAAAACAGCACTCGATAAAATAAAACAAAAAAAAAATTTTAAAAAAAGCAAAAAAGAAAATTTACGTAGAAAATACGTAAGGTAGAATAAGATGGGCTAATTTAGAATAAGGTAGTTTAAGATTGATTTTAAGGTAGATTGTAAGTTTTATATATAAGAACATTAAAAAAAAAAAAGTTCATATACTAATTTTTTTCATCCGATTAAACATTTTTCTTAGTAGTAATAGCCAATAGAATAATAAAATAAATAAATAAAGAATCTTAAGTTAGTTACGTCGAAAAACATAGTTTTAAGTATTAGGTTTAACTTAGAGCGCCCGCATAGGGCCAGTAGGTTAGAATAAGAATAGTTAAGTTAGTTAAGCTAGTTTTAAGCGTTTTTTGCCTAGCAATTAAGTTACAATGAATTTAATAAAAATGCATTAAAAATGAATGAAAAGAATTTGTGAAATACTTCAATTCAACAGAGGAATCCGATCCATAGCAAAATAAATATTGTTAGTACTATACCTACATACATGCTAAAAGTTTTAAATAAATTATCATTAAAAAACTTACCTGTAGTTTAGATTTCCTTAGCAATTTCTAACCACAATTTGTCTTGTTGCGCCCAAATCAGAGGCCACACACATTTCGTCGTAACACAGTCGCACAGTGACAGTTAGTCATTTAGAACAACCGAAGTCATTTAATATCCAATATGCAATCGAGCAACCGAGGTTAGTCAATATCCACATATGTTCGCTTTACCTTCCGTAAACGAAACATGTGTGTCACAGAATTGTGCTACCCAAGTCTTACGTATCATGCAATGAGCAAAGGATACATGTGTGTCACAGAACCAACCCGATATCACATTACGGACTTGACCCGATGCAAGCATTGGAAGCAGGTAATGGAAAAAGACGACAAGCATGAACTATGACGCGAAGAATGGACAGTTGATGGCTGGCTGAAGCAGCGCTCGCACGTTCAAACAATAACTACTAAATTTAATATTAATAAATAAAATTCAAAAGTGTTTAAAGTTTTTGTTTTTTTTTTTGTTTTTTTTTTTTTGTTGCGGCGAACACAACATTTGGTGGCAGCGGTGGGATTGTTAAGGATAAAGCATCTGCCTTAACTCCCAATAATTTTGTTTGCTTTCGCAATACACTCTTCAATCAAAAAAAAAAAAAACAACAAACACAAATCCCAATTAAATTAGTAATGTGAAAAGTTAGAAAGCGAAATAAAAAAAAAAACATTAATAATAATAAAATATATACTTTTCCGAGTGCTGTGTATTGCCAAAGACACCCAAAGGCATAAAGTTTAACTGAGTCTGGTTAGAAAATACACAATAAATCAATTCAGTGAGAAAAAAAACGGTTTTTAAACATCAGCTCTAACTGCACAGGAAGGAAGAAATTGCCACGTCGGGGCAATAGCAGCGTATCAGCAAGAGAAAACAGCAGTTAGCAGTCACTCAGGTCTCCCAGCACCCAGCAGCAAGCATCATGTACCAGTAAGAGTAAAATAATATTATATTAAACATATTGCGTACCACTTTACTATTCCCTTTTATTTCGATTTCCTTCCCATACAAATTTTTTTTTTGTTTTGTTTGTTCTCGTCTGGCATATCTCATACTCGATCCATAGCTATTTTTTTTTTTTTGGGTAGCGTACGTTCTTCGCGCGGATAGGGAAAAATTAATTCAACCGTTTTCTAGCATTATATGTCGAGTTTCAATCTCAACATATCGCTTAGAAGTGGCAAGAAGGTCATCAGGTCGACCGAACATTTCGCTAGTCTGGACACAGACGAATTCCCCCATTAAAACATTACCAAAAGTAGGTGAAATTTCTATTCAACCAAAAGACAGAACCAGATCTTCTACGGACACTCAAATGTCTCACCAAGACCCTCAGCCTCTACAGCACGCATTCAACACCTCTTACCTGATCAAACTCTTACCAGAGTTCGATGGCGCCGCAAAGGCATTGGACAGGTTTATCCAACTGGCTGATCTCCAAGCCCGAAAGGTATTCTCGGAAATGGACGCAATAGAATCCAATTCCGTCAAAACTCAGGAGAAACAGTACTGTCCTACACGGAACGGGCTCATGCATTACTTGATGAACTTAATAATGCCAATGCATCAACCCAGAACCAATCCGCCAATGAAGCTATTCGACTACTCAATAGCAATATGATTCTGAACAGTTTTTGTAATGGGTTCACATCGCTAAAATTATTAGTTAAGAGCGCGAGATGTAAAGACCTCGATGAGGCAGTTGAAATAGCAACAGAGGAAGAGAAACTTACACCCAGGTACAACCCCAACCAACATGATCGTAATAAATATTGTCGGAATTATAGAACTACTACGCACAATACGAGAGATTGTCGAAGGACACAACAGCACTATACGCAACCAATTCTCTAGGTCAAGAGTAAATATGTTTCAAGAACCAGTGCAATGTAGATATTGCAAAAACGTAGGACACAGCATAAATCGGTGTAAAAAGAGGCAGTTAAACAACAGCCGGAACGATAATAGGAGTCCTCAACAGTCTATTTAAAACTCGGGAAACGACTCGAGACCTGGCCCGTCAAACACCCGGAGTCAGATAAGGGACCTGAAGTAAGGTGTATAAGAAACAAAATTCCAAATCCAGCTAACCCAAGGCACTATCCAAAGAGAAGTCTAGCAGATAGCTATATGCAAACTCCGCAAAGAAAAGATTCGCACACGCAGTATCAAACTTAAAACCCTTTTAACTCAAAAGGCAAATAAATAAACTTACTAAATCAAGAGGAAACCTCTCAAAATCAGAAATCGCACACACTGTATGAAATTTCTAAATCTACTAATTCATAGTGCGATCCTAAACAAGAGAAAATTCCTTAACATAAAAATCTCAACTCACGAAATCGGACGAAAAAGGCACAAAGCCGTAAATCGCGTCCACAGTTTCAAAATCCTAAACCAATTGTAGACCAAAATCAGAATACTAACTAAATTGAGAGCAAAATAGCGAAAACAAATTTAATTCTAAACCAAACCCACACTAACGGACGAGATCCAGAACAAATAACAAATCTGAACCGATTCCTAGTTCAAACCCTTGTCTCAAGTAGCGAAAGCAATATCCAAACCAAGGTCTCCAAATCTATTGCCAATTTCAGTTCACTCAATAGAACATCAAGCTTCAGAGGTCAAATTAAAATAACGTCAAAAGAGTCCAACATGCAAAATATTATTATGCTCCTAGATACGAGCGCCGCACTAAGTCTGATTAAACTAAAAGCACTAAAGGATGATGCTTGGGTAAATACTGATACTATTACCCAATTAACCGGCATCAGCGACACGCCTACATCAACCCTAGCAACCATTAATCTAGTTATAGAAATTATTTCAGGCCAGAAGATTACGCATTTATTCCACGTAGTGCCCAACAACTTCCCTATTTCAAAGGACCTTATTATAGGCGAAGATTTTTTCTGAAAATTCAACGCGCTAATAGATTATAAAGAAAACATCTTTAAATACCACTACAAAGGCATGCAATATTTAATAGACTTTTACTACGAACACAGAACTCTTACGATCCCTGCAAGATCCGAAAAATGGATAAAGTATGGGCCAGTAAAAAGAAAAATGGACCAAATATATCTTTCTCAAAAATAGCCCCACAAGTTTATTCATATCAATTTAGAACGCCAACAACGAAGACGTTAATATAGAAAACCTTAAGTCTGAAAAAATGGACCACTACACAGTATATAACCTAAACTCTAGATACACCAATCAAATAGTTGAAGAAAAATTAGAAAAACTGGAAACAGAATTAAACCTATCTGTAGACATTTTAGTCACTTGTTCTTTATTGAAGGCGACAAATTACCTTTCAAATCAGGAATAACACATTCCATTAAAACGACTGAAAATGCAGTCCCTGCTAATATACGTCCATACCCCCTAGCAGAAATCCACAAGCAAGAAATAAAAAACCAAGTCGATGCTGGAAGACGATGTGATTAGACCAAGCACTAATGCATGGAATGCGCCACTCCTCGTAGTCCTCAAAAAGGGAGATCAAAAATGGAGAGTCGTAATAGACTATCGAAAACTAAATGAGGCTACTATTCCGGACGAATACCCAATTCCCAATATCGACGACATTCTCGGACAACTTGGAGATTCAAAGTATTTCACCACTCTAGACCTGGCAAATGGTTTCCACCAAGTTGTGATTACTGAAGAGGATAAAGAAAAAACAGCGTTTAGTACTACCAACGGTCTTTTCGAGTTCAACAGAATGCCGTTCGGTTAACGAAATGCTCCACCTACATTCCAGAGACTTATGAACGTCGTACTCACTGGATTACAGGGGATAATGTGTTTAGTTAATTAAAGAAGTTAATTGAAGTTCTCAAGGCCTTAGACAAATACAATCTAAAAATCAAATTATCTAAATGCAAATTCCTTCAAACAGAAGTTATGTATTTAGGACATGCCATTACAGCGGACGGTGTAAAATTAGATCCCGATGAGATCGTAGCGATAAACAATATTGAAACCCCAGAAACCCAAAAACAAATAAAATCTTTCTTAGAGTTGTCCGGTTACTACCGAAAATTTATAAAAAATTACTCCCAGATAGCTAATCCACTCAATAAACTGTTGCGTAAAGACGTCCCCTTGAAATGGGATGCTTTTTGCGACGAATCTTTTAGAAAAGAGAAAGAAATCCATAGTTGAACCACATATACTCATTTACCCAAATTTTGCAAACACTTTTTACATTACTTCCGACGCAAGCAACAAAGCCATAGGCGCGGTACTATTCCAAAGAGATTCAAATGGTAGTGATCTACCAATTGCGTGTGCCTGTAGAATATTAAACAAGGCCGAAAAAAAACTATTCTACTATCGAAAAGGAAGCGCTTGCGGTAGTCTGGGCAGTCACACAATTTCGACCACACGTGTTCGGGCGCCACTTTGAGATCATTACTGGCCATAAGCCACTAGTGTGGATGTTCAACCTGAAGGATCCTACTTCGAGAATATTGCGCTGGTGCATAAAACTTGAGGAGTATGAATTCACGGTTTCACATAAAGCGGGGAATCTAAATACTAATGCAGATGCTCTGTCACGTTTAAGTACGAGCGAAATCAATGTGGTAACACGTAGCAGTAGTAAAATAACGCCAGGCGACCGACAGCAAGTCAACTAAGTGATGGAAATCACAGACCCAGGAAAAATACAGCAAATAATGTCCGAATTTCATGACACACCCTTGGGAGGTCATCAAGGAATCAAACTCACACTAAATCGTATCAGAAAGGCATAGAGATGGAAGAATATGTATGCTGATATAAAGAAATACATCATGTCTTGCGGGGCATGTCAAAAGAACAAAAAGTATGGAAGTAACAAAATCCCTATGGTTATCACTACAACGTCAAATGTTTCATTCGAAAGGATAGCTCTTGATATTTATTTATTTATTTAGCTTAATTCAAGCAGAACTTAATAACTACACTAAAACTAGACTATTACTAAACACAACTTAAGACTAAGGCTGAGTACTTAAAAACTAAACTTAAAACTAAAACTAAAGTTATTAGGGCGGAGTGGAAGTGGAATTATGGAGGGCGTTTCTAAGTGCAAATCTGCTGCAGTGAAAATCAAAAGAGTTGGGCGCGCCGTTGGCCAAACGTAGCGTTCTAGACATTACAACCATAATTGGTGCGATGAAAATTGAGACGGAAGATGGGTACAGACCTCAGGAGGCGTGGGTTAGTGTTAAGGGAGATCATTTGGAGCAGATTAGGGCAGTCGATGTTTCCTGCTAACAGCTGATGTACAAAGAGTATGTCAGCAATTTCTCGAAGTATTTCAAGTGGCTGTACGTTAATTGATTTCAAACGATTCTCATAGGGGGGTAAGTTGTGCCTGTCAGACCAAGGAAGACCGCGAAGAGCAAAACGGATGAACCTGCGTTGAACAGCCTCTATTCGAAGGGAATGGGTATCATGATAGGGGGACCATACTTGGCTAGCATATTCGAGGATTGGCCGAACAAATGTGAAGTAGACAGATTTCGTGACGTAGGGGTTCGAGAATTTTTTAGACCAACGTTTTACGAAACCAAGCGCAGAGTTGGCTCTGCTAATAATGTTGTCAATATGGCAGCGGAAATTTAGTTATCCGTCGCAGATAACACCCAAATCGCGTAATAAAGTTACAGAAGGGACGAGCTGGTCAGAGATGAAATAGGATATAGGGGCTGGAAGACGCTTTCGGGAATATGTAATAGCTTGACATTTGTTGACGTTGATCTCAAGAAAATTTTTTTGACACCAGGTTGAAAAGTTGTTCAAGTCAGCTTGAAGTGGGCAAGAGTCGGCGGGGTTTAATATGTGCCTGAAGATTTTCATGTCATCAGCGTAGATGGATAGATAAGAGTCTTTTATGATGAAGTCAACGTCGTTAATTGACAAAATGAAAATCAGGGGACCAATATGACTACCTTGAGGGATCCCGGAAGTGGCTTTAATGGGGTCGGATACAGCCGATCTAAATAGTATCTTGTATTGGCGTTCCTCAAGAAAGGATTTAATCCACCCAATGAAACTCAGTTGGAAGCCAAGGGATTTGAGTTTAAAAAGAATGATACTGTGCGAGATTTTATCGAAGGCCTTACTAAAATCTGTTGCAATTACATCAACTTCTGTGCCATCCTTTAATGCACACAGAGTCGTAGATACGAATTCCGTTAAGTTAGTAGTTGTTGACCTTCCCTTAAGAAATCCGTGCTGGTTAGGGGAAAAGATAGACTTACAATGGAAGGACATTGTATCTTAAATAATGCTTTCAAAGAGCTTAGGAACGCAGGAGAGTTTAGCAATGGGCCGGTAGTTGGAGATTTCATTCTTGGGACCCTTTTTGTGAAAGGGAATTATGTAAGAGCTCTTCCAAAGCTTGGGGAAGACTCCTTGTGCGATAGATATCTGGAAGAGAACCGTGAGGGTTTGGGCCAGATGGTTCAAGCAATTTTTCAGTACTATTGAAGGGATACCATCAGGACCAGGAGAGTATTCGTTCTTGAGTTTTTTTAACTTTTCTTTCACGTGTTCCACGGTTATGTCAACGGAGACTAACGAGGTTTGGGCACAGCTTTTCATGTAGGAGAAGTATTCAAGATCAACTTCAAGCCCATGGTTGCTAAATGGTTGGCTGAAAAAGTGGGCAAATAAATTTGCGATTATCTTACGATCACCGGAGGAAGTGTTAGACAATTTTAAAGTAGCTGGATAGTTGTCAGATTTTCTTTTTGTGTTGATGAATTGGAAAAATCATTTCGGATCGTAGATCATGGTATGCTGAATTTGGTCTAAAAATTCGAGATATAGAGATTCACAGAGTTCGGAAAAGTGGGTATATGCGTGGAGGTAGTTGGAAAAGTCAGAGTGCGAACGAGATTTAAGGTACGTGTGCCAAAGTTTATTTCTTCTATTGCGACGAGAGCGCAATTCTTTGGTGAACCAGGGTGGGGACCACGAGGAGTTCTTCTGGAGCACGAATGGGACGGATTGTGTGAAACAGTTGAAGATTTCGGCGTAGAACAAAGCGAGAGCACCGTCGATAGTAATTCTAGGATTTTCAAAAAAAACATTGAAATTAACGTTACTCAAAAGGTTATTCAGTTTTATGAAGTCTGCTTTACGAAAATTAAAACTGTATGAGTTTTCAGAGTGTACAGTTTTTATACCGTTGTTGTAAAAAAATGTGAGAGATAGAGGTGGGTGGTAGCGGTCTAATTTGGAGAGAAGGTGGTTGCTCGCTGATACGACGCAGTTGTCGGCATCTGATGAGAAAATTAGGTCGAGTTGTCTACCTAAGTATTTAGTAACGCCGCTTGACTGGTAAAGGCCGGAGTCAGAGACACAGTCGATGAATAGGACCTCCTTATCTGAGGAGGGATTTGTAGCGGCAAAGTGAGTCTCATCGTCAGAAAGAACCCATCGAAGATCTGGGAAATTAAAATCCCCCAAAATTATGACGACGTCGCGGGGGTCTACAATGTTAAACAGGGAATCAATCGCATCAATGGCAAGTTGGTAGCATTGGATTGGTTGAGATGGGCGAATGTAGCAGCAGAAGATGTAGATGTTGCTACCAGCGATTGTTATGTTGACGCAAATGAACTCGAAATTAGCGGTGTGCGAGGTTTTAAAGAGTGTGGAGTCGAGGCGATTGTATATTACCAAGAGAACAGGGCCAAAGGAACTATTGAGTCAAAGAAGGGGCAGACGATAATGAGGGTGAAGGGTTAAGTGGGACCACTCCCGATTACTGAAAACAATAACAAATATATACTAACTTTCTAGGATAATTTAACAAAATTCATCCAAGCAATAGCCATACCCAATCAAAAAGCCAGAACAGTAGCTGAAGCGCTGAAAAAGAAAATAGTTTGCACGTTTGGAATACCACAAACTATACTTACAGACCAAAGAACAAATTTTACAAGCGAATTGTTCAAAAGTATGTGCAAAATGTTAAAAATTCTGAAGATAGAAATTAGTCCGTACCATCCGCAATCTAATGGTGCACTAGAAAGATCGCACAGAAACCTAGGTGATTATCTAAGAAACTATGCAAGCAAAGATCAAACTAATTGGGATAATTAAATAGATTATGCAGTATTTTGCTATAACACCACACGACATTCCAGCACAAATTACAGCCCATTCGAAGTACTTTTCGGATTCGATGCACCAATTCCCTCAACCCCCAACAGAAGTGAACAGACTACATACAATTACGATGACTATATCGCCGAGATAAAGGCAAAAATGCAAACTGGTTACGAAATAATCCGTAAAAACCAAATAAAAGCAAAAGAAAATTCTAAAATCTACTGCGATCAAAACTGCAAGCAAACTAGCTACACCATAGGAGACAAAGTCTTACTAGAAATAAAAAATAGAGTCAATAAGAAACTTATCCCGATATTTGAAGGACCTTACGAAATCATAGAAATACTTTCCCCTGATAACTCCAGAATAAAAATAGGTAGAAAGGAAAAGGTCATACACAATAATATAATTAAACCATACACACAGTCATACATAAACAGATAAACACTAAACACAACACATAAAAGATACCAAACTATTAAAAACAGCGAAGTTCTCAAAATAAAGCCATACTGCAAAGCACTAACGGACGAAGTTTACCTGTAGGCGTCGAACGACGTTTACAACAAATTTCCCATCCTCTACTACCTCTAAGATATACCAATAAACGAAATAGACGACATCCCCACTAACCTATCCCAAATCACTCCCAATATGGTACACGTTGAAAAATTTGGTTTAGACAAATACAGCGTTAAGATTAAGGATTTAATAAATAAAAATAAAATACTCTTATATAAAAGTCAAGATCATATGTATATTTCCTTTTCCGTTATTTTCCCAATTTGTATAATTGGCACATTAGCACCGATATTACACAAATATTTCAAGATAACCCTATCTATAAACAGGGTATCGACAAATACTGTAACACAAGATAGCTCCAATTAAGAGAGCTAATAGCATTTGCAATCTTCGTTCTAACAACCTTTTTACAAAAATAAAAAAAAAATCTTTGTATTTGAACTAAATCAGAAAGCGCATATGTATAACCTATAATTTACATAGTTAAGCAAACAAATAATTATTATTTAAAGTTAATCAGAAAATGTATTATATCTGAACAGTGTATCTCTAGTTAAGAAAAGCATAAATATAAAACGACAATGTAAAAAAAAAATAAAACATATGTATATCAAAACCAAAATAAATAAACATGTAACAATATTCTCTGCAAAGCGAATCAGAGTTCAACATTCAAATGATAGTTCATCATGCATTCATTGTTCATGCCGAAAGACTTCTCTCTTAATACCGTGCGTCTTTCGTATTTTAAGGGGGGAGGACTGTTGTGTCCAAATCAGAGGCCACACATATTTCGTCGTAACAGAGTGGCACAGTGACAGTTAGTCATTTAGAACAGCCGAGGTCATTTAATATCCAATATGCAATCGAGCAACCGAGGTTAGTCAATATCCACATGTGTTCGCTTTACCTTCCGTAAACGAAACATGTGTGTCACAGAATTGTGCCACCCAAGTCTTACGTATCATGCAATAAGCAAACGATACATGTTGTCACAGAACCAACCCGATATCACATTACGGACTTGACCCAATGCATTGGAAGCAGGTAATGGAAAAAGAGGACAAGCATGAACTATGACGCGAAGAATGGACAGTTGATGGCTGGCTGCAGCGGCGCTCACGCGTTCAAACAATAACTACTAAATTTAATATTAATAAATAAAGTTCAAAAGTGCTTAAAGTGGGTTAGGTTTAGGTTTTACAGTCTACAATGTGTTTATCGCTATGTTCTTTTAATTTAAAGTTATATATTGCCGCCCGATTTTCAATCAAAAATAATAATTTTTCGACGTCACACAAGTTGCACTTCACAGAAAATGAATGAACGAAACATAAATACCCATAGTCATCGTTCGCATGTTTAAAAAATTTTTTTTGTTTTATTTTGCTTGTTTGACTAGTTTAATGTTAATGCACTCATCTGTTTGCATGTGTTTATCGCTTGTCTATGCCTAACTGTTTTCTAGTGTTCTTGCCTATCTCGATTTTTTTGTTTAAAATGATTTACTGCTTATTTCTGTAAAACAAAAACATTTTCCTTTGCCAGCTTTGTTTTGCGTTATTCGGTGGGGCACATGTATGTATTTAAAAGTCTGTATTTAAATTTAAAAAAAAAAACACATAAAAAAACAGTTTTGTTTGGCTAATGCGTTTTTGTTCCATTCGGTGTGGAAGCACACTAAGAAATATATGTCTGAAAAATCAATAAGTTATTCATTGTTAATTATGTATGTCTTGTCGAATTTGTTCATGAGGGTAGTCGTCGAATGTTTGATCACATATGTACATAGTTCGTTTGTTTGTTCAATAGTAGTTGCCGATTTCATGTTGATCTACCTCAATGTGGAAATTACGTTAAAATTTACTGGAAGTAGCAAATTGTCGTCACCTTGGAATTGGTTCATTTTGTGCAAATCTATTAGTTTGATAGTTGTTTTAGTAATGTGTTTGAGTACTTTGATTATTCTAAATTGTATCTGCCTTAGTTGAGGTAGTCTTGGAGGGAATAGTTTTGAGAAACTTAGATGAATGGGTGTCTGATTTGGGCTTTGCCGCGGAACGAAATTGGGTGTCGGTGGTCTGGGGGTATAACAGGTGTATGGTATGAGTAAAGAATGGTTTACTTTGAGGCTGTGCATTATTTTTTGAACGACAGTGAAAAACAGAGCAAATTTATTTGGTGCACTTATGAACTTTTATGCACAATTTACATTAGCGAATTCATCAAATGTTCTCACGAATATGTTTGAAAAGTGGGCAATATCATTTCCTCAAATCACAATGTGCCTGGATGCAATATGACACGACCTGAAGTTTAATGGAAGTGGAAAATTGTGTGCTGAACGTAGAAACATTTGATGTGAACATTTTTAAGGTGAATGTGTGAATTATGGTATCTTGTATTGTATGATTTGTAGTATAGTGTGGGATGGAAGATAGTGAATTGGATTTAAAATGGGAGTATTTATGTTTTGCTAGGTTAGGTATTAGTGAAATAGTTGGATGGTGTGCTCTGATTTCTAACATTCTCCCCCGCGTTGAATGTTCAAGATTCTCCCGATGCCTGGTTCTTGCGTTTGTCACCAGAATTTTTCGGCTCCCTTGTAGTTAAAGGTGCAAATTTGAATGCTGAAGAGCCAAGACCTGGTACAATAGAATCGGAAATTATAACGAGGGGAATGAAGCCTGTCATACTAGTGACGAATTTCATAATTGCTAAATATTGACGGAAGCTCAGTTTTTATCTTCACGAGTCTAATTTAATTCTGCTAGATGAGTTTCATAATCGTGCTGCTGGTAAATCGGTATGGTATGGTTGGGAAGTAAAACCTCGGTGATATTGGTTGAATGTGCATAGGAAAGTCTTATTGTTCAGGGAAGTATGTCATGTGCTTGGATAGTGAACAGTTGTTGTTTGATGATACTCGCTGGTTGCAGATTCAAACGTCCTGAGTTTTCGGTAATGAGTTGTATAACGGTTTTAGTGCAGACCATTCTGTATCCTGTCAGAATGTACAGAACGGTCTTGGGTGCACCAGACCAGATGTGGGCGTTTTTTTCCAGCCTTGGGCGGATGAATGTTTTATAAATAGAGGCTAGATTAGACAGAGTAATATATCTCTTGCACCTCTTAAAGAATCCTATATATTTTTGCAGCATTTTTAGCGACCACCACTATATGATAGTTCCATCGAAGATGGTTACTAATAGGGCTAGGATTTCGATGCATTTGCATATTTATTTTGAGACACATTAGAAGCAATGGAACAAGTTATCTTTCCGATTAATGAATTTTCCTTTAAATTGGCATTCAATCGTTAGTGCATATCTTTGCATATTTGACAATAAATGCATATTTTGCATATTCTCGCATATTTTTAATAATAAATGCATATTTTGTGCATATTTCCGAAAAAAAATTAACTCAAAATTTAAAAAAAAGAAAACAAAACCGTAAAAATGCAAACGCACTATTAAACTTCTTATGTCGTTTTCCATTGGTTTCACTCCCTACTACCACAAATAATAAACTACCCAGATGTCTCATTCATATGGGAAGAAGTGATATATGAAAACGAAATTCACTAAAAAAAAAAGCTTAAACATCTTACAAAAGGGAAAAATCAGAAAACAGAACACTTGTTTTTTCTACTCACTTTTTAGTCCGTCGTGTCACTCACACGTGTGAGTGACAAAATATAAATATAGGTAAACAAGGGTACGTACCCTTGTTTACCTTCACTGCAAAAAAGAAACAAAAAAAATATTTTCTGCGACTGCGGCGACGGAGTTCTGATGCTGACATATTGGTAGGATGGATATGGAGTATCTGTATTGATCGTATATATATATATGTGCAAATGGTTGGGCTTATGTTGCGTGCTTGTTATTTTGTCTGTATGTATGTACCTTATTTTTAGCACTTGATTAAATAAATAAAAACACTGTTAACTTTATGGACACAAATTTGCTCTGAAATGAATATGAGTTTTGCATACTGCATTTTACATTTATGCCCTTATAATAACTGATCACTGCTCTTGGCCTACTTACATAAGTGAAGGTGACTAATCTTCGAAATTATTATAAAAAAAACTAACTAACTTAACAAAGTAATCATTAACTTTAATTAGGTTATTATTAAATTGCAGTTAAATCACCTTAATCATAACATACATTGAACCAATTCGGAAAATGTATATTTGTTGCCTTTACGAGTATACATACTTTGATTATATTTTCTGTTAAGTTAAGTGCAAAAGGTAGTTTTCGAAAGTATTCGGAAAATATTTGTACATGAAGGTGGCATACTTAAAAATCTTTTTCTGACGGTCATAAGAGAAGAGAGAACGGTATTTTCTTTTGAATTTTCGTATTCTTTTAATTTTATCAATACTTCCGTTAGATCGAAAGTCTGTTTGTCCTTTGACATTTCTTCAGCACAATTTTCACAGATTTTGTTAATTTTTTTTTAATGTTTTAAAGATGCAATATCCGGCAAAGTATCTTGTAGCTAGGTCGTTGACCCGCGGTACCTTGACTGATATTGCGTCTTCATCTGGTGGATTAACTATATTGTTCATATTCATGTTATTTTCAAAACATTCCTCATTCTTAAGAATGTCGTTATTTTGTGATAGCTCTAGTGACTTTCACATTCCACAACTCGGAGGAGTATCACTACAACTCCGCGACAGCGTCAAGTATCTGGGCATTATATTGGACAGGAAACTGACCTGGAGAAAGAACCTGGAAGAAAGAGTCACCAAAGCCAAGAGAGCATATTGGATATGCAGGAGGACCATCGGGAAGACATGGGGCTTGAAACTGAAACCTATCGTCTTCTACGGTGTAGTTGTATAGTGGCCAGTGATGAGCAAAAAGTATGCAAGAGACTTGCTAACTAAGGTGCAACGTATGGTCTGCC
This sequence comes from Pocota personata, assembly GCA_963082735.1. NCBI lineage: Eukaryota > Metazoa > Arthropoda > Insecta > Diptera > Syrphidae > Pocota > Pocota personata. The sequence continues at coordinate 131,159,236 of OY720429.1, forward strand.
TAGGTATTACAGGAGCACAATCCTCAACACCAACCGCGGCCATGGAAGCGATACTAAAAATTCTATCAGTGCACCTCGAAGCGAAGAAGATTGCCGGCATTTCAGCCTAACGGCTTAGAACTATCGCCCATTTCATCGGTAGTGCAAATACGGTGCATCGAAAAATCACCGAAATGATAAGAGTAATGACACCACTCATCGATTGCCCAAGTGATGTTGTTGGAAAATCGTATACGTTCTCCAACAACTTCGAAACAATGTTCCCCGCAAGACAATATTGGACGTATGAAAGAACGACAAGAAACTCCAATGCACCTTTGCAATTATGAAGGCAGCTGAAATACTCGCAGAAGACGGACAGCAAAGCAGCAATTAGTGCGATTACAAACCCCATGTCGAAATCACGACTAGTAAGGCAGTGCAAAACTAAATTGAACTTACTTGCCAGACGCAATAGAGTCAGTCTCACATGGGTACCGGGGCACGAAGGTGTATCGGGTAACGAAAATGCAAGGAAAGGAGCAGGCAACACAGAACTGAACCCGGATAATACAATAGGAATCACTCTGACAACTATTAAAACAATAATCAGTGAAAAGATACGACAAGAGTTCAATAACTACTGGATGAATCTAGACAACTGCAAAGTGGCTAGATCTGTAATAACTAAACCGAGTAACAACACAGCAAAAAGAGCTCTTAACTCAAGCAGAATACAATTGAGATTGATGGTGGGACTTTTAACAGGGCACCTCAATCTCAACAAACATTCATTTAGACTCGGGATAGCTGATACAGCAATCTGTGCCAACTGTGAGGAGGAGGAGGAAGATATAGAACACTTCCTCTGTTACTGCCCTACTACAGCGAGGCTAAGACTGAAAATTCTGTGATCTCCAAGGATTCCGGATATTACACACCTCAGTAAAAAAGGAATCGGGGATATATTGGAGTTCGCCAGATGAACACTACGATTCCCCGATCACTATAAGATATAGTTTCCCGTTGATACTACCCATGATCCGTAGACCTAAATCCTCTCAACACATAATTCCCAAAGCACAGCACTATTCCCTACAGTTACATAGATGAGGGGAACACAAAGGGCCCAATGGAGGCCTAAGTGAAGAGCATAAGCTCACACTCTTAAACCAACCAACCAACAAACCATAATCCATGAATAATGTGCCTCTTATTCTTAAAACGCTTTCTATAGTTAAGACCTAGCCTTTGAAACAAAATGATCTATTTCTTGCGTTTGTGGCTTCGATGTTTAATATATAATCCTTCATTTCTTAAAGTTAAAGTTTTTTTTCATTTAGATTAAGTTTACTATATAAACTACGATTTATGGGTCCTTGATCACGGAAAATAATAAAATGGACAAACGACATAATATAAAACTTGCTTAAAATTTCCGAATCATAAAAACACACACAGAACACATAGAACATTTATATTTATTCCAGGTGACAGACTTTTAATCTTAATCCAACTATGTAATGAAGACGGGTGCGGCAAGTGTAGTAAAAGCTGATCCCGTAAAAAGTTGTATCCGGAAGACGAACGGAAAAAAATGCACTGCGAAATCCACTTCTCCTCTTCGGTGTATTTTTTGTACTCTCAGATAGAATGAGCTTCGAAAATGTCTTAGTATTTTGATCAATACCAAGCAATAAATCAATTTTCTCTTGGATACTCTGCTTTTCACACACTTGCAGCCTTTTTTTCTTTTAAACGATGAATTCTCTGCAGCAAATTTATTTTGGATTTGCGATTTGTTTTTACTGTTATCTTTAAGCTATTGTTCAATTTCTTAAACCTCTCAATTCTTTTTATATTGTAATATGCGAGCTACGGCTCGAGTAGATAAAACAATATTCTGTGAAATTATTTCTTTATTTTCTAGTCTATAGAACAATTCAGGTTCACACTATACTATTCTTCGCAATTCTTTTCTTACAAGGTCTCTGTCCTCTCAAATCACTTTATCTCCTTTCAATTACTTAATTCACAAATCCAAACTAATTACTTCTTCTTGTTAAATCTCAACTTTCAATTTATCACAAAATTACAACTTCGTCCATTATCACTTTTCTAATCTCTTCGCCACAGTTTAGAAACTACTGCCCCCTTTTTGATAGCCATCTGTCCTTATATAGCAGAAGTTTCTGATAGCCAGAAACTTCTAGCAAATTCTTCGACCACTGAACAAGAGAAATTCCAAGATGACAATCATTCTTGCAGTTATAATTCCCTCTCATCCGTGATATTATCCGTCTCTTTCGTAGACATGAACTGTGGAAACCGCAGACACGAACCTCGAATGAAAGGACACTTCGAACCAAAATTCTGCCAGAATGAAAAGACACTTCGGAATTTGTTGCATCATACTTTTATGGGCGTAGTTATTATTATGCTACACTGCCCCCCTCTTAGACGTGTTCGTCCCGAGCAAGTGCATCCTCATTTCGGCCATTGTATCGACTCAGTCGGTCCACATGAACCACTTTCATTTTGGCCCTTGGTCCTCGCTGGATGCGGTAGACAACGTCGTTGATGCGGGTTACTATTCTGTAGGGACCTTCCCAGTTCCGCTGTAATTTAGGTGATTTCCATTTTTGGCGATGGGGATTATACAGCCACACCAGATCTCCTTCCTGGAATCCTGACGTTGTTGCCTTGGCATCATACCTGATCTTCATCCGGTCGCTCGTCATCTTAATCTGGTTTCTGGTCCTTTGGTGTATGTCCCTAAGCCTTTCCCTAAGGTCCGCCACGTACTCTTCTTCATTTCTGGGCTCATTGGTAGGAGATCCAAATTTCACCTCACTGGGTAAACGAGCTATTCCACTAAATAAGATTTCGAACGGCGTATGTCGAGTAGTGCTATGCACGGCACTTCTATAGGCCATCAAAAACAAGGGAATCTGCCGGTCCCAATCCCGTTGGTAGTCACCTACGACCTTCGAGAGATGTTCGTCCAAAGTCCTATTGAAAAGCTCCACCATACCGTCCGACTGTGGATGAAGCGGGGTTGTCCTTGTCTTTTTGATTCCGAGTAGTTGACACATCTCTTGGAAGATTCTTGACTCGAAGTTCCGCCCTTGGTCAGAATGCAATTCCAAGGGCACACCGAATCTGCTAACCCAATTGTAGACGATCTGCTCCGCCACGGTTCTGGCTTCCTGGTTAGGGATCGGAAACGCTTCCGGCCACTTACTGAAGTAGTTCATCACTACGAGTATATACCGATTACCATTGTCGGTTTTCGGAAAGGGCCCTGCGATGTCAATGGCGATTCGTTCGAAAGGTGCTCCCACGTTGTATTGGTGCATCTTACCTCAAGTTTTGATTCTCGGACCCTTGCTAGCTGCACACACGTCGCATTTTCTGCACCAGTCTTCGATATCTTCCTTCGCTTTTAACCAATAAAAACGTTCTCGTACCTTTTCTAGCGTCTTATTCACTCCCAAGTGGCCTCCGGTCGCCCCGCCATGCATTTCCTGTAACACCTCCTTGACCCTCGTCCGCGGTACGACAAGCTGCATTACAAACGACTTTCCGTCGGAGGATTCCCATTTTCTTCTCAGAACACCTTCTTGGACATGGAGGGAGTCCCACTGCGCAAAATATGCCTTTATGGTCGGGCTTCTGTGAGAGATGTTCTCATGATCCGGTTTCTCCATGTTCTCCTTCCAGGCCAGAATCAGCTCGATATCCGGGTCTTCTTTCTGAGCGTTCCGGATCTCATCTACGCTCCAGCCGGCAATAGGTTCGGCTCTCATTCTTTGGATGGAAACCAGCTCCCGTTCTTCCTGACGCGCATAATGTTTACAATTCGTTCTGCTTGATCGCCGGGACAGTGCATCCGCATTAGAGTGGAGTTTTCCTTTACGATGCTGTATTTCGTAGTCGTAGATTTGCAGCCTTTCGATCCATCTTGCGACCTGACCCTCAGGACTCTTGAACTGTAATAGCCATTTTAAGGCTGCATGGTCTGTGCGAAGAACGAACTTCCTCCCATAGAGGTATTTGTGAAAATGTTTCGTAGCCAAGATCAAAGCTAGAAGTTCCCGCCTTGTCACGCAGTAGTTCCTTTCTGGCTTAGAGAGCACCTTGCTGAAGTACGCAACCACCTTCTCTTGGCCATCATACACCTGGGAGAGTACGGCTCCTACCCCGACATTACTAGCATCTGCATCCACAATGGACGATTCCCCGGGAGTGGGGTAAGCCGGTATCGGGGCATCGCATAGCCGTTGTTTAAGTGCCTTGAAGCTCTTCTCCCACTCAATTGACCATTTGAATTGTTTTCCCTTTTCCGTCAACTTTGGGGACTGGCTAGTTTTTCACCGCTTCGACCTTCTCTGGATCGGTTCTCACTCCTTTCGCTGAAATTATGTGTCCCAGGTACTTGACTTCCGCTCTAAACAGGGCGCACTTCTTGGGGTTGAGCTTCAGGTGGGCACTTCGAAGCCTTTGAAGCACATCCCTTAGATTATCTCGGTGTTGCGCAAACGTTTTTCCAACGACGATGACATCATCCAAGTATACCAAACAGGTTTTCCATGTTAACCCTTGCAGGACACATTCCATCAATCGCTCGAAAGTCGCCGGAGCATTGCACAGCCCGAATGGCATTACCGTGAATTGCCATAGCCCATTTCCTGCGGTGAAGGCGGTTTTCTCCCGGTCTTCTGGATGGATTTGTACCTGCCAGTAGCCACTCTTCAAGTCGAGAGTGGAAAACCATCGGGCTTCTGATAGTGTGTCTAGCGTGTCGTCAATCCGTGGCAGAGGATAGCTGTCTTTCTTGGTGACGTAATTGAGCTGCCGATAGTCCACGCAGAACCGCGTGCTGCCATCTTTCTTCTTAACCAGTACAACCGGTGATGCCCACGGACTTTTGGAACTTTCAATCAGACCTTCTTTCTCCATTGCCGACACCATCTCTGCAACTTCTGTCTGCTTTGCCAATGGAAGGCGCCTAGCAGGCTGACGAAATGGTCTAGTATCACCAGTGTCTATTCGATGTTGTACCAGGTGTGTTCGGCCGTATTCTCCGTCCTGTGAGGCAAATACATCAGCGTACTCATTGATAAGATTCTCTGCCATAGTTCGCTGCTCCTGATTCAGCTCACTGGACTCGTTTCTCTCGTTTCCGCTGTCCAAGGTGATGGGAGAGGTTTTGGAGCATCACGTTCAGATATTGTTGCGACGGCGATAATCGGCGTGCATTTTCCAGTCACCTCCCCTCGCCTTAGTTTGACAGTGTGCGGTCTTGCGTTCAAAACTCTCACTGGAACCATGGTGTTCTTTGGTTCGACTAAAGTCTTTCCCACTATGTAGTCTTGAGAATTCTTCTCTGGGTCTGGTTCTACTATGTAGAACCGGTGGCTCCCAAGATCACCTTCCAGCTTCGTCCAAATGATTGTCTCTGAAGACGGCGGCAAAACTTCGTCTTTGCTGATGACTGTCCTGGGAGTTACGGCATTCTCGTTTCCGTACACCATCGGAATCTCCACATTTCGATACCTCAGTACTTGCATCCCGATGTCCAGGATTACTTCATTTGCTTTCATGAAGTCTATTCCGATGATGCACTCGTCGCATATATCTGCCACCAGAAACGCATGGGAGAACGTCAGTCCCGCCAGAGTAATCGTAAGACGAACTTCTCCAAACACTTTCGCCATTTCCCCTGTTGCAGTCTTCAGGCAGTAGCTGTTGGTGTTGTGCAGCCAGGCGCTTCTGACGATATCTCTTCTTACAATGGAGGCAGTGGCGCCTGTGTCGATGGTGGCTACGCACTTCTTCTTGTTGATTAGTGCCTTCACTGTCAGGCTCTTGTTACCCCGTTTGGTTTGCGAAACTTGAATGGTGGTCCTGGGGGCCTCGATTCCAGTAACCAACTTCTGCCCCGCGAAGTTGGTCCTTATGCATTTCCCCGACTGCTGGTTTTGGTAAGTCTGACTGACGGCCAGATGCTTCCTATCTGCTTCTCCTACTTCCGCAATGTGGACAATTTCCTCGTCTAGGTGCACTTCTGCACTGCCGTTGTAGGTGTCCGGTTTGGTTGCAATTCCAGCAACGGATTTGACTTCCGCGAGCTTTGTCTTCATCCATGACGGCTGTTCTCTGGCATGAGCATTCCACGACGGACATTTCCCTGACACGGTGTATTCTCTGGTGTGCTTGGTCCGCAGCCTTCATTGACAAAGCGAATGCCAATGCCTCGGGGAGTGTTCGCTTTTCAGCCATCCTTACAGCCATTTGCAGTTGTCTGTCCTCTGTGGCCTGAATAAAAGCTTCCACCGCCATTTCGTTGATAAGCTCCTCACCGGCTTTAGGGTATGAAAGATGGGCTAGTCGCTCTATATCCGCTTGCAACTGTTGGAGCGTTTCCCCCCTTTTCTGGACTCGACTACGTAGCTGAACCCTGTACACCTGCTGCATGTGTTCATCCCCAAAGCGCATCTCGATAGCCTGAACCAGAGAGTCGTAGTTCTGCGGTTTATCTTCCGGGATGGTCTGCAAGAGCTCCGCAGCTGGACCCCTCAGTGCAAGTGTGAGTGCAATGGACTTCTCTTCATCGTCCCAGGTATTGGTCATTGCGGCCGCTTCGAATTGGAGGCTGCATTTCCTTTCTTCTCAGACCGTCAGTGGAATATTCCCGTGCTTTCTGTCTCTTCACGTTGCTGAGCTCCTTAGCAAGATTTTCGACTTGCTTTCCTACTATCTCGAATTGCGTATCCACTTTTTCAAACTGAGTCTCTATCTTCCCGAACTAAGTTTCATGTTTCTCAAAATTTTCATCGAATCTAGTTTCGACTTTTTCTGTGCCAACTGTGATTAGGAGGAGGAAGATATAGAACACTTCCTCTGTTACTGCCCTACTACAGCGAGGCTAAGACTGAAAATTCTGTGATCTCCAAGGATTCCGGATATTACACACCTCAGAAAAAAAGGAATCGGGGATATATTGGAGTTCGCCAGATGAACACTACGATTCCCCGATCACTATAAGATATAGTTTCCCGTTGATACTACCCATGATCCGTAGACCTAAATCCTCTCAACACATAATTCCCAAAGCACAGCACTATTCCCTACAGTTACATAGATGAGGGGAACGCAAAGGGCCCAATGGGGGCCTAAGTGAAGAGCATAAGCGCACACTCTTAAACCAACCAACCAACCAACAAACCATAATCCATGAATAATGTGCCTCTTATTCTTAAAACGCTTTCTATAGTTAAGACCTAGCCTTTGAAACAAAATGATCTATTTCTTGCGTTTGTGGGTTCGATGTTTAATATATAATCCTTCATTTCTTAAAGTTAAAGTTTTTTTTCATTTAGATTAAGTTTACTATATAAACTACGATTTATGGTTCCTTGATCACGGAAAATAGCTCCGCGCATATATCAACACAATTATATACCTCAATCTCAAGTTGTTTCATAGGTATATTGCGTGGACAAACGACATAATATAAAACTTGCTTAAAATTTCCGAATCATAAAAACACACACAGAACACATAGAACATTTATATTTATTCCAGGTGACAGACTTTTAATCTTAATCCAACTATGTAGTGAAGACGGGTGCGGCAAGTGTAGTAAAAGCTGATCCCGTAAAAAGTTGTATCCGGAAGACGAACGGAAAAAAATGCACTGCGAAATCCACTTCTCCTCTTCGGTGTATTTTTTGTACTCTCAGATAGAATGAGCTTCGAAAATGTCTTAGTACTTTGATCAATACCAAGCAATAAATCAATTTTCTCTTGGATACTCTGCTTTTCACACACTTGCAGCCTTTTTTTCTTTTAAACGATGAATTCTCTGCAGCAAATTTATTTTGGATTTGCGATTTGTTTTTACTGTTATCTTTAAGCTATTGTTCAATTTCTTAAACCTCTCAATTCTTTTTATATTGTAATATGCGAGCTACGGCTCGAGTAGATAAAACAATATTCTGTGAAATTATTTCTTTATTTTCTAGTCTATAGAACAATTCAGGTTCACACTATACTATTCTTCGCAATTCTTTTCTTACAAGGTCTCTGTCCTCTCAAATCACTTTATCTCCTTTCAATTACTTAATTCACAAATCCATACTAATTACTTCTTCTTGTTAAATCTCAACTTTCAATTTATCACAAAATTACAACTTCGTCCATTATCACTTTTCTAATCTCTTCGCCACAGTTTAGAAACTACTGCCCCCTTTTTGATAGCCATCTGTCCTTATATAGCAGAAGTTTCTGATAGCCAGAAACTTCTAGCAAATTCTTCGACCACTGAACAAGAGAAATTCCAAGATGACAATCATTCTTGCAGTTATAATTCCCTCTCATCCGTGATATTATCCGTCTCTTTCGTAGACATGAACTGTGGAAACCGCAGACACGAACCTCGAATGAAAGGACACTTCGAACCAAAATTCTGCCAGAATGAAAAGACACTTCGGAATTTGTTGCATTATACTTTTAGGGGCGTAGTTATTATTATGCTACAATATAAATAGATTGCCTTTTTATGTGAGTCTCACAGTTTACGCAAGTAAATTCAAAGTTATCATTGAATCTTTTCTTGATAATCTTTTGAAGACAAGTTTAGTTCTTCTACTGTAACATCATTCGAATCCAGTACTCCAGTTTTCATAAGTAACCTTAGCTCTCGTTGGATCAAAACAAATGAACTCGTCATCAGATATAGTAACACTTCTTTTTAACAAGAGAGAAGGGTAAGAATTTTTTTTAAAAATATTTCTTTCCAATAAAGGCATTCTTAAAATGTTTGCTGCATATATAGTTCGTTTTAAGGCTTTTTATGTGTTCCCGAGACTCATCTGCTAAAGCTAGCCATTCATCGTATTTAACTGTTCCTTTTTTAGGAAATTTTAATAATTTTCCATCAAGCAATTCATTTTTGGTTATAGAACAGTATGCAATTGCGCACTTCGTTCTTTTGCAGGACAGTTTTTCCTTGGAGAAAATTTTCTTATGCCTTTTAATTTTTTAGTATACATATTGTAGCATAATAATAACTACGCTCCTATGTCTATGCAGCAAATTCCGAAGTGACTTTCCATTCTGGCAGAATTTTGGTTCGAACTGTCCTTTCATTCGAGGTTCGTGTCTGGGACGAAGTCTCCACAGCTCATGTCAACGAAAGAGACGAATAATATCAGGGATAAAAGGGAATTATAACTGCAAGAATTATTTCTCTTGTTCCAGTGGTCGAAGAATTTGCTAGAAGTTTCTGGCTATCAGAAACTTCTGCTATATAAGGACAGATGGCGATCAAAAAAAGGGACAGTTGGTTTAGAACCGTGGCGAAGAGATTGGAAAAGTGATAATGGGCGAAGTTGTAATTTGGTGATAAATTGAAAGTTGAGAGTAAACAAGAAAAAGTAATTAGTTTCGATTTGTGAATTAAGTAATTGAAAGGAGATAAAGTGATTTGAGAGGAAAGAGACCTTGTAAGAAAAGAATTTGCGAAGAATAGTATAGTGTGAACTTGAATTGTTCTATAGACTAGAAAATAAAGAAATAAATTTCACAGAATATCGTTTTATCTACTCGAGCCGTAGCTCGCATGTTACAATATGTATGTAATATATATGTATGTTAGTAATTACCCTGAAAATCTAAATGATTCATATTCGGGCAAAATCTCTCAAACCTTCTCTTCATATACAACGCATACGCGTTTACAAAACTTCCATTCATGAAAATTTATTCTTTTGCTGCGGTGGTATGGAAATCACACCGTCATGGATCTTCATGCCCCTTCCCGCATACCCCTTTACCCTTCATCACCTCGTTCGTTTCCATGTTACAACACACGATGAGAAAAAGAATTTTTCCCACACGAGCAAACGGAGTGAGGAAAAAGAAAAAGCTTTATTTTTGGTACTTAAAAAGCTCTCTGTCTGCCAGCACGTTGTCTGCCAGGACAAAAATATGCTTCAAAAATAATTACTTCACTCCAGTCAGTACCAATGGAAAACGACATTAATTTACGAGTAAAATCAGTGTATGAAAATTAAACTTCCACGAGAACCTTCATTCACATTCCACTTTCCCACTTTCCTGGTGTACATTCTACGCATGCACTATTATCGTGGAGTTATTCGCCACTTCATTCACACACGCTTTGTTGTAAATCATAATTATTTTGATTTTGTTTGTCTTTGGAATATTTTCATTCTTCTCAGAAGTTTCTACGTTTGAAATAAAAAAAAAAGTTTATTTTCATTTCAACCATCTGTGTTTGTGTTTTTTTATTTCAATCATTTTATGTATGGTCGAGTTCTCGCTTACTAAATTACTGAATTTAAAGTTTTTCTTAAGTGAAATGTAAGAAATTTTATATTTTTTTCGCAGAATTAACTTAAGGTTTGTACCTATACAAAAACTGCTTATTTCAGAAAAATGCCGAAAGCGAAGACGTCAGTTGCTGCAAATTTAAAAAAAAAATATGTTGCGGAAAATCCAAATTATTTGAAAAAAGATGGGAGTATTCTGTTTTGCAAAATTTGTAACAAAAGTGTCTCCTTCGAAAAGAATTTTCAAGTAGACCAACATTTGAAAAGCCAAAAGCACAAGGAACTCGAATTCAGATCTAAAACTCAAGATTCACAACAACTTATTTCGTTTAACAGCACCCAACATACTTTTAATACGAATTTATGCCAATCCTTTGTAGCTGCAGATATTCCATTGAGTAAGCTAAATAATCCCAACCTGAAACATTTTTTAAAAAAAGTATACCAAAGAAATCGTGCCTGACTATTCAACACTACGTAAAAACCACATTGGTAAAATGTATGGTGCTTTAATTGAAAAAATAGAAGGAGATTTGAAAGATCAATATTTATGGGTCTCAATTGATGAAACCACAGATATACAAGGGCGTTTTGTCGCAAAAATAATTGCGGGGTTGTTGCATCAAAACGAGGATGTTTGCAAAAAAAAAAAATTAATAAATGTAGTTAAATTAGAAAAAACTAACCATTCGACGATAGCGCAGGCTTTTGATGATTTAATTAATTATTTTGGAATAAAAAAAACCAAAATTCTTCTCTTCTTGACCGATGCGGCCCCATATATAATAAAGGCAGCTCGAAGGTTAACACTTTTTTATATGAAGTTGATTTATGTAACGTGCTTAGCTCATGCACTACATCGAGTTGCTGAGGAGATAAGAAGTAATTTTAGAAATTTTGATTTATTGATTTCAAACGGAAAAAAATATTTTTAAAGGCACCGTCTCGCGTGGAACATTTAAATAAAAAGTATCCCTTAATTCCTCTTCCACCCCAGCCTATTGTTACCAGGTGGGGCACTTGGTTGGAAACAGTTGTTTACTACGCGAAACACTATGAGGCCTTTGAAGATGTGGTTAATGATTTTGATGCCTCTGATGCGGTTGCAATAAAAAATGCAAAAGGAATATTGCTCCAGCCTTTTCTAAAACCCTACTTATATTCATAAGCTCCAATTACAGTTTCGTCTGTGACACAATAGCAAAACTTAAGGGAAGGGACACATTAAAAAATCAAATTGAATTAATTGAAGCCGCGGTTTCAAAAATTACTGCAGTTGAAGGATCTCTTAGCGCAACTATAAAGAAAAAGCTTGACAATTCTCTTATGAAAAATGAATGTTTTTTAAAACTGAAAAATATATGTAAGGCGTTTACATTGAGTTGCGTCGACGAAAATTATATAGAAAATCTAACCACTGAAGAAGTATGTGTTCTTAAAAATGCACCTATTACGTCAGTTGTCGTCGAGCGATCCTTCTCGATGTACACAACTTTTCAAAGACCGAATCGCCAAAGTTTCACCTTTAAAAACTTTAAGAAAAATTTTATCATTTATGTTAATAAAACATATGAGAATTTTGAAAACCTAAATTAAATGTTAAAATAATGCTACTTCTGTTATTTAATTTTTCAAATGAAGCTCTTTATGTTTTGTTAACCTTTTTATTTATTTAATTAACATTATTATTCTTTAGTTCGTAAAATAAAAAGACTGCATTTTTTTAAAAACTGGATAACATGTTTTTTTTGTTTTTCATTAAAAAAATGGAAAGTTTAACTACAGTCGTACAGTTTAACTGGTCGTTTTATCCGACTTTTCAAAAATAGAATGATTGGTTGTGCAAAAACTCACCAAGTAGGGGAAAATTGGTCATTAAAAGCGACTGGTCGTTATAGGTGACTTCGCCATGGTTTTAAATGCATATTTAAAGTGCATATTTCCCATTTTTAAGAGCATATTTTAAGCGCATATTTTGCTTTTTTAAGTGCATGCCCTAGTTATTAATATACATACCGTGAATGGCAAGTCTCTTGGCTTCAGAGATACAAGTACCATTCATTGATAATGGTTGATGTTTTTGGTTTTGCTTGAGAGACAGAAGAGAGCATTGTGTTTTGGAAATTCCACTCTGTTGGTTGAACCCCATTTGAATATGCCGTCCAGGTCGGAATTTAATGTGTTTAACATACACTTCCCTTCCCCTTCTACGGACGTAAAGCAGGGACGTTAGTTAGGGAACGAATATGAAAAACTGGGGGTACAACCATCAGCAAAGGAATGGATGGTATTAGACTGAATTCCAGAATTGAGAATTGCAGACAAGAGATCGTTTATAAAAATAAGAGAGTCGGGGACAAAACAGAGCCTTGAGGAACACCTGCATGCACACTATGAATTTCAGACTGAAGCCGTCCAAGAACATTTTTATTGAACGCCCCGAAAGGTAATTTCTAATCCATTGAAAAAGAAACTAATCGATTCCATTTGCACGCAATTTCGATAAAAGAGCTTGATAACAAACTCTGTCAAATGCTCTTAAAATATCCATCGCAACCCTCTTAGTTTCGCCGAAGTGATGCAGAGATTGGCTCCACTTCTCGGTGAGATATGCCATCAAATCGCTTTAAAGTAATTTTGCAAAACTTTTGTACTAATGCTGGCATAAATTTTGTATACCCCCAGGGCACCTCATTTTGGCGGAATCTGAGAAGCGTTGCATTTTACATCCCCCCCCAATGTCCTCCGATTCTAATGACCAGGAAGCACTTACGCCCGCATATCTATTGATGGGTTTGTCTCTGAAAACCATCATAGAAACAGCTACATCGACAGATGACGCTGAATCAAAGATGTCAAGACCCATTTCTGCCGCAGATGGTCGGTAGAATATCTTCACGAGCTACAGGGTGGAAATCGCCTAGGAACAACCTCAAAATCGGCGACTTAATTATCATTCACGATGACAGCGTCTCACTGCAAAGATAACTAATGGGAATGATAGTAACAGTTGTGAAAGGCTCTGATGGCCAAGTTAGAGTCGCAGATGTGAAAACACCCAAAACTTAAAATTGCGCACACCGCGCTTTCTTCCAAATAGCTATCCAGAATTTGGTACAAATCGAGTACAGTCAGTGCACGGTGGACTGTACTCGATTTGTACCAAATTCCAGAAGTAGCATCACATTTCGTCTGGCGACGATCGTATATCTATTATTTCCCACGTTTTAATTTCAATAATTTTATTCTCACGATTTATTTGTAATTTAAAATAGTATTTTTGTAAATTGTCACTTGTCAAAATTCAATCCAAGTCTTCAAATTAGATCAAAAGAGATCTTTTTATAGTGGTGACCTCGATTTGATTTTGTTTCCCCCACTAGCGGTAAGTGGCAAATCACTTTCTCGATTAAAATTGAACAAACGTTACCACGGATTCATTATACTCTGGAATAAAAGTAGTCCAGTATAATACACGCGTAACCAAAGCTACAACACTGGCCATCTTAAGCGAATCCAAGTTTCGCCATACAATCATAAAAACTGCAATAATTGCAGAAGAATTTATCATGGATGAGATACAAATAATCCGCATCATCGCCAGGCAAAAGGCCGTAGCAGAAGAGCTACAGAAAATTCAAATGAACATTGATCGCACCAGGAAAACAGACATATGTAGATACAAAAAGCTCAACATAATTGAAAGCTTTTGGCTAGAGTTTACCAATAATCACGAAAGGGTCAAAGACTTCGTTAAACAGCATATGCCATACGTTCAAGGCAACACCATTATGAAGGTCAAGCAGATCGATGATGAAATCAAAAATTACATAAGTTCGATTCCGGATGATATAGATGCCAACATCGCTGGTGACAACCAAAAATCGATTGGTGTATCTCAATCAGAAGTCAAGTCTGAGGATAAACCAGTGCCACCTCGTCGATCTACTCAATCACTAGAGGTTGTAAAAATTCTTCGACGACAGAAATTAACCGCACAAGCACTGCAACAGTTGTTCAATAATCTTGACGAAGGTTCAATGGAAGCTTGGACCTATACATTTTTTTTTTTTTTTCATAATTTGCAAGTTTTAAAGGGGATATGAATACCCTTATACTAATTTTTTTTAGAACACGTGCGTTTTTGTGGAAAGGAAGAGACAGAGAGAAAGACAGAGTGGTGTGGTTTGAAACTCAGATGGTATTAAGTTTCTGTAAACTCTAAGGGTGGCTGTCTAGATAACTGGGAAGTATTTTGTTTGTTTTCGCTATTATTGTCGTTGCTTATGATTCACAGTATTTTTTCCGTCCTCCTGATGTCATCATCACGAACATGTTGCATTTTAGCCATATGACCACCCTACTGCCAGTGTTATGCCTTCACAGTAGAGTTGACTTAGCTTTCGCAAGTGATCGACTTTTTCATTTATTTCATGCGAAATAAATAGATGATTCTTGACATCAGGATTCGAACCGTGAATCAACAGTGTGACAAGCGATGATATTACCACTACACCACGGCCACATTCTGTTACCTTTAAATAAATATTTTAAGCAAATATTAGGGGCAGATGGAAGAGATGCATCAATTGGTGGAAGATCCTCTTGCAGAAGACTACCAAATAAAAGAATACCGAAAGTTGGAGGACAAGGTTAATAATTTTATGTTCTCATTAACGACAAAATTGGAACAGTTGACGAATCAGCATAGTGCATCCCAAACTGCAACATTAATTTCTGCTACGAGTACGCAGCACTAACGTTGCCAAATATCACCCTACTAAAATTCGATGAGGACTGCTTAAAATGGAGGCAACATAGTGATTTATTCAGTGAACTAGTGCAAAATCAGCAAATCGCTAACTGCCAAAGGTTGTTCTATTTGAAAGCAACTCTCACGGGCGAAGCAGAAAAACTGATTCCCCATTCTACCACATCTGATGCAAATTATAACGCTGCATGGAAGGTAATAACAGAACGGTATGAAAATATCCAGCTTTTGGTGACAGCATTAGTAAATAAGCTACTGGCGCCGCCTATCATCCAACACGAAGGAGCAAATGAAATTGAAGCAATGCAGGACACTACATAAGAATGCTTCTTGAATCTCCAAACCATAGCATTGACATCAACAAATGGGAATTAATTCTGTAGTGTACTTCGAGCACCACGAGTATCCCTTGCAGTTGGAAAGGAAGGATGTGCCATTTGTGGGCAACAGAATCATCGCATCTTCAAATGTCCTAAGTTTATGCAGCTATCCTCAAAACAAGATTTAAGAAAGTGAAGGTTTTGAGCAGGTGCATCAACTGCTTACGACTTGGTCATCAGGTCTCAAGTTGTACTTCCGGATACTGCACCAAATGGAACAAATTTTACCATACGCTGCTCCACATCCAAACACCAGGGGTCCATCAGAAAATTGCAGCTCAACGTCCACTGATTGACAATAGAACCAGTCTGTTAGCAACAAATTCAGGCGTTGCAGCATCGAAAAATATTTTCTTGGCAACACCTGTTATTAATGTACTCACCCAGAGTAAGAGCCCCACCATGGCATTGCTCGATTCAGGGTCTCAAACGAGTTTCATCACCGAAAAATTGGCAAGTCAACTGCTACTAATATCGAAGAATGAATCATTGTAAGTTTTGGGAATGGGAAATACACCCATCCAAATCAGTAAGAAGGTTAATATTTGCCTTCGATCTCACGTTACTGGTTATAGCGCGAATTTAAAAATGTATGTCTTGTAAACCATTACTTTACGATAACCAAGTCAATATATCGACAGTAGTCAATGGCTGTTACCGAAGAATATCAAATTGGCAGACCAAACATTTAACCAATCCCAAGAAGTTGATATTCTCATCGGAGCAGAATTTTATCCTGACCTACTATCGGTAGGCCAAATTAAAACCAATAAAGCTGGGCCCACTTTACAAAATTCATTACTTGGATGGGTAGTTGTTGGGAAGACTACATTTGAAGTACCCTCAACTCTATATATATATATATTATAACCCAGCATTTCTTCCTACCACATCATTGTGTACTACGCCCGAAAAGCAGCTCAACTAAGTTACGAGTGGTGTTCGATGGATCCTCAAAAACGTTAACAAATATATCACTCAACGATATTTTGCACACTGGACCAGCGCGCTACAGAATAATCTACTCTCCATCCTTCTGCGCTTCAGAATTCATTCATATGTATGTGGGACCTATCCGATGAAACAATTGGTGTGTATTTAATTATTAGTTTTTGATTTATTTTAAATCCAATAGTTTTAGTTAAGCATTTAAATTTAGATTCAATTCAACACATTTAATTCAGTATTTAGATATAATTCTCCACGATGTATATGTCCACGTTCACGTTCTCCAACACTTGATTGTGCACTGCTCCTCACACGAAATAGGTGTGCTAATGCACCAGCACTCCTTGCAGACATACCAAAGGCCGATTGAGAAACGGAGAATCTTCTATAGGATCAAAATGAAGGTCTATCAAAACTCTTGGTATCAATTGGTTGCCATAATCAGATCAATTTCTCATCGATACAATTAGCCGATACTGCTGATATTTTTGATCCAATAGGCATTATGAGTCCAGTAATGATACTCGTTAAGATATTGTACTATGCTGGCTACGGCTCGAGTAGATAAAACGAAATTCTGTGAAATTTATTTCTTTATTTTCTAGTCTATAGAACAATTCAAGTTCACACTATACTATTCTTCGCAAATTCTTTTCTTACAAGGTCTCTTTCCTCTCAAATCACTTTATCTCCTTTCAATTACTTAATTCACAATTCCAAACTAATTACTTTTTCTTGTTTACTCTCAACTTTCAATTTATCACCAAATTACAACTTCGCCCATTATCACTTTTCCAATCTCTTCGCCACGGTTCTAAACCAACTGTGTCTTTTTGATCGCCATCTGTTCTTATATAGCAGAAGTTTCTGATAGCCAGAAACTTCTAGCAAATTCTTCGACCACTGGAACAAGAGAAATAATTCTTGCAGTTATAATTCCCGTTTATCCCTGATATTATTCGTCTCTTTCGTAGACATGAGCTGTGGAGACTTCGTCCCAGACACGAACCTCGAATGAAAGGACAGTTTGAACCAAAATTCTGCCAGAATGGAAAGTCACTTCGGAATTTGCTGCATAGACATAGGAGCGTAGTTATTATTATGCTACACTGCCCCCCTCTTAGACGTGTTCGTCCGGAACAAGTGCATCCTCATTTCGGCCATTGTATCGACTCAGTCGGTCCACATGAACCACTTTCATTTTGGCCCTCGGTCCTCGCTGGATGCGGTATACAACATCGTTGATGCGGGTTACTATTCTGTAGGGACCTTCCCAGTTCCGCTGTAATTTAGGTGATTTCCCCTTTTGGCGATGGGGATTATACAGCCACACCAGATCTCCTTCCTGGAATCCTGACGTTGTTGCCTTGGCATCATACCTGGTCTTCATGCGGTCGCTCGTCATCTTAATCTGGCTTCTGGTCCTTTGGTGTATGTCCCTAAGCCTTTCCCTAAGGTCCGCCACGTACTCTTCTTCATTTCTGGGCTCATTGGTAGGAGATCCAAATTTCACCTCGCTGGGTAAACGAGCTATTCCACCAAATAAGATTTCGAACGGCGTATGTCGAGTAGTGCTATGCACGGCACTTCTATAGGCCATCAAAAACAAGGGAATCTGCCGGTCCCAATCCCGTTGGTAGTCACCTACGACCTTCGAGAGATGTTCATCCAAAGTCCTATTGAAACGCTCCATCATACCGTCCGACTGTGGATGAAGCGGGGTTGTCCTTGTCTTTTTGATTCCGAGTAGTTGACACATCTCTTGGAAGATTCTTGACTCGAAGTTCCGCCCTTGGTCAGAATGCAATTCCAAGGGCACACCGAATCTGCTAACCCAATTGTAGACGATCTGCTCCGCCACGGTTCTGGCTTCCTGGTTAGGGATCGGAAACGCTTCCGGCCACTTACTGAAGTAGTCCATCACTACGAGTATATACCGATTACCATTGTCGGTTTCCGGAAAGGGCCCTGCGATGTCAATGGCAATTCGTTCGAAAAGTGCTCCCACGTTGTATTGGTGCATCTTACCTCGAGTTTTGATTCTCGGACCCTTGCTAGCTACACACACGTCGCATTTTCTGCACCAGTCTTCGATATCTTCCTTCGCTTTTAACCAATAAAAACGTTCTCGTACCTTTTCTAGCGTCTTATTCACTCCCAAGTGGCCTCCGGTCGCCCCGCCATGCATTTCCTGTAACACCTCCTTGACCCTCGTCCGCGGTACGACAAGCTGCATTACAAACGACTTTCCGTCGGAGGATTCCCATTTTCTTCTCAGAACACCTTCTTGGACATGGAGGGAGTCCCACTGCGCAAAATATGCCTTTAAGGTCGGGCTTCTGTGAGAGATGTCCTGATGATCCGGTTTCTCCATGTTCTCCTTCCAGGCCAGAATCGGCTCGATATCCGGGTCTTCCTTCTGAGCATTCCGGATCTCATCTACGCTCCAGCCGGCGATAGGTTCGGCTCTCATTCTTTGGATGGAAACCAGCTCCCGTTCTTCCTGACGCGCACAATGTTTACAATCCGTTCTGCATGTTCTCCGGGACAGTGCATCCGCATTAGAGTGGAGTTTTCCTTTACGATGCTGTATTTCGTAGTCGTCGATTTGCAGCCTTTCGATCCATCTTGCGACCTGACCCTCAGGACTCTTGAACTGTAATAGCCATTTTAAGGCTGCATGGTCTGTGCGAAGAACGAACTTCCTCCCGTAGAGGTATTTGTGAAAATGCTTCGTAGCCAAGATCAAAGCTAGAAGTTCCCGCCTTGTCACGCAGTAGTTCCTTTCTGGCTTAGAGAGCACCTTGCTGAAGTACGCAACCACCTTCTCTTGGCCGTCATGCACCTGGGAGAGTACGGCTCCTACCCCGACATTACTAGCATCTGCATCCACAACGAACGTTTCCCCGGGAGTGGGGTAAGCCAGTATCGGGGCATCGCATAGCCGTTGTTTAAGTGCCTTGAAGCTCTTCTCGCACTCAATTGACCATTTGAATTGTTTTCCCTTTTCCGTCAACTGGTGCAGGTTCTTTGCGATCCCGGCAAAATCCTTCACGAACCGTCTGTAGTAGGTGGCTAGGCCCAGGAAGCTCCTTAGTTGGTGTTTGTCTTTGGGGACTGGCCAGTTTTTCACCGCTTCGACCTTCTCCGGATCGGTTCTCACTCCTTTCGCTGAAATTATGTGTCCCAGGTACTTGACTTCCGCTCTAAACAGGGCGCACTTCTTGGGGTTGACCTTCAGGTGGGCACTTCGAAGCCTTTGAAATACATCCCTTAGATTGTCTCGGTGTTGCGCAAACGTTTTTCCTACGACGATGACATCATCCAAGTATACCAAACAGGTTTTCCATGTTAACCCTTGCAGGACACATTCCATCAATCGCTCGAAAGTCGCCGGAGCATTGCACAGCCCGAATGGCATTACCGTGAATTGCCATAGCCCATTTCCTGCGGTGAAGGCGGTTTTCTCCCGGTCTTCTGGATGGATTTGTACCTGCCAGTAGCCACTCTTCAAGTCGAGAGTGGAAAACCATCGGGCTTCTGATAGTGTGTCTAGCGTGTCGTCAATCCGTGGCAGAGGATAGCTGTCTTTCTTGGTGACGTAATTGAGCTGCCGATAGTCCACGCAGAACCGCGTGCTGCCATCTTTCTTCTTAACCAGTACAACCGGTGATGCCCACGGACTTTTGGAACTTTCAATCAGACCTTCTTTCTCCATTGCCGACACCATCTCTGCAACTTCTGTCTGCTTTGCCAATGGAAGGCGCCTAGCAGGCTGACGAAATGGTCTAGTATCACCAGTGTCTATTCGATGTTGTACCAGGTGTGTTCGGCCGTATTCTCCGTCCTGTGAGGCAAATACATCAGCGTACTCATTGATAAGATTCTCTGCCATAGTTCGCTGCTCCTGATTCAGCTCACTGGACTCGTTTCTCTCGTTTCCGCTGTCCAAGGTGATGGGAGAGGTTTTGGAGCATCACGTTCAGATATTGTTGCGACGGCGATAATCGGCGTGCATTTTCCAGTCACCTCCCCTCGCCTTAGTTTGACAGTGTGTGGTCTTGCGTTCAAAACCCTCACTGGAACCATGGTGTTCTTTGGTTCGACTAACGTCTTTCCCACGATGTAGTCTTGAGAATTCTTCTCTGGGTCTGGTTCTACTATGTAGAATCGGTGGCTCCCAAGATCACCTTCCAGCTTCGTCCAAATGATTGTCTCTGAAGACGGCGGCAAAACTTCGTCTTTGCTGATGACTGTCCTGAGAGTTACGGCATTCTCATTTCCGTACACCATCGGAATCTCCACATTTCGATACCTCAGTACTTGCATCCCGATGTCCAAGATTACTTCATTTGCTTTCATGAAGTCTACTCCGATGATGCACTCGTCGCATATATCTGCCACCAGAAACGCATGGGAGAACGTCAGTCCTGCCAGAGTAATCGTAAGACGAACTTCTCCAAATACCTTCGCCATTTCCCCTGTTGCAGTCTTCAGGCAGTAGCTGTTGGTGTTGTGCAGCCAGGAGCTTTTGACGATATCTCTTCTTACAATGGAGGCAGTGGCACCTGTGTCGATGGCGGCTACGTACTTCTTCTTGTTGATTAGTGCCTCCACTGTCAGGCTCTTGTTATCCCGTTTGGTTTGCGAAACTTGAATGGTGGTCTTGGGGGCCTCGATTCCAGTGACCAACTTCTGCCCCGCGAAGTTGGTCCTTACGCATCTCCCGACTGCTGGTTTTGGGAAGTCTGACCGACAGGATGCTTCCTCTCTGCTTCTCCTACTTCCGCAATGTGGACAATTTCCTCGTCTAGGTGCACTTCTGCACTGCCGTTGTAGGTGTCCGGTTTGGTTGCAATTCCAGCAACGAATTTGACTTCCGCGAGCTTTGACGGCTGTTCTCTGGCATGAGCATTCCACGACGGACATTTCCCTGACACGGTGTATTCCCTGGTATGCTTGGTCCGCAGCCTTCATTGACAAAGCGAATGCCAATGCCTCGGGGAGTGTTCGCTTTTCAGCCATCCTTACAGCCATTTGCAGTTGTCTGTCCTCTATGGCCTGAATAAAAGCTTCCACCGCCATTTCGTTGATAAGCTCCTCACCGGCTTTAGGGTATGAAAGATGGGCTAGTCGCTCTATATCCGCCTGCAACTGTTGGAGCGTTTCCCCCCTTTTCTGGACTCGACTACGCAGCTGAACCCTGTACACCTGCTGCATGTGTTCATCCCCAAACCGCATCTCGATAGCCTGAACCAGAGAGTCGTAGTTCTGCTGTTTATCTTCCGGGATGGTCTGCAAGAGCTCCGCAGCTGGACCCCTCAGTGCAAGTGTGAGTGCAATGGACTTCTCTTCATCGTCCCAGCTATTGGTCATTGCGGCCGCTTCGAATTGCCTCTTATAAATTGGCCATGATGTTTGACCATCGAAGATAGGAGGCTGCATCTCTTTTCTTCTCAGACCGTCAGTGGAATATTCCCGTGCTTTCTGTCTCTTCACGTTGCTGAGTTCCTTAGCAAGATTTTCGACTTGCTTTTCTACTTTTTCGAACTGAGTCTCTATCTTCCCGAACTGAGTTTCATGTTTCTCAAAATTTTCATCGAATCGAGTTTCGACTTTTTCGAGTTGCGTCTCGACCTTCTCGATTTTCTCTTCAATCGCTTCGAATTTAGATTCCAAGTTCCTGTTTTGCTCATCAAGTTTGCTTTCCAGAGCATCAAGAGAATTCTTTTGTTCGTCCATCTTAAGTTCTAGAGAATTCTTTTGTTCGTCCATTGCTTTCTTTTGTTCGTCCAGCTTAACTTCTAGAGAATTCCTCTGGTCGTCCATTGCTTTCTTTTGTTCGTCCATTGCTTTCTTTTGTTCGTCCAGCTTAAGTTCTAGAGAGTTCTTTTGGTCGTCTATTGCTTTCTTTTGGTCATCGAGCTTAAGTTCCAGAGACTTCTTTTGGTCTTCCATTGTTTTCCTTTGTTCGTCCATGACTGACTTAAGTTGCAGGAGCAGACTTGTTATATCCGGGTCGGCTACTGTACTTGCTGGTTCCTCTCCCACGTCAAACTCTACGTCATGCGGATTTTCACCTTCCTGCGTTACTGCTTCTTCCAAACGAATCAGTAGGGCATCTTTTCCCCCAGTTGTGTCGAGGTTCCGCTTACTGAGTTCTGCCTTTAGTTGAGTTATAGTTAGTTTTCCCAATTTGCGACCCATTTTGCGCAACTAATTAACTAAACACAGAAATGTTTTTTTTTTTTTTTTTTTTTTTTTTTTTTTTAATTGTGCAATTTCACACCACGGAAATAGTTATTCACAGAATAAGTTTTATCCCGCTTCTGACACCAATGTACTATGCTGGCTACGGCTCGAGTAGATAAAACGATATTCTGTGAAATTTATTTCTTTATTTTCTAGTCTATAGAACAATTCAAGTTCACACTATACTATTCTTCGCAAATTCTTTTCTTACAAGGTCTCTTTCCTCTCAAATCACTTTATCTCCTTTCAATTACTTAATTCACAATTCCAAACTAATTACTTTTTCTTGTTTACTCTCAACTTTCAATTTATCACCAAATTACAACTTCGCCCATTATCACTTTTCCAATCTCTTCGCCACGGTTCTAAACCAACTGTGTCTTTTTGATCGCCATCTGTCCTTATATAGCAGAAGTTTCTGATAGCCAGAAACTTCTAGCAAATTCATCGACCACTGGAACAAGAGAAATAATTCTTGCAGTTATAATTCCCGTTTATCCCTGATATTATTCGTCTCTTTCGTTGACATGAGCTGTGGAGACTTCGCCCCAGACACGAACCTCGAATGAAAGGACAGTTTGAACCAAAATTCTGCCAGAATGGAAAGTCACTTCGGAATTTGCTGCATAGACATAGGAGCGTAGTTATTATTATGTTACAATATTTATCCAAGAACTATGGTTATCGAAATTAAAATGAGACCCGTGTAGGAGCACACAAGGTGGATGGCCTTCAGAAAGGGTCTACTCTACACATAACACATAATGTTGGTAGATGCAACTTGTTCTGAGCTTCATACATTTTCTGATGCCTCTCAAGGAGCATATAGAGCCGAGGTCTACTTTAAGTCTACAAATCATCGAGGAAAAATAAAAGTACAATTGGTATACTAAAAATCTCGAGTAGCGCTAATCAAATAACAAACCATTCCTCGTCTTGAACTGTGTGCCGCTAAGCTGATGACACAATTGGTAGAGTTCATGAAGGAAAGTCTACCAATTAATATTAAGGAAACAACTTTCTGGGCAGATTCGCGAATTGTTTTAGCGTGGATCCACACACAATCCCCCTTGCAAACGTTTGTGGCTAATCGTATTTCGATCATCCAAGAGGAAACTAATAAAAGCCAATGGAAATTCATCAACACCGATTTCAATCCAGCTGATCTTTTGTCTCGGAGCATGTTTCCAGAGCAACTACTTAAGACCACTGTATGATTTCAATGGCCAACTTTTTTACAAAATTCTCGATCCGCCTGGCCAAACAACCACAACTTTTTTTTACCAATTTGCACGTGTGAAAGGGGATATGAATACCCTTATACTCATTTTTTTTAGGACACGGGCGTTTGTGGAAAAGGGCAGAAAGAAGGACAGATTGGTGTAGTTGGTTCGAAACTCAAGTGGTATTAAGTTTCAGTGAAATCCAAGGGTGGTGTCCAGATAACTGGGGAGTATTTCTGTTTTGCTGTTATTTTCGTTGCTTATGATTCAGAGTATTTTTTTTCTGTCCTCCTGATGAGATCAATCTGCATGCAGGTCCACAAGAATTGCTCGCGATATCAAGGCAGAACCAAGTAGTATCGAGCATTTAATGGGTAATTTAAAACCAGAACGAGCTTAGCCTTCAAGACCATTTACAAATATTAAATACAAAATACGGGGTAAACGTCCGATATAGGCATATGTATCAGTTTTCATATGTTTTGCGACAAAAGCCGTGCATCTGAAATTGGTAACAGACCTAACGGCGTCTGGTGGGGGAACCACGGTACAGCAACAACCGAAGGTTGCTGCGCAGGACCCAGTGCCTAAGGCACTTGAGGCACAAGGCGACTTGCTGACCATCTTGCTCTCTATCCAGGGGCAGATGGGACAGCTACAGCGCCAGGTACAGGAACAGGCAACCTGTGTGAACAGGATCTACGCGCTTCTGCCAAACCTAGAAAGAACTCACTATTCAATTGGTGGGGTCAACACAATATTGAGTTCCAGCTACAAATAGTCCGTCGTTTCCTAGAAGCGGCTCCTATTTGGATCTACTGCATTGCGGACTTAGTGCCGAAATAACAATCCCCAACGAAATTGCGGAATTGCAAGAGTTTGTTCAAACATACTACTACAACTATAGTAGGACTCGTTGGACTCGATTCTCCCGAGACTTGACTAGAGCAATCTCCTCGAATCGCTCTACCCACCGTCCAATAGTAATCTGTCAAATGAGGAGATTGACAGGTAACTTAAACGAATGGAAGGGACAATCAAATGAACGATGGACAGTACGATACCTCGGTAACGACAAAATGAAAACGTGTTTCGCAATGCAACAATGGACGCACTGCACATACAAAAAAGTAGACTGCTTACAAGACTAAAAAACTTGTATAGGCAGTTTATTAACAGACAAAACTTGGAGGTTCGGATACTGAAATTGTTGATAAAGAACCTCCATATACTAATTAGAGCCAATTATAGGCGGTCGGCTAATTTGCACGGGGGAGAGATTCTGGCTATGAAGTCTGATAACCCGAATAACGAACAAAGAATGCTTACTTACAGCAGCAGGAATAGATCCAACGGACGCTGTCGATGATGACGACTTTTTGTGATCGACGATCCGCTGGGGAAGTTGGAGGCTATTGGAACTATTTTCGAGGATGTATACAAGGTAAATGCTGGCATTCGCCCGAACCACGACCTGGAGAATAGAGTCCTCATACACAACTTCTACCTTCGAAATGATTTAGAGCACTGGCGATCTGAGAATACTGGTTTTACCGGGTTCAATGACGAAAACTTGGCAAATAGTAGTAGCGGTAAATAGTAGAACTCCAAACGATCTTCGAATCATTGAGAATCACCCTGTTAAACAATGCACTGAATAATGCCCATTAACCAGAGTATTGAAAAACAGCTGTGGTACTGCCGATCCCCAAAAGAAGAAAGTCACCTCCAATCCGGCAAATCTACGGTCGATAAATCTCCTTCCGAATATCAGCAAAAAGTGATCAATAGAGCCTTGATTAAGTGGGTTGAGGATAGGGACATAGTTCCGGATAACCAATTCGGTTTCAAGGCGGGGCATGATACAATATATGCCGAGTCTAAACTGGTGTCGGATATCCAATGGAACAAAAGCAAGAAACAATGCACGGGTGCCTGCCTGATTGACTTTGAGAAGGCCTTCGATACCGTATGGTTGGAAGTTCTTTTTTACAAGTTGAGCAGGTTGGGCATAAGCAAACCACTACGGTACATGTTGCTTAATATGCTTACCAGTAGAAAGTTCGTTGTGGAAAATGGCAATGTGACTTCTTCTGGGACGTTCGAAATTAGAAATGGTCGGCAATAGGGTGCAGTTAATTTGCCGATACTTTTCAATATTAACACGGCTGGTCCGATAGGATCCCTTCAGCACGCGAAAGCGTACGCGGACGGTATGATTGCGTACAGATCAGGACCTAAGATCGACGTCATAGGAACACTCTTGCAACGTGACTTTGATAAGATTCAGCGATATTGCGACAACTGGAAGTTGAAGATCAACCTTCGGAAGTCGGAAACCATTCTATTCAGAACGCCGTTGTCTCTGGCCTCTAGGTATACCAGAAAGAATTGGCGAAAGTTCTCTATAATTGCACAGCACTGGAGTCCACTTGCGTGTCAAAATGTGGCCAGATACCTTGGAATTTGGCTAGACCAATATCGATATTTTAACAAACATGTAGATGCTGCTCTGGCCAGAGCCCGAGTTGACTTCGCCCTTACAAAGAGACTTTTTTATAGCAAGCAACTCGATGCAAGGGTAAAGGTAATCTGCAACACTGCCCCAATTCGGCCCATGCTCGCTTATGGACTAATGAGGTCCTATGCAACAGGGCGAATCTGATAAGGGTGGACAATTTTCTGGTCAAGATGACTCGAAATCACATTGACCTCGATGAATAACCTGAACTTGGGGATTTATTATCCCAACGATAGGTACCATGAGAGGCTGCGCCTTAAAGGCTTTGTCCCCCAGAAGCATTCCTCTATTTCGATCAGGCAGGTCTAATCCAGGATAAATCAGCGGTGCCGTTAAACTTTCACGTTGCCCGGACAACTGTGAACAGGCGGCTCAACTACATCTGAGACGTTGCACAGAGCACTGAGGAGCGTCTCCGATTCAATAGATCGGTATCGGGGCGCGATATTAAAGATGTGAAGAAGAAGCACCAGCAATTCTGGTGGTTACTAGAGGTAGCTCCCTCGTCGATCCCTTTTGATCCGGGGTAGATACAGTACGGCAAAGTTGACCGCCATATTTTTTACCTTGGTCGGCTTACATAGCTTTTAGGTATTTATTTATACGGGGAAAAAAATAAAAAAATAAATTGAAACAGCACAGCCCAAAACACAATAATAATCATAAAAAAAAAGAAAACAGCACATATATATATATAAAAAAAATTCATATAAGTTAGGTTAAGACTTATTTTAAGGTAGCATTTAAGTTTTATATATAAGAAGAAATATATAGTACTGATACTAAGTTTTTTAAAATGAAAAATTTTCTTTGTCATAATTGTTATTCAAATAAGATAGTATTATAATAAGTAATAGATTAAGTCGAAAGACATAGATAAGGATTAAGTTTAGCTAGAGCGCCCGCATAGGTCCAGTAAGTTAGAGTAAGATAGTTAAGCTAATTAAGCTAGTTTTAAGCGTTTTTGTCTAGCATGTAAGTATAAATGAATTAAATTAATAAAAACCTATAAAAAAAAACAGATCTAATGACCTAAACATTTATTGAACACTAAAAAGATTTGTGGCGCGACGTGGTTGCCCAACTAAAGTATTTTCGGACAATGCAACAAACTTTTTTTTATAATTTGCACGTGTTAAAGGGGATATGAATACCCTTATACTAATTTTTTTTAGAAAACGTGCGTTTTTGTGGAAAGGAAGAGACAGAGAGAAAGACAGAGTGGTGTGGTTTGAAACTCAGATGGTATTAAGTTTCTGTAAACTCCAAGGGTGGCTGTCCAGATAACTGGGGAGTATTTTTTTTTTTTTTTTTCGCTATTATTGTCGCTGCTTAGGATTCACTGTATTTCTTTCCGTCCTCCTGATGTCATTATCACGATCAAGTTGCATTTTGGCCCTACTGCCGGTATTATGCCTCCACAGTAGAGTTGTCTTAGCTTTCGCAAGTGATCGACTTTTTTATTTATTTCATGCGAAAAATTTACCTCAGATCTAGTCCAAATAGAAGAAGTCCTTACCCCAGCAAACGTTTTAATTGGTGCATCATTAATAACTATCGTCGATTCTGATTGCAAGACGTCTATCAGCACCCACGTGGAATAATACACCGGGAGTTCTGGTGTAGATGGAGCAGCGAATATCTACAAGAGATCGAGCAACGGTATAAGTGGAAGCATCTCGAAGAAGATATCCAACCAGGATCACTTATACTTATAAAGAAGGATAACCTACACCCCCTGAAATGGATACTGGGCAGCGTTATCAAAACAATTCCAGGATAAGACAAAATGACTCGAGTAGTCGATTTAAAGACCTCAACTGAAGAAATAAAAAGATCCATTGCTAAAGCCTGCCACCTACCTTATGAAATTCAGCAAAACACGCCTAAGGAAACTCCTAGCAATCTTAAAGATCTATCAAGAAAGACGGGAATAACTAACTCCCTGAAAGACCGGGTTTTTCTAATACAGAAACACAGTACATACTACTGATGATATTCCAACCCCCAAACGAAAACATCCAGATCCCTCTTTGAAATAAAAGGTAAAAATAAGTCCTCTAAAAACACTATTAATGAGTTTATTACTAATTGGAATGGTATTGGACCAAACGACAATGCCAAGTGCAGTAGAAGTTAAAACTTTCCCAGGCAACCCTGGGATATACTTTGAAGACCTGGGTGAAGCTAGTCTAATCACTGATGACAAAAATGTGAAACCATGCAACAAAATCCAAACAACACCGGTAACCCAATTATAATACAACTAGAACAACAGTTACAAGGAAGAGAAGGAATAAACGAAATTTTAAGGCATAGAAATAGGGTAGCCATTCGTAAAAATCGATCGCCGTTCGATTGGCACCGTTGCAAACAAACCTACTGAAATTAAGGAAAAAAGAAACATCTATTGTTATAGATAGAGAATGTTCTCAATAAATCAATGTGTTCAATTATAGAACAACTCAGGCTAGTAAACCAGCAGTTGACTCAAGTTTATCACGCTATCGACAGTCTTAGCCACACCGTAACTGAAGTGCAAGTATTTAACTCCCTTACCATTCATGTGTCTAAACTAGTGGACAGCTTTCAGTGAACTCAACTATCAGTTATTTACGCTATTACAGACACCCATCAAGAAAGAATAAGTTCACTAATATTATCATCAAGATCGGTATACGTGCAGGATCATTTACAAGCTGGATCAAATTGATTACCTCAGCGAAAAGTTCAACATACCTTCCTTCTGGCGTTATCTGGCCAGAATGTTGAAGCCAAATAGAATTTTGTATACTGAAATCACCCGCAATGATGATTTCAGTATGAGGATACAGGGACACAATTCGAGTGATGGAATCAGATAGTGCATAAAATACGTCAGAAGTCAGAAGAAGCTTCTGTAATTTAAACAGTAGTGAATTAATTGCCTACGGACGGTGAAATTTAGCCAATGGAAAGTAAGCACACTGCATTCTGCACGTGCACCGAATTAGGTGTAATGGCAGCACACGCGCTGCAGAATTCAGATATCTGTGCATCGGCCGATATTTCGTCTGAAATATTTTCCCATGCACGTTTAATGCTGAAGTCGCAGGTTGAACATTGTAAGTAATAGTGTAAGGAAAAATTGTCTTTAGTTTTTAAGTGGTGTTTGATCAATAAAGAGGCATAGCCTCCTAAAAGAGATTTTTTCGTTTTTTCGGCGAGTAATTCGTTAACTGGCGCCCGAGGAGGGACACGCGGTAATGTAGTAAAAATAATATAAATCGTGATAGTGAGAGTGTACCGCAGCAGGCCTCCACAAAAGAGACAGAAACTCTACGAAGCAGTCAAAAAGAATACATACACCCCTTCCGAGTTGCGTAAGTGTTGAAGGTGTAAACAAGAGTGCGAACCACATTAAGCCGCTACAACAGAGGACTTCTACGAAGCAGCTAAAGAAGAAGAACACCATCGATTCAACCAGTTCCAGCGTCCCGAAGAACGCAAAGAACCAGAAGTTATGTTCAGCATCATAATTTTCATGTAAGTGCGCCACTTAAAACTCAAACTAGGTTAAAAAACAAATAAAAATTTATTAAATTTGATAAACCTACACTTAAACGGGTTTATTGTAATGCTGTAACCATTAGAAAAATAAAAAAAAGGAATTAAATAAATATATATCAACAATTTTAAAGAGAAAAATTGTTGTTAAATTTGTCAAGCGTATATATATATATATATATATATATATATATATATATATATATATATATATATATAAGTATATAAATAATTACTGTGCACATTATAAATGAAAGAAATGATATATATATATATATATATATATATTAAAAATTAATTACTGTGCATTATAAATGAAAGAAATGATATTTAATAAAATTTTCAAAAATAAACTCTTATTTTTAAAAATAAGCCTTTTTATGTGCGAAATTATCGGCTGTATGTGCAATTTTTTGATGCAGTGTATTTTAATATTGAATGTGAGTTGGTAAACATTTAAAGGTGAAAAAGAAATCATTCTATTTGCATACAAATAAGCTCATTGATTAAAAACCAATGTCAAGTATTGAATAAAATAGACTTAAGAACACAGAATATTGTTACACACACACAAACTACTACTACATTAAGCTAAAGAATCGATTAAGTTATAGCGGTCCCATAAAAATAAGCGTATAAATTTCTAAAATTGACAATATGGAGAGGATTGAAAATGCTATCTCCAGATTGAAAAGTCAAAGGAACTAGAGCGAAGGCTAGCGTCCCTCGAAATCACAGCAATGACAAGCAACCCGGTTACTACAAGTTAACAACCGCCCATAAGTGAGTCAGATTTGAAAGACATTCGACGGCAATCCTGTAAAATACGTGTCCTGGGTCCACAACGTTGAAAGTATTTTGAGGGACTACGAGGTTGTAAAGGAAAAACCAATTTATACGGTTATATTACAAAGCATAAGTCAGAAAATAAGGGGCGGAGGTAACGCCGCTCTTATTTCGTACAACATTTTCGATGATGCCTGGTCGACCATGAAGACTTGCTTATCTTTACACTATGCTGATAAAAGGGATGTGAAAACCCTCGAACATCAACTCGGCACCCATTCGCAAGGAAACTTAAGCATCGATGGATACTATGCTAGCGTGAACCATCAGTTCTCGTTTATCATAAATAAGCTCAAAACGGAAGACTATTGTGCCGAGTCTGTAAAAGCACTAATCGAGAATTACAGACACCGAGCTCTAGACGTCTTTATAAGAGGAGTGAACGGAGAACTGTCCAAAATATTGATGATTCAAAGGCCACAGACGCACATCCGAAGAGTAATTATAACATAACTACTCCATTAAACCAAATACCAAGGCCACCTAGATAGGAGCGACACCGGCAGCTACCGCCTCCAAATTTACACAGATCTCTGTCTCCGCAACAAAAGAACATAGCATATAATGCTCATCACCAGCAGCAGCAGAGAAATCACTATCAGCCTTCATGGCTACAGAAAAACTATCCTCCACCACAGCGACCAGCCGGACCTAAGCCCCCGGTGCCCATGTCCGTTGACCAGTCTGTCCAATCAAGACAGTTTAATTACATAAATAGATCAGCCCCCAATTGTCCCGGAAAATCTGGCCCCTACAAGTCTTATAATCAAAACAACCCATTCAGGAACCATTCGGACAATTACCCTCAAAAACAGAAGAGGCTGTACAACGCAGAAACTCTGGAAGAGGAACAGTACCTAAATGAATATGAACAAGAAGTCGATGAGGAGACTGCAACTCTCAGCGACGAGATGGAAGACCCAGAGGAAGAATTTTCCTACCATCGACAGGAAAAACAACGTCTTGACTATCAGTCCAGGCATAAAAATCCCCTTGAAGAAAAAAAAATCGGTCCAAGTTAATAATATAGGAGCTAAGGATGAACATTTACCCGACAAGACGAAAAAAATCCTCAAGTGCATTATCGATAGGCATGAGAAGGTTTTTGGGCCAATCAGCGATACGGAATTCATCGATACAAATATAAGAGCTGAAATCAGTACCTTAACGGAAGAAGCCATTTACACAAAGTCTTACCCGTACCCTTTTAATCAGAGATCCGAAGTGGAGTTCCAAATACAAAAATTGCTGCAGGATTGTATCACAAGGCGATCGAAAAGTTCGTACAATTCCCCATTTTGATTAGTCCCTAAGAAACCTGGCGCCACGGAAGAAAGAAAGTATAGAATCGTTATAGATTACAAAAGGCTCAATGCCGTTACTATATCCGACCCAATTTTTTTTTTTTTTTTTTTTTTTTTTTTTTTTTTTTTTTTTTTTTTTTTTTTTTTAGTTTTTATTAATTTAATTCATTTATACTTACATGCTAGACAAAAACGCTTAAAACTAGCTTAACTAACTTAACTATCTTATTCTAACTTACTGGCCCTATGCGGGCGCTCTAAGATAAACTTAATCCTTATCTATGTCTTTCGACTTAATCTATTACTTATTACTATTTTACTTAAATAACAATTATGACTAAGAAAAAATTTTCATTTAAAAAACTTAGTAACGGTACTATTTATTTGATTTTGATCTTATGTATAAAACTTAAATTCTACCTTAAAATCAAATATGCACTTTTTTTTTTTTTTTTTTTTTTTTTGGACATATCCAAGTGCTGTGTTTTTTTTTTTTTTTTTTTTTCGTATAAATAAACTTAATCTACTTACCCTAGACACCTTAAAACTATGTAAGCCGGCCAAGACAAAAATATGGCGGCCAACTTTGCCGTACTGGACCTACCCCGGATCAAAAGGGATCGACGAGGGAGCTCTCTCTAGTAACCACCAGAATTCCTGGTGCTGCTTCTTCACATCTTTAATATCGCGCCCCGATACCGATCTACTGAATCGGAGACGCTCCTCAGTGCTCTGTGCGACGTCTCGGCTGTAGTTGAGCCGCCTGTCCACAGTTGTCCGGGCAACGTGGAAGATTAACGGCACCGCTGATTTATCCTGGATCAGGCCTGCCTGATCGAAATAGAGGAATGCTTCTGGAGGGACAAAGCCGTTAAGGCGCACCCTCTCATGGTACCTATGGTTGGGGTAATAAGCCCCGAAGATCAGGTTATTCATCGAGGTCATTGCTCTTGCAATGTGCCTTCGAGTCATCTTGACCAGGAAATTGTCCACTCTTATCAGATCCGCCCTGTTGTATAGGACCTCATTAGAATAGAATTTTTTGTACTGAGACTCTGGTGTTCTGTACAAGTGAAGGCAAGACCGAAGGCAGGCCCTCTCAAACACCCGAATCTTTTCCATCCTACTTGCCCCTATGTTGAACCACACAGGACATCCATATGCGAGCATGGGCCGAATGAGGGCCGTGTAGCAGATTACCTTTACCCTTGCATCGAGTTGCTTGCTATAAAAAAGTCTCTTTGTAAGGGCGAAGGCAGCTCGGGCTCTGGCTAGAGCAGCATCTACCCCTTCGGGTAGGGGACAGAATATACCCGAGGTAGGCATGCCTGTCGTAAGAGGCGACTAAAATCCACAAAGCGGAGACGAAAACTTCGAAAAATTGGCAAACAAAAAAAAACAAATGACCCGGTCCTCCTGGCAGGGGGTTTGTGAGTAGAAATAACTGTACTACCCAATAAAACTAATACGGTTACAAAATATGGCAATGAATAAAACAAACGATATAAATACCCCAGGTGGCAGACCAGGTAAACTGGAAAATCCACTCTCCTCGGAGGTCGGTCCCATGGATTCTGGGGGGGACCATTTATTGCTTCTCCAACAAAACACTAGAAGGAGTTCACTTACGCCGAGAACTCCACCGAAAGCGATAGCGCAAAAAAGCCTTTCGGCCAAAGATAGCGCTATAATTGTAAGTATTCCGAAGATACAAAAACAGAAATCTGGAACTGAAACCAGTAAAGCTGGAAGTGAACATAAAACTGATTCACAAGCGAAAACCCTACCACCTACATCGAATATCTCCGGGAAAAGTAGTCCGCCGGCTAACCAGGACTCAGTGAAAACGAAATGCTTCGTAAAAGAGAACAACGAACTACGAGCTAAACTTAATGAAATGGAGCGACTCTTCCACGAGCTTAAAAAGGAAGTAAATGCTCTGCGAAAAGAAAACGAGGATCTCAAGAACATTCATGTACCGAAAAATCCCGATACAACGCCAAACCGTCCAGTGAGTGAATATTTTACGGACGAGGAAGAACTTGCCCACGAAACCAATCGGGCCTCCAAAAAGAGGCCTAGCAAAAAACGTAAGGCCGTTACTTCACCCGAAGTTTCACAAAAGGAAGATAAGCACGCCGTATCAAACAAGGCAAAAACCCAAGCGAAAAATCGCCCTCCACCCGCAATAAATGTCGTCGGGATAGCGGACTATGGAAAACTTCGTAATCTTCTCAAAAATACGCTGAGGACAAAACACAATATAACCTCGCGCCGAAACAACGAGTGGAAAATCAACGTAGATGACCCAGACTCCTACCGAGCACTGTCACTAAAATTAAACACCGAGAAAATCCAATGGTATACTTACGAGAATAAGTACGAAAAACCACTGCGAGTCTTTGTTAGGGGACTTCACCCGTCGTGCGCGAAAGAAGACGTTATGGAAGACGTGAAAAGCCAAGGCTTGAAAATTATTGACGCCGTGAATATTATCAAGAAGGAAAAGCAACGTACGGAAGGAGACAAAGATAGTGTCATCAAGCGCGGTCTCCCACTTTTTATGCTTACCTTTGATAGGACAGAGAATGTGGACGAAATCTTCAAAATGAAAACCATTCTAAACATCAAGGTAAAAGTCGAGCCCATGCGTAAGAGCAAGAGATCGATACCTCAGTGTAAGCGATGCCAAGGCTTTAACCATACGCAGGCATACTGCCAGAAAGAACCACGGTGCGTAAAATGTGCCGGTACACATCTTTCGGAAGAGTGCAACATAACCAAGCAGGTCCCAGCGGTCTGCGCGAATTGCATGGGAAACCACCCAGCGAACTATCGAGGTTGCGAAATCGCCAAAGAACTTCAAAAAAGACGCGATACTCTAAAAAAACCGCTACACCCGGAACCAAACTTAAAAGATCCTAAAATCGATAAGCCTAAGACCGTTAAGCCAGTCAAAAAGACGAGACCGATAAAGGAAAATATAAAAATTGCACAAAAGAACGTCGCTGGTCCAAGTCCAACGGAAAAACTGCCACTGGCTGGAAGTACGAAATCGTACGCGCAAGTCGCATCAAGGTCAGCCACAACAGATCCGGTCTGCCAAATACTAACTGTGATATTGGAAAAACTTGAGGAGCAAACCAAGGTTAATCAAGTTATTTTCGACAAATTGAGCAAGCTCGAGTTCAAGCCTCGCAAGACAAACAACAAAACATGAATATGAAACAGGTGCTAAAGATACTAACGTGGAATGCAAACGGCATTCTGGCAAAAATAGACGAATTAGAAATCTTTTTACGGAAAAACAATATTGATATATGCTTGATATCGGAAACCCACTTAAAAAAAGGACCTGGACCCAGAATAAAAGGCTACAGTGATTATCACGCGCATCATCCTTCGGAAAATGCGAGAGGCGGTTCCTCTATGTACATTAAAGAATACATTAAGCACTCCGAAAACATAAAAGTAGAACTGGATTCTATGCAAATAAGCTCAGTTTCCGTAAAAATAAATCATTTAGACTACCAGATCGGATCGTGTTACTTCCCTCCGGGATATAGGTTGGTGGACGACGACCTCGTTCGCCTCTTTGACTCACTCGGGCCTAATTTTATCATCGGTGGTGACTTTAACGCGAAACACACTTTCTGGGGTTCAAGATGTAATTCAACGAAAGGCAGATTATTGTACAAAGCCAGTATGAAACGTGGTTTGGAATTTTTTTCGACGGGAAAGCCAACGTATTGGCCAACTGACAATAATAAAATCCCTGACCTCGTCGACTTCTTTATCGCAAAAGCGCTAACTAAAAATCTAACGGAAGTAGAAGAATGTTATGATTTATGCTCAGACCACTCAGCAGTCATTCTGAAAATCGGTGGAAGTCTAGCAAAAAAAGAAGGACCGCCTAAGTTAACTAGTAACAAAACAAACTGGGACGTTTTCAGAAAAGACTGCAAGGAAAATATTGCTCTAAATGTGCCGCTAAAGACACCACTTGAAATAGAAGACGAAATTGACAAGCTCGTGGAAGCCATTCAGTGCGCAGCATGGAAAAATACCCCTTTTCGAAAAACAGCAACACGGAACAGCAAAGTCAAATACCAGCCTGATATCGAAGACCTCATACGTGAAAAGAGAAGAGCGCGCAAGAGATGGCAACAATCCCGCGCGCCACCGCATAAAACTTATCTTAACCACCTTTCCAACAAGCTAAAAAATGTGCTGCAGGACTTAAGAAATCGCGAGACTTCTACTTACCTCGAGAGCTTGACCGCTGATAAGTGTTCAAACTACTCTCTATGGAAAGCCTTAAAGTCCATAAGGAAACCCGTAATGCACTCGCCACCAATAAGAAAAGCTAACGGCGAATGGGCAAAAGGAGACAAAGATAAAGCGGAATTATTTGCCGAACATTTAGAGGAAACGTTCAAGCCATTCGATGGACAACCATTGATCGAAGATCCGGATGCAAATACGGCACCCGACAACTTTAAATTAAAAACTGTATCCCTGTCTGAACTTCGAATGACAATAAGAAAACTGAAAAATAACAAGGCTCCAGGATATGATTTAATCACTGGCGAAGTTTTGAAGGAGCTACCGAAAAAAGCGTTAGTTAAGTTACTCTACATTATAAATGCTTCATTGAGACTTCTATATGTTCCAAGGCAATGGAAAGTCGCCGAAGTAATAATGGTTCCGAAACCGGGGAAATGTGCAAACGACAAGAAATCATATAGACCCATTTCGCTTCTGCCGATAATATCTAAAGTCTTTGAGAAACTTCTGCTAAAAAGATTGCACCCAGTAATTGAAGAAAGGCGATTGATCCCGGATCATCAATTCGGGTTTCGGGTTAAACATTCCACAATCGATCAGGTGTATCGAATTACAAATGAAATTGAAAAAGCTCTAGAAGGGAAAAAGATATGCTCTACCGCTTTTCTCGACGTATCGCAAGCGTTCGACAAGGTATGGCACGAAGGCCTGAGATATAAGCTAAGGGAAATCTTACCAGATAAATTCTACAGAATATTGGAATCTTACCTTAA
The DNA here is from genome assembly GCA_963082735.1 of Pocota personata. Lineage (NCBI taxonomy): Eukaryota > Metazoa > Arthropoda > Insecta > Diptera > Syrphidae > Pocota > Pocota personata. Next base: position 131,196,427 of record OY720429.1, read on the forward strand.
TAACAGACTCTTTCGTGTTAAACATGGGGCAGAATATTCGAAATTCAAAGAAATCCATGCCGGTGTTCCGCAAGGAAGCGTTCTCGGCCCAATCCTGTTCCTCCTCTACACAAGAGATATACCACAAGATGAAGGGACTGTCGTAGCAACGTTCGCAGATGACACGGCTATCCTCGCAACAGATGAGTCAGTCGAATCATCAACTGGAAAACTCCAACGAGCTTTAAACAAAGTATGCGAGTGGACAAAGACCTGGAGAATCGTCCTTAACGAGACCAAGTCAACGCATGTCAATTTTACATACAAAAAGATAAACAACTTACCTATTTCCATTAACTCGGTACAAATACCGTACGCAAACGAGGCAAAATATCTAGGAATGACACTAGACGCAAAACTTAAGTGGAAGCCACATGTTAAAAAGAAGCGCGACGAGCTCGAAATCAGACTTAGAGAAATGTACTGGCTACTCGGGAGATACTCGAAGTTAAGCGTATACAACAAACTGCTTCTGTACAAGCAAGTGCTAAAACCATCTTGGACATACGGTATACAACTTTGGGGTTGTACCAAGCCAAGCAATATGACTGTTCTGCAAACATTCCAAAACAAAACACTAAGAGCAATTGTGAATGCTCCATGGTATATAAGGAATAGTGATATTCACAGAGATCTAGGAATTGCTACCGTGAGGGATGAAGTAACAAACTTTGCTCACAAACTTCGTACTCGCCTTCATGATCATTGCAATAATGAAATAATCCGTACTCTGGACGTGACAAACCTCGAGCGCCGACTACAAAGAACAAGACCGTACGATCTGGCGCAGTAAGGGAAAACCGCATGTAATGACGGTATTAGTAGGTGCCTTCGCAGGAAAGCTACCTACCTAACGCGATTAACACTACAGAAGCGTAAACTACTTGTTAAGGCAACTTAGTCGTAGTCACCACAAAACGAAAAAATGAGAGGAACGAATTTCCTACTACTATGAGCACGAGCGGCCGGTTCTCATAGTGCCTCTCTGGGGGGTGAGGTTTAGCCCGTAGGCATATACTGGCAGACGCTTATGAATCATCAGGTCAGATATATGAATCGGGCATAACCAATGGTACGGGCCATTGGTATCTTTTGAAGATTCCTGCACCTCCAGGCGCAACCAAAAAAAAAAAAAAAAAAAAAAAAAATCTACATGTTTGTTAAAATATAGATATTGGTCTAGCCAAAGTCCAAGGTATCTGACCACGTTTTGACACACAAGTGGACGCCCGTGTTGCCCAATTATAGAGAACTTTCGCCAATTCTTTCTGGTATCCCTAGAGGCCCGAGACAACGGCGTTCTGAATAGAATGGTTTCCGACTTCTGAAGGTTGATCTTCAACTTCCAGTCGTCGCAATATCGCTGAATCTTATCGAAGTCACTCTGCAAGAGTGTTGCAATGACGTCGATCTTAGGTCCTGATCTGTACGCAATCAAATCGTCTGCGTACGCTATTGCATGCTGAAGAGATCCTATCAGATCAGCCGTGTAAATATTGAAAAGGATCGGTGAATTAACCGCCCCCTGTTGCAGACCATTTTTAATTTCGAACGTCCCAGCAGAAGTCACATTGCCATTTTTCACAACGAACTTTCTACTGGTGAGCATATTAAGCAACATGAACAGCAGTGGTTTGCTTATGCCCAACCTGCTCAACTTGTAAAAGAGCCCTTCCAACCATACGGTATCGAAGGCCTTCTCCAAGTCAATCAGGCAGGCACCCGTGCATTGGTTCTTGCTTTTGTTCCATTGGATATCAGATACCAGTTTAGACGCGGCATGTATTGTATCATGCCCCGCCTTGAAACCGAATATCCGACCCTATCCGATTCCGGACATTAACAGCACCATCGCCAGTCTGGGAGATTCGGAGTTCTCCACCACCCTAGACCTCACCTCAGGACTTCATCAAATGCGGATGAAAGAGGCAGACATTCCTAAAACTGCCTTTTCCACCATGAACGGGAAGTACAAATTCACCAGGCTCCCATTCGGACTCAAGAACGCACCAGCGATTTTCCAAAGGACCATAGATGATGTTCTGAAGGCCCACATAGGTAAAATATGTGGTGCCGTGAACTAAGCCCATAGGAATTAACGCCATAATGGCGTTAATTCACTTTCAAATGCGAATTAATGCCATAATCCACTTATGGCCTTAATTCACTTTTAAATGAGAACTAAAGCCATATGGTGTTAATTCGTTTTAGAAAGTGGCCTTAGTACTCATTTGAATTTGAATTAGACTCACTCGCAGTATTATCAATAATTTGAATTATAAATGTATATTGTCTTAAGAAATAAGGAAAATATTTTTTAATAAATTGACAAACCAATAGTCACAAATTTTAAAATATAAGTAACCTGATGCAAGGGAATAACTTCACACAAGCTGTATATAAATACTTTTTTAAAATGTGAAGCTATTTCTCAACTACAAAGGTGGGGACGAATTTCACTTTTTTATGGGAACTTAGTATCGAAAATATGTAGAGGGCAGTAACTTCCAAAAACTAATAATGTGTGTTTCTTATATCAACACAGATGTATATATAATTTATGGCGTATAAATAGTGAGATAGGTATGGGGGGCATGCTGCCCCCCTGCCCACCCCCCAGTTTGGGGTCACTGTTGGATTTGGAATTGGTGCGAGGTTGGGTATATGCAAATTTAAATCTAAATCTAAAAGATTTTTTAAATCCAAACAAAACTTTGCATATATACCCAACCTCGCAACTACTCCAAATCCAACAGTGACCCCAAGCAGGGGGGTTGATTTTTATGGGGCAGCATGCCCCCCATACCTACTTACTGTTGTACATATGTGTATATGGATACGAGAGCCTATATGTATGTAAGAAACAGAAACACGAAATTGTAATGAAAATCAAAAGTGAAATATTCCTTCATAAAATATTGTAAAAATCGCCATTTTGACGTTAATTCATATGGGCTTAGTTCATGGTACCAAATATGTTACGCCTACACTGATGACATTATCATATCCGATGGCAACGAGGAGGAACATCTAAGGAATGTCGAAATCGTGCTGTCCGTATTAGAGGAAGCAAATCTCAAGGTGAACTTAGATAAAACCCTATTTTTAAAGAGAGGAACCGAATTTTTAGGGTACCTTATAACAAATAAGGGTATAAGACCTGATAGGAAAAAAGTAGACGCCATTCATAAGCTAAAACCATCGGGAAACCTCAAGGAGTTGAAGGGATTTTAGGACTCACCTCTTACTACAGGCGATTTATTAAAGACTTTGACCAGATCGCCAAACAAATCTCACCAGAGGGGAGACGGCCCAGGTTAAGGCTAGCGCATCAAGTAATGTCAAAATCCAATTGAACGCCGAAAAACTCAGAGCCTTGGAAAATCTCAAGGAACTTCTGACATCATCCGAGATTCTCATATTTCCTGACTTTGAGAAGCCCTTCATCCTAACAACGGATGCCTCGAATACTGCGATAAGCGCGGTACTTTCCCAGTGGGAGCTCGGAAAAGACAAGCCAATTATCTATATCTCTAGATCGCTCAGCAAGGTAGAAGAAAATTATGCCAGAGATGTTGGCGATCGTCTGGGCTCTTGATAATCTGAGGAAGTATCTATACGGAGCAAAGAAAATACGGATATTGACCTACCATCAGCCGCTGACTTTTGCACTGAGCAACCGGAACACGAATGCGAAACTTAAAAGGTGGAAATCGCGAATAGAAAAATACAATTACGAGTGTTAACCTATAAGCCGGGAAAAACAAATTTGGTAGCAGACGCGTTGTCTAGACTGAAAACAGAGGCCAACACCTTAACATTGGATTCGCAAACTATGCACAGCGCCGAAGACAGGACAGTTCTGACCTGATCCCTCACTACGAAGTCCCGTTGAATGTGTTCAGGAACCAAATAATCATCTCAGAGGAACGCGAAATGTCCGCACATGAAGAACTCCATCCGGCTTTCCATAGGCATTATATTCGTTTCCAAAAAGTCACGAAAGAAAACCTGACACAGGCCCTGAAGAAAAAGCTAAACGCAAATATTATCAATGGGATCAAGTTACCAGAAACACACATTCCGCTCCTCCAGGACATCTATGTAAAGGGTGGTTAAGTTTTAAGGGCCGATGTTGATTTTGAATAAAACACAAATTATTTAGGAAATTACTGTCATTTCTTTTTATTCTGATAATATTGGTATGGTTCAATTATGTATGGAACAAAATATCGGCCAAATGGCCGCCGCGACCTCAGCGGCACACCTCCATCCGATGGTCCAAATTTTCGATGACACTGAGGCATAATTGAGGTTCTATGCCGTTAATGTGCCGAATTATCTCATCCTTTAGCTCTTGAATTGTTGCTGGCTTATCGACGTACACCTTTTCTTTCAAATAACCCCAAAGAAAGAAGTCCAACGGTGTCAAATCACATGATCTTGGCGGCCAATTGACATCGCCACCACGTGAGATAACACGGCCATTGAATTTGTCTCGCAAAAGAGCCATTGTTTCGTTAGCTGTGTGGCAAGTGGCACCATCCTGTTGAAACCATATATCGTCCACATCCATATCTTCCAATTCGGGCCATAAAAAGTTCGGTATCATCTCACGATAGCGAACACCATTCACAGTAACTGCCTGACCGGCCTCATTTTGGAAAAAATACGGCCCGATGATGCCGCCAGCCCATAAACAGCACCAAACAGTCAGTCTTTGTGGGTGCATTGGTTTTTCGACAATCACTCTTGGATTATCATTCGCCCAAATGCGGCAATTCTGCTTATTGACGAATCCACTGAGGTGAAAATGTGCCTCATCACTGAAGATGATTTTCTTCGAAAATTGATCATCCACTGTTGCCATTTCTTGCTACCATTGTGACCATTGACGACGCTTGAAATGGTCAAGAGGCTTTAGTTCTTGAGTCAATTGCACCTTGTAAGCGCGTAAATGCAAATCTTTATGCATAATGTTCATCAACGACGAGCGTGAGAGGTGCAATTGTTGGGCATGACGACGAGTTGAGGTGGACGGCTCTTCAGCCACACTATCGCGAACAGCAGCAATATATTCTGCAGTACGAGCTGTACGAGCATGCACTGGTGTTTTCACATCTCCTACAGACCCGGTTTGCACAAATTTTTGCACGATTTTTCCGATTGTGCGCACATTTGGACAATTAAATTGACCGAAAGAATCACGAAATGCACGATATGCATTTTGATTTGAACGCCCATTTTCATAATAAGCCGGAATAACTTTAACGCGTTGCTCGATTGTGTATCTTTCCATGGTTCAAATTGAGTTAGTCTGAAATTGAGAAATGTCAAATGAAATGCAGAAAAAAACTTGACGTTTAGGTGTGGTTCACATTCAACATCGGCCCTTAAAATTTAACCACCCTTTATAAGGAAAACTTTGGTAAGTTTAAAATTCTTATTACACAGAGAATAGTGGAAGACCTGAGTAATGCTGAAAACAAAACGAGAAACATTCAAGAATAACATAACATAGCTCATCACAACGACCGGGTGAACGAAGAACAAATCCTGGAAAGATACTACTTTCCAAAAATGAGCAGTATGATAAGGAAGGTTACGAGGAACTGCGAAATATGTAAAGCTAACAAGTACGACAGACACCCTTCGACACCAGAACTTCAGGAAACACCAATTCCTAACTATCCGACGGAAATAGTTCATATGGACATTTTCGAAATAAATCGAGAGAAATTTATAACTTGTGTCGATAAGCTGTCAAAATTCGCAAAGTTCTTCCATATCAAGGAAAAGTCAGCGCTTTATCTACGAAAAAAGCTAATAAAGATCCTACATTATTTCACGGTGCCTCGATCCATAGTCACTGACAACGAGAAGAGCTTCTTAAGTCCGATAATTTCAAATTACATTAAATTTCTTGGTATTCAAATTTATTTGACTCCACCCCAAAAAAGTGAAGTGAATGGAACAGTGGAGAGGGTCCACTCAACGATCGTAGGAATCACCAAATGTATTCGGAGGGAATATCCTGACCTGACCCTGAAGTAGATTATAGATATAGCAGTCGATCGCTATATTAACACCATACATTCTGTTACAAAAAGGAAACCGAGCGACATATTTCTCGGAAGAAGCCAATGAATCAACTACCGTAATCTCGTGGAATTTCAGTTCAAAGACTTACCAACCTGGAGAGGTAATCTATGCAGCGGTTAAACGTCGAGATGGTAAACAGAAACCACTATATACGAAAGAGAAGGTACAACGTGACAACAAGGTCTCAATTATTACGGAAACCGGGAAGAAAATTCATAAGTCCCAGATTAAAAACATTACTGAGTAGAACAACTTCCTTTCTCGTTCTAGGCTAATCCAAGGAGTGACATTTGGGGCGGTCAATGTATTGGAATATAATACACTCATAGTGACAGTAAAACTAGGAAATGGCAGAATTATCAGCGGAGCATTTAAAATAGTGCATATTATCAATTTGAAGAGTATGAAAACATAACCAACACACTCAAACCCACAATAGAAGACCAAATAGACAAAAGCATTATTCTACGTCCACAGCTAATCCACCAGCTTGAACGCATCGAGCAATTATTAGTAAGGCTGCACGGGAAATGACAAAGAAAAACAAGATCGATCAATTGGATTGGTTCCGCCTGGAAATGGACAGCTGTTCCTCCAGACGCGACAGATTGGGACAATGTATTGAAAAGTCAAAATACTATAATAGAGAATAACAACAACCAGTATAAAATAAACGAACGCTTGATGACGGATACTAGAGGATTATTATACGACTTCAACAAGATAATCAGAAGAAATATGAGCAAATGCTCTACAATAAGCTTGTAACAATCAAAGAAGAACTCAATGAAGTGGCCTCAGCAGCGCAATTATCAAAAAGAGGAATCGAGAACACCAATCTCTTGGATAGATGAGAAATCCCAGAAGTACTTTCCCAAGTAGAGACTCTCCCGTATCAAACTGAAATAGAGGCCGTCAAGTATGCAGAACCAGATGTGCTGCAAAAGGAACTTTTGCTTTATGTCATATCTCTACCAAAAACCAGAACAAAGGGATTCAATCACGTGATGATCAAATCTACTGTCAAAGATAATAGGAGAATCTAAATCGACACCAGCGAACTCCTCTTGCCTCATGACGAAATGTATGGTATTAAACAAACATGTGCAAAAATGCGAGGTACAATAATCTGCAACGAATATCAACTGCAGACGTTGCCCCCGGAAAATTACATTAACAAACTAGTAAGAGGAAGAAATGTGAAGTGTGATTATCAGTTCCAAAAGAAACATGTTATTGAACTCCTTACTCAAAACACAGTTTTCCTAACAAATTTTAACGGAACTCTTAAGTATGCATGATTTACATATAAATAATATTAAAGAGCTTAAGAAATTTTCCATTATAACTAATTCAACCATCATTTCAGATATATTCATATACTTGTTAATCATCATTATTTTTTTCTTAGTATATAAGCATTAATGTAAGAAAATAAAAAAGCAACCTATAAAAGTTCAACCACCTTCAGTAGTACCACAAACAAGCGACTTCTACCCCCCACCAATTTTAAGTATCTGATCTGCGGGTCGCAGTTTTAAGGAGGGAGGAGTTAGCACACTGCATTCTGCACGAGCACCGAATTAGGTGCAATGTCAGCACACGCGCTGCAGAATTCAGATATCTATCGGGTGCATCGGCCGGGATAAAATTTCGTTTGAAATATTTTCCCATGCACGTTTAATGCTGAGGTCGCAGCTTGAACATTATAAGTATAGTGTAAGGAAAAATTATCTTTAGTTTTTAAGTGGTGTTTGATCAATAAAGAGGCATAGCCTCCTAAAAGAGATTTTTTTCGTTTTTTCAGCGAGTAATTCGTTTACTGGAACAATGGCCATACTGTAAGCAATATCACTGCGGACATTAATGGCAAGGCCGTTGTGGGAAAAGAATAATGACACTAATTTATAAATCAGAAAACAATTATCGCCCTACTGCACTCTCAAGGATAAATGTGAATTCAGCTACACAAGACGAATCACTGGATATTCGCCTTTCAACAAGAAGAAACTCTTTCGATAGTATGGGAATCCAACATTGAGTATGTTGGATTCACATACTATCGAAAGAGCACCAAATCTGAGAATGACTATTGTTGAAGAATGACCAAACATGTCAACACGCACTCTATTCATCAATCACCAAACACATCATAACACATCCTATTTCATTTTCACTCAAATTCAGTAACTTTTTCTCACGCATGTACTCTCTCTTATCAATTGTTTTGCCAATGTAAACTAATTGACGAGGACTGTTATCTCTCATTGCTGTATTTCAAATATGTAAATCAAAGCTTACATTAGTTAGTCTGCGTTAATCAGCCAACGAGATCGGTCTTCAATCCTGCATTCAAATTAAAATTGTTACACAATCATACGTTGAAACACAGTAGTTTTATTTTTGCACGCACATCACACATATTCTTGAAAACTCACAATACACTACATTACACTTGGGAATCATAAGGAAAAAACAACATTTATACACAAGGAGGCACAACTGGGTGATATCAAAAATACATAATTAATTACGCATTTATACATTATTAAACATTCATATACATACTTTAAAACACACACTCATCACATTCCCATACATAATTTGGTCCTTCTAGTCCGGATTAGCCGGCTTTATTGGTGCAGTGAATATTATATCTATATATTTATTAGGTGCGATTAATCGGTCAATAAAATACAAATCTGAAGTGCGGTTAATTTATGCTTATACATACATATATATGTACATGTGAACATGCGTATATACTAGGACTCATATATGCAAGTACTGTTTTTTTTTTTTGTGCCGTAAATCACGCGATTGATATACTATACATATTTGTGTATGTACTGTACATTCAGTTCATTCGAAGCCGTTACTCACGCGATCTGTACCTATACGTAGATATATACTCATATAAGTGCACATATAGCATTGGTTGTCCCCACATCACGTGATTTATATACCTATACGTTATATACAATTTTAAGATCACGCGTCTAATCGTGAAACGGGACATTCGCCTTTTCTTATAAATTTTACCTCGTGTAATCAAACATTTCGTTTTTAACGCAAAACGCGTTGAGACATTTTCATAAAGCCAGTTTCTCGCAATCAAATCGTATTCTTCGAAATGAATAAGGTCATTGCAAAACGCGGTCGTTCTAAAGGTTGCATCACACTTACTGCAACATTCGCAGAGTCGATCAATGCATCCACGACTCTATCAACTCTCGAATTTCGGCTTAAAAAACTCGACGAATCGTGGCAAGAGTTCGTAGCTCTGCAAAATGAATTGTTAGAATTCATGGAATCGCCCGGTTATGTACATCGCGAGCCTGAATTTGCCGAATACGAGGCAAAATACTTCGAAACCCATTCGATTATATCAGATGCGATTCTTAAGGTAAAGGGGAAGCACAAGGAGGACAAGGTCGTCGTTCAAAGTGCTCCGCCCTCACAAGATTTGCCACAAGCAACTTCGCCCAAATCTATTCAGTTGCCGAAGATTTCAATTCCAGTCTTTTCCGGGGACTATAAAGATTGGCCCGCGTTTCGGGATCTATTCTCGGGATCAGTCGACTCAAACACGTCGATCACATGTGCCCTAAAGTTTTACTACCTCAAGTCATTCCTTCGTGGAGATGCCGCGAATTTGATTAAACACATGGCAAGCTCGGAAGAAAACTATATCGAAGCCTGGGATAGACTTGAAAGGCGCTACGACCAGAAACATCTTATCATCCAATCATTCATTCAGTCATTCATTTCGCTTCCCACGTGCACTACAGCAAATATTCAGATGCTTCGCAAGATTTCTGACGGGGCAGATGAAGCCGTTAGGGGACTTAACGCTTTGGACTCGACTAACCGGGACCCTTGGCTTATCTACCTTTTAATTCAAAAGTTAGACCACGAAACTAAGCAGGCCTGGGCTAAAGAAGTAGGATCAAGTGACAACTGTAAAATAGATGAATTTCTAGGGTTTCTTCAAAAGCGTTGCAACTGTCTAGAATCTTGCCTTTCCTTTTCTCGGTCTAATCAAACGCGCAGTAAAACTTCAACTGCAGTTCGCACGCATCTCGTAAAATCCCCTCAAGGTTGTCCAAAGTGTAAAAGGGATCATACTCTCTCGCACTGTCAGGATTTTAAAGTACTCAACCTTGGTGCTCGTCGTGACTTCGTTAAAAACAATGCAATTTGTTTTAATTGCCTTCGTCAGGGACACGCATCTAGTGAATGTCGCTCAACTTTCCGCTGTCGTCAATGCAATTCTTGACATCATTCATTGGTTTATCCCTTGCAGAATTCAACATCGAATCCATTACTTCGAACAGTCGATTCGAATTTAAATTCGTCGTCAAATTCCTACCTCTCTCGTCCACAACCAAGTCCTGAATCACCTGTCGTCACAAATCACGCTGTCGAATCTAACCATCGTCGTCTCGCAAGCATTCTTCCCACAGCCCTAGCTCGGATTCAGGACAAACAAGGAGTTTCTCAGAACGTTCGCATTCTCCTCGATTCGGGATCCCAAGTTTCCTTCATAACCGAGCAAGTTGCGCAACGCTTGGGATTACCTCGTAAACGATCTCGGATTCTAATACTGGGAATCGCATCCACATCCGCTGGAGTCACCAATAGGTTGGTGACTCTTAACCTAGTCTCTCGCTATACTTCAGAATCGATTGAAATCAACTGCTTTGTACTGCCAATCATCACTTCTTCACTTCCGCCATTCGTCATAAATAATATTCCCGAAAACGTATTTTCTCTTGAACTTGCTGATCCTTACTATAACCTACCTGGTCCCATCGATATTCTCATAGGCGCCGATAAGTTCTTCAGCATCATAAAAGGGGCCTCACGGTCAGAAGTTGAAGGAACACTGACTTCAATACCAACTATTTTCGGCTGGGTAATATCAGGAAGTCACCAACAGCACTTCTATGAAGGATCGCATTTGAAAACTTATTGCACTCGTTTGGACCACACACAAGAAATCGATCTGGAGCGTTTTTGGAGACTGGAGGAAGTATCCTTTCAAGCCCCGCTGTCTCTCGAGGAGCAACTGGCAGAGGATAGTTTCGCTAATTCACATGTTCGTCGTTCAGATGGCAGATATGAAGTCAAACTGCCCTTCAAACCCTCAGCAAAACTCAATTTTGGAGATTCCTTTGGTACAGCCCTTTCTCGTTTTTATTCAATCGAACGTAGATTCAATTTCAATCAGGATCTCAAATCCCAATGCTCATCGTTTATTAATGAGTATCTTTCTCTCGGTCATATGGAAGAAGTTCATCCTAATGAAATCTTTCAGTCTTCAAATAATTCTCAATACTATCTTCTTCACCATGCCATGTTTAAGGGAGATAGTAGTACCACAAAAATTAGAGTTGTTTTCGACGCATCTGCGAAAGCCCACAATTCCATGTCGTTAAACGATGCACTTCTCATTGGTCCAACTATACAGCGAGACATCTTCTCAATATGTTTACGTTCTCGTCGTCACTTATATCTCATAACGGGGGATATTGAGAAGATGTACAGGCAGATCTTTGTTTCACAAAACCACACTGACTTTCAGCACATTGTCTGGCGTGAAAATTCTGAGGATACTCTAAAACATTACCGATTACGGTAACTTATGGAACGTCAGCTGCTCCGTTTTTAGCCATGCGAGCTCTTCAGCAGTTAGCCTTAGATTCTGCTATCACCCATCCCCGTGCATCTGCTACTATTTTAAGTGATTTTTATGTCGACGACGTTATTACAGGCGCAGATACAACCGACGATCTCATCGCTCTTCGTAAAGAACTGGTCAACTTATTAAAACTAGCTGGGTTTAATCTTCGTAAGTGGACCACAAACTGCTGGCCACTTCTCGTGTCTTTGCCTGAGGATCAGCGGGAGCTATCCCCAGTCGACTTCGAAGAATCCAACTCAATTAAGGTTCTTCATCAAGGGATTCCTTCTCATATAGGGTCGATCTTGGTCTGTCGGATTCGTGTACAAAGCGGCGCATATTGTCAGATGCTTGTCGAATCTTTGATCCTTTAGGATTTCTAGCACCCGTCGTGATTGCAATAAAGATAATGTTTCAGGAGCTCTGGAGAGAGGATCTTAATTGGGATGAAGAAGTTCCGGAAAATCTAGAACATCAATGGAGTACCATCAGAAGGGAGCTGCCTCCCGTGGAATCCTTCTCCGTACCTAGGATTATGCTGCCTAACAAACAAAATTGGGAGTTACATGGCTTTTGTGACGCATCGTTGAATGCTTACGCCGCAGTCGTTTATTGCCGCAACATCAGTCAAGATAATTCCATCTCTATTACACTTGTTGCAGCAAAAACCAGGGTTGCCCCATTAAAGGTTCTGCCACTTCCGAGGCTCGAGCTGTGCGGAGCATTATTACTAACTCGACTCATAAACAAAATTAAGCTTTCATTGTAGTAACCAGATGTCAAGGTATTCGCCTGGACAGACTCCTCAATTGTGCTTCATTGAAAGGACCCAAGTGGCTAAGCGAACACAAGGACCAATGGCCTATATCGAGCTATAACAAGGATGACATCGACTCCTGGCAACTAGAAGAGCGTAAAGTAGCTACCACACAGGTATTCGTTTCAAACATTCGCTAAATTTACTTGAAAATGTCTTAAATAACCATTCAAATTGGCTTAAAGCAGTGCGCGTTATAGCATATGTTATTCGGTTCGTTAAAAACTCTCGATCTTCTTCAGATACTCGCAACTTTGAATCCCTATCATCTAAAGAGATATCTCTCGCGAAAACCCATCTCATAAGGTGCGCCCAATCATCATTATTCAATAACGAAATCGTAACTCTCAAAAGCAACAAACAACTACCTTCAAGGAATAGACTATTATCGCTAAACCCCTTTATCGGCTCTCATGGTGTTCTTCGTGTCGGTGGTCGGTTAGAACACTCGGACTTAACCTATTCTGAAAAGCATCCTATCTTATTTTGTAAATCGCATGTAATCGCAAGACTTATCGCAGAGTACACGCATAAGAAACATGTGCACGCTGGTGTATCGCTGTTGTTCGCAGTACTAAAACAAAACTTTTACATTCTCGGGAGCAGAAACCTCGCGCGGAAGGTTGTGCATGATTGTATTACGTGTTTTCGGCAACGCCAAGCTAGTTTTAAACAACTTATGGGGAACCTACCCATTGAACGGATAAGGTATTCACGACCATTCAGTAAGGTTGGCTGCGATTATGCAGGCCCTATCACGCTCCGTTCGAACCGAGGAAGAAACCCAAGGTTCACGAAGGCTTACATAGCCTTATTCGTTTGTTTCGTTACCAAGGCCATACATCTGGAACTCGTCGGGGACTTATCCTCCATAACCTTTTTACTGGCTTTGGATCGCTTTGTGGCACGACGCGGTAAACCATATGAGATCTGGAGTGATAATGGAACTAACTTCCATGGTGCTAAAAGACTACTTAATGAACTATATCAACTCCTCTGTAGTCAACAACACAACAGTATCATTATCGACCACTTGTCAAAGGATAATATAAACCGGAAATTTATACCGCCTTTGAGTCCTCACTTTGGCGGTTTGTGGGAGTCTGGTGTCAAATTTGTAAAGTTGCATCTGAAACGCGTTATCGGTGACACAAACTCACATACGAGGAAATGTATACCTTGTTGTCAAAAATTTAAGCCCTTTTGAACTCTCGACCGATGTGACAAACATCAGACTCTGACCCAATCGCCCTTTCCCCATCTCATTTTTTAATCGGGGAAGCTTATACTGCTGTTCCACAACCAGAAGTTCCTAACTCTGTAGTTTCCATCAGAACTAATTGGTCTCTTTTACAGGCAATGCTTCAAGGTTTCTGGCGACGCTGGCACAACGAATTTCTTACTTCATTGCAACAACGACCGAAGTGGAACAAACCGCAATCTAATTTAGCGGTCAATGACATCGTCCTACTCAAAGAACCAAATTTGCCACCATCCAAATGGATCATCGGGCGAATCATCAAAACTCATCCTGGAACCGACAACAAATGCAGAGTAGTAACAATTCGAACCAAATTTGGGGACTACATTCGACCTTCAATCAAGGTTGCTCCACTACCTATTTCTGAAAGACCGTAGGCTTTCAGGGTGGGCTGGATGTTGAAGAATGACCAAACATGTCAACACGCACTCTATTCATCAATCACCAAACACATCATAACACATCCTATTTCATTTTCACTCAAATTCTACAGTAACTTTTTCTCACGCATGTACTCTCTCTTATCAATTGTTTTGCCAATGTAAACTAATTGACGAGAACTGTTATCTCTCATTGCTGTATTTCAAATATGTAAATCAAAGCTTACATTAGTTAGTCTGCGTTAATCAGCCAACGAGATCGGTCTTCAATCCTGCATTCAAATTAAAATTGTTACACAATCATACGTTGAAACACAGTAGTTTTATTTTTGCACGCACATCACACATATTCTTGAAAACTCACAATACACTACATTACACTTGGGAATCATAAGGAAAAAACAACATTTATACACAAGGAGGCACAACTGGGTGATATCAAAAATACATAATTAATTACGCATTTATACATTATTAAACATTCATATACATACTTTAAAACACACACTCATCACATTCCCATACATAATTTGGTCCTTCTAGTCCGGATTAGCCGGCTTTATTGGTGCAGTGAATATTATATCTATATATTTATTAGGTGCGATTAATCGGTCAATAAAATAAAAATCTGAAGTGCGGTTAATTTATGCTTATACATACATATATATGTACATGTGAACATGCGTATATACTAGGACTCATATATGCAAGTACTGTTTTTTTTTTTTTGTGCCGTAAATCACGCGATTGATATACTATACATATTTGTGTATGTACTGTACATTCAGTTCATTCGAAGCCGTTACTCACGCGATCTGTACCTATACGTAGATATATACTCATATAAGTGCACATATAGCATTGGTTGTCCCCACATCACGTGATTTATATACCTATACGTTATATACAATTTTAAGATCACGCGTCTAATCGTGAAACGGGACATTCGCCTTTTCTTATAAATTTTACCTCGTGTAATCAAACATTTCGTTTTTAACGCAAAACGCGTTGAGACATTTTCATAAAGCCAGTTTCTCGCAATCAAATCGTATTCTTCGAAATGAATAAGGTCATTGCAAAACGCGGTCGTTCTAAAGGTTGCATCACACTTACTGCAACATTCGCAGAGTCGATCAATGCATCCACGACTCTATCAACTCTCGAATTTCGGCTTAAAAAACTCGACGAATCGTGGCAAGAGTTCGTAGCTCTGCAAAATGAATTGTTAGAATTCATGGAATCGCCCGGTTATGTACATCGCGAGCCTGAATTTGCCGAATACGAGGCAAAATACTTCGAAACCCATTCGATTATATCAGATGCGATTCTTAAGGTAAAGGGGAAGCACAAGGAGGACAAGGTCGTCGTTCAAAGTGCTCCGCCCTCACAAGATTTGCCACAAGCAACTTCGCCCAAATCTATTCAGTTGCCGAAGATTTCAATTCCAGTCTTTTCCGGGGACTATAAAGATTGGCCCGCGTTTCGGGATCTATTCTCGGGATCAGTCGACTCAAACACGTCGATCACATGTGACCAAAAGTTTTACTACCTCAAGTCATTCCTTCGTGGAGATGCCGCGAATTTGATTAAACACATGGCAAGCTCGGAAGAAAACTATATCGAAGCCTGGGATAGACTTGAAAGGCGCTACGACCAGAAACATCTTATCATCCAATCATTCATTCAGTCATTCATTTCGCTTCCCACGTGCACTACAGCAAATATTCAGATGCTTCGCAAGATTTCTGACGGGGCAGATGAAGCCGTTAGGGGACTTAACGCTTTGGACTCGACTAACCGGGACCCTTGGCTTATCTACCTTTTAATTCAAAAGTTAGACCACGAAACTAAGCAGGCCTGGGCTAAAGAAGTAGGATCAAGTGACAACTGTAAAATAGATGAATTTCTAGGGTTTCTTCAAAAGCGTTGCAACTGTCTAGAATCTTGCCTTTCCTTTTCTCGGTCTAATCAAACGCGCAGTAAAACTTCAACTGCAGTTCGCACGCATCTCGTAAAATCCCCTCAAGGTTGTCCAAAGTGTAAAAGGGATCATACTCTCTCGCACTGTCAGGATTTTAAAGTACTCAACCTTGGTGCTCGTCGTGACTTCGTTAAAAACAATGCAATTTGTTTTAATTGCCTTCGTCAGGGACACGCATCTAGTGAATGTCGCTCAACTTTCCGCTGTCGTCAATGCAATTCTTGACATCATTCATTGGTTTATCCCTTGCAGAATTCAACATCGAATCCATTACTTCGAACAGTCGATTCGAATTTAAATTCGTCGTCAAATTCCTACCTCTCTCGTCCACAACCAAGTCCTGAATCACCTGTCGTCACAAATCACGCTGTCGAATCTAACCATCGTCGTCTCGCA
The DNA here is from genome assembly GCA_963082735.1 of Pocota personata. Classification (NCBI taxonomy): domain Eukaryota; kingdom Metazoa; phylum Arthropoda; class Insecta; order Diptera; family Syrphidae; genus Pocota; species Pocota personata. Next base: position 131,213,089 of record OY720429.1, read on the forward strand.
AGCATTCTTCCCACAGCCCTAGCTCGGATTCAGGACAAACAAGGAGTTTCTCAGAACGTTCGCATTCTCCTCGATTCGGGATCCCAAGTTTCCTTCATAACCGAGCAAGTTGCGCAACGCTTGGGATTACCTCGTAAACGATCTCGGATTCTAATACTGGGAATCGCATCCACATCCGCTGGAGTCACCAATAGGTTGGTGACTCTTAACCTAGTCTCTCGCTATACTTCAGAATCGATTGAAATCAACTGCTTTGTACTGCCAATCATCACTTCTTCACTTCCGCCATTCGTCATAAATAATATTCCCGAAAACGTATTTTCTCTTGAACTTGCTGATCCTTACTATAACCTACCTGGTCCCATCGATATTCTCATAGGCGCCGATAAGTTCTTCAGCATCATAAAAGGGGCCTCACGGTCAGAAGTTGAAGGAACACTGACTTCAATACCAACTATTTTCGGCTGGGTAATATCAGGAAGTCACCAACAGCACTTCTATGAAGGATCGCATTTGAAAACTTATTGCACTCGTTTGGACCACACACAAGAAATCGATCTGGAGCGTTTTTGGAGACTGGAGGAAGTATCCTTTCAAGCCCCGCTGTCTCTCGAGGAGCAACTGGCAGAGGATAGTTTCGCTAATTCACATGTTCGTCGTTCAGATGGCAGATATGAAGTCAAACTGCCCTTCAAACCCTCAGCAAAACTCAATTTTGGAGATTCCTTTGGTACAGCCCTTTCTCGTTTTTATTCAATCGAACGTAGATTCAATTTCAATCAGGATCTCAAATCCCAATACTCATCGTTTATTAATGAGTATCTTTCTCTCGGTCATATGGAAGAAGTTCATCCTAATGAAATCTTTCAGTCTTCAAATAATTCTCAATACTATCTTCTTCACCATGCCATGTTTAAGGGAGATAGTAGTACCACAAAAATTAGAGTTGTTTTCGACGCATCTGCGAAAGCCCACAATTCCATGTCGTTAAACGATGCACTTCTCATTGGTCCAACTATACAGCGAGACATCTTCTCAATATGTTTACGTTCTCGTCGTCACTTATATCTCATAACGGGGGATATTGAGAAGATGTACAGGCAGATCTTTGTTTCACAAAACCACACTGACTTTCAGCACATTGTCTGGCGTGAAAATTCTGAGGATACTCTAAAACATTACCGATTACGGTAACTTATGGAACGTCAGCTGCTCCGTTTTTAGCCATGCGAGCTCTTCAGCAGTTAGCCTTAGATTCTGCTATCACCCATCCCCGTGCATCTGCTACTATTTTAAGTGATTTTTATGTCGACGACGTTATTACAGGCGCAGATACAACCGACGATCTCATCGCTCTTCGTAAAGAACTGGTCAACTTATTAAAACTAGCTGGGTTTAATCTTCGTAAGTGGACCACAAACTGCTGGCCACTTCTCGTGTCTTTGCCTGAGGATCAGCGGGAGCTATCCCCAGTCGACTTCGAAGAATCCAACTCAATTAAGGTTCTTCATCAAGGGATTCCTTCTCATATAGGGTCGATCTTGGTCTGTCGGATTCGTGTACAAAGCGGCGCATATTGTCAGATGCTTGTCGAATCTTTGATCCTTTAGGATTTCTAGCACCCGTCGTGATTGCAATAAAGATAATGTTTCAGGAGCTCTGGAGAGAGGATCTTAATTGGGATGAAGAAGTTCCGGAAAATCTAGAACATCAATGGAGTACCATCAGAAGGGAGCTGCCTCCCGTGGAATCCTTCTCCGTACCTAGGATTATGCTGCCTAACAAACAAAATTGGGAGTTACATGGCTTTTGTGACGCATCGTTGAATGCTTACGCCGCAGTCGTTTATTGCCGCAACATCAGTCAAGATAATTCCATCTCTATTACACTTGTTGCAGCAAAAACCAGGGTTGCCCCATTAAAGGTTCTGCCACTTCCGAGGCTCGAGCTGTGCGGAGCATTATTACTAACTCGACTCATAAACAAAATTAAGCTTTCATTGTAGTAACCAGATGTCAAGGTATTCGCCTGGACAGACTCCTCAATTGTGCTTCATTGGCTCTCAGCCTCCCCAAAGAAATGGTCTGTGTTTGTCGGCAATCGAACCTCTGAAATAATATCATCAATTCCGATCAAATGTTGGAACCACGTTCGTTCTGCGTCCAATTCCGCAGACGCCGCTACTCGAGGGATGTTGCCATCCACCCTTGCGGAAATGGACATATGGTGGAAAGGACCCAAGTGGCTAAGCGAACACAAGGACCAATGGCCTATATCGAGCTATAACAAGGATGACATCGACTCCTGGCAACTAGAAGAGCGTAAAGTAGCTACCACACAGGTATTCGTTTCAAACATTCGCTAAATTTACTTGAAAATGTCTTAAATAACCATTCAAATTGGCTTAAAGCAGTGCGCGTTATAGCATATGTTATTCGGTTCGTTAAAAACTCTCGATCTTCTTCAGATACTCGCAACTTTGAATCCCTATCATCTAAAGAGATATCTCTCGCGAAAACCCATCTCATAAGGTGCGCCCAATCATCATTATTCAATAACGAAATCGTAACTCTCAAAAGCAACAAACAACTACCTTCAAGGAATAGACTATTATCGCTAAACCCCTTTATCGGCTCTCATGGTGTTCTTCGTGTCGGTGGTCGGTTAGAACACTCGGACTTAACCTATTCTGAAAAGCATCCTATCTTATTGTGTAAATCGCATGTAATCGCAAGACTTATCGCAGAGTACACGCATAAGAAACATGTGCACGCTGGTGTATCGCTGTTGTTCGCAGTACTAAAACAAAACTTTTACATTCTCGGGAGCAGAAACCTCGCGCGGAAGGTTGTGCATGATTGTATTACGTGTTTTCGGCAACGCCAAGCTAGTTTTAAACAACTTATGGGGAACCTACCCATTGAACGGATAAGGTATTCACGACCATTCAGTAAGGTTGGCTGCGATTATGCAGGCCCTATCACGCTCCGTTCGAACCGAGGAAGAAACCCAAGGTTCACGAAGGCTTACATAGCCTTATTCGTTTGTTTCGTTACCAAGGCCATACATCTGGAACTCGTCGGGGACTTATCCTCCATAACCTTTTTACTGGCTTTGGATCGCTTTGTGGCACGACGCGGTAAACCATATGAGATCTGGAGTGATAATGGAACTAACTTCCATGGTGCTAAAAGACTACTTAATGAACTATATCAACTCCTCTGTAGTCAACAACACAACAGTATCATTATCGACCACTTGTCAAAGGATAATATAAACCGGAAATTTATACCGCCTTTGAGTCCTCACTTTGGCGGTTTGTGGGAGTCTGGTGTCAAATTTGTAAAGTTGCATCTGAAACGCGTTATCGGTGACACAAACTCACATACGAGGAAATGTATACCTTGTTGTCAAAAATTTAAGCCCTTTTGAACTCTCGACCGATGTGACAAACATCAGACTCTGACCCAATCGCCCTTTCCCCATCTCATTTTTTAATCGGGGAAGCTTATACTGCTGTTCCACAACCAGAAGTTCCTAACTCTGTAGTTTCCATCAGAACTAATTGGTCTCTTTTACAGGCAATGCTTCAAGGTTTCTGGCGACGCTGGCACAACGAATTTCTTACTTCATTGCAACAACGACCGAAGTGGAACAAACCGCAATCTAATTTAGCGGTCAATGACATCGTCCTACTCAAAGAACCAAATTTGCCACCATCCAAATGGATCATCGGGCGAATCATCAAAACTCATCCTGGAACCGACAACAAATGCAGAGTAGTAACAATTCGAACCAAATTTGGGGACTACATTCGACCTTCAATCAAGGTTGCTCCACTACCTATTTCTGAAAGACCGTAGGCTTTCAGGGTGGGCTGGATGTTGAAGAATGACCAAACATGTCAACACGCACTCTATTCATCAATCACCAAACACATCATAACACATCCTATTTCATTTTCACTCAAATTCTACAGTAACTTTTTCTCACGCATGTACTCTCTCTTATCAATTGTTTTGCCAATGTAAACTAATTGACGAGGACTGTTATCTCTCATTGCTGTATTTCAAATATGTAAATCAAAGCTTACATTAGTTAGTCTGCGTTAATCAGCCAACGAGATCGGTCTTCAATCCTGCATTCAAATTAAAATTGTTACACAATCATACGTTGAAACACAGTAGTTTTATTTTTGCACGCACATCACACATATTCTTGAAAACTCACAATACACTACATTACACTTGGGAATCATAAGGAAAAAACAACATTTATACACAAGGAGGCACAACTGGGTGATATCAAAAATACATAATTAATTGCGCATTTATACATTATTAAACATTCATATACATACTTTAAAACACACACTCATCACATTCCCATACAACTATTAAAACTAGCTAAAAATACTTAATTAATTAATAGACATTGTTGGTACTAGTTAATTCTCACAATTTCTACACAACGAAACGTATTGCTATTTGCTGTTCTGTTGCTGATAATTCTAATTTTTTACCAAAGAAGGAAGGCAAAGAAGAGTCTGATCCGAAAGACATACTATTTGAGCTCCAGGATTTTAATGCCGGGAAAAATGCTGAAACTTAAGACTGCGCAGATTGTGGTTTCTTCCAGACAGCTATCCAGCTTTCCCATTGTGCACTCACTACACTCGATGCGTGCTAAACGTATCATCACGTTTCATCTGGTGACGATCATGCACCTGTTATTTCCCACATTTTAATTAATATAATTCTATTCCCACAATTTATTTGTAATGCAAAATAGTATTCAAGCTGATGTATTTTTGTAAATAAATTCACTTGTTAAAATTCAATCCAAGTCTTCATTCACACTAGATCCAAATAGATCTTTTCAACAACCACGAGGCATCATATTCGCAAGCTTGGAGCGCTACAATTTTAGTCTCTTGAAAGACGGTGTTTTCAAAGTGGTGGAATGTTGGATCTGGACAATCTTAGTACACGAATAATTTGAATTATAATGAATTTTGTATTACAACGATTTGCAATTGTTATTACTTAAAATATTATAACTAGTTGCGTACTATGTTTATGTATAATAGTATGCTATATTATTTGAATATTTAATCTAATGATAATAACATTTCTGCAATTCCTCGAAATTTTGAATTTGGCGCCAGTCAGAGTAGCAACATCAAATTTGTTCATATTTTTTTATGTTACAATAAACATTTCAACTGAAATGCCCACATTCTGGCTTGCTTAAACTACTTTCGATTTAAATCAGATTTGTTGCCTTTATAAGAACGAAAACTTACTTCATTTAACCTGATAGCCTCTTTATAGGTCTGGCCACACCACGAGTTTGCCTTAGGTTTAATGCTCTTTGTTCTGTTAGAAATGAGCGACCACTTAAAAGACCTAAATAAGGTATTAAGGCTCCCACAGTTTGCTTTATCGTAATGCCATATTTTTCTTTTAGGAGTTTTTTCTTTAACTGAGTTGTCAGAATGCGAAAATTTAGTGGCTACGATATTATAGTTAGATTGGCCTAGAGGGCGGTGTATTTATAAGTGGCAGCCCTGCTTTAAGTGTGCTCGAGGTTTAATGTTTCATCATACGTATATTACGTCTTTCTCTTTCTCTCATTTATATTGCTATCTGAAACTTTGTAAAACTAAAAGTGTCAAATTTGCTTTTCTTCGTTCATTAAAAAACGTGGTTTGAAGCGAACGTGAGCGCAGTATCTCTTTTATTTGAAAGACTTTTCCTTATTAACATAGGTTAGCTAAAGATTCCTTAATATTGGCATCCCTTGCGGGGAACCTGTTTCTCTGCCTAATAAATTCCAAATCGAGTGAGTAATTGAAATTACGAACAGACATACTCGTTTAAAATAATGCCTTTAGCTAAGGAGGAACCATTACGAAAATTTATCCAAAATTTTTCTGCAAATACGCACAAGACAGCCAAACAAAAGCAAACAAAAGGCTACTTGTGTGCGCGAAGAAACTTGTTGGAGGATTATTGGTCGCGCTACGCTGCCGTGTATGACGAAATTCTAGTGCAAGCGGAGAGCGATGACAAGAAAGTTGATCTGCAGATATTCCGCGATGGCGAGCGCCTTGCAGCTATCGAGTCAGCGTATTGCGAAACCCTAGGAGAACTAAACGACATTATTGACGAAATGTCGACATCATCTCACGAAGCACTCGGACATTCGACACCTAACCCAATTTTTCACTGTCAGTCACACATAGCCACGTCCATTCTGCCAAAAATACAATTGCCAACGTTCGACGACAGCCTCCAGCAATGGTTAAGTTTTAAAGATATGTTCGTTACATGCGTAAAAAATGATTCTTCTCTATCTAATGTGCAGCGCATGCACTATCTGAAAAGCAGTTTGAAAGGTGAAGCAGAGGGGCTCTTGCGTAATTTGTCAGTGGTGGAAAGCAATTTTCCGATAGATTGGGACATACTGCGACAACGCTATGACAACAAACGGCGATTAGTAAAGACGTATCTGCGTGATATCCTTAAGCTACCGATAATGACCACTGATTCTGCTGCATCTTTACGTATGATTGTTGATGGAACTACCGAGGCAGTTCGCGCTCTCTCTCAATTAGGACGACCGACGTTAGAGTGGGACGACTGGCTCGTCTTTCTTATGGTTGAAAAAATAGATTCGGGCACTCTGAAAGACTGGGAGATGTCTTTCGAATCACCTGATGAAATTCCAACATATAAGGAACTAGTTTCATTTCTAGAGAATCGTATCCAGGGATTAGAGGCGACAAACACACCTAACATGAAGACGAAAGATGCCACTTCGAAGTCTACGGCGTCCACACAGCCAATTCGCAGCCACCAGTCTAACATTAAAGGCTGTCAGAGATGCTCGGGCAAACACATTTTGATGTATTGCTCTGATTTCCGAAAACTACCGCCGTCGGAGAAATTACAATTTGAGTTGTGATCAAAATTATGCAAAAATTGCTTCAGAAGTGATCATGTACAAGCTGACTGCCCGTCAAAATTCGTGTGTCTAAAATGCAAGGAAAAGCATCATTCATTGTTGCATGAATCTATAAATGCTCGACCAAGCAGCGTTAGCACAAATCACTCGCGTACAGAAAATGTTCATTCCGATTGTCAAAATACAACAGGCGAGTCCCTACCGTTGGCACCAGTAATACTCGCCACCGCACAGATTGGAGTACGTACGGTAACGGGACATTACCTACAACTACGCGCGCTATTGGACAATGGAACACAAGCGACTTTCATCAGTGAATTCGCCATGCAACAATTGCGCTTGCGTCGAACACGGCTGCGCGTTCCGGTAACTGGTGTCGGCGGGTCGGCTGTAGGCACATCTACAGGTCTGGTCCAAATTTCTGTATGCTCTCTCAAAAGACCAGATATGACTTTCGACTGCGCCGCATTAACTTTGCCACGACTAGGGCACCTGATGCCCAACGATCACATCGACCTCAAGGACTTGGGTGAATTTATGGATTTAGACCTAGCTGATCCTACATTTTTCAAGCCTGGGTCCATAGATATCATACTAGGTGCTGACCTGTATGGATCTTTGCTATGCAACGATATAAAACAGTTGTCGAACAGTGCTCCGGTAGCACAAAATACCCATCTGGGATGGGTCATTCATGGCCGTTTGCCAAAACCAGCCACACTTCAGCTGACTACGAGCTATAGTGCATTCACATTAACCGAACTCTCTAATTTAGTTCAGAGTATGTGGAAATTCGTCGAAGGTGAAGACGTATCGCCGAATGCTAAGATGACACAGGATGAAATTTACTGCGAGAAATACTTTGAATAAACTACCCGCCGCAACAAAGATGGGCATTTTATATTGTAGTTCATTATCCGTTCAAAAATGACATCGACTTGGCTGAGCTGTTGGACACAAAAGCAGATGCATTAAAACTTTTCACCTTTCAACAGAATCGTCCTTTAAAGGATCCCAAAATGCATGCACTATACGCAGGGTTTATGGCAGAGTACATTCGCCTTGGACACATGGAACCCGTCGCACACGAAGTCGAGCCTAAACAGGTATGTTATATCCCACATCATGGTGTCTAAAAGGAAACGAGCTCCACCACAAAATTGCGAATCGTCTTCAATGCTTCAAGAAAAAATAAATCTGGTATTTCGCTTAACGACTGTCTTTATGTTGGCCCAAAACTACAAAATGATTTACCCACAGTTTTAATGAAATGGCGAACCCATCGTATTGGGTTTATGGCCGACATCGAAAAATGTTATCGACAAATCTTGATCGACCCAGCTGACGCCGATATGCAACGCATATTTTGGACCAACAAAGATGGCATCGCGGATATTCATCGTCTCTTAACTGTCACGTATGGCTTAAATTGCTCGCCATATTTGACCATAAAGGTACTTCATACTTTGGCTAAAGAAGGAGAAAAAACGTATCCGCAGGCAGCGTGCATACTTCGTGAATGCTTTTACATGGACGACTGCCTACACGGGGCGCACACTGCGGAGACTGCAAACGAGCTTCAAAGTCAACTTCAAAAGCTGCTGCAGAGTGGTGGTTTTCTGCTTCGAAAGTGGAACTCGAACTCGTCGCAGTTTCTACAGAGCCTTAACGTCAATGAAGAAGAAATCGCTATCTGCTGTGATCTGAACTTAGATCGAGAAGCAAGAGCTCTTGGCCTTTACTGGTTTCGTGAATCTGATGTCATCGGTTACAGGATAGATGTAAGGCCACTAGCAGGCCCTATAACAAAACGACAACAGCTCTCCGGTGTTGCTCGAATTTATGACCCGCCCTGTCTCCTTGCACCTGTCATAGTGACCGGAAAGATAATGTGCCAACAACTACGGTTATGTGGCTGCACTTGGAACGATCCTATACCGGAGCCATACCAGCAATCGTGGATGAAATTCCGAGAAGAGTTGCATCTAGTTGAAAACATTAAAGTACCTAGATGGGTTTTTTCATCACCTTGCGTTACAAGCTATCAACTACATTTATTCTCCGATGCATCTACATCTGCATATGCCGCTGTCGCATATTTGCGGGTCGAATCGCCAGACGAACCGGTAAGAGTGTCCATTCTCATGGCAAAAACGAAAGTGGCTCCGCTAAAGAAAATTTCCGTACCATGCCTGGAGCTGAACGCTTCATTGCTTGCTGCCAAAGTGGCCAATAAGGTGTTGGAATCTCTTAAATTTCCATCAATTCAAACCTTTTGCTGGTCAGACGCTAAGACCGTTCTTTGTTGGATACGTTCGAGTCCTGGTCAACATAAACAGTATATTGCCAACAGAGTCACACAAATCCAGAAGCTGACGTCGATCGACTCTTGGAGATATGTGCCGACCAAAACGAATAAAGCTGACACAGCATCGCGTGGAGTATTCCCATCAGCATTACCCGATCTCGACATATGGTGACTAGGTCCACCATGGGTGTACAACGATGATACCCTCTGGCCAAAACAAATCGCCTTACTGGAATCTGGATCCGAAAATGTATCAGCCCTACATGCAGTCCCATGTGGACAAAAGATGCAAGATAGTCTTGCCACACAGCTACTACAAAAGTTTTCTAATCTCAACATGCTTCTGGCTGTGAGACGTGACAAGCGCAATTACATCAATGCGTTGGCTACGGAAGCAGAAGAAGCAGCAGCGAGGTGCGACAGCAGAACCGTTTATAGAATCACTAAAGAGCTTATAGGTGGCCGAAGCTCTACTCAACACCCAGTGAAAGGCTTAGACGGTTCGTTGCTAATATCGGATGAGGATCAACTGAAGAGATGGAAGGAGCATTTTGCTTCGGTTCTAAACCGAGTATTCGCCAGCAATATGCACCCAAGTCAGACTGAAATGTCCGTAGAAAGAAGTTCCCGAATTCACACCACAACCCCCAGTAAAGAAGAGATTATTACCGCAATCAAAGCACTGAAAACTAATAAGGCGGTAGGACTTGACGGCATACCCGCGGAGCTTTTTCAAGCTGCGCCAACAGCATCGGCAGAGCTACTGTCCCCACTTGTCGGGAGAACATGGGAAGCCGAGAGTTTTCCAGATGAGTGGAAAAAGGGAATGATTGTCAAGCTCCCTAAAAAAGGCAACCTAATGCAGTGCGAAAACTGGAGAGGTGTCTGCGTGCTGCCTGCTGTGGCCAAGATAATAGCTAGAATCATCCTGGAGCGAATCAAAGAACACCTTGAAGACACACTTGACGCCGAACAAGCAGGTTTCCGCTCTGGATCCTCCTGTGTCGACCACATCAACACCCTGCGGATCATCATCGAGCAATGTGTTGAATATCGATCACCACTTCACCTGTTGTTCATCGATTTTGAAAAGGCGTTTGATAGTGTCAATCAGGAATCTATTTGGCGTGCCTTGCGCAGGAGAGGCATTCCGGATAAATTAATAGCAATTATCAAAGCTACATATGATGGGTCCACATGTCACGTTTTGCACAGAGGAAGGCTGTCTGAGGAATTCGAAGTCCAAAGTGGGGTTCGGCAAGGCTGCATACTTTCACCAATATTGTTTTTATTGGTGATTAGCGATGTGCTGAATGCGGCCTTATCAACAGGAAATGGAGGAATTCGATGGACTCTTACATCTGAACTCAAACACCTCGACTACGCCGACGATGTATGCCTACTGTCTCACAGAATAATGGACCTTCACCAAATGACAGCAAATGTGGAGAGGGAAGCAGACGTCGTTGGGCTGAAAATTAACTCGGCAAAAACAAAAATGATCAGCCTAGGACCAAACTCATCAACTCAAATATGCATTGCTGGACAAACGGTTGAGAGAGTAGAGAGTTTCCAATACCTTGGGAGTATTGTCTCAACCGATGGCGGAACCGAACTGGATATAGCCAGCCGAATAGGTAAAGCAAAATCTGCGTTTGGGATGCTATCCATAGTTTGACGAAGTAATGCAATTAGCTTAAACACCAAGCTACGACTGTTCCGTTCCAACGTTGAATCCGTGTTGCTATATGGATGTGGTACCTGGAGAGTGACCGTCACTATCACGAGGAAGCTGCAAACGTTTGTCAATAGGTGTCTACGTTACATCTTAAGGATATTCTGGCCAAACCGTATCTCTAACGAACAGCTTTATCAGAGAACGGGCCATGAACCTATAGGCACAACCATACGACGACGAAAGTGGCAGTGGATCGGTCACACTCTCCGAAAGGGTGACAGGTCCATAGCTAACCAAGCGATGCAATGGAACCCGCTTACCCAGGATGGCAGGATACGCGGCGGTCCTAGGAGTACGTGGCGCAGAACAGTTGAGAAGGAAGCACGGCAACTGGGAAAGAGTTGGGGAGAGCTGAGGCACATTTCCAGAAATCGCACACGATGGCGCGTAGGCGTTGTAGAGGCCCTAGGACCCACAAGGGGATACAGGACATAAGTAAGTAAGTAAGTATGCTTCTGGCTGTCACATCGTGGTGTAAACGATTCATCGCTGTTAGACTTAAGCGGCCTCATGAAATGACACCATGGTGCACGGCGGCGGAACGCACCAATGCCCTACAATTTTGGATAAGGTGTGTTCATAATACATATTTTTCTAATGAAATCTCTTGTTTACTTCAGAATAAGCCCATCGACTCGAAGAGCAAGCTATTGAAACTTAACCCGATGATAGATCTCGATGCCACATGTGCAAAATTTTGAACAAAATCGTCCTCTCCATATCCGATAAATAAATAATTTTCGTATGTCCTCTAATAAGTGATGTACCGTAATTCGTAACACCAGATATGAATTTCAGTCAAACTCATTACAGCCGTTTTAGAGAAAAGAACCATTCATTGTAAAGTTAAAACGAAATTTTTAATTTCGCCACGAAGCATTATTGAACAGACCCCAGATATGAAGTTTGAAGCAAATCTGTCTAGCCATTTGGGCTGCAGACCGATATACAGACAGACAGAATTGCGAGACCTACTTTTTCTAGTTTCTCTATTATACCAGGATTGATTAAAATCACAAGATTGTTTTTTTAAGCCGTTAAAAATCGAAAAAAAAACATTTTGACAAGTTTCCAAAACTTGGTCTGCCATGACATTACATACATCAAATATTGCTTATATATTGATTTTAAACAAAGGTACCAGCGAAATTGTTTAGACATTGGGTAATAACAGTGTTATTGACCTTCACTGGAACGGGTATGACGTGAAAAAGTTGTCTGCAGCCAGGATCTGCAGAGGGATGTAGGTAGAACATGGTCTTCCTTCAATGTACAATGGATTGTAAGAACTTAGAGCATCATCCGGTTGACCCGAAAGCTCCAATGAAGGTAAGTGGTGTGACTTTATTTTGCTAACTTCTTCAAGAAGCTGGTAATTGGAACTCATTACTCCATGTTGTGTGTCCATCAATACACTAATGATTGCGTTTTGAATCCGGCAAACATTGGAGTATTTTATCTGCCTTCATTATTACCATTATTCCCAGTTTTACGTTTGGGACCCGCTTTCCACTTGGACCGATACTGTAATTGGTTTAGGTATTCCACGTGCCATCGTCGCCAAATTTCATTTTTTAGGTAAGTCACTAGTTTCCATCGATAAACAAAATTTATTTTTAATGGGTCTGCATGGGAATCCACCGATCAATTTAGTGATGCTCCGATGAGAAAGTATTTTCTGTTAAAACCATTAGGATCTGTTGACAATGGTGTTATTGGTCTTGGATTTATTATTGCCTAAACTTCAGTGATAACCGTTTCCATTTCTTCTTACATTAATGCTGCAGCTTGATATGATCTTGTTTAAAGTGTATTGGGACTCAATAAATTCCTTCACTTAAGGTTGAACCCTCGGTGCAGGAAGATTTCCCATTAATTGGTTTAGTGCCTTGAGTCGGGCCCTTGCACAAAAACAATGCTGGACCACGGATCTTGCTAAAAACTTGGGCCAACATTTTTGCCTTGTAATTTCCAATTGTCCCTGAGTGCCAAAATATATTCTCCAAAGAATTAGTTACACTTCACCGTACCCTTTTAGTTGCGCAATGTCTGTTACAAACTCCTGATTCTGTATAGCTTTTAAAATGAGAATTCGTTCATCCTACAATTCTCCAGCTTGAAGTTCCAGTGAATGAGCTATATTTTTCCGAATTGTACTGATAAACCATGTCATGTAAGATACAATACCCTGCAGCTTTTTAAACGAGTTCTTGTTATTTATTGTATCAATCACGGAAACTTGCCTTCCTGGTACCATCGTTATATTTGTTGCAACAAGGAAAAACCGCTAAAGTCGAGTTTGATAATTTTTCAGGAGAGCATATTAAAGTTCTAGGTTCTAGACTATCTAGTAAACATTTTACATTGTAGCTCCAACTTTGAAGATAAAGAGCTAGAACAAAATTTATCTTAAAGATTTGGGCATGCTTAATCTAATAGTATCAAAAACTCAATTTCGTCTAAATTCTATATTAGCGGTTTTTCCTTGTTGCAACAGATATGTAGCTAGTGCAAAAATTGTTGCACTTCAAATCTGTAACTTCAGCCCCTAGAGGTAACTTGACGCTCTCCTCTTGGGCCGGGCGTTGCAAACATTTCATCGCTAAATATGAAGCGGTTGATATTCTATACGTCACAGTCTTTAGCTGGTAGCAGTGAATAGATGGATTCGGATAATTTCGTTACCAGATTAATTGGTATCTTCTATCCTCATCCGTTACGTAGATTTGCCTGAACATGTTCTGTTTGTCGACAGTGAATACGAATTGAGTTAGCCGAAATTGTAATAATGTTCTGAATAACTCCTACTCTATATAAAATACAATTTAGTGAGATATTTGCCGCTGCTCGGGACTTTTGTCCAATTTTCTCTCGAATGCCATGAAGCGACGAAATGCCACCTCATTAGATTGTCCTAAAGTTTGTGGATCATCAGATAATGTAACGCTTACCACAGACCGGTTATTGTCATCCCTATTAAGAGACTGATTAAAGTGTTTCTCGCATCGCGTTTCTCCTATAGTTAAAAGCTTTCCTTGCACTTCCTCTGGATCGTGGAATGATTAAATGAATAGACTATGTATAGGATGTTATTCATTAGTGTTAATATTTATTGAATTCGTTTACATTTTTGATTTTAATAAACACGACATAAAAACAAAAAATTAAATAGACTATCGCTTCAAATTGAAACAGAAAAATTCAAATAAGTGTGACTCGCAAATAATAAGATATTTGCAACCCCGTCGTACACTGCATCGAAATCCTCTATTGCAGTAATACCATAGTCAATCAAAATCACGAGATCGAAAATCATCATGAAACCAATACTTGCTCTTTGTAGGTGCAAGTAAAAATACTTGTGTACATAGATCAGAATAGAAAGACAAATTAATTATAATGAAGTGGATAAAATAGAGTTAAAAGAGGGGTATAGATTTTATTAGGTAATTATCCATTAGTAATCCTGTTTGCTTGCCAGAAATGATAGTCCATGTCTTATGCCTTAAGGAAGTATGTTCCATAAACTAATACAGACAAAACTTTAAATATGTATCGAAGGATGTACAGAGAAGTGAAAACCTTGATACACGATCATATCAACTTCTATGTCCTACTGGACACAGAGGCCTCGAATTTAAATATGCTTCGATCTGTGTTAGAAGCGTGCTGAGTTCCTCATATGTGAACACTTCATTACCAGTGACTCGTTTTAGATGGAATTTGATTGACTTCACACCAGTTTCTCGCAATCCGCCGAAGTGAGGGGAAGTGGGTGTATTGAAATTCCACTTGGTCCCTTCGTTTGCTAAATGCTGCGCACAAGACTTCCAGTCCAATTGGGATGCTCGTAGAAGTTTCTGCAGTTCATTATTTGCGCCCACAAAATTGATGCCGCAGTCACTTTAGATGGCGTCACAGAAACCCCTTCTGACCGTGAATCTCCTGAAAGCTGCCAGAAACGCTTGTGTTGTTAAGTCACTTACGACTTCTATGTGCAATGCATTCGTGGCTATGCATACGAAAATTGCAAAATATCCCTGGAGTGTCTTGGCGTTTCGTCCCTTTCATGCCTTAATGTTGATCAGGCCAGCATAGTCTCTCCTGTATGGCTGAATGGACGTGAGATGCTTACACGAAGAGCAGGTAGATTCCCCATCAACTGCCCTATTAGTTTTGGCTTATACCTGAAGCATATGTTGCAGCTGTGGACGTGTTTCTTAACGCCAATTTTGATGACACAGATCCGAAACTTCTGATGCAGGTAAGGAACCATCTTATGAACTCCTCCATGCAGCGTTTTTTCATGGGCATCTACTATGATCATTTTTGTGTAGTGACGTGTTGATTTGAGGAGAATCGGGTGTTATTGGTCGAAGTGTAGGTCCGAACTCTGCAGTATGCCTCCAACTCATACTATACCTTGCTCGTCGATGGTTTAGTTTAGAGTTTTCAAACCCTTTACTTTCCCGATGTTGGTCCTCACCTCAGACGGAAATATTTCCAGCTGCGCGGTTCGGACTATCGCTAGTGTTCCCGTGTGTAGCTCTAACGGTGAAAGTGGTCCCTTCTCTCTCTTTCAATATTCTATTCTGAGGTTGGGGACAAATTTCTTGCAGTACGAGATTACCCTCGTTAACCTTGGGTACTTCTGGACCGCTTTGCTGATGGAATTGTTGTCCTCGTTGAACACACAGTGTGTCTTCAGTGGACGCCTTCCTTCCTCAGTCTCGAAAGTGATGGGCTGCTTCGGAAATTCAATATCCCAGGCGTCGTGTAGAAATGGCGGCCCATTCCACCAAAGGTCATTCTGCAGCAGTTGCGACGGAAAAACTCCCAGGGAAGCCATACCAGCTGGGTTTTGCTTGGACGGAATATGCCTCCAGCTGTCGGAATCTTTCAGTTTCTGTAAATCAGCGACTCAACTACAAACGAAAGTTTCCCATTTAGATGGAGGTGCCCTGATCCAGCACAATTTTATCTACGAGTGTGTTCACATGCAGATCTCCAACCTCAGAGCTCTGGCTGTCTCGTGCTGCTAACAAAACCACGCCACATAACTCCAGTTGTGGGAGGGTTACTGCTTTCAGTGGAGCCACATTGGTTTTGGACATGAGAAGATACATGTGGATCTTGTTGTGCTGATTAGGCACACGCAGGTAAGTCGCTGCTGCATAGGCCTTCTCCGAATCATCAATTGAACCCGTGTATTTCTAGGCTGCTGTCATCTATGCATGTACGGATTCATCTTGGTATGCGAAGTTTCTCTATTGCAGAAAGTTCTCGATGGAACAGGATTCATTCTTATTGCAGTTCCTGAGGGATCAGTATATCCCATTCAAGTCCTCGTGCTCAAAGATCCTGCATCAATATCTTGGCCTTGATGATGCATGGGGAAAGCTGACCTAAAGGATCGAACAGCTTCACGATCAATGACAATACGGTTCATTTTGTGATGTCTCCTTACTCAATCTGAGTTACCTGGTACTTGAAGGAATCGCATACTGGTAGCCATTTCATGCTAGGGTCTTCACGTTATTGGCTTCATCGAACATCAATTAGAAATTCAATTAACGATCTTCAGCTAGAATTTCGTTCAGAAATTGTTCGGTGTTGCTGGTCCACTTCCGTAAGTAGAATCCTGCCGATGCGAGAGCCATCCTTGCCTCACCTCTCTTTTTCAGAGTCTGTTCAACTGTGTGATGTGTTCCACATATGTATGTGTCGTCGCGAAGTATAGATGTCGCCAAAGGGAAAATCGTAGCTTCACCATCAGCAAGTTTGTGGAGGACTCGGATTTGGCGGTACATCTTCCCCATATCGACGGTAAAGGTGAATCGATGTCTTCTCCAATGCAGTATAATGTGTATGACGTTGTTTTGAACCGGGAATACCATCAAGTGATTTTTATTTTTTTTTTTTTTATAATCTGCGCGCGCCGAAGGGGATATGAATACCCTTAAACTGTTTCAAGGCACGGGCGTCGAGGAAAAAGGGGAAGAGGAACAGAAGAGGAGCCTATGCACGTTGGCTTTGAATGTTTGAAGGTTGTAGTGATGGGGAAATACAGATCCTGGTAGATCATTCCACATTCGTGTTGTTCGGCTTATAAATGAATAACTATATTTGACAGTACGACCGAAGTTTGGCTTTAGGGTAAACTGATGTGCATTCGAAGCATGTCGCGTATTGCGGGTGAAATTGTGAAGGCGAGGAGTGCAACTGGCTATTTCACTGCAGCAATTTTCATTAAAAAACACGATAAAACAGGGAGAGTCAGGAGACATTTCTCCGATGTTCTAGTGAATGAATGGAATTCACAATGTCTCTATTACCTATAAGTTTTAAGACACGATTCTGTACCCTATCAAGAATGTGCAGAACGGTCTTGGGTGCACCGGACCAGATATGGGCGCTATATTCCAGCTTAGGGCGGATGCCTTATAAATTGAGGACAGATCAGACGGGGTAAAATATTTCTTGCACCGCAAGAGGGATCCTAGATACTTTGCAGCATTTTTGGCGACCCCATTTAATTATGCTATCCAGGTCGGAATTTAATGTATTTAACATACGTTGCCGTTTCCCTTCTATGGCCGAAGAGCAAGGACGTGAGTTAGGGAACGAATATGAAAAACTGAGGGTACTGTCATCAGCGAAGGAATGGATTGGATTAGAAGTTGCAGACAAGAGATCATTTATAAGAATAAGAAAGAGAGTCGGAGACAAAACAGAGCCTTGGGGAACACCAGCATTTATTTGGTGAATTGCAGACTTGAAGCCGTCTAAAACAACTTGTATTGAACGCCCCGAAAGGTAATTTCTAATCCATTGAAGAAGAGACTCAACGACGCCATATGCACGCATTTTCGACAAAAGACCCTTATATCAAACTCTGTCAAATGCCTTTGAAATACAAGCGTAACCATCTTGGTTTCGCCGAAGTGATGGAGAGATTGGTTCCACTTCTCGGTGAGATATGCCATCAAATCACCAGTGGACCTATTGCTACGAAAACCATACTGCCGGTCATTAAGGAGTTTTCGTGAATCGAGATATTTCATGAGCTGATGATTTATCAGCGTTTCCATGACCTTGAAACGAAAGGACGTAAGTGCAATGGGCCGGTAATTGGACGGGGAGGAAGATTCGCCTTTTTTTAGGGACTGGCTGGACAATTGCTATTTTCCATCTACTCGGAAAGAGCCCTGAAAAGTAGGATAGACAGAAAAGCTTACGCAGAGGTTTTGCCAGCGCAGAAGAACACCTCTTCAAAACTATGGGGGGGATACCATCTGGACCAGCGGATTTGTGTATGTTGGGACCTTTGAGTACTCCTGTAACTATACGAGTGCGAAAGTGGACTTGTCCAATGGAAAATTTTACGCTCTCGAATACAGGTGGAGACAAAGCATTATCTGGCAGCGTGGAGTTCGCTGCAAAGTGAGCAGCAAGCAGATTAGCTTTGTCTAAGGAGCTGACAGCTGGAATGTCATTGCAAATGAACGTGGGGATGGCAAACGAGGCAGAATTTTTAATATTTTTGACGAATGACCAACAATTTTTACTACCTTTGGGACATTGTAGGAATTTTTGCCTTAATTTTTGGTCATAGAAGAATTTTACACGTCGAATATGGGCATTGCAATCTTTTCTGCCTTGTTTAAACTTTTTTCGGGTTTGCTCAGATTTGTTGGCTTTATAAGACCGAAAGCTTACTTCTTTCAACCTGATAGCCTCTTTACAGCTCTGGTCAAACCAAGAGTTTGCCTTAGGTTTAATGCTCTTTATTCTGTTAGGAACAAAGTCATTCATACCTAAGAGGATAGTGTTAGTGATCGTATCAGCTGCGGCATCCACGTCGCTATCGAGGAAGCATAGCGACCAGTTAAAACTCCTAAAGAAGCTGTTAAGGCCGCTCCAGTTGGCTTTCTCGTATTGCCATACTTTTCTTTTAGGAGTTTTTTCTTTAACTGAGTGGTCGGAGTACGAGAATTTAGCTGATACGATATTATGGTCAGACCGACCTAGAGGCGCAAAAACATCAATAGTGTATTTATCAGGGTTCGAAGTAAGAAACAAGTCCAAAGTGTTGGCGGAATGACTTTCAATGTCCGGTATACGTGTAGGCTCATTCACAAGCTGAGTCAAATAGTTTACCTCAGCGAAAAGTTCAACATACTTCGGGTGTTGTCTGGCCAGAATGTTGAACCCAATCCGAATTGTGTATATTGAAATCGCCCGCAATGACGATTTCAGTATGAGGGTACAAGGAGGCAATTCGAGTGATGGAATCGGACAGCGCATCAAATTCGTCAAAAGTTGAGTTGCTGTCCGCACTAGGGCTTCTATAAATAAAGCAGTAGTGAATTATTTGCTTACGGACGGTGAATTTTAGCCATTTGAAATTAATTTCCGGGTTGGAACAGTGGCCATACTGTGATGGAACTTGGTAAGCAATATCACTACGGACGTAAATGGCGAAGCCACGGTGAGGAAGGAATAATGGCACTAAGTTATATCCAGGCAGTTTCAAATCGGAAGACTCTTCAACTACTTGTGTTCCGATTAGTTCCAAAACAGCTGGTTTATGGGAATGGACGTACATATCGAAGAAATTCATTCGAAGCCCATGAATGTTGGAAAAATCAACCCTAAATTCCCTCATCACTACAACCCGGAAACACAAAAACACACAACTCTGACGTAACTAAGCGAATCTGTGAAGTGAAAATCCAATGAATAGTTTTCCAAAACAAACTGTCGCAGGTGCTATGCCCAAACGACAATTAGCTAAAGTCCGCTATACGGATAAACATTCACAGTCCGCTATGCATCAAATGTTACACTCAGTGCAACAGCGGGTGAGAGGGGGTGGAAGATGGAAAGCACCGGCACTGAATTATTTTTTTATTTTTTTCCACTGTACTTTATAGCACTGTTTTAAACAAAAAAACAAATAATAAAAAATACATTCATTCATTATCAATCATTCATCAGCAAGTGCGGTTGTGCTCTCTGTGTTTAGTGAAAACAAAAGAAGTAATGATGATTATATTTCGGCAAGGGTTTCTACCTGTGCTGGCAATTTGGTTTTATCCAATCGTTAAAAAAAAAATTAACAATAATTTAAATTCAAAATTTATGATAATGCATTATGTCGTAATTATAAATAATTAATATATAGAAGCAAGGGTTTCTTTGGGCAGATCAAGAAGGGCATTGCCAATCATGGAAAGGAGTTCCTTGTTTCCTTGCGTGAGAAACTTCCCGGCATTAACCAATTATACGAGGAGGAGGATGCTAACGTAATACCTGACAATCAAATGGAAGTCCAAATTGAGCAGGATAAGGACTCTGCTACAGAAGAAGAGGAGGTGGAGAGTTCCGCTGAATCTGAGGTTGATTCAGCAATTAAGCAGCAATTAACCTTGCCGAAACAGAGTTTAAATTGCAGTGGAGTCACGGTACCTGCAGGAGTCTCAACATCATCAATTACACCCAAAACAGTTTGCCCGGTAACTTCCACTGCAGCCACATCATCCCCAGATCAGCAGAACAAGTCCACCATGATGCCGCCAATCGTTTGCTACAAACTTAATGTAGCTGAACACAGCAGGCATACAAAAGCACTGCAAATTAAATACAAGGTACACAACATCAACGGCACGAAATTGGTAATCACCACCCAATCGAAGAAGGAGCACCTTCAAATCAGAGACTTCCTACACTCAAGGAAGACGGGGTATAATACCTATACCCCAAAGGAAGACAGGGAGATCATACTCGTGCTGAAGGGAATCCACCACAGGTATGAGGTGGACGAAATTAAGGACGAACTTATCCATGCAGGTATTCCAGTTATGGAGGTTAGCCCATATAAGAATACCAGGACGGACCGCAAATTTAACAACTTTGTAGTCCAAGTTGAAGGCCATAGCGACCTACCATCTATATATAAGAAAACTCTCCTCATGAACCAAAAGGTTCATTGGGAAAAATTTAAGAGCACTGGGATTACTCAGTGCAGAAATTGCCAAAAGTTTGGACATGTGGCCAGCAATTGCGGAATGCCATACATCTGCGTAAAGTGCAAGAACACGCATCTGATAGGAAATTGCCCACGAAATGTGGACAACAAAAAAGGCGCCACTGTATTTTGCGTAAATTGCCACAAAAATAGGCCAACTATAAAGGGTGCCCGAAACATAAAGAAAAGATCACCGAAAAAGCTAAGACAGCAGTAAAAAAGAAGGAGCAGCATCAATTTGCTGCAAAGTCAGCCAAGAAAGCCGTTGTTTCGGGGTTGAGTTTTGCTGATGTTGCAGCTATGGGCACCATTAAAAAACAGCAAGAGTGTTCCTCAGTTAACAGCAGCCAAGAATACTAATGCTGATAAACCAAAGTAATCAGCAAACAGATAGAAGACACCCGCGTCTTCATTCAATATTTTTGACGACACTGAGAGGCTGTTTGGCACGGACCTGCAGATGCTTCTTCAAAAAGCAAAAAATTTTGTTCCTAGCAACTATAGTAGCCTTGATGATAACTCGAAAACAATCATATTGGGAAGACTTATTTGCGAAATATGTTCCCAATAAATAATATATTGTAGCATAATAATAACTACGCGCCTATGTCTATGCAGCAAATTCCGAAGTGACTTTCCATTCTGGCAGAATTTTGGTTCAAACTGTCCTTCATTCGAGGTTCGTGTCGGGGACGAAGTCTCCACAGCTCATGTCAACGAAAGAGACGAATAATATTAGGGATAAAAGGGAATTATAACTGCAAGAATTATTTCTCTTGTTCCAGTGGTCGAAGAATTTGCTAGAAGTTTCTGGCTATCAGAAACTTCTGCTATATAAGGACAGATGGCGATCAAAAAAAGACACAGTTGGTTTAGAACCGTGGCGAAGAGATTGGAAAAGTGATAATGGGCGAAGTTGTAATTTGGTGATAAATTGAAAGTTGAGAGTGAACAAGAAAAAGTAATTAGTTTGGATTTGTGAATTAAGTAATTGAAAGGAGATAAAGTGATTTGAGAGGAAAGAGACATTGTAAGAAAAGAATTTGCGAAGAATAGTATAGTGTGAACTTGAATTGTTCTATAGAGTAGAAAATAAAGAAATAATTTCACAGAATAATTGTTTTATCTACTCGAGCCGTAGCTCGCATATTACATTGGTGTCAGAAGCGGGATAAAACTTATTCTGTGAATAACTATTTCCGTGGTGTGAAATTGCACAAAAAAAAAAAAAAAAAAAAAAAACGATCGCAAATTGGGAAAACTAACTATAACTCAACTAAAGGCAGAACTCAGTAAGCGGAACCTCGACACAACTGGGGGAAAAGATGCTCTGCTGATTCGTCTGGAAGAAGCAGTAACGCAGGAAGGTGAAAATCCGCACGACGTAGAGTTTGACGTGGAAGAGGAACCAGCAAGTACAGCAGCCGACCCGGGTATAACAAGTCTGCTCCTGCAACTTAAGTTAGTCATGGACGAACAAAAGAAAGCAATAGAAGACCAAAGGAATTCTATAGAACTTAAGCTGGACGAACAAAAGAAAGCAATGGACGACCAAAAGAAAGCAATGGACGACCAAAAGAAAGCAATGGACGACCAAAAGAACTCTCTAGAACTTAAGATGGACGAACAAAAGAAAGCAATGGACGACCAGAGGAATTCTCTAGAACTTAAGCTGGACGAACAAAAGAAAGCAATGGACGAACAAAAGAAAGCTATAGACGAACAAAAGAATTCTCTAGATGCTCTGGAAAGTAAACTTGATGAGCAAAACAAGAACTTGGAATCCAAATTCGAAGTGATCGAAGAGAAAATCGAGAAGGTCGAGACGCAACTCGAAAAAGTCGAAACTAGATTCGATGAAAATTTTGAGAAACATGAAACTCAGTTCGGGAAGATAGAGACTCAGTTTGAAAAAGTAGAAAAGCAAGTCGAAAATCTTGCTAAGGAGCTCAGCAACGTGAAGAGACAGAAAGCACGGGAATATTCCACTGACGGTCTGAGAAGAAAGGAGATGCAGCCTCCTATCTTCGATGGTCAAACATCATGGCCAATTTATAAGAGGCAATTCGAAGCGGCCGCAATGACCAATAGCTGGGACGATGAAGAGAAGTCTATTGCACTCACGCTTGCACTGAGGGGTCCAGCTGCGGAGCTCTTGCAGACCATCCCGGAAGATAAACAGCAGAACTACGACTCTCTGGTTCAGGCTATCGAGATGCGGTTTGGGGATGAACACATGCAGCAGGTGTACAGGGTTCAGCTGCGTAGTCGAGTCCAGAAAAGGGGGGAAACGCTCCAACAGTTGCAAGCGGATATAGAGCGACTAGCCCATCTTTCATACCCTAAAGCCGGTGAGGAGCTTATCAACGAAATGGCGGTGGAAGCTTTTATTCAGGCCATAGAGGACAGACAACTGCAAATGGCTGTAAGGATGGCTGAAAAGCGAACACTCCCCGAGGCATTGGCATTCGCTTTGTCAATGAAGGCTGCGGACCAAGCATACCAGGGAATACACCGTGTCAGGGAAATGTCCGTCGTGGAATGCTCATGCCAGAGAACAGCCGTCAAAGCTCGCGGAAGTCAAATCCGTTGCTGGAATTGCAACCAAACCGGACACCTACAACGGCAGTGCAGAAGTGCACCTAGACGAGGAAATTGTCCACATTGCGGAAGTAGGAGAAGCAGAGAGGAAGCATCCTGTCGGTCAGACTTCCCAAAACCAGCAGTCGGGAGATGCGTAAGGACCAACTTCGCGGGGCAGAAGTTGGTTACTGGAATCGAGGCCCCCAGGACCACCATTCAAGTTTCGCAAACCAAACGGGGTAACAAGAGCCTGACAGTGGAGGCACTAATCAACGAGAAGAAGTGCGTAGCCACCATCGACACAGGTGCCACTGCCTCCATTGTAAGAAGAGATATCGTCAAAAGCTCCTGGCTGCACAACACCAACAGCTACTGCCTGAAGACTGCAACAGGGGAAATGGCGAAGGTATTTGGAGAAGTTCGTCTTACGATTACTCTGGCAGGACTGACGTTCTCCCATGCGTTTCTGGTGGCAGATATATGCGACGAGTGCATCATCGGAGTAGACTTCATGAAAGCAAATGAAGTAATCTTGAAGTAATGTGGAGATTCCGATGGTGTACGGAAATGAGAATGCCGTAACTCTCAGGACAGTTATCAGCAAAGACGAAGTTTTGCCGCCGTCTTCAGAGACAATCATTTGGACAAAGCTGGAAGGTGATCTTGGGAGCCACCGATTCTACATAGTAGAACCAGACCCAGAGAAGAATTCTCAAGACTACATCGTGGGAAAGACGTTAGTCGAACCAAAGAACACCATGGTTCCAGTGAGGGTTTTGAACGCAAGACCACACACTGTAAAACTAAGGCGAGGGGATGTGACTGGAAAATGCACGCCGATTACCGCCGTCGCAACAATATCTGAACGTGATGCTCCAAAACCTCTCCCATCACCTTGGACAGCGGAAACGAGAGAGACGATTCTCCAGTCCAGTGAGCTGAATCAGGAGCAGCGAACTATGGCAGAGAATCTTATCAATGAGTACGCTGATGTATTTGCCTCACAGGACGGAGAATACGGCCGAACACACCTGGTACAACATCGAATAGACACTGGTGATACTAGACCAATTCGTCAGCCTGCTAGGCGCCTTCCATTGGCAAAGCAGACAGAAGTTGCAGAGATGGTGTCGGCAATGGAGAAAGAAGGTCTGATTGAAAGTTCCAAAAGTCCGTGGGCATCACCGGTTGTACTGGTAAAGAAGAAAGATGGCAGCACGCGGTTCTGCGTGGACTATCGGCAGCTCAATTACGTCACCAAGAAAGACAGCTATCCTCTGCCACGGATTGACGACACGCTAGACACACTATCAGGAGCCCGATGGTTTTCCACTCTCGACTTGAAGAGTGGCTACTGGCAGGTACAGATCCATCCAGAAGACCGGGAGAAAACCGCCTTCACCACAGGAAATGGGCTATGGCAATTCACGGTAATGCCATTCGGGCTGTGCAATGCTCCGGCGACTTTCGAGCGATTGATGGAATGTGTCCTGCAAGGGTTAACATGGAAAACCTGTTTGGTATACTTGGATGATGTCATCGTCGTAGGAAAAACGTTTGCGCAACACCGAGACAATCTAAGGGATGTGTTTCAAAGGCTTCGAAGTGCCCACCTGAAGCTCAACCCCAAGAAGTGCGCCCTGTTTAGAGCGGAAGTCAAGTACCTGGGACACATAATTTCAGCGAAAGGAGTGAGAACCGATCCGGAGAAGGTCGAAGCGGTGAAAAACTGGCCAGTCCCCAAAGACAAACACCAACTAAGGAGCTTCCTGGGCCTAGCCACCTACTACAGACGGTTCGTGAAGGATTTTGCCGGGATCGCAAAGAACCTGCACCAGTTGACGGAAAAGGAAAAACAATTCAAATGGTCAATTGAGTGCGAGAAGAGCTTCAAGGCACTTAAACAACGGCTATGCGATGCCCCGATACTGGCTTACCCCACTCCCGGGGAAACGTTCGTTGTGGATGCAGATGCTAGTAATGTCGGGGTAGGAGCCGTACTCTCCCAGGTGCATGACGGCCAAGAGAAGGTGGTTGCGTACTTCAGCAAGGTGCTCTCTAAGCCAGAAAGGAACTACTGCGTGACAAGGCGGGAACTTCTAGCTTTGATCTTGGCTACGAAGCATTTTCACAAATACCTCTACGGGAGGAAGTTCGTTCTTCGCACAGACCATGCAGCCTTAAAATGGCTATTACAGTTCAAGAGTCCTGAGGGTCAGGTCGCAAGATGGATCGAAAGGCTGCAAATCTACGACTACGAAATACAGCATCGTAAAGGAAAACTCCACTCTAATGCGGATGCACTGTCCCGGAGACCATGCAGAACGGATTGTAAACATTGTGCGCGTCAGGAAGAACGGGAGCTGGTTTCCATCCAAAGAATGAGAGCCGAACCTATCGCCGGCTGGAGCGTAGATGAGATCCGGAACGCTCAGAAGGAAGACCCGGATATCGAACCGATTCTGGCCTGGAAGGAGAACATGGAGAAACCGGATCATCAGGACATCTCTCACAGAAGCCCGACCTTAAAGGCATATTTTGCGCAGTGGGACTCCCTCCATGTCCAAGAAGGTGTTCTGAGAAGAAAATGGGAATCCTCCGACGGAAAGTCGTTTGTAATGCAGCTTGTCGTACCGCGGACGAGGGTCAAGGAGGTGTTACAGGAAATGCATGGCGGGGCGACCGGAGGCCACTTGGGAGTGAATAAGACGCTAGAAAAGGTACGAGAACGTTTTTATTGGTTAAAAGCGAAGGAAGATATCGAAGACTGGTGCAGAAAATGCGACGTGTGTGCAGCTAGCAAGGGTCCGAGAATCAAAACTCGAGGTAAGATGCACCAATACAACGTGGGAGCACCTTTCGAACGAATCGCCATTGACATCGCAGGGCCCTTTCCGGAAACCGACAATGGTAATCGGTATATACTCGTAGTGATGGACTACTTCAGTAAGTGGCCGGAAGCGTTTCCGATCCCTAACCAGGAAGCCAGAACCGTGGCGGAGCAGATCGTCTACAATTGGGTTAGCAGATTCGGTGTGCCCTTGGAATTGCATTCTGACCAAGGGCGGAACTTCGAGTC
Source organism: Pocota personata (assembly GCA_963082735.1). Taxonomy (NCBI): domain Eukaryota; kingdom Metazoa; phylum Arthropoda; class Insecta; order Diptera; family Syrphidae; genus Pocota; species Pocota personata. The sequence continues at coordinate 131,239,796 of OY720429.1, forward strand.
AAGAATCTTCCAAGAGATGTGTCAACTACTCGGAATCAAAAAGACAAGGACAACCCCGCTTCATCCACAGTCGGACGGTATGGTGGAGCGTTTCAATAGGACTTTGGACGAACATCTCTCGAAGGTCGTAGGTGACTACCAACGGGATTGGGACCGGCAGATTCCCTTGTTTTTGATGGCCTATAGAAGTGCCGTGCATAGCACTACTCGACATACGCCGTTCGAAATCTTATTTGGTGGAATAGCTCGTTTACCCAGTGAGGTGAAATTTGGATCTCCTACCAATGAGCCCAGAAATGAAGAAGAGTACCTGGCGGACCTTAGGGAAAGGCTTAGGGACATACACCAAAGGACCAGAAGCCAGATTAAGATGACGAGCGACCGCATGAAGACCAGGTATGATGCCAAGGCAACAACGTCAGGATTCCAGGAAGGAGATCTGGTGTGGCTGTATAATCCCCATCGCCAAAAGGGGAAATCACCTAAGTTACAGGGGAACTGGGAAGGTCCCTACAGAATAGTAACCCGCATCAACGATGTTGTCTACCGCATCCAGCGAGGACCAAGGGCCAAAATGAAAGTGGTTCATGTGGACCGACTGAGTCGATACAATGGCCGAAATGAGGATGCACTTGTTCGGGACGAACACGTCTAAGAGGGGGGCAGTGTAGCATAATAATAACTACGCGCCTATGTCTATGCAGCAAATTCCGAAGTGACTTTCCATTCTGGCAGAATTTTGGTTCAAACTGTCCTTCATTCGAGGTTCGTGTCGGGGACGAAGTCTCCACAGCTCATGTCAACGAAAGAGACGAATAATATTAGGGATAAAAGGGAATTATAACTGCAAGAATTATTTCTCTTGTTCCAGTGGTCGAAGAATTTGCTAGAAGTTTCTGGCTATCAGAATAGTATAGTGTGAACTTGAATTGTTCTATAGAGTAGAAAATAAAGAAATAATTTCACAGAATAATTGTTTTATCTACTCGAGCCGTAGCTCGCATATTACATTGGTGTCAGAAGCGGGATAAAACTTATTCTGTGAATAACTATTTCCGTGGTGTGAAATTGCACAAAAAAAAAAAAAAAAACCATTTCTGTGTTGAGTTAATTAGTTGCGCAAAATGGGTCGCAAATTGGGAAAACTAACTATAACTCAACTAAAGGCAGAACTCAGTAAGCGGAACCTCGACACAACGGGGGGAAAAGATGCCCTGCTGATTCGTCTGAAAGAAGCAGTAACGCAGGAAGGTGAAAATCCGCACGACGTAGAATTTGACGTGGAAGAGGAACCAGCAAGTACAGTAGCCGACCCGGGTATAACAAGTCTGCTCCTGCAACTTAAGTTAGTCATGGACGAACAAAAGAAAGCAATAGAAGACCAAAGGAATTCTATAGAACTTAAGCTGGACGACCAAAAGAAAGCAATGGACGAACAAAAGAAAGCAATGGACGAACAAAAGAAAGCAATGGACGAACAAAAGAATTCTCTAGAACTTAAGATGGATGAACAAAAGAATTCTCTAGATGCTCTGGAAAGTAAACTTGATGAGCAAAACAAGAACTTGGAATCCAAATTCGAAGTGATCGAAGAGAAAATCGAGAAGGTCGAGACGCAACTCGGAAAAGTCGAAACTAGATTCGATGAAAATTTTGAGAAACATGAAACTCAGTTCGGGAAAATAGAGACTCAGTTTGAAAAAGTGGATACGCAATTCGAGATAGTAGGGAAGCAAGTCGAAAATCTTGCTAAGGAGCTCAGCAATGTGAAGAGACAGAAAGCACGGGAATATTCCACTGACGGTCTGAGAAGAAAGGAGATGCAGCCTCCTATCTTCGATGGTCAAACATCATGGCCAATTTATAAAAGGCAATTCGAAGCGGCCGCAATGACCAATAGCTGGGACGATGAAGAGAAGTCTATTGCACTCACGCTTGCACTGAGGGGTCCAGCTGCGGAGCTCTTGCAGACCATCCCGGAAGATAAACAGCAGAACTACGACTATCTGGTTCAGGCTATCGAGATGCGGTTTGGGGATGAACACATGCAGCAGGTGTACAGGGTTCAGCTGCGTAGTCGAGTCCAGAAAAGGGGGGAAACGCTCCAACAGTTGCAAGCGGATATAGAGCGACTAGCCCATCTTTCATACCCTAAAGCCGGTGAGGAGCTTATCAACGAAATGGCGGTGGAAGCTTTTATTCAGGCCATAGAGGACAGACAACTGCAAATGGCTGTAAGGATGGCTGAAAAGCGAACACTCCCCGAGGCATTGGCATTCGCTTTGTCCATGAAGGCTGCGGACCAAGCATACCAGGGAATACACCGTGTCAGGGATATGTCCGTCGTGGAATGCTCATGCCAGAGAACAGCCGTCATGGATGAAGACAGAGCTCGCGGAAGTCAAATCCGTTGCTGGAATTGCAACCAAACCGGACACCTACAACGGCAGTGCAGAAGTGCACCTAGACGAGGAAATTGTCCACATTGCGGAAGTAGGAGAAGCAGAGAGGAAGCATCCTGTCGGTCAGACTTCCCAAAACCAGCAGTCGGGAGATGCGTAAGGACCAACTTCGCGGGGCAGAAGTTGGTTACTGGAATCGAGGCCCCCAGGACCACCATTCAAGTTTCGCAAACCAAACGGGATAACAAAAGCCTGACAGTGGAGGCACTAATCAACAAGAAGAAGTACGTAGCCACCATCGACACAGGTGCCACTGCCTCCATTGTAAGAAGAGATATCGTCAAAAGCTCCTGGCTGCACAACACCAACAGCTACTGCCTGAAGACTGCAACAGGGGAAATGGCGAAGGTATTTGGAGAAGTTCGTCTTACGATTACTCTGGCAGGACTGACGTTCTCCCATGCGTTTCTGGCGGCAGATATATGCGACGAGTGCATCATCGGAGTAGACTTCATGAAAGCAAATGAAGTAATCTTGGACATCGGGATGCAAGTACTGAGGTATCGAAATGTGGAGATTCCGATGGTGTACGGAAATGAGAATGCCGTAACTCTCAGGACAGTCATCAGCAAAGACGAAGTTTTGCCGCCGTCTTCAGAGACAATCATTTGGACGAAGCTCGAAGGTGATCTTGGGAGCCACCGATTCTACATAGTAGAACCAGACCCAGAGAAGAATTCTCAAGACTACATCGTGGGAAAGACGTTAGTCGAACCAAAGAACACCATGGTTCCAGTGAGGGTTTTGAACGCAAGACCACACACTGTCAAACTAAGGCGAGGGGAGGTGACTGGAAAATGCACGCCGATTACCGCCGTCGCAACAATATCTGAACGTGATGCTCCAAAACCTCTCCCATCACTTTGGACAGCGGAAGCGAGAGAGACGATTCTCCAGTCCAGTGAGCTGAATCAGGAGCAGCGAACTATGGCAGAGAATCTTATCAATGAGTACGCTGATGTATTTGCCTCACAGGATGGAGGATACGGCCGAACACACCTGGTACAACATCGAATAGACACTGGTGATACTAGACCAATTCGTCAGCCTGCTAGGCGCCTTCCATTGGCAAAGCAGACAGAAGTTGCAGAGATGGTGTCGGCAATGGAGAAAGAAGGTCTGATTGAAAGTTCCAAAAGTCCGTGGGCATCACCGGTTGTACTGGTTAAGAAGAAAGATGGCAGCACGCGGTTCTGCGTGGACTATCGGCAGCTCAATTACGTCACCAAGAAAGACAGCTACCCTCTGCCACGGATTGACGACACGCTAGACACACTATCAGGAGCCCGATGGTTTTCCACTCTCGACTTGAAGAGTGGCTACTGGCAGGTACCGCCTTCACCGCAGGAAATGGGCTATGGCAATTCACGGTAATGCCATTCGGGCTGTGCAATGCTCCGGCGACTTTCGAGCGATTGATGGAATGTGTCCTGCAAGGGTTAACATGGAAAACCTGTTTGGTATACTTGGATGATGTCATCGTCGTAGGAAAAACGTTTGCGCAACACCGAGACAATCTAAGGGATGTGTTTCAAAGGCTTCGAAGTGCCCACCTGAAGCTCAACCCCAAGAAGTGCGCCCTGTTTAGAGCGGAAGTCAAGTACCTGGGACACATAATTTCAGCGAAAGGAGTGAGAACCGATCCGGAGAAGGTCGAAGCGGTGAAAAACTGGCCAGTCCCCAAAGACAAACACCAACTAAGGAGCTTCCTGGGCCTAGCCACCTACTACAGACGGTTCGTGAAGGATTTTGCCGGGATCGCAAAGAACCTGCACCAGTTGACGGAAAAGGGAAAACAATTCAAATGGTCAATTGAGTGCGAGAAGAGCTTCAAGGCACTTAAACAACGGCTATGCGATGCCCCGATACTGGCTTACCCCACTTCCGGGGAAACGTTCGTTGTGGATGCAGATGCTAGTAATGTCGGGGTAGGAGCCGTACTCTCCCAGGTGCATGACGGCCAAGAGAAGGCGGTTGCGTACTTCAGCAAGGTGCTCTCTAAGCCAGAAAGGAACTACTGCGTGACAAGGCGGGAACTTCTAGCTTTGATCTTGGCTACGAAGCATTTTCACAAATACCTCTACGGGAGGAAGTTCGTTCTTCGCACAGACCATGCAGCCTTAAAATGGCTATTACAGTTCAAGAGTCCTGAGGGTCAGGTCGCAAGATGGATCGAAAGGCTGCAAATCCACGACTACGAAATACAGCATCGTAAAGGAAAACTCCACTCTAATGCGGATGCACTGTCCCGGAGACCATGCAGAACGGATTGTAAACATTGTGCGCGTCAGGAAGAACGGGAGCTGGTTTCCATCCAAAGAATGAGAGCCGAACCTATCGCCGGCTGGAGCGTAGATGAGATCCGGAACGCTCAGAAGGAAGACCCGGATATCGAGCCGATTCTGGCCTGGAAGGAGAACATGGAGAAACCGGATCATCAGGACATCTCTCACAGAAGCCCGACCTTAAAGGCATATTTTGCGCAGTGGGACTCCCTCCATGTCCAAGAAGGTGTATTTGGATTGCGCCAGGGATGTGTAATCTTCATAGATACTAGTAGCCCGAGTGCTACTAGCATGCACGATTCGCAAACCTGAGTACTCGATGCCAGGAATACGCCTACGTACTAAACACACACCCTACACACTTCAACCACTCTCCCCGCGGGACTGCCGTTAGGTATTACTTCGCGGGGCTGGTTAGCAATTCATGCTATGCTTCTTGTATTGCTGCTTCTGATGCTTCTGTTGCTTCTGCTGCTCTTCTTAGCTTTTCTATTCTCCGCAGCTCTTTTTGTAGAGTTGTTACGAAAGAACATATTGCCATCCAATTTTCTTCCAACCGTAACATATGGTCGAGGAGTAATGACGGACTTGGCAGAGTAATTCTCCATGCCGTGAAACGTGTGCAGTAAAACACTGCGTGCTCCGTATCCTCATCTTCACCTGGGCATTCCGGGCAGGATGGTGAGTTGTCGTGTCCGAATCGGTGTAGATATTTGCGGTAGCCACCGTGGCCAGACAGGAACTGCGTTAGATGGTAGTTGCAGTCTCCATGCTTTCGACTTATCCAATCTTGGATTGTCGGTATAAGTTTGTATGTCCATCTGCCTTTTGTTGTATTAGCCCAACGAGCTTGCCACATAGCTGCTGACGCTGCCCTTTCTTCAATTTTTATCACCTTGATACCAGTGGCGTCGTGATGACTCAATGCTCTTCTGTTATATATCCTCAGCATTTCATCTGCGAGAATATCGATGGGGACCATTCCAGCTATGACAAATGCAGCTTCGTCAGAGATGGTTCGAAAGCCGCTGATTGTCCGTAGCGCACAGAGTCTGTATGATGACGATAGTTTCCTTTTGGTCTCCTTCGTCCTCAGTGCCTCCGCCCAGACTGGGGCGGCATATAACAGAACTGAGGTGATAACTCTAGAGAGTAGAATCCTTCTAGCATATCCAGGTCCACCGATGTTAGGCATGATACGCGAGAGAGCTCCCTGCATTTGCGATGCTTTTTTGGTAACAAAATCAACATGCGTTTTAAACCGTAGCCTGTTGTCCAGCATTACTCCAAGGTATTTAATTGCCTCTTTCGACCTGATGGTTTGGTTACCAACCTGAAAGTTGGCAAATTCGACAGTTTTCCGGCTGGTTATAAGAACAGCTTCTGTTTTATGGTCAGCTAGTTCTAGTCCGGCGGATACTAGCCAATCTTTTATCCGGGCAATTGCTTCATTTGTAGCTGATTCTACTGCACGGATCTGTTTAGCTACTGTCACGACTGCAATGTCATCGGCGAATCCAATTATCGTTACTCCCCCAGGTAACGCTAATCGTAGTACTCCGTCGTACATGATGTTCCACAATAGTGGCCCTAAAACCGATCCCTGTGGAACTCCCGCAGTTACGTTGTAGTATTTTACGCCTTCATCGGTATTGTACCTCAGCTTTCTGTTGTTGAAGTAGTTCGTCACTATCCGTAGCAGGTAATATGGCGTATCCATCCTGGCAAGTGACCTTCTAATAAACGACCAGTTCGCAGAGTTAAATGCGTTTTTAATGTCCAGCGTTACTACTGCACAATACTCCTTTGTGCCGTAGAGCCATCTTTCTCCTTCGATGGCACCTTTGGCGATATCGACTACCGCTCTTATGGCATCAACAGTAGATCGTGCTCTTCTGAAGCCAAATTGGTGATCTGAGAGGGCTCCTTTCTCTTCTACTACTGCGAGTAATCTATTATAGATTATCTTCAAGAAGGTGTTCTGAGAAGAAAATGGGAATCCTCCGACGGAAAGTCGTTTGTAATGCAGCTTGTCGTACCGCGGACGAGGGTCAAGGAGGTGTTACAGGAAATGCATGGCGGGGTGACCGGAGGCCACTTGGGAGTGAATAAGACGCTAGAAAAGGTACGAGAACGTTTTTATTGGTTAAAAGCGAAGGAAGATATCGAAGACTGGTGCAGAAAATGCGACGTGTGTGCAGCTAGCAAGGGTCCGAGAATCAAAACTCGAGGTAAGATGCACCAATACAACGTGGGAGCACCTTTCGAACGAATCGCCATCGACATCGCAGGGCCCTTTCCGGAAACCGACAATGGTAATCGGTATATACTAGTAGTGATGGACTACTTCAGTAAGTGGCCGGAAGCGTTTCCGATCCCTAACCAGGAAGCCAGAACCGTGGCGGAGCAGATCGTCTTCAATTGGGTTAGCAGATTCGGTGAGCCCTTGGAATTGCATTCTGACCAAGGGCGGAACTTCGAGTCAAGAATCTTCCAAGAGATGTGTCAACTACTCGGAATCAAAAAGACAAGGACAACCCCGCTTCATCCACAGTCGGACGGTATGGTGGAGCGTTTCAATAGGACTTTGGACGAACATCTCTCGAAGGTCGTATGTGACTACCAACGGGATTGGGACCGGCAGATTCATTTGTTTTTGATGGCCTATAGAAGTGCCGTGCATAGCACTACTCGACATACGCCGTTCGAAATCTTATTTGGTGGAATAGCTCGTTTACCCAGTGAGGTGAAATTTGGATCTCCTACCAATGAGCCCAGAAATGAAGAAGAGTACGTGGCGGACCTTAGGGAAAGGCTTAGGGACATACACCAAAGGACCAGAAGCCAGATTAAGATGACGAGCGACCGCATGAAGACCAGGTATGATGCCAAGGCAACAACGTCAGGATTCCAGGAAGGAGATCTGGTGTGGCTGTATAATCCCCATCGCCAAAAGGGGAAATCACCTAAATTACAGCGGAACTGGGAAGGTCCCTACAGAATAGTAACCCGCATCAACGATGTTGTCTACCGCATCCAGCGAGGACCGAGGGCCAAAATGAAAGTGGTTCATGTGGACCGACTGAGTCGATACAATGGCCGAAATGAGGATGCACTTGTTCGGGACGAACACGTCTAAGAGGGGGGCAGTGTAGCATAATAATAACTACGCTCCTATGTCTATGCAGCAAATTCCGAAGTGACTTTCCATTCTGGCAGAATTTTGATTCGAACTGTCCTTTCATTCGAGGTTCGTGTCTGGGACGAAGTCTCCACAGCTCATGTCAACGAAAGAGACGAATAATATCAGGGATAAAAGGGAATTATAACTGCAAGAATTATTTCTCTTGTTTCAGTGGTCGAAGAATTTGCTAGAAGCTTCTGGCTATCAGAAACTTCTGCTATATAAGGACAGATGGCGATCAAAAAAAGACACAGTTGGTTTAGAACCGTGGCGAAGAGATTGGAAAAGTGATAATGGGCGAAGTTGTAATTTGGTGATAAATTGAAAGTTGAGAGTGAACAAGAAAAAGTAATTAGTTTGGATTTGTGAATTAAGTAATTGAAAGGAGATAAAGTGATTTGAGAGGAAAGAGACCTTGTAAGAAAAGAATTTGCGAAGAATAGTATAGTGTGAACTTGAATTGTTCTATAGAGTAGAAAATAAAGAAATAATTTCACAGAATAATTGTTTTATCTACTCGAGCCGTAGCTCGCATATTACAGTATTTAATTTTGAGCAGACAAGGATTTCCGGACTGCTACCCATGGAAACAAGAGCAATTGGTATCCAAGTTTCTGTAGATGAAAATCTGCTGCTGTTATCCATTCACAACATTTGTCAAACAACGAGGGAAAATATTCAAAAGGACCTCAATACCATCAACATCGCCGCAAAACTACACAACTACTGCGTGATTGGCGGAGACTTCAAAGCAAGGCACCCACTCTGGCAAGACGATGTAACCTCGCAACCGGGAACCGCTATTGTGGATTCGCTGAATGGAAATAGCCATCGTCATTCAATTGTGGCTATTTCTCAGTCAAGGAAATCCTTTCCCAGAACTCCGTCAACACTCGTGTCTAGCACATGATAGTGATTCAGATTATCTAGCTGCTGAATTGAGAATTCGACTAAACTGAAGAATAATGACAGAGAGACCTGTACCTGAACTCCACACCATGTTCAGTAAAGTAAACTGGGCCCGATTTCGATCGGACATAGAGGCTGAGCTCCCAATAACATCGAGTGTGGCTAACCTCAGCAACAGCGAGATAGGCGGCGTCATCATTGGATTCAATACATTTGCCATTAACGCCATGGATATGCAGAAAGTCGTCCGTACCAACAGAAACAAATACGCAAACCTTCCAAGTCACATCCAGGTAATCTATGCCCGCAGTCAGCGGCTGAGGAAGAGGCTCCAGAGGATCTTTCACAGGACATGCAACACCGTGAATGATAAATATCGTAGTGTGCACTCGCAACTGCAAGTACTAATACGATGTTCTTCCAGGCGGTGAAGAATTACAGGGATAACGAGTTCACCAGGCGCCTTGAAGATATCAAACCTGGTGCCGAAGCCTTCAAGAAAATTAACTCTCATGTTTTTAGATCTAATACCTTACCAGAGAGCATCAATCACGGCCAGGTAACAGCAACAACTTCCGACGAGAAAGCTGAGGCATTTGCCAACCATTTTGAGGGTTACTTCAACGGCCGACCTCCAGACCACCTTCCTGACTTCCTGGAGGAAGTAGAATCCGAATTTCATGAAGCCACAAATTCTGGTAATCCAATAACAACATTTAGCGGGGATAAAAGAGCTAATGATCCGTTAAGCAATAAAACTTTCACTACCACAGAAGCAGTGATGGAGATAATTCAAAGCAGCAATGCCAAGAAATCTGTTGACCAAATCTCCAACTTTTTATTAAAAAAGTTGCCAAATGTGGCTATTTTACTGCTGACAGTCATCTTCAACAACTGCATTAACAACAGCTATTTTTCAACTTCATGGAAAGTGGCCAAGGTTGTTCCAGTACCGAAGAAGACGAATCGTTCGAATGTTGATGGATACCGGCCAATCGCTTTGCTATGCTGTGTTAGCAAAATACTGAACGCAGTGATGTTGAGGAAGATTAATCACTTTTGCTCAGAGAGAGGAATAATTCCCAATAACTAATATGGTTTTCGAGCCAAGCACTCAACCACTCACCCTCTGCTCAAGCTACACAGCGACGTCACCCATGGCCTGAACAAAAAAGAGACTACCGTAGCCTGCCTGCTAGACATAGAGAAAGCCTGTGATAGCGTTTGTGCCAAAGGACTGATTATCAAGCTAATTCATTTTGGTTTGACCAATTATCTGGTAAGATTAATTTTCAATTTTTTAACCAACAGAAGTTTTTATGTACTGGTACATCGAGCAAAGTTATCAACAAAACGAATCAACGCTGGATTGCCCCAGGGATCAAGGCTTGGAACAATACTGTTCAACATATTCACTGCAAATCAACCACTGAATGCAGCAAGGACCAGAATACTGTTCTATACGGGTGACTCCATCACTTACGCTGTTTCGCTTTCACCAGAAATATCTTGGAATCCATTTCAGCGAAAGGTTCAAGTTTAATCCTCACGCTTAAATCATCATAAGGAGGGAAAATTATGCGTTGCATTTAGTCCACCCATTACTCAGAAAGAGGGCTCCGCAAGAAGACTAAACTGCTTGTATACAAGCAGCTGATAAGACCAATTATCACATATGGCTGCCCCATATGGTTCACCATATCGCCCACCACCATAAAGAAGATTCAAATGTTCGCACAGAATGTTCTTCGAATCTGTACAGGACTGTGGCGAAATCCAATTACAAGGAAGTACCACCCTAAGGCTTTTCTTTACAAGAACACCGGTTAGGCCCAAGCGATCAATATACGATTCAGCTTTCAAGTAGACTCCCTCAAAGTCTTGATGAAATACAAGACTACATCCGACAGCAAATCGATTCAAGCCACCGATACCTGAGTGCACGAGCAATCACCGATTCAAGATTTGAAGACATAATGAGCAACGAAGAAATACCATTCTATCAGTTTGCAGACAATGCCTATTACTGGGGACAGTCCCCTTAATAATATATTTTCTTTATTAACAAAAAAAAAGGCAAATATATTTTCTTATATAAAATATTCATGTAATAGATTAAGTAGCCATTAATATTGTTTTTCTTAAAAAACCTTAGCAAACTAGGCATTAGATAAACGTTGGGCCCCTATTGTTGTAGTTTTAAGCCAATTTGTATATAGAACGACTAAATAATAAAAATTGCTTAATCTGAAATCTGATTATTCGGCATTCAACCACCTGTGCATGACGTGTTTTCTTTAGACTATTTCATTTGTTGTGAAAACCATACTCGTACTTTGGAGAATTTATTGAATGGATAATTTACAAAAGGAGGTATGAAATTATAACATAGTTGATTATATTTGTGAAACATCATTTAATAATTTAAATTGAGGAGGAATCTGAATTGTTTGAAAACTTTTTCGACAACACTTCACCTTCCGAAGATTCAGCAGAAGAGACGAAAAAGCATGCATCATGAATTGGCTCAAGGAAAAAGTTCTACATGTATGTGTGGTACGAGTATATTAGCAATACCATCACTTTCAGACAACTGGGGAACTTTTTAGGAGTACCAAAGTCTTCCGCCTGGATAGCTGTTCGTCTTGTTTGCAAATGGCTCATGGAGAACAGAAGACAGTTAATTAATTTATTTATTGAGTTTAATATAAACAAAAACTTAAAGCTAAACTTAAAACTAAAAATAATTAAACTGGAACTGGACTTAAAAATTACGGTTTTTTTTAAAGGTTATGAGGAAAAAATAATGGAATAAAGGGCGTTTCTCAGGGAGGCTCTGCTATTGTGAAAGTCAAAAAAGTTTGCATGTGATTAGCTCTGCGGAGCATTCTAGACATTGGTTCATGGTATCCATAATTGGTACGATGAGGAATAAGACGGAAGAGGGGTGAGAACCCGAGGTTACGTGAGTTGGTGTTGAAATAAATCATATGCATCAGAGCGGGGGTAATCAATGTTACCGGCTAATAAGTGATAGATAAACAAGATGTCAGCAACTTCGCGACGTTTAACGAGAGGCTGTAAATTGATTAGTTTCAAACGGTCAGCGTATGGGGTCCAAGCAAGACCACGTAAGGCAAAGCGGATGAACCTACGCTGGACAGCTTCGATTCGCAGGATATGGATTTCGTAGTACGGTGACCATACCTGGCAAGCATATCCAAGGAGGGGTCTGACGAATGTGATGTATAAGGATTTTGTAAAGTAAGGGTAATGAAACCGAGCGCAGAGTTTGCTCTGTTGATAATGTTATCAATATGAGAATGGAAGTTGAGTTCCCTATCACAGATAACACCCAAATCGCATAGTGAAGAGTCAGAGGGTATAGGCTGGGGGATGGTCGGATACGCTTACGAAAATATGTAATAGGTTGGCACTTGTTCACGTTGAGCTCTAAAAAATTTCTATGGCACCAGACTGAGAATCGATTCAAATCATCTTGCAATGAAAGAGAGTCTGCACTAGACGATATGGTTCTGAAGATTTTCATATCATCCGCATATATAGAAAGGTGGGAGTCATTGATGATACAATCGACATCGTTAATTGTCGAAATGAAGATCATTGGACCAAGATGGCTACCTTGAGGGACTACCGATGTGGCTTTAATAGGATCAGAAATTGAAGATCTGAAGAGGACGTTATATTGGCGATTTTCTAAGTAAGATTTGATCCATGAGATAAACCACGATTGAAAACCAAGAGCTTTGAGTTTGAGAAGAATAATTGCATGCGAAATTTTGTCGAAGACTTTGCTAAAGTCGGTGGCAACTACATCGACTTCATTACCGTCATCTAAAACGCACAGAGTGCTAGATACAAACTCGGTAAGGTTGATGGTTGTTGATCTGCCCTTAAAGAAACCATGCTGGTTCGGTGAAAGGATAGTCTTACAGTGAAAAAACATTGTGTCGTCAACAATGCTTTCAAAGAGCTTAGGTATGCAGGATAGTTTGGCGATGTAGTAGTTGGATATTTCACTTTTACAACCTTTTTTATGAGTTGGGATTATGTATGAGTTTTTCCAGATTTCAGGGAAAACTCCCTGCGGAATAGATAGTTGGAATAGATTAGTAAGGGGTTGGACTAAGTAGTTCACGCATTTTTTCAGAACTATAGCGGGCAGGCAACCAGGGCCGAGGAGTATTCGCCCTTTAGTTTATTGATCTTATCTACTAACGACGCCGAGGTTATATCAATTGTGACTAAGGAGGGTTGGGAACAGTTGACTAAGTAACGGAAGTAGTTATGATCAGGTTGAATGACGTTATGCGTAAACGATTGCCTGAAAAAATTAGCGAACAGGTTTGCGATTTGTTTGTAGAGTCTGCCGAGGATTTATTAGCAAATTCTAAAGTGGATGGATAGTTATCCGATTTTCGTTTGGCATTAATGAAGTGGTAGAAACGTTTGGGGTCATTCAATAGCGTGGATTGCATTCTGACAAGATATTCGATGAAAAGATATTGACAGAGTTCAGAGAATTGCGAGTGGATGCATGCTTGCCATATTTTGTTTCTTCTGTTACGAAGTGAGCGTAGCTCTTTATTATGCCATGGCGGAGCTGACGTAAAGTTCTTCTGAGGCACAAAAGGGACTGATTGAATGAGGCAGGTGAAAATTTGGTCATCAAAATACGCTAGAGCATTGTCGATGCTGTTAACTTGGATAGGACTAAAGTTAATCTTACTGAAAAGATTATTAAGTTTAGCGAAATCTACCTAGCGAAAATTAAAGCTATATGATTTCTCACAGTGAGGAATTGTACTTAAGTTGTCATACGAAAACGTTAGGAATAGAGGTGGGTGGAAGCGATCTAATGTGGAGAGAAGATGGTTGCTGGCAGTTATTATGCAATTGGCGGCATCGGTTGAGAAGATTAGGCCTAGTTGTCTACCTAAGTTGTTCGTAATACCACTAATTTGGAAAAGGCCAGAATCAGAGAGACAGTCAGTGAAAAGGACTTCATTTTTAGAGGTAGGGTTTGCAGCAACAAAATGGGACTCATCTTCAGACTGGGCCCATTGTAGATTTGGAAGATTAAAGTCTTCCAGAATCATGACGTCGTCGCAGGGATCTCCAATGTCACACAGGGAATCGATCGCATCTACGGCATCAACCCTCGATTGGTTGAGAAGGGCGAATGTAGCAACATAGAATGCAGAGGTTACGCCTTGGGAAGGTGATTTTGACGAAAATATATTCAAAGTCAGCTGTAGGTGAGGATTTAATAAAAGTTGAGTCAAAGTTGTTATGTATAGCCAAAGGAACTCCACGACCTAAGGAATCGTCATCTTTCGATTGACCATCATTCGGAAGATAACAAAATCAGAGGTAAAAAGCTCATTATTAATGAAATTAGAAGATAAATTCGTTTCAGTGAGAGCAAAAATATCGTAGGGGAGGTTTTGAGAGTTAAGAAATATGGAGGAGATTTTTTTTATTACCTCTCACGTTCTGGTAATAAATAGACAAGCATTCAGGGGAGGTAACAGTAACGTTAGAGGGGTTTGGAGTTGAAACATTATCAGGAGGAGGAGAGTGAGATGGTAACTGATTAGGGGTAAAAGAAATTATAATGGTCGGCGCGAGTTCTTTGGAGGAATAGTCTCAAGGGGATGCTGTGGCATACAACTGCAGCAAATTTGAAGCAAAAACAAAAATTCCTGGAGTTCTCGGTGTAATCAATTGCACACACATCGCGATTGCAGCTCCTAAATTGAATAAAGAGTGCTACTACAACCGACAGCACAACTTCATAATAACTCTGCAAGCAGTCGGTGATGCAGACAAAAAATTCATCGACATTTTTGGTGGTGAACCTGGATCCTTGCACGACAGCAGAGTGCTTCGAAGATCAGCCTTATACAGAATAACCGACTCACATTATACGCAGCTATTTCTTTCAAATATTTTCATCCTGGGTGACTCAGCGTATCCTGCTACTAACTGGTTAGTGCCACCTCAAAGATAATGGAAGACTTACGGAGCAACAGTCGTCTTTTAATTATCTGCATTCTGGAATGCAAATTGTAGTGGAGAATGCTTTTGGGTTGCTGAAAGGAAGATTCAGAGGATTGTTAAAGTTACTGAGCAAAAGTACTTGCGTTCGGCGACAAAAATTGTTTTAAGTGCATGTATTAAGCACAACATATGTATCACAATTGACGATGAATACTCAGCCGAAGTTTTTGAAGAAAATATTATTCGTGCCGAAATGAATTCAGAAGATTCTGTACCTAGTGCAACTGTAAATAGACGACAATCTTTATTCAATATCTAGTTGAAATTATTTGAAATCAAAAACATTTTTTACTCAATAAAATTAAAAAATGTGGGATGCTTAAAATGTATTTTTTATTCAGATTAAGGTATTTTTATTATTGGTTTAAAACTAGACTTACTACTATAAATTTAATGTTGGCTCAACAATAGGGGCCCAACGTATATCTATTTCATTTCATTTCATTTCATTTATTTATATAGGCACATCTTTTACCATAGTCTTAAAGTCTTAAAATGCAAAAGTTACAAAAATTGAATATATTAAGTTAAACAATTCAGATGTAATTAAAAATAAATGATGAATGAATAATGACCAAAGAAAAATAAAGAA
Source organism: Pocota personata (assembly GCA_963082735.1). Lineage (NCBI taxonomy): Eukaryota > Metazoa > Arthropoda > Insecta > Diptera > Syrphidae > Pocota > Pocota personata. The sequence goes on from OY720429.1 coordinate 131,255,312, forward strand.
TGTAAATTAAGCTAAGATTTATAAATAGATTAAAATTCAAAAATAATAAACAAGTTAAAAAATTCAAAAATGCTCCAAAATGCTGGGTTCCGCGGAGCCTTCTAATGTCGAGGGGTAAGGGTTCCATTGCTTTATGACGTAAACAAAAAATTGACGTTCTGTAGTAGTGCATGTAAATCTCGGTTGCACAAAAACAAGGGAGCGATTGGAAACAGGAAATTTGATTTTATCAAATAAATAACGCAGCTCCTTAGTTATCAAAATATTATTAAATGTTTTAAGGGCACAGTATTTAATATATGTATGTAAAGAGGCTACATCCTAATACGTTTTTCGATAGGGTCGATATATGATCAAAACGATTAAGATTACAACGTTATTAAAAGCCACGGTAAGGTTCCTTTTTGTCTCGTACTTGAGGCTACAAAAAATTTCGCACCCATAGAAAATTATTGACATTATTCTGTTTTTTTGCAATGCTTAATCGAATGTGTTGAGGTGTAAAACTTTTGGAGAGGGACAAGCTTCGTAAGCAGCCGTCAATTTTACCGACTACCAGCCGGGCATGGCAGTTCCAACTGAGTGTGTCATTGAACCATATGTCTAGATTTTTGGCTTTTTCGACATATTGTAGTACAGTATTACCCAAATAAATAGGTGGAAAGTAGCTGACATCAAGTTTATTTCTATAAATAACTATACACTTAGATTTTTTTGGACTTAATTCAAGCTTGTTTTTTTTTTTTATATATTTAATTTGCACGTGTTAAAGGGGATATGAATACCCTTATACTAATTTTTAGAACACGTGCGTTTTTATGGAAAGGGGAAGTGACAGAGAGAAAGACAGAGTGGTGTAGTTTGAAACTCAGGTGGTATTAAGTTTCTGTAAACTCCAAGGGTTGCTGTCCAGATAACTGGGGAGTATTTTTGTGTGTTTTTCGCTATTATTGTCGTTGCTTATGATTCACAGTATTTTTTTCCATCCTCCTGATGTCATCATCACGATCAAGTTGCATTTTAGCCATATGACCACCCTACTGCCAGTGTTATGCCTTCACAGTAGAGTTGACTTAGCTTTCGCAAGTGTTCGACTTTTTTATTTATTTCATGCGAAATAAATAGATGATTCTTGACTTCAGGATTCGAACCGTGAATCAACAGCGTGACAAGCGATGGTGTTACCACTACACCACGGCGACCCCAAAGTTAGCTTTGGACCAGTGCATAATGTTTATAAGCTAAGAGTTTAATTTATAAGCCCCGTCTTCGATCATACCTAATTTGCAACTTAAATAAATTTGCACATCGTCAGCATACATATGCAATGATGAGAATTCAACAGTGAGTGGAAGATCATTTATAAATATTGAAATTAGTAACAGCCTTTGATCCTTGCGGTATACCTGACTCTAATTCAATGAAGTCTGACAAATTTCCACCTATGTCAACAGCTTGACTTCTTCCTCTGAGATAGGATAGCATCAAATCAGCAGCAGTGTCAGAAAAGCGAAATTGGTACTTCTTTTTGGAGACGAGTATTCTGTGGTTTACTGTGTCGAATGCCTTTGAAAAGTCAAGGAGTCCCAGGAACGAAACAAGATCATTATCCATTGCACGTCTAAGATCGTCCGTAACTTTTAGGACAGCCGAAATACAACTTTGCTGTTGCCTAAAACCAGACTGATGAATGCTCAAGAATTTGTTATTTTTAATATGGCTGGAGATTTGCTCATACAACATTTTTTCCATAACATTAGATAAAAACGGGAGAATAGATATCGTATAACTTTCGCTACCTTCCATGCAAGTGGAGAAGTCTTAGTTATGTAAGATGATTGTTTGTGTTGAAAATATGCGTTAGAGTAGGCAGAATATGTGGAAGTAATATCTTTAAGAATGGGAGATGGATATCATCGAATCCCATAGCTGTCGATTTTTTAATGGCTAGTTTGCTAAGGTTTTTTAAGAAAACCTATACTAATGGCTACTTAATCTATTACATGAATATTTTATTTACGAATATATATTTGCCATTTTTTTTTTTTTTGTTAATAAAGAAAATATATTATTAAGGGGACTATCCCCGGTAATAGGCATTGTCTGCAAACTGATAGAATGGTTGTCCATTATGTCTTCAAATCCTGAACCGGTGATAGCTCGTGCACTCAGGTATCGGTGGCTTGGATCGAATTGCTGTCGGATGTAGTCTTGCATTTCCTCGTTGGGATGGTCACCATGATTTTACAGGAGTCTACTTGAAAGCTGGGCCTACTCTCGCTTGGGCCCACACCGGTGTTCTCGTAAAGAAAAGCCTTAGGTGGTACTTCCTTGTAATTGGATTTCGCTACAGTCCTGTACAGATTCGAAGAACCTTCCGTTCGAATACTTGAATCTTCTTCATGGTGGTGGACGATATGGTGAACCATATGGGGCAGCCATATGTGATAACTGGTCTTATCAGCTGCTTGTATACAAGCAGTTTAGTCTTCTTGCTGAGCCCTCTTTCTGAGTAATGGGTGGACTAAATGCAACGCATAATTGGCCCTCCTTATGATGATTTCAGCGTGAGGATTAAACTTGAACCTCTCGCTGAAATGGATTCCAAGATATTTCTGGTGAAAGCGAAACAGCGTAAGTGATGGAGTCAGGTTTGATATCTTCAAGGCGCCTGGTGAACTCTTTATCCTTGAAATTCTTCACCGTCTGTAAGAACATCGTATTAGTACATTGCAGTTGCGAGTGCACACTACGATATTCATCACTCACGGTGTTGCATGTCCTGTGCAAGATCCTCTGGAACCTCTTCCTCAGCCGCTGCCTGTGGGCATAGATAGCTTGGATGCAACTTGGAAGGTTCGCGTGTTTGTTCCTATTGGTACGGGGGACTTTCTGCCTATCTATAGCGTTAATGGCAACTGCATTGAATCCATTGATGACGCCGCCTATCTCGGTGTTGCTGAGGTTAGCCACATTCGAAGTTATTGGGAGCGCAGCCAGGCCCAGTTTATTTTAGTGAACATTGTGTGGAGTTTAAGTGCAGGTCGCTCTGTCGTTATTCTTCAGTTTAGTTGAATTCTCAATTCAACAGCTAAATGATCTGAATCACTGTCATGTGCTAGACACGAGTAATTCTGAAAATCGGGTAGTATGTTGAGTAAGTTAGACGACACCAAGAAGAAGTCTAGTGTTGACGGAGTTCTGGGAAAGGATTTCCTTGACTGAGAAATAGCCACGAGGGAATGACGATGGCTATTTCCATCCAGCCGTTGAAGTCTTCGCCAATCACGCAGTAGTTGTGTAGGTTTGCGGCGATGTTGATGGTATTGAGGTCCTATTGAATATTTTCCCTCGTTTCCTGACAAGTGTTGTAAACAGATACTAGCAGCAAAGTTTCATCTACAGAAAATTGGATAACAATTGCTGTTGCTTCCATGGATAGCAGTCCGGAAATCCTTGTCTGCTCAACCTTAAATACTTTTTGCAGAAGGATCGCAGTACCTCTTCTTTCAGTTGTTTTGTCTTCTCTGAAGATGTTGGGACCATCGGGGTTGAATGAATTTCTTGCTGTAAAATTGGTTTAATGTAAAAAAAGAATATCTGATTTCCTTGACTTAATAAATAAGTTCAAGCAAATTCGTCTGGCTGTGGAATATATTGAGTTTACATTGTAGGTAATTAATGAGATATTATTTATTGGGAACATATTTCCCAAAAAAGTCTGCGCAATATATTTGTTTTTGCCTTATCATGACGGCTACTAAAGATGCTAGGAACAACCTTTTTTGCTTTCTGAAGAAGCGTCAGCAGGTCCGTGCCAAACAGCCTCTCGGTGTCGTCAAAAATATTGAATGAAGACGCGGGTGTCTTCTGTTTATTTGCTGAGTTTTTTGGTCAGCATTAGTAGGCCTGGCTGCTGTTAACTGAGGAACACTCTTGGGAGCCTGCTGTTTTTAGTGGTGCCCATAGCTACAACATCAGCAAAACTCAACCCCGAAACAACAGCTTTCTTCGCTGACTTGGCAGCAAATTGATGCTGCTCCTTCTTTTTATTGGTGTCTTAGCTTTCTCGGTGATTTTTTCTTTACGTTTCGGGCACCCTTTATAATTGGCCTATTTTTGTGGCAATTTGCGCAAAATACAGTGGCGCCTTTTTTGCTGTCCACATTTCGTGGGCAATTTCCTGGGAGATGCGTGTCCTTGCACTTTACGCAGATGTATGACATTCCGCAATTGCAGGCCACATGTCCAAACTTTTGGCAATTTCTGCACTGAGTAATCCCAGTGCTCTTAAATTTTTCCCAATGAACCTTTTGGTTCATGAGGAGAGTTTTCTTATATATAGATGGTAGGTCGCTATGGCCTTCAACTTGGACTACAAAGTTGTTGAATTTCCGGTCCGTCCTGGTATTCTTATATAAGCTAACGTCCATAACTGGAATACCAGTATGGATAAGTTCGTCCTTAATTTCGCCCACCTCATACCTGTGGTGGATTGCCTTCAGCACGAGTATGGTCTCCCTGTCTTCCTTTGGGGTATAGGTATTATACCCCGTCTTCCTTGAGTGTAGAAAGTCTCTGATTTGAAGGTGCTCCTTCTTTGATTGAGTGGTGATTACCGGTTTCGTGCCGTTGATGTTGTGTACCTTGTATTTAATTTGCCGTGCTTTTGTATGCCTGCTGTGTTCAGCTACATTAAATTTGTAGCAAACGATTGGCGGCATCATGGTGGACTTTTTCTGATGATCTGGGGATGATTTGGCTGCAGTGGAAGTTATAGGGCAAGTTGTTTTGGGCGTAATTGATGATGTTGTGACTCCTGCAGGTACGGTGACTCCACTGCAATTTAAACTCTGTTTCGGCAATTTTAATTGCTGCTTTGATGGCGGCGAAGCTGAGAAGTTGGTCGGAGAATCCGACTTCTTCCTTTTTCTCGATGGAACTGGCTTAAATTCCTCTTTGACTTGTTCAGCTTCTTCACTTTCTTCTTCTGATGAGGATTCCTGTGAGGCCTCAACCTCAGGTTCAGCGGAACTCTCCACCTCCTCTTCTTCTGTAGCAGAGTCCTCTTCCTGCTCACTTTCGACTTCCATTTGATTGTCGGGCATTACGTTAACATCCTCCTCCTCGTATAGATGATTGATGCCTGCAAGTTTCTCATGCAGGGAAACCAGGAACTCCTTACCATGATTGGCAATGCCGTTCTTGACCTGCCCAAGAATGCCATTGTATGTCTCATCGACACCTTTCTTTCTATCCATCGGAGCTAGGGTTAGAAAAGTCTTCTTTGTCCTAATTTAAATAAATAAATGAACAGCGCAGGGAGAAACCCTTGCTCTATATATTAATTAATTATATTTACGACAGGATGCACTATCATAAATTTGAATTTAAATTATTTTTATTTTTTTTACGATTGGATAAAACCAAATTACCAGCGCAGGTAGAAACCCTTGCCGTAATGTAATTATCTTTTTTTTTATTTTCACTAAACACAGAGAGCATAACCGCACTTGCTGAATGAATGATGACTGATAATGAGTGAGTGTGAATAATCAACAAGAAAATTTTTTTTTTTTTTTATAATTTGCGCGCCCCAAATGGGATATAAATACCATTAAATTATTTCAGGGCACGGGCGTTTGTATAAATTGAGAGAGAGCGAGAGAGATAGATTGGTGTAGTGGGTTTGAAACTTAGGTGGTATTAAGTTTCAGTAAACTCAAAGGGTGGCGTCCAGATAACTGGGGAGCTTGTTTGTTTTGCTTTTTGTCGTTGCTCTTGATTCACAGTATTTTTTTCCCCCAACCTGTTGGCGACTATGCCATAAAATATGAGAAAAAAAATCTTTGGCAAGTTCCAGTGTCCACGCACCATGCAAAAAAAAACTGATCACTTCGATGTATAGAAAATTGCTGAGCAGCAACTTAACCGTGCACTTGAACAGCAGTACCACCCTTTGACAAGTGCCACTGCTGACCAAACCCAGCCCGGACACCTCGACACATGTGGGCTTCGATGGCGTACGAAGTAATTGAAAGGCTGATGTGGTGATGAAACTGGCCTCCGACCCCGAGTCTAGAAGGGCTCGAAGTAAAAACGATTCTCCTGTCGATGTCCTTACCTTCACTACTGCTGTTGCTAACAGGATATGAGTGCCCTGGTTGGGTGAGCTACCTTTGGGTACTGAGTGAAAAGTATTCACGGACGGACGGGTTATAATTTGCTCCTCATTGGATGCCTGAAAACTGGGAGCATCAGCATTCATTGTCGAAGCCACAAATGTTTGAGTGCGATTGTGTGGGTTAGTGCGAACTGCTTGTGGAATGGATGCATGGTTGTGTGAGCTATTATGTGCCTGTCTATTCATGCCTACTGGATTGGAGTGCAGGAGAGAATGATGTGGTTGCTGAAAATAGTAGCAACGGCGACTACTTGGACATTGTTCAAAGGTGTGGCTATATGCCAAGCAGTTGCGACAGATGCCTAACCTATCTACACTCTGACTACGATCTGCAATACTCATTTTTAAAAAGCGGTTGCATTTGCGAATTGCGTGCTGGCCCTTATTGCAGATATTGCACGAGAACTTTGCGTTGATGACCTGTGAGTGAAACGAGTTACGATGAGACATATTGCACTGCAGGTTCAATGAACTCCGGATTGGCTGCTGATTCACCGCCTCCAAGGTACGGAAACGTGTCTCCAGGAATTGGGTAAATTCCGTAAAACTTGGCAGCTCCTTCGAATCATCTTTGGCCCCTAATCGTTCCTCCCATAATTGCTGCGTTTTGTTGGGCAGCTTTTGAAGCAATACAAAAATGAGCACCGCATCCCAATGCTTGACTGGAACCTTCAAGTTGTCTAGACTATGGACAACTTCCATTGAGGTATCTAATAACTCCTTAATTGAGTCAGCTCGCTCCTGCACTATTGACGGTTGCTTAAATAAGCACTTTAACTGTGTGTTCACCAAGAACCGTTGATGGTCATAACGGTCCGTCAACATCGACCATGCCTTTGAGTAGTTCCCGTTGTCGACATTCAGGTGAGCTAACAACTTTTCTGCTTCCCCGGATACACTGGTTTCAAGATAATGCATCTTTTTTTTATTTCCGACAGGGCAGCATTGTTGTGGATTAGAGAGATGAACAAATCGTGGAAGGTGCGCCAAGTCTCATAGGAGCCCGAAAAAACTGGCAGCTTAATTTTTGGCAGGTTGATATCTGCTCCACTGGATGCAGTGGTCGTCATCTCCGACGGCCGTTGAACCTCAATGACCTGCGCTGGGGTAAGCTTATCTCTGGCATCAAGCAAATCACTCCTATACTCCACATATACCTCCCTTATATTACCGTAAACCTCTTGTACACCCTCTAATTCCTTAGTTTCTTCCCCTACACAACACAAAAATTCCTCATAACTCTTGTTCGCCCTATCCATAGATTGCTCCAACAACGATAAACGACTGGCTATATAATTTGAAGTACGCCGAGTCTCACTTTTCGTCTTTTTGAAGTTCGCAAAATCTTTAGTCATTTGCGTTAACAACCCTTCCAAAACCTTGCTCTTCATTATTTTTAATTTATACTATAGGTATATAAACAATAATAAAGTAAGAAAGTATTCCACTTACTTGTAATTTGGTTGCAGGTTAAATTCTTCCAGGGTCCAAGGTTCAACTTTGTGGGTCCAAGGGTTAAACTCTCCAATTCCCAGAAATTTTCACACACTAATGCTGGATTTTTCTTAGAAAAATTTTTGGGTTCAGCTACAGGATCGATGTGCAAGGATTCCAACGATTGGTATCCCACGTAGAATTGTTCGGCGATCAATTATCCCCCGATGAAGTATCCAGATGTCAAAGCACTCACACACAATTTTTTTTTTTTTTTGTTTACTTTTATTTTTGATTGAATTGAAAATTTTTTTGCAATTTACTTTTAGATTATAATTAAATCGAATTATAATTAAATTCAAATATATATTATATATATGTATGAATAAACTAGGCTTCGAAGGACCACTATGTTGGCGACTATGCCATAAAATATGAGAAAAAAAAAATCTTTGGCAAGTTCCAGTGTCCACGCACCATGCAAAAAAAAATGATCACTTCGATGTATAGAAAATTGCTGAGCAGGAACTTAACCGTGCACTTGAACAGCAGTACAAAAAAAAAAACGCTAGAGCAACTGTGAGAAAATAAACCACCGATTCTATCCACGTTATAAAATAGAGTTATATTTTAATGTTAAAACGTTTCTTTCTTATATACACATTGTCTAGTTAATATATACAAAAAAATTAATTCATCGTATAAATTTTGACATTTGTTGTGGGGGCGTTGATGATGGGAAGGTACTCTAAACACGTTGAGCCTTCGTGTTTGATGACGTCACTGTAACTCGAACATTCTCCCCCCCGGTGAACGAAGTTCGCAAGTTGTCGTCTTGTTTTTCGGTATACGTTGCATCTTATTATCAATTTGTAGATGGTTTGCCAATTTTAGTTGAAGCTGGCAACCCTGTACGTGAAAGATGTCTCATAGGTACATGTAAAGAGAGAACAGATTAATATTTCTTTCAGAAACATGCATTGGGTGCAACAACAAAACATAGAGCGAACGACCACAACAGAAACCAAAACAAAGAACGCTGCAGATGTGCTTCGCACGTTCCCGTTGTGTGCTCTCTCGCTGACGGTGGCTTGTTTACCACTGAAGTAGTCGACCGTCTGTTGGAAGGTTGGTGTTGTGCGGGATTTTAAGCGTGTGATGTGTTTGAATTAAATTTGCTATTAAAACTTCTTCTTATTATATGTATTAATCCAGGTGAGTATTATTATTTGATTATTGTTGTTTCATTAGATTTAGTAGATTTCATTTCCTTCATGTGTTGAATTTTAGTATTTGTTTTGTTTATGTGACTTGTGTGTTTTTTTGTGTGTCACTGATTTAGCGAAGTGTGTGTGTGAATGGGTGTATGATTGGAAACATGAGTATGATACTTGAGTGAGTGTCATTGATTAGCGTGTGTGTATGAATTTGCTGTTCCGTTGTGTGTTGTGTTGGGTTACCAATTATTGGAAGCAACAGTGGTGCATAATTGTTTTGCTACACCATAGGAATTGAGGCAATGGGTTAAAATTTATTTATTTTTCGATTTGTTTTGTGTAGGGAAGTAAGATGTGTGTTTGTTATCAACATCTAAGGACTTGTGCATATGTTATGAATGCAAATTTAATTTGTGAGTGTTTTCTCTTGGGTTGAATTGAAAGGGAGTGGACAAAGTTTTGTGACTGGTCGTCGAAATTTCCTATGCGCGGTTTTGAGCGTGACTACCCGGGTAAGATTATCGCTTCCTGGGAATGTTTCTGCGATGTGGCCTAAGTTCCATTTTGCTGGGGGCAATCGCTCGTCCTTTAATAGAACTAGGTCTCCTACTTTGAGTTGAGGTTGTGGTTTTAGCCATTTCGGTCATTGCTGTAGCCGTGCCAATACTCTTGTTGCCAGTGGTTCCAGAAGGATTACAGGTGAAGTTGAATGACCTTCCATCTTTCGACGATGTTCTGTTTTCCTCTGGTTAGATCGGGCTCCGGGACCGTGAAGATTGCTTCTCCTATTAAAAAGTGCGCTGGTGTTAAGGCTTGAAAATCGTCGGGATTCTCCGTTAATGGACAAAGGGGCCTCGAGTTTAGGCACGCCTCGATCTGTGTAAGAAGTGTTGTTAGCTCCTCGTATGTTAAGGTTGCATTCCCGGTGATCCTCTTCAAATGGTGTTTGACACTTTTAACCCCTGCTTCCCACAGTCCTCCGAAGTGGGGAGAAGCCGGGGGTATGAAATTACATTTCGTGCCTTGCGTGGCTAGGACATCGGCAATCTCTTTCCAGTCGTGTTCTGCAGACTTTAATAATCGACGCAAGTCCGCTTCGGCTCCTACAAAATTCGTACCCCAGTCACTGTACATTTGGTCGACCATTCCTCTTCGGGCTGTGAATCTTCGAAAGGCGGCTAAGAAGGCTTGGGTCGTGAGGTCAGTTACCGCTTCCAAATGGATTGCTTTCGTGGCTAAGCAAATAAATATGGCGAAATATCCTTTGTGGCACTTAGCTCCTCTACCTTTCCACGTTTTGATATTAATAGGACCAGCATAATCCACACCTGTATGAAAGAACGGGCGTGACACAGTTACTCTTGGCCTCAGTAACTCACCCATTAGTTGATGTGTTGTTTTGCAACGGTACCTGTAGCAAATGGTGCACTGATGTAGACATTTCTTAACTGCTCGTTTTATGCAGAAGATCCAATACTTCTTACGTAGGGTTCCGATCATCTGTTGGATGCCTCCATGCAACGTTCGCTCGTAAGCATTTCGGATTATGAGTTCTGTCAAATGGTGTCCCGGAGCTAAAATCATTGGATGTCGTTGTCCATACGTAAGTTCCGCGTTCTCGAGCCTTCCGCCTACCCGTATGATACCTTGCTCATCAGTGAATGGATTGAGTTGTCCCATGCCCTTCGTCTTCGAAATGCCGTCAGGAAACATATTTTGTTGGCTGCAACAGACAAGGGTTCTGCTCGCCGTGTCAAGTTCGCTTGGAGATAAGGGTCCCATGATACGCCTGGTTTGCTCCAACCGTGTGTTGGTTATGAATCGATGACAGTACGCCACTGTTCTGAGCAAACGTGTGAAATTTGACAAGTGTATGATTAGTTGATTGACTGAGTTTCCCATTACTTCCAGGCGATGAATGTAAATGCGTTTCCTTCCTTCGTCGGTTTCGAGCATTGTTGGTTGCTTTGGGATTTCGAACTTTCAGGATGTGTGCAGAAACGGAGGACCGTTCCACCATAAACTCGCCTGCTTTAGTGCTGATGGCAGTATTCCTCGGGAAGCTAGATCCGCTGGGTTGAGTTGAGTTGGGATGTGATACCATATACTGCTGTCAGTTAATCGTTGGATTTCCCCTACTCGGTTTCCGACAATGGTGGTGCCTGGATCCAGCAGAGTGTTATGGTGGAATCGGTCCAGGCATATATTTTCGTTTCGGTGAATTTTAAGGTCTTTGCTACATGGTGCAACAGTCTTGCCAAAATTACTGCTCCACATAACTCGAGGCGTGGAATGTTCACTGGTTGAACTGGTGCAACCCTGGTCTCGGCTATCAACGAGTTCATGTGAACCTTACCTTGTTTATCGAGGACGCGGAGGTAAACTGCAGCTCCAAAGGCCTATTCGGACGCGTCACAAAATCCGTGCAGTTCTACCTGATCAGACTCACCTGTTGTTTGCATCCATCGTGGTAACCGAATGTTGTTTATAGCCTCCAGGTCCCGAAAAAAGACATTCCACTCCTTGAGAATGTCTGCATCTACTGGCTCATCCCACGTCTTCTTCCGAATCCAGAGTAATTGTAAAAAACATTTTGCCTTTATTACGCATGGAGATATCCATCCCATATCAAACAATCTTGCAACGGTTGATAAAATAGATCTCTTGGTCGGTATATGACCATTTGGCGAAGTGTAGCTGTAGGAAATGGTGTCGGTAGTTGGAAGCCAGTGTATGCCCAACATCTTGATGTCATCCAGACCCTCGGAAGGTACCGAAAACTTGGTTTCCCGTTCTTGGAGAGGTACGCCTTCTAGAAGTTCCATCGCATTCGAGGCCCACTTTCGTAAGTGGAATCCGGCCGCCTCGAGAGTGCTCCTGATATCGCTTATCTTCCTTTCAGCTTCTTGTTTGGTGTTGGCTCCTGATATCAAGTCGTCGACATACATTTCTTCCAGAATCATCTTGGCTGCACGTGGAAAGTTCAGACGTGCGTCATCTGCCAACCAGTTGAGTGTTCGGATGGCTAGGTACGGTGCGGACGCAGTCCCGAAGGTAACGGTTTTCAGCCGATAAATTTTAAGACACTCTGTAGGATGTTTTCGCCAGAAAATCAGTTGGTAGTTGTAGTCCTGGTCATCTACCCAAATTTGTCGATACATCTTTTCGATGTCGGCTGTGAAGGTGAATTTGTATAGCCTCCACCGAAGGATGATATCAATTATGTTGTTTTGCAGTGCTGGACCTACCATCAGTCGGTCGTTTAAGGATGTGCCATCAGTAGTCTTGAAGGAAGCATCGAAAACTACACGCAGTTTGGTGGACGAGCTACTCTCTTTGACAACTGCATGATGGGGTAGAAAATAATGAGCTGTGTTGTCTGTGAAGGAGTCGTCCTCGACTTCACGCATGTGGCCTAGAGTGCGGTACTCCTCTATGCATTTAGAATAGTCTTCATACAATTTCGGATTTTGTAGCAGGCGACCTTCTAACAGTGTGAAACGCTGTAGTGCACCTTCTCGAGATCTTCCCAGTACGGGATGCACGTTGCCTTTAAAGGGAAGGGCTACCTGGAACCGACCATCTGCTACACGTCTTATGTTTGTACGAAAATGCTCCTCACATATGGTGTTTTCCGGAGTCTCCTTGGTCTGGAAAAGTACCTCTTCTAACTCCCAAAATTTTCTGATCTGACTCTCTATATTACAGATTTGATGAAAGGTCCTGATCGAGTGTGTTTTGGAAGGAACTCTTCCGAAGAGGATCCACCCCAGTTTCGTCTTCTGGGCAATGGGTAAATTTTTGTCGTTAGGCTTGATTGTCTGGAAGCAAAATGTCAGCAAGAATATCGCTACCCAACAACAAGTCTACGCTGGCTGGCTTATAAAATTCGGGATTTACCAAAATCAAACCGTTGAGATAACTCCAGTCTGTAGGTGCCGATGTTTGGGCCGGAAGATGCCCAGACAGTGACTTGAATACGAAGACTTGCGTGGTGGTCTCAAAGGATGAATGACGTGATACCAAAGATAAGTCCACCACCCTTTGACAAGTGCCACTGCTGACCAAACCCAGCCCGGACACCTCGACACATGTGGGCTTCGATGGCGTACGAAGTAATTGAAAGGCTGATGTGGTGATGAAACTGGCCTCCGACCCCGAATCTAGAAGGGCTCGAAGTAAAAACGATTCTCCTGTCGATGTCCTTACCTTCACTACTGCTGTTGCTAACAGGATATGAGTGCCCTGGTTGGGTGAGCTACCTTTGGGTACTGAGTGAAAAGTATTCACGGACGGACGGGTTATAATTTGCTCCTCATTGGATGCCTGAAAACTGGGAGCATCAGCATTCATTGTCGAAGCCACAAATGTTTGAGTGCGATTGTGTGGGTTAGTGCGAACTGCTTGTGGAATGGATGCATGGTTGTGTGAGCTATTATGTGCCTGTCTATTCATGCCTACTGGATTGGAGTGCAGGAGAGAATGATGTGGTTGCTGAAAATAGTAGCAACGGCGACTACTTGGACATTGTTCAAAGGTGTGGCTATATGCCAAGCAGTTGCGACAGATGCCTAACCTATCTACACTCTGACTACGATCTGCAATACTCATTTTTAAAAAGCGGTTGCATTTGCGAATTGCGTGCTGGCCCTTATTGCAGATATTGCACGAGAACTTTGCGTTGATGACCTGTGAGTGAAACGAGTTACGATGAGACATATTGCGCTGCAGGTTCAATGAACTCCGGATTGGCTGCTGATTCACCGCCTCCAAGGTACGGAAACGTGTCTCCAGGAATTGGGTAAATTCCGTAAAACTTGGCAGCTCCTTCGAATCATCTTTGGCCCCTAATCGTTCCTCCCATAATTGCTGCGTTTTGTTGGGCAGCTTTTGAAGCAATACAAAAATGAGCACCGCATCCCAATGCTTGACTGGAACCTTCAAGTTGTCTAGACTATGGACAACTTCCATTGAGGTATCTAATAACTCCTTAATTGAGTCAGCTCGCTCCTGCACTATTGACGGTTGCTTAAATAAGCACTTTAACTGTGTGTTCACCAAGAACCGTTGATGGTCATAACGGTCCGTCAACATCGACCATGCCTTTGAGTAGTTCCCGTTGTCGACATTCAGGTGAGCTAACAACTTTTCTGCTTCCCCGGATACACTGGTTTCAAGATAATGCATCTTTTTTTTATTTCCGACAGGGCAGCATTGTTGTGGATTAGAGAGATGAACAAATCGTGGAAGGTGCGCCAAGTCTCATAGGAGCCCGAAAAAACTGGCAGCTTAATTTTTGGCAGGTTGATATCTGCTCCACTGGATGCAGTGGTCGTCATCTCCGACGGCCGTTGAACCTCAATGACCTGCGCTGGGGTAAGCTTATCTCTGGCATCAAGCAAATCACTCCTATACTCCACATATACCTCCCTTATATTACCGTAAACCTCTTGTACACCCTCTAATTCCTTAGTTTCTTCCCCTACACAACACAAAAATTCCTCATAACTCTTGTTCGCCCTATCCATAGATTGCTCCAACAACGATAAACGACTGGCTATATAATTTGAAGTACGCCGAGTCTCACTTTTCGTCTTTTTGAAGTTCGCAAAATCTTTAGTCATTTGCGTTAACAACCCTTCCAAAACCTTGCTCTTCATTATTTTTAATTTATACTATAGGTATATAAACAATAATAAAGTAAGAAAGTATTCCACTTACTTGTAATTTGGTTGCAGGTTAAATTCTTCCAGGGTCCAAGGTTGAACTTTGTGGGTCCAAGGGTTAAACTCTCCAATTCCCAGAAATTTTCACACACTAATGCTGGATTTTTCTTAGAAAAATTTTTGGGTTCAGCTACAGGATCGATATGCAAGGATTCCAACGATTGGTATCCCACGTAGAATTGTTCGGCGATCAATTATCCCCCGATGAAGTATCCAGATGTCAAAGCACTCACACACAATTTTTTTTTTTTTTTTTTGTTTACTTTTATTTTTGATTGAATTGAAAATGTTTTTGCAATTTACTTTTAGATTATAATTAAATCGAATTATAATTAAATTCAAATATATATTATATATATGTATGAATAAACTAGGCTTCGAAGGACCACTATGTTGGCGACTATGCCATAAAATATGAGAAAAAAAAAATCTTTGGCAAGTTCCAGTGTCCACGCACCATGCAAAAAAAAATGATCACTTCGATGTATAGAAAATTGCTGAGCAGGAACTTAACCGTGCACTTGAACAGCAGTACAAAAAAAAAAAACGCTAGAGCAACTGTGAGAAAATAAACCACCGATTCTATCCACGTTATAAAATAGAGTTATATTTTAATGTTAAAACGTTTCTTTCTTATATACACATTGTCTAGTTAATATATACAAAAAAATTAATTCATCGTATAAATTTTGACATTTGTTGTGGGGGCGTTGATGATGGGAAGGTACTCTAAACACGTTGAGCCTTCGTGTTTGATGACGTCACTGTAACTCGAACACAACCTGATGTCATCATCACGATCAAGTTGCACTTAAGCCATATGACCACCCTACTGCCAGTGTTATGCCTTCGCAGTAGAGTTGACTAAGTTTTCGCAATTTATCGACTTTTTTATTTATTTCAGACGAAATATATAGATGACTGTTGAGATCAGGATTTGAACCGTGAACCAAGAGCGTGACAAGCGTTGATGTTACCACTACACCACGGCGTTTTTACGAGTATTGCTGAAATTTCCAAAACAAAATATCGGGGCATTTTTTATACGCCTTAATTACTTATTACTAATTACTTAATGCAATAAAAAAAATAGGGTAATTCGAGGTTCACTTCCATTGAAATACAGACGGATTACGAGACACTAACAATTATACTATTGTACATTAGAGATACCAACTGGGAGAGAGGGTTCAATGTGGTTGAAAAGTAGTTTACGGAGAAAAACGTACTCAACCCTGTAGTTATTGGTGATCTCAACTGGGGAAATGCAGCAGCTAATAGAGGATGTGTATAAAAGTAATTTCAAAACAGGTACAAGCGTAAGGAGGTCTAGGGATATAGTCATAAATGGTAAAGGGAAACAACTTATGGAAATAAGTGAATATGGGTTGGTGGTAAGCAATGGTCAAACAATAGGAGAGGAGGTTGGGAACTTTACATTTGTCAGTAACTCTGGTACTTCTGTGAACGACATACAGTCACTGGCAAAATTATTTACACAATGTAATACTTACACCATATCATTTCAATAAAGTTCTACAGCTTTTGAAAAATTCAATATTTCACTTATGTTTTTGTTTATTATTAATCTTTTAAATTATCTTGAAACAGTAAATAAAAAAATAAAATCAAATTTCTAATAGTAAAGGTTAAAAGCATGGAAAAGAAAATAGCAAAATTATTGTTACACCAATAAACACCGGCAAAATTATTTGCGCAAGTGCAATTAACTGTTCTGGATATGTACCGATAGTTAAATTCTTTGACTAGTCAATGCAAATCGATTAGTCATTGTTAGTAGTTGAACGTCATCTTTCCTTCAGACAACTTGTTTGTTTAAATGGCTAGAACTAGAGAGCTAACTACGGAGAAACGGGCGGCTATTGTTGCTGAATTTGGAACCGGTGTTTCGGCAGCAGAACTTTCGGCAAAATATCACTGCAGTCGAAGATCAATTTACTATCAAATTTGAAAACAAAAAAAGCATGGAAGTGTAAAAAACCGAACAGGTAGAGGCAGGAAAAGGGTTACTTCGAAAAGAGAAGACAGTATAATTACTCGTTCTTTTAAAAGTAACCCATATGCAAAAGTTTTAAATGCGTTAAAGGATTTAAACAACAATCATGAGAATAATATTAGTGAAAGAACATTACGAAGACGGTTGAAAGAAAACAAAATTCGAGCCTACGTCATACAAAAAAAGCCCCATATAACATCAAAAAATAAGCTGCTGAGGCTACAATTTGCTAGGGAGCATATTAACAAACCAGCGGCTTTTTGGAGAAGTGTGCTCTGGACTGACGAGACTGCTTGTTCCTTGGATGGCAGCTATGGCCGAAAATTTTATTACTCCGATTCAAAAACAAGAGCCAAACAACCCGTTACGCAACCTACAAGACATTCTAAAGGAGGTAAAATTATGATATGGGGATGCATATCATAACCTGGTGTGGGACCACTTGTGCGTTGCTCTGACTATATGAAACAGTCACATTATTTAGAGATACTAAATGATGTTGCACTGGTGGCAGGCTTATATTCATCGGGAGCGATTTCATCCTTCAACATGATAATGCACCCATACACAGGGCCTGGAAAATCAAAAAGTTGTTATCGGAAGTAGGACAAGAAGCTTTAAAATGGCCTCCGCAAAGCCCTGACTTAAATGTCATAGAAAATGTTTGGCATCTTGTGAAATCCAAAATTCCACAAAACATTGGAAGATCTGCAGATGAAGCATGGAAAGATTTTATAACTGCGTGGAGTACCATCCCGGGAGAGCAAATTCAACATTTGATAGACTCAATGCCAAGACGCCTCGCAGAAGTTATTGCGACAAAAGGAGGAAACACAACTTATTAGGTAATACTATGTCAACAAAACCATTGTGTTCAGTGTAAAAAATAATTTTCATTTTCGGCTTTCAGAAGTGTAAGCAGAAGTTAATTGCACTTGCGCAAATAATCTTACCGGTGTTTATTGGTGTAACAATAATTTTACCATTTTCTTTTCCATGCTTTTAGCCTTTACTGTTAGAAATTTAAATTTAAAAGATTAATAATAAACAAAAACATAAGTGAAATATTGAATTTTTCAAAAGCTGTAGAACTTTAGTGAAATGATATGGTGTAAGTATTACATTGTTTAAAAAATTTCCAGTCACTGGCAATATCACAAGAGCTCTTTACCTATATAGAATCCTTTTCGGTAGAAGAAAAAATTTGCTCAGATCACTTACCAATAAGATTGTCGTTAGCCTTTGAAACTAGGCATGGGTCACGAAGAAAACTTAATTTACTACAAAAAACTCAAGTGGATAGAATACAACAAAAAGTTATATAGCCAAAACCTATGCCACAATATAAGGTAATTTATGCAAGAAAAAGACACCCCAGAACTGGAAGAGCTAACAGAAATAATAAAAAAAAACTATTTCGTTTCGTGAGTCGCGCAGTTTCACTTATTTTCCAAAAAATAAATGGTTCGATACGAAGTGTGCTCTAGCGAGAAGAAAATCATTTAACACTCTAAAGATTCTTAAGAAAACCTCAAGTCCAAGTGACATACTTAAATATGTATAGACGCAAATAGGAAATATAGAAGAATCTGTGAAGAGGCTACTGTTAAGTACTATACACGTCTGGAGGAAAAAATAAATCTGGTCAAAGATAGCAAGGAATTGTGGAAGATCGCCAAGGAAGTCAGAAAACAAACAGCACAAAATTGTCCAGAGATACCGGCAACAGAGTTTAGAAACTACTTTGAGAAAGTTTTAAATACACTGCAGACATCGAAAGACGTTCAGTACGCAATATTCCTTCTGGATGCGGATCTGGATGCAGAAATTTCAATTGAAGAGGTGAAGAATGTGCTGGCGTAAACAAAGGTTTGAATTCCTCAAGAACGCTCCCAATGAGTTTCTAGTGTGATTGACACAGGCATATAACCAAATATTTTAAAGAGGCAGAGTTGATGAAACTCTTGCATTAAGTATATTTTTTTCAATATTCAAGAAAAGCAATGTGGCAAGTAATTATAGGGGGATATCTTTTATGAACTGCATTACGAAAGTCATGATGGGTATCCTACAATACCAGGCTGGCTTCAGGAGAAAATACTCGATCGGCAATATTTACATCCTAGCACCGATTGTGCATAATGTCCGTGAAAAACAGAAGGTTGGACTTTAAAGCAGCGTTCGACAAAGTATCTCGAAAACTGTACAAACTACAAGCAATGGGGGTATCAACCAAAGTTGACAGACTGCTGGAGAACATACACGAAAGCACAGTATGTACAGGAGAAGAGTTGTCTACAAATTTCGACACAATTTTTGGTGTTAAACAAGGATGTCTCTTGTCTCCGCTATTGTTCTCTCTATACATAAATGATTTACATGAGTGTTTAAGAGGTGGCCTATACATAGATGAGCTAAACTTAAGACTACTTCTTTATGCAGATGACATTGTCATTTTCGCCGAAAGTAGAAGAGTAGTGCGGTAAGTGGAACTTAGAGGTCAACCTAAGCAAGTCCCAAATAGTGGTTTTTAAAAACGGAGGCAGAAAAGCTAACCAAGAAAAGTGGTACTTTAAAGGTGAAGTAATACAAATCTCGGCAAATTATTGCTACTTAGAGATGACATTGACGCCTAAAATGATATTCGCAAAACATGTAGAGAAAAGGAACAATGTGGCAAAAAACAGTATAAACGCGACATGGAACAACTTCCATAATAAAAGAAATGTTTCTCTGCGATCAAAGTGGCATTAATTCCAAGAAGGACCAGAGCTGTGCAAACGTATGGAGTGCAAGTCTGGGGTCATACGCTCTTTGATGAAGTGGACAAATTGCAGAAGCACTTTGTTAAAAGGATACTGAGGGTGCCCAGCTTCACTCCTAATTACTCACTCATGCTAGAAAGTGGAATGGAGGACGCACATCTATATACGCTGGATTTCCATATTAAATATATAGGACGTACATTATTTGAGTACGGGATTAACCGGTTGCCACATCAACTTAACCTAAAGCTAATCCAAAAAGATTTACTTTGGGCCGTAAATTTGAATAAGCTGGGCCACGATTTTAATCTTATAAAAGAATACAATTATTGAGCAAGCTTAAGCTAAAAACAATTTTGACTTCGCGAAGGGGAATCTGTACTTCATCGATGACAATGACCAAAATAAAATAATGTAGATTTTCAAGGCTTGCTGCGATTTAAGAGATCTAATTGAAAATACATTTAACGCAAACCGATAAAAAAATTGCACACTATGCAATCTCAAAAAAATCGAAAACATTCAACCCTTCATAGGTAGATGACCTATTCTTAGAGATTTAAGGCACAAATATTTCGGAAAAACAAACTTATTAGAAGGGGAAATAATAGAATTGCTAAACGATTCACTCAGTAACTGGGAAAATCTAAAAAGTTATGTTATCAGTGCTTTTGCGTATAGAAAATACCTAGTAGATGAATTTAGTAATTAAATATTTAAAATTGTCACTACAAATTATTAGAAATAATGAAGTATGTATAATCTAATAATATGTTTTTAAATCATAAACTATTAATTTATTACATTTGTTAATAATGTTGAATTTTTATTATGAAATAAAAAACCTTCTACTACTACTACTACATCATGAATGTTTTCGATTACAGGAAGCAGAAAAAGTTTTTCACTAATTATCGAATTTATAACGCCGGAAAATATCAATTTCCTTGCGAATGAACCTATTTCTCCGATCTGGCGGCATTGCTGATGATTCTTCCTATCTCTTTCAGAAAAATCCAACGTATGCGATTCATATTTTGTAAAATGCGAGAAAATTGACGGTGGTATCTGTGCCAATATATTACTAGGCAATGAAGAGTCCATGAAGGTGCTTTGGTACGAAATTAGGATATCCGATTTTAGCAATACTCGTAACTGCCATGGTAAATAATTAAAAGCACTTTTTTTCCCTCTTGTACTTTTCTCAAAGTAATGTGAACCTTTTATTAATTTCTGCCGGAGTGCTGCTAGGAAAACGTGTTTCAGTATACTTTTAAGATCCTTTCCTTTTTGACAGCATCCTGATAATCTTTTCGTGCTGTGTTCTCTTGGATTATGCTGACCAAATTCTTGTCATAATTATCTAAATAAAAACGATGAAGATACATTTTTCAATTAAATGCTTTATGACAATTCTATTTCTCTGTTTTAATTTTTTTCGGTGAAATTAATTTTGCTGATGTTTCTGAAATAACACCTCACTTACGTGAAAAAAAGGATTGTTTGCTCACAAATCATGAAATCACACGAACTCACAGAGCCACCTGTGGTGAGAATTAAGAGCTTGTAAAATTGAAAACTAGGACAGCTTTGAGCTTTTTCTTAACTTGGGAAGAATGAAACCAAATAATAGGAGGTACTTGATGCAGGGAGATAAAACAAAATTTGTTTACTTCGTGCACTCTTTGCACTTTTTACTCAATGTATGATACAATAGTTATGCCTTTAAGCTATCAAAAAAGCCTATTACTGCAAAAAACCTATCCCCACCGGTGATACAGGTCTTGATTGATTAAATTGGCAAAATAATAATTTTTGAGTCTAGTATATGGCTAAAATGTTCAAAGCATATTTTTTGAGAATGTCATAGATCCCCAGGCCGGTAAGCGAAGACATTTGCATTCCATATGACTTGATGGAAAGTGGAACCACTATTTACCATTATCTTCATGATGAATGCAGAGTTGTTCCCCTTGATATCATATCTTTCGATAGTGTATTATAGAGGGCCCGTTAACAAGCTTGAAGGTCATTACTTCAGTGAAATTCTTATGAAGTGGATTATAGGTTTTTGACTGGTCGGTCATTGCAGGTTGTGTTAGATGAATGTACTTTTATACCATTTTCGACCAATGCCAGCGCCCAGTTCGCCAGCGCTCAGTACTCCCTGAAGTGGATTACAGGTTTTTGACTGGTCGGTCATTGCAGGTTGTGTTAGATGAATGTACTTTTATACCATTTTCGACCAATGCCAGTGCTCAGTACTCCCTCCGACCCTTTTTTCTGCTTTATTATACATTAGTGTCCCCCTCTCTCTTACTCGTAATACGATTCATTCCTTCGCGGAAGACAGCACTCTAGACTTCACCTTTTCACTAACAACACCACTATAATTGCCCCAAAATTGTCGAGTCATAGGGACAGCGAAAATCTACTGAACTTAACTCTTAACTTATCAATTGAGGCATGATAACCCGTGTGATTCTCAACGCTATTCTATGTATTCGCTTGGCAATAGTTGGAGATAGATGTGTATGACTCCTCAAATGTGTAAACATTTTTCCACACCTCTAACTCTAATCTTCTTAGGATCGCTATCATATTTAAAAAATCGAGATCTTTCCATTGATAAATTCGAAACTAATCTGTCTTTATTAGTTCACAAGATATCAGTATTACATCTGATATATAAGTATGCATATTTATATTGGGTCAATAACTTAATTCGTGCGGTTTGCTAAGAGATGGCGTAACTTGTATTATTCCATTGTTATTATTCCATTGGAACATGCGTTGGAAAGCTACTGTCATTGTACGTCATTTCAGTATATGTCATTCATTTGAAGGGTAAACAACAATAATTTTTTTTCACTCAAATATGTCGAACTTTGTGCCTGAAAAAGTGTTTTTGGGGGGAGTTCTTCTTCATTACTTTAATATGAAGAAAACTGCTGCCGAAAATCATCGTATTTTGGTGGAAGTTTATGGTGAACATGCGCTAGCTGAGCGAACGTGCCAAAAGTGGTTTGCACGATTTAAAAGTGGTGATTTTGGCTTGGAAGACGATGAACGTCCTGGGCAGCCAAAAAAGTTTGAAGATGAAGAACTGGAAGCATTACTCTATGAAGATTGTTGCCAAACACAAGAAGAGCTCGCAGAATCTTTGGGTGTCACTCAAGCAGCCATTTCAAAACGTTTAAAAGCACCTGGATATATTCAAAAGCAAGGAAATTGGGTTCCACATGAACTCAAGCCGAGAGACGTCGAAAGGCGGTTTTGCATGTCCGAAATGCTGCTGGAACGCCACAAAAGGAAGTCATTTTTGCATCGGATTGTTACTGGTGATGAAAAATGGATCCATTACGACAACCCCAAGCGCAAAAAATCATATGTGAAACCCGGCCAACCAGCCAAATCAACGGCAAAGCCGAATATCCATGGCGCGAAGGTAATGCTCTGTATTTGGTGGGATCAGAAGGGTGTGCTGTATTATGAGCTGCTAAAACCGGGTGAAACCATCAATGGACAACGCTACCGAACACAATTAATCCATTTGAAGAAAGCAGTAGCCGAAAAAACGCCCGGAATATGCGACCAGACACGAGGCAATAATTTTCCATCATGACAACGCTCGGCCCCACGTTGCTATTCCGGTTAAGAACTATTTGGAAAACAGTGGATGGGAAGTTTTACCCCACCCGCCTTATAGCCCAGACCTTGCCCCTTCTGACTACCATTTGTTCCGGTCGATGCAGAACGCCCTCACTGAAATACGGTTCACATCAGAGCAGAATATCAAAAATTGGCTTGATTCATTCTTGGCTGCCAAGCCGGCGCAGTTCTTTTGGGATGAGATCCACAAATTGCCAGAAAGATGGGAAAAAGCCATAGCTTCAGATGGGCAATACTTTGAGTAATACTATTGTACACGTTTTTCTTAAAAAAACGTTCAAATTTTGACAAAAAACCGCACGAATTAAGTTATAAACCCAATATAAATTGTATGCTACATAAGTGCATATGTTATATAGGAACGGCAGTATTAAATTATTGGTACCTTTTTCTATAATTCAGTGTTCAAATGCCCGGTACATACAACTCATATGCAGACATTTTAATAAGTGCCTCAAGCATAGAACTTGATTTTTCTAGTCCTAGTCGTATATGCTATAAATTTTTAAAAGACATAATGCGATATTTCTTGAAGTTTCGTTGTTAAACTAAATCCTTATTTTTGACCTTAACATATATTGACATATTTTATTTTAAAAACTGTTTTTTTTTTCTGGTTTCTGATACTTATGCATACCAAAATTTAAACCACAATCAATATCTGAAAGCTACATATGCTCGAGTAATTGTGGCATACAATATTATTTAGTATAAACTTTTTCTGGACTACTAACGTACAACATTTCATAATTTTAGAAAATTCAAATAGTTTTAGCAATAATATTTAAAAGAGTTCATAATAGTAATTTTACAAAATCTTCTGTTTACATTTAAATCAGTCACATTTTCATATTCTCGTATATTGTAACCCCATAGTTAGTACTATGTCTAGAAATATAAAATGCTTCTGTTATGATGCTTTTAATATCTCACAGAAAAAGTTCTGAGACCATGTATATATGCCTCCTACCTCAGTTTTAGAAGAACTTCCCACCTTTAAAGAAGCCGTGTCTACTTAAATAAATATGATCATTCCTACTTATTGCTCTATCTCTGTCTTATGCTCTAATACTGTTAACATGCCACGACCTCTTAACCTGCGTGATGCTGTGTCTTACCACCTCAAACCTAAACCCAGAAATGCATGTCTCTCTACTATCAACATGTCAGAGATTACACACCAAAACCAGCGACTTATACCTGAACTTTCAAAAATTCCCTTGCTCTATATTTTCATAATGTGTTGCTATATAAACTTATCTCAACCAACTTTCCGTTGATGCGGTCGATGAGCTTTGTGATGCCATGAAACCACATGACGACGTCATCATTTTAGTGGACTTTAATTTTCCCCACGATCAGAATAGTTTCTCCATTTGGTGTTATAAATATTTCTTAGAGCTTAATGTCAATAAATGTCATTCCATTACCCACTCCTGCACATGTCTCACAACCACCTCCTAGGGTCTATTTCATTCGTAATGAGTTTGTACCTTCAGTCACATCAGCATGCAATTTGGGTGTCAGCTGTAATAGTAAACTTAACTTTCGATCACACATCGACAGTGTCATAATTCAACATCACTTGGTCACTTGTCGGTCAAGTACGCGGTATGTGTTGGGCTGATAACCTCAGCCTGTGCCTGTTTAGTTTTAGTTAGTTGAGTTTAGTTTAGTTATAATACTTCACTATTTAGTATTAAGTACTTCATTGCATTTATTAAGCTATAAATAAATAAATGTCGCTGCATGTTTTCTGATGTTCTGTGATGTTGGAGAACTCACGGAGCAAAAAAAACATCTAGGTACAGCTCCGTGTTTCTCTTTCTGCTAGTAGCAGGTAACTATAACAGGAGACAAATAAACAGCGCGCATATGAGATGTGATAGCCATGACAGCCATAATTAACAATCTCACTCTTCCCAGCAAGCACACAAGCACACAGTAAAAAAAGGGAAATCGACAACAACAGTACAAACAACCCCCTCCCTATAGGTTCACGAGCAATGGAAATGGTTTATCCACCCTTACAATTTCTGCAACTGAAACGAAATTTATTTATTTATTTCTCAGCTTCAGGATAACATACAAAGTAAAATAATGACTTAATTACTAGCAGATATATCCACTAACCAGCAAAATTAAGGGAGGTGAAACCGTTCTAGACTTAGGAGTACAAGCATCTTATATCGAGATAATGCAAAAGTAATATCATAATGTGAATGGGCCAGTGCACACTGGATCCGGAGAAAGACCGGGGTATCTTTTACTTTAATCTCACACTGGATAAATAATGCGGGGGAATATTATGTTATAGTACATTAACCGATTTTCATTGTAGTGGTATTTCTGAGCATGTTACCCCTCGAAATTTACAACTTATGTATGTATTAGTTTTCCCCCGATGTTCATCCACTTCATCGCTGGATTAACATTTTACCCCGTTTCTTACTTTACACTTCATCTTCCTCTTCTATAAATTCAGTTTTACCCCGGGGGAAATGATCTAATGTGCCATCATTTTTGCAAATGGCGTCAAATGTTATTGTGCTTTGACATTTATGTTGTAAATAGATAGAGCATTAGTTCACAACAAGCAATGGAGCGAAACAAACATGAAGAACGCGGAATTATTGTTACTGCTTATTTGACCAATTTCTGGTCTATTGTTTTAACGCAGCGTGAAATTCGGCACCATGTGCAGGAACCATTAAGCGTTTGGCTGAGCCTATCACTAGAATATCACTGCTGTGGCTCAGAGTGGCCGAAAAAAGTCCACAAAGATCGACGAGACAATGATGCACACAATTTGGCATCAACAGACGTTCGTTGCGTCGAATTTTGGTTAAAGACCTGAAGATGTTCCCTTATGAAGTACAAACCGTTCACCAATTGCTGCCTGCTGATCGTCTAGTGAGGTTAACTTACTCACATGCTCTGTTAAACCTGGTGAAGGATAATTTCGTATCCAAAATCATAATAAGCGACGAAGCTCATTTCCGCTTAAGTGGTTATGTAAATAAAAAAAAAATTCGAGTTTTTGGGACACATACATGAAATGCACGAAGAGCCATTACATCCCTTCAAGGTAACAGTTTGGTGACGCCGATGGTACCACCGTAACCGTAACTGGTTAACACTACTGACAGATGTTAAACTAATTTTTTTGCCGCAAGTTGCTGAATTGGATCTCGAGTATTGTTGGTTCCAACAAGAAGGAGCAACCCCCTCGCACAGCTCGAGTATTGTTGGTTCCAACAAGAAGGAGCAGATTTTGAATCACCAATTCCCGGGCCTTGTGATCTCCCGATTTGGCGATTCGAACTGAACGTCCAGATCGCCACATCTGACGGCGTCAGATTTCTTCCTTTGGGGCTTTTTGAAATCTCGCATTTACCACAATAAACCAAAACCTTGCAAGTCTTGAAAGCCAACATTGAAAAATAAATCATCAATTTGGGGTCAGATGTTTTGCGAACAACAATTCAAAATACTGTAATATGCGAGCTACGGCTCTAGTAGATAATACGTTATTCTGTGAGATTATTTCTTTATTTTCTAGTGTATAGAACAATTCAAGTTCACACTATACTATTCTTCGCCAATTCTTCTCTTACAAGGTCTCTTTCTTCTCAAATCACTTTATCTCATTTCAATTACTTAATTCACAAATCCAAACTAATTACTTCTTCTTGTTAACTCTTAACTTTCAATCTATCACAAAATTACAACTTCGCCCATTATCACTTTTCCAATCTCTTCGTGCGGTTCGAAAACCAACTGCCTTGCCTCGATCGCCATCTGTCCTTATATAGTCGCATTTCTGATAGCCAGAAACTTGTAGCAAATTCCTCGACCACTGGAACAAGAAAATTCGGATGTAATAATTCCAAAATGACAGCCGCAGCCAATAATCTCTTGCGGTTACAATTCTCTCTTAATTCCGCTACGTCGTGTTAGATATAATCCGTACACGAACCTCGAATGAAAAGACACTTCGAAATGTGTTGCATACTTTTGGAGCGTAGTTATTATGCTACATTATGTTACACTGCCCCCCTCTTAGACTTGTTCGTCCCGAACAAGTGCGTCCTCACTTCGGCCGTTGTATCGACTCAGTCGGTCCACATGAACCACTTTCATTTTGGCCCTCGGTCCTCGCTGGATGCGGTAGACAACATCGTTGATGCGGGTTACTAATCTGTAGGGATCCTCCCAGTTCTGCTGCAATTTAGGTGATTTCCCCTTTTGGCGATGGGGATTATACAGCCACACTAGATCTCCTTCCTGGAATCCTGACGTTGTTGCCTTGGCATCATACCTGGTCTTCATGCGGTCGCTCGTTATCTTAATCTGGCTTCTGGTCCTTTGGTGTATGTCCCTAAGCCTTTCCCTAAGGTCCGCCACGTACTCTTTGGTAGGAGATCCAAATTTCACCTCACTGGGTAACCGAGCTATTCCACCAAACAAGATTTCGAACGGCGTATATCGAGTAGTGCTATGCACGGCACTTCTATAGGCCATCAAAAACAAGGGAATCTGCCGGTCCCAATCCCGTTGGTAGTCACCTACGACCTTCGAGAGATGTTCCTCCAAAGTCCTATTGAAACGTTCCACCATACCGTCCGACTGTGGATGAAGCGGGGTTGTCCTTGTCTTTTTGATTCCGAGTAGTTGACACATCTCTTGGAAGATTCTTGACTCGAAGTTCCGCCCTTGGTCAGAATGCAATTCCAAGGGCACACCGAATCTGCTCCGCCAATTGTAGACGATTTGCTCCGCCACGGTTCTGGCTTCCTGGTTAAGGATCGGAAACGCTTCCGGCCACTTACTGAAGTAGTCCATCACTACGAGTATATACCGATTACCATTGTCGGTTTCCGGAAAGGGCCTTCCATGACAATGGCGATTCGTTCGAAAGGTGCTCCCACGTTGTATTGGTGCATCTTACCTCGAGTTTTGATTCTCGGACCCTTACTAGCTGCACACACGTCGCATTTTCTGCACCAGTCTTCGATATCTTCCTTCGCTTTTAACCAATAAAAACGTTCTCGTACCTTTTCTAGCATCTTATTCACTCCCAAGTGGCCTCCGGACGCCCCGCCATGCATTTCCTGTAGCACCTCCTTGACCCTCGTTTGCGGTACGACAAGCTGCATTACAAACGACTTTCCGTCGGAGGATTCCCATTTTCTTCTCAGAACACCTTCTTGGACATGGAGGGAGTCCCACTGCGCAAAATATGCCTTTAATGTCGGGCTTCTGCGAGAGATGTCCTGATGATCCGGTTTCTCCATGTTCTCCAGGCCAGAATCTGCTCGATATCCGGGTCTTCCTTCTGAGCGTTCTCATCTGCGCTCCAGCCGGCGATAGGTTCGGCTCTCATTCTTTGGATGGAAACCAGCTCCCGTTCTTCCTGACTCGCACAATGTTTACAATCCGTTCTGCATGGTCTCCGGGACAGTGCATCCGCATTAGAGTGGAGTTTTCCCTTACGATGCTGTATTTCGTAGTCGTATATTTGCAGCCTTTCGATCCATCTTGCGACCTGACCCTCAGGACTCTTGAACTGTAATAGCCATTGTAAGGCTGCATGGTCTGTGCGAAGAACGAACTTCCTCCCATAGAGGTATTTGTGACAATGCTTCGTAGCCAAGATCAAAGATAGAAGTTCCCGCCTTGTCACGCAGTAGTTCCTTTCTGGCTTAGAGAGCACCTTGCTGAAGTACGCAACCACCTTCTCTTGGCCATCATGCACCTGGGAGAGTACGGCTCCTACCCCGACATTACTAGCATCTGTATCCACAATGATCGTTTCTCCGGGAGTGGGGTAAGCTAGTATCGGGACATCGCATAGCCGTCGTTTAAGTGCCTTGAAGCTCTTCTCGCACTCAATTGACCATTTGAATTGTTTTCCCTTTTCCGTCAACTGGTGCAGGCTCTTTGCGATCCCGGCAAAATCCTTCACGAACCGTCTGTAGTAGGTGGCTAGGCCCAGGAAGCTCCTTAGTTGGTGTTTATCTTTGGGGACGGGCCAGTTTTTCAACGTTTCGACCTTCTCTGGATCGGTTCTCACTCCTTTTGCTGAAATTATGTGCCCCAAGTACTTGACTTCTGCTCTAAACAGAGCGCACTTCTTGGGGTTGAGCTTCAGGTGGGCACTCCGAAGCCTTTGAAACGAAGCCCTTAGATTGTCTCGGTGTTGCGCAAACGTTTTTCCTACGACGATGACATCATCCAATTACAATAAACAAGTTTTCCATGTTAACCCTTGCAGGACACATTCCATCAATCGCTCGAAAGTCGCCGGAGCATTGCACAGCCCGAATGACATTACCGTGAATTGCCATAGCCTATTTCCTGCGGTGAAGGCGGTTTTCTCCCGGTCTTCTGGATGGATCTGTACCTGCCAGTAGCCACTCTTCAACTCGAGAGTGGAAAACCATCGGGCTCCTGATAGTGTGTCTAGCGTGTCGTCAATCCGTGGCAGAGGATAGCTGTCTTTCTTGGTGACGTAATTGAGCTACCGATAGTCCACGCAGAACCGCGTGCTGTCATCTTTCTTCTTAACCAGTACAACCGGTGATGCCCACGGACTTTTGGAACTTTCAATCAGACCTTCTTTCTCCATTGCCGACACCATCTCTGCAACTTCTGTCTGCTTTGCCAATGGAAGGCGCCTAGCAGGCTGACGAAATGGTCTAGTATCACCAGTGTCTATTCGATGTTGTACCAGGTGTGTTCGGCCGTATTCTCCGTCCTGTGAGGCAAATACATCAGCGTACTCATTGATAAGATTCTCTGCCATAATTCGCTGTTCCTGATTCAGCTCACTGGACTGGAGAATCGTCTCTCTCGCTTCCGCTGTCCAAGGTGATGGGAGAATTTTTGGAGCATCACGTTCAGATATAGTTGCGACGGCGGCAATCGGCGTGCATTTTCCAGTCACCTCCCCTTGCCTTAATTTGACAGTGTGTGGTCTTGCGTTCAAAACTCTCACTGGAACCATGGTGTTCTTTGGTTCGACTAACGTCTTTCCCACGATGTAGTATTGAGAATTCTTGTCTGGGTCTGGTTCTACTATGTAGAATCGGTGGCTCCCAAGATTCCCTTCCAGCTTCGTCCAAATGATTGTCTCTGAAGACGGCGGCAAAACTTCGTCTTTGCTGATGACTGTCCTGAGAGTTACGGCATTCTCGTTTCCGTACACCATCGGAATCTCCACATTTCGCTACCTCAGTACTTGCATCCCGATGTCCAAGATTACTTCATTTGCTTTCATGAAGTCTATTATAATGATGCACTCGTCGCATATATCTGCCACCAGAAACGCATGGGAGAACGTCAGTCCCGCCAGAGTAATCGTAAGACGAACTTCTCCAAACACCTTCGCCATTTCCCCTGTTGCAGTCTTCAGGCAGTAGCTGTTGGTGTTGTGCAGCCATGAGCTTCTGACGATAACTCTTCTTACAATGGAGGCAGTGGCACCTGTGTCGATGGTGGCTACGCACTTCTTCTTGTTGATTAGTGCCTCCACTGTCAGGCTCTTGTTACTCCGTTTGATTTGCGAAACTGGAATGGTGGTCCCGGGGGCCTCGATTCCAGTAACCAACTTCTGCCCCGTGAAGGTGGTCCTTACGCATTTCCCGACTGCTGGTTTTTGGGAAGTCTGACCGACGGGATGAAAGTTATCACCGCCAGATGCTTCCTCTCTGCTTCTCCTACTTCCGCAATGTGGACAATTTCCTCGTCTAGGTGCACTTCTGCACTGCCATTGTAGGTGTCCGGTTTGGTTGTAATTCCAGCAACGGATTTGACTTCCGCGAGCTTTGTCTTCATCCATGACGGCTGTTCTCTGGCATGAGCATTCCACTACGGACATTTCCCTGACACGGTGTATTCCCTGGTATGCTTGGTCCGCAGCCTTCATTGACAAAGCGAATGCCAATGCCTCGGGGAGTGTTCGCTTTTCAGCCATTCTTTCAGCCATTTGCAGCTGTCTGTCCTCTATGGCCACCGCCATTTCGTTGATAAGCTCCTCACCGGCTTTAGGGTATGAAAGATGGGCTAGTCGCTCTATATCCGCTTGCAACTGTTGGAGCGTTTCTCCTCTTTTCTGGACTCGACTACGCATCTGAACATTGTGCAACTGCTGCATGTGTTCATCCCCAAACCGCATCTCGATAGCCTAAACCAGAGAGTCGTAGTTCTGCTGTTTATCCTCCGGGATGGTCTGCAAGAGCTCCGCAGCTGGACCCCTCAGTGCAAGCGTGAGTGCAATAGACTTCTCTTCATCGTCCCAGCTATTGGTCATTGCGGCCTCTTCGAATTGCCTCTTATAAATTGGCCATGATGTTTGACCATCGAAGATAGGAGGCTGCATCTCCTTTCTTCTCAGACCGTCAGTGGAATATTCCCGTGCTTTCTGTCTCTTCACGTTGCTGAGTTTCTTAGCAAGATTTTCGACTTGCTTTCCCACTCTCTCGAATTGCGTATCCACTTTTTCAAACTACGCCTCTATCTTCCCGAACTGAGTTTCATGTTTCTCAAAGTTTTCATCGAATCTAGTTTCGACTTTTTCGAGTTGCGACTCGACCTTCTCGATTTTCTCTTCGATCGCTTCGAATTTGGATTCCAAGTTCCTGTTTTGCTCATCAAGTTTGCTTTCCAGAGCATCTAGAGAATACTTTTGTTCGTCCATTGCTTTCTTTTGTTCGTCCATCTTAAGTTCTAGAGAATTCTTTTGTTCGTCCATTGCTTTCTTTTGTTCGTCCAGCTTAAGTTCTAGAGAATTCTTTTGTTCGTCCATTGCTTTCTTTTGTTCTTCCAGCTTAAGTTCTGGAGAATTCCTTTGGTCGTCCATTGCTTTCTTTTGTTCGTCCATTGTTTTCTTTTGTTCGTCCAGCTAAGTTCTAGAGAGTTCTTTTGGTCGTCTATTGCTTTCTTTTGGTCATCGAGCTTAAGCTCGAGAGACTTCTTTTGGTCTTCCATTGTTTTCCTTTGTTCATCCATGACTGACTTAAGTTGCAGGAGCAGACTTGTTATACCCGGGTCGGCTACTGTACTTGCTGGTTCCTCTTCCACGTCAAACTCGACGTCATGCGGATTTTCACCTTCCTGCTTTATTGCTTCTTCTAGACATATCAGTAGGGCATATTTTCCTCCAGTTGTGTCGAAATTCCGCTTACTGAGTTCTGCCTTTAGTTGAATTATAGTTAGTTTTCCCAATTTGCGACCCATTTTGCGCAACTAATTAACTCAACACTGAATCGCTTTTTTTTTATTTTTTTTTTTTTTTTATTGTGCAATTTCACACCACGGGAATAGTTGTTCACAGAATAAGTTTTATCTCACTTCTGACACCAATGTAATATGCGGGCTACGGCTCGAGTAGGTAAAACGTTATTCTGTGAGATTATTTCTTTATTTTCTAGTCTGTAGAACAATTCAGGTTCACACTATACTATTCTTCGCCAATTCTTCCCTTACGAGGTCTCTTTCTTCTCAAATCACTTTATCTCATTTCAATTACTTAATTCACAAATCCAAACTAATTACTTCTTCTAGTTAACTCTTAACTTTCAATCTATCACAAAATTACAACTTCGCCCATTATCACTTTTCCAATCTCTTTGTGCGGTTCGAAAACCAACTGCCTTGCCTCGATCGCCATCTGTCCTTATATAGTCGCATTTCTGATAGCCAGAAACTTGTAGCAAATTTTTCGACCACTGGAACAAGAAAATTCGGATGTAATAATTCCAAAATGACAGCCGCAGCCAATAATCTCTTGCGGTTATAATTCTCTCTTAATTCCGCGACGTCGTCTTAGACATAATCCGTACAAGAACCTCGAATGAAAAGACACTTCGGAATGTGTTGCATACTTTTGGAACGTAGTTATTATTATGTACATTATGTTACAATATCGTAATTTGATCGATATAATTTGTTCAACTTAATGTCTTCAATTTTACACCTCCAAATGAACTTTTCGTGAAAACAGAGTTTATAAGTTTATTAGATTTTTTTCGTTTCTAACAAAATGCCAGCAAATTCACATTACGATATTTCTTTTAACCCATCTTCTACATACACCAGTTTACTTCTATGAACTTAAGGTATACAATTGTGAAAATTCATTCAGCGATTTTCAAGTGACTAGTATGTGTACAAAAAAGGTGTATACAGAAAAGGTGGAATAAAAAAATACACTTTCTTTATTTACTATATTTAAGGGTTAAGGATGGTTTTCTAAATAGGACTATGAAAGTTATCTATCAATTATTGCTATACAATTATTAGTTCCGGAGATATAGGCTTTCAAAGTGTGTGCTGTTGAATTCGTGTTTTCCAAGTGTTTGTCTAAATAGTTCCCTCGCTAATTTTTTCTTTTTGCAATTTATCATTTCGCCATAATTATTTCGCAATTTATTGTCTTGCATTTCAACAACTAGCATTTTTTTCCCCACTTTTTATTTGGCAAATTCTTATTTAGGCTTGTAATTATTTGACCTTAAGATATTCTGCATTCATTATTTCGCAATTATAGTTTCGCTCTTTGATAAGTTAGCGTTTTCTTGATAAGCTTTTACTTACTTAGCTTTACTCGTTCCCTTATTTCGAAATCCCGAAAAATTCGATTGGGTGCAATTGTAAATGCTTGTTGTCTGGCAAGCGCCTGTATCTTCACACTGCTTGGGTGGACCGCTTCGCGGGATAAAAGGACATCTCTTCGACTCATACACCGGACGGCCTTCGGCCTCATATGTAGGTGCACAGGGCGCCGTTACGCGTTACACTTTGAGACACGGCCGGCCGTTTTAGAATGAAACTAAATTTGTTTCGATAAATGCGAAGGAATATATGCCAAATAAATTTTGTCGAATAGGTTAGCACCCAGTACACTCATATTTTCAGGTAAGATGTACATGTATACATACGAGTATGTAGTTCTAAGTCAAAAAATCGTGTACCTCATATGCAATTTAGGAAATTTTCAATATAATAAAAAACATAAGTTAGATTAATAATAGTTTGAAGTTAGAGCTCATTTCAGACTAATCTAAGTTAACAATTTTTTCTTAAGATAATACGTCAAACAACAATTTTGTTTACATACGTTTGAAGTTTAGACGTGTTTATCTCGAATTCAGATTTTTGTCATGTGGATCGCTTCTTGTATACCTTTTTATTGTACTCCGCTCTCGGAGTAAACCCTTAGCACCAACGTTAGCACCAGCTAATGCGCTACTTCAGTAAGTGCAACCTCAGCTGCAATCCGCATATGGGTCTACATTCGTGTAATGCAATATATGCAATAACAAACGCAGGTACTATTATTTATTACCTTATTTTACCGAAGCGAAGCCCAATGTAGGTCATTATCAGAGTGACCTAACACTTCAGAACGCTGCCCCTGGAAAATGAACTTCTTGTTAACAAATATGACCTTTAAGCATATTCCTGTTACTTGGAGGTAATTACTTTACGACGCCTTCGTAGGGAATTTTATGCAGATCATAATGTCATCATAGCAAAAGAAAAATGAAGGAATAACTTTCTGAGATAATGAGGTTTAAAGTAAAAGCCTTCTTCTTCTTCTTCTTACGGCGAAGTTATGATCCGGAGTAGAAGGACCACCACCCTCCCACTTTACTGCATCCCTACTGGTCTGCCTGTGGGGTTTGCCGGTTTAAAGCCAATTGGACAAATTATATTTTTTATTAAATTCAGGCCGTTTTAACTTGCGAACGATTTGTTTAATAGAGAAGATAATTCAAGGCATGACATTTCAACAACATTTTAATTAAAAATTAAAAATAATCTCCCAACTGTAATCGTTTAAGTGTTTGACCGCTGTGAACTATGGAACCTACAGGTCAAGATTTTTTTAACTTCAACTAACGGTACCGCCTTAGGGGGAATATTCACTCTCACCTGCCGTACAGTTTTTTCTTGTTTTGACTGAAGAAATCACTCCCCTAGTATTTAACTATTGACTTAAAACATCATGTATAAGTTTTTACGTATTGTAATTTGCAGTTAATATACTTAATTAATTACTTATACTTACATCCACTTCCTTTTGTATCAATTTATACATTAAAAGAGAAAGCTCGTTCCACACAGCATTTGTCAGTTTTGTCAAACTATCTTCATGTAGTTCATTTCGAAAAACTACTGCAGATTTTCTGAAAGATCTTAGCAGCAGGTCCATGCGAGCGGAGTTCTCATACAGAGTTTCGGATCCCTCTTCGAATATTTTTTGAATCATTGATATAATTGTTTGGACTACCACTTCAATAAGTTCAAACATTTTACACTCCACTATGTCCACAGTATTGAAAATGATATTATTAACAGTAACGAAACACCTTTCCGCTTCCATAGTACTTCTTAACTCCGCTAATTTCTTTAAAATATCATCTACTTTTAGTTCCTGGAATTATAAAATAATTACGGTTTATATTAATATACAGAATGATGTTAAATTTGAACGAGTTATTGGATAAGAACAAGTGAGTTTGGTAGAAAAGTGAGTTTTGTAGAAAAGTGAGTTTTTTGAGTTTGGATTATGATTAACAAATTCAACAAGACGGTCGCAAAGAGTGTGTTAATGGGATCACACGAGTTGAGATTTAAATAACCTTTCGTTTTTAAGAATATCAAATAAGTTTAACGAATAACTAATAAAAATAGGGTCAAGCGTGAAAGTGCTTAATGTGATGAGGTTTCCGGAGCAATTATAGGATATAGATGACTAGACATTAAACAAGTATGTAAATAAAGGGTGGTTAAGTTTTAGGGGCCGATGTTGATTTTGAATAAAACACAAATTATTTAGGAAATTACTGTCATTTCTTTTTATTATGATGATATTGGTATGGTTCAATTACGTATGGAACAAAATATCGGCCAAATGGCCGCCGCAACCTCAGCGGCACACCTCCATCCGATGGTCCAAATTTTCGATGACGCTGAGGCATAATTGAGGTTCTATGCCGTTAATGTGCCGAATTATCTCATCCTTTAGCTCTTGAATTGTTGCTGGCCAAAGAAAGAAGTCCAACGGTGTCAAATCACATGATCTTGGCGGCCAATTGACATCGCCACCACGTGAGATAACACGGCCATTGAATTTGTCGCGCAAAAGAGCCATTGTTTCGTTAGCTGTGTGGCAAGTGGCACCATCCTGTTGAAACCACATATCGTCCACATCCATATCTTCCAATTCGGACCATAAAAAGTTCGTTATCGTCTCACGATAGCGAACACCATTCACAGTAACTGCCTGACCGGCCTCATTTTGGAAAAAAATACGGCCCGATGATGCCGCCAGCCCATAAACCGCCCCAAACAGTCACTCTTTGTGGGTGCATTGGTTTTTCGACAATCACTCTTGGATTATCATTCGCCCAAATGCGGCAATTCTGCTTATTGACGAATCCACTGAGGTGAAAATGTGCCTCATCAGTGAAAATGACTTTCTTCGAAAATTGATCACCCACTGTTGCCATTTCTTGCCACCATTGTGACCATTGACGACGCTTGAAATGGTCAAGAGGCTTTAGTTCTTGAGTCAATTGCACCTTGTAAGCGCGTAAATGCAAGTCTTTATGCATAGTGTTCATCAACGACGAGCGTGAGTGGTGCAATTGTTGGGCACGACGACGAGTTGAGGTGGACGGCTCTTCAGCCACACTATAGCGAACAGCAGCAATATTTTCTGCAGTACGAGCTGTACGAGCATGCACTGGTGTTTTCTCATCTCCTACAGACCCGGTTTGCACAAATTTTTGCACGATTTTTCCGATTGTACGCACATTTGGACGATTAAATTGACCGAAAGAATCACGAAATGCACGATATGCATTTTGATTTGAACGCCCATTTTCATAATAAGCCTGAATAACTTTAACGCGTTGCTCGATTGTGTATCTTTCCATGGTTCAAATTGAGTTAGTCTGAAATTGAGAAATGTCAAATGAAATGCAGAAAAAAACTTGACGTTTAGGTGTGGTTCACATTCAACATCGGCCCTTAAAATTGAACCACCCTTTTTTAGAATTTTGGAACTTAAAATATTGGAGCATTTTCTTCCAGCCCCAGTGACTATAATTTCAACTTAATCGGACAACCCATTCACTAGAAGCTAGTACAAAAGCCACATTTTGCGGTCAAGATGAACCGTCCACATTTTAGTACTCTAAGCATAATCTGTTTGCTTTTCGATATGTAGTCAAGCTTGCCCATCCACAACTGAAACTGGACCAAAGTCAACTGTCACACACAAATGACTAATCCCAATACCTCGAAAATTTGTCGGCTCTTAGATAATATGTATTTAATTTTTTTTATCGCCTATGTATTTGTGTTATTAATTGCACAACGTAAGCTGGGGAAATAGATAGAGTAGAGAGAACAAAAAGTTGGTGTAGTGGTTAATAACTCAGGTTGTATTGAGTTTCAGTAAACTGCGAGAGTGGCATTCTGGATACAACTGGGAGAATTTAGTTTTACGGTTGCTTTATGATTCACAGTATTTTTTCCATCCTACTTTTACTATTACTACTACACCGCGGCCCCCTTAACTTTATCAAAAATCCGTTCCCTAAAAGCAACTTCAAAATTTGCGGTCAAGCTGGACCGTCCACATTCTAATTTCGGAATTCTAAATATAGGAAAATGTTCGGATGTTATTAGGCTATTGTAGTAACCTACAAGTGGTCAAGCTTGACCACCCAAAAATGATAATGGTCGAAGGTTTATACATATACGAGTATGTATTTATATTACTACATTTTCAATTTAATCGGCCTAGCCATTCACTAAAATTTAGTATATCAGCCCAGTTATTATTATTTTTTTATTTAATTTGCAAAGGGTGAAAGGGGATATGAATACCCTTATACTTATTAGGACACGGGCGTTTTTGTGGAAGGGGGAAGAGACAGAGAGAAAGACAGATTGGTGTAGTTGGTTTGAAACTCGGGTGGTATTAAGTTTCAGTGAACTCCAAGGGTGGAGTCCAGTCCAGATAACTGAGGAGTATTTTTGTTTCGCTGTTATTGTCGTTGCTTATGATACACAATATTTTTTTTTCCGCCCTCCTGATGTCATCATCACGATCAAGTTGCATTTTAGCCATATGACCACACTACCGCCAGTGTTATACCTTCGCAGTACAGTTGACACAAGCTTTCGCAATTGATCGACTTTTCTATTTATTTCATGCCAAATAAATAGATGCTTCTTGACATAAAGATTCGAACCGTAAACCTGCAGCGTGACAAGCGATGATGTTACCATTACACCTTGACCACCCTCTAGTTATACGGGTCAACTTCTGATCAAACCCGGAATTTCCCCTTCTAACCAACCGCGCTTGACCATCCCATCTTTCAGCTGCCTTGTCGTGGCGGGAAGGCTTAAGAGTCAAAGATCCTAAGGGTCTGAAAAGATCCCAGGTGAGACATCGAACTAAGCGCTGAAGGCGTCTGACTTTGACGTTAAAAGAAGCAAAAGTATGAATGAAGAAAACAAATGATACGACTACTCCAGGTTTCACTCGCGAAAGCGAAACTCCACCCGTGGTCTTCTCGACTGCGGCTAGGGCAAGGATTCTGGAGGCCCTACCCATCATACCCTCCCCCGCCAACAATGGCGCGTATATAGGAGTAGCAAGAATGCTGGATTCTGAAGACTCCTGCAGCTCTCTTTCCGACACATTCGGCTAGCTGAGTTGGCAAGGTGGAGAAAATAACGGAGTGCTCCAACCTGATACGCTTAATCTTCATCCTAATGGACAGAGGGCTGATTGTAGCGCTGCTGTTGAAGGCTTGCCTCGGGAAACTGAAAAGGTTGAACGAGCTCCAGAAGCGGCACGCTCCGATGGGCTCCCGTTCAAAAGCCAGAAGAAGAGAACCTTTATGGTAAAGTGCTCTTCACAGCAAACCTCTGAATGGATTACCATGTCGGTGCCGAAAATCTTCCACCCCCTTGAGATCGCTACTTTTGAGATCTTCAGGACAACTAAACAGATGCGCGCCGTCTGCTGGATCCCGGGGAAACTTGGGAAAATGGCTGATGTACTAGCGCGCCTGCGTACCCAGAATCCTGGACTCGAGACGACCAAGTGGACTGTTCATTCACACAGGGAGAGACAGAATCTTCAAAATAAAGATGGTTCTACTCTGGTGGTGAGTTTGGACAAGGGTTCTGCCGAGGCCATTAAGTCTAGGTACGAAATGCGACCATATTTGCATCTTGGTAGGATTCAGTTCCGCTTCGATACCAAGTAGTGCGAACAATGGTCGAAAAAAACCCCTAGTATTTAATGATATTAACTCAGATCAGCCTAAAACACTGCAAGGCTGCTACCGATCTTATAAGTAGCAGACTTGTAGCTAGTAGAACAAAACCTCACATAATATCTATCCAGGAGACTTGGATGCGGAACAAGCGCATTTGTGGTCTTGGAGGTAAGAGAGATATCACGATACTTTATGATGAGCGGTCTGAAAGGCCTAGGGCTTGTCTTATTGTACCAAATCCCTTCTCAGCAACTAACTTTAGATAATTTTGTGGCCAGGACTTAGTCGCTGCAGCTATAAGCTACAAGACGAACGGTAAATGGGAAACCTACGTCGTTGCGTCTGCTTGCTTCCCATATGACTCGATACTGCCCCCACCACCAAGGGCAGTGGTCGAGCTCATAGAATATTGTGATACTAAAAAGATATTTCTTGTCATATGTTGCGATGCTAATGCTCAAAACTCTCTTTGGGGCAGCAGCACGGGGAGATCATTTTCTGGACTTCATACTATCGTCTGATCTTACCATCAACAATGTTGGCTCATAACCAATACTTGTTACGGCACAAATACGTGAAATGATTGACTTTCCAACAGGTATTTCAAGCCTATTACCAACTGGAGAGTTTCGCCAGAAATTTTCTTTTCAGACCATAGATACATTGAATTCCAAATCGAATGCGAAGCTACACCTTTGCAGGAGAGGAGGAATCCGAGAAAAACCAACTGGATACGGTTTAAGAAAGAGTTAGGCAAGTCTATCAAAGATCTACCTATACTTAGAACGAGGCAAAAGGTAGAGGGAGCCGTTCAAGTCCTGAATAGCACCCTTACCAGATGTTTTGAACTAACGTGTTCGCTGACAAAAAACCCCTGCAGAAGGCCAGTTCCTTGGTGGAACTCAGATCTGCAACGAATTCGTAAGGAAACCAGAAAACTTCTAAATAGGTCACTCAAGACAAATTCGGAGGTGGACTGGAATCTTTACCGATTCAAGCAAAGAGAATATAAGAGGTTAATTCGAACTTCGAAAAGTACCTCGTATAGAGATTTTTGTGGCAAGATCGAAACTCTCGGTGTATACGAATGAATATTGTTTGTGAATGTTAAATATAAAATGTTTTATTTTATTTGTTAATGCACTTATCCCAAAATCCTTGTGGTGATGACGTTGTGCTGTGTACTGTGTAGCTGTGATGTGTGTATGCAACGAATATTACTTGTGTATGAGAAAAAAAAAATTGTGTTCAATGTGTTTTAATGCAACTGGTTCCAACCGATCTCGTTGGTGGTTTTACAAAGAATGATTCTATTTCAAGCTTGCGTTGAGTTTTCTGCGAACAACAGTATTAGATTAGCAAGAGAGCAACAGTTGTTAAGAATTTGATTTTAGCTTAAAATGAGAAAGAGAGAAGCAAAAAAAAAACCGCTTATTATGTACAATGCTCTTGATAAGAAATAGGGTGCGCCCATTTGGCGATACAAAAAAAAATTATAGTTACAAAGTTTTTTATGCAGTTAGAAAGCCTACGGCCTTTCAGAAGTAGGCAATGGTTCCATCTTAGTTATTGGTCTAGTGTAATCCCCAAATTTGGTGCGAACGGTTACAACCCTGCATACGTTGTCAGGTCTAGGATGAATCTTGATGACACGACCAATAATCCATTTAGAAGGTGGTAGATTCAGCTCCTTCAGTAGAACGACATGGTCAACCTTTAGATTGGGTTGTGACTTCTGCCATTTTGGGCGCTGTCGTAGGGAAGTGAGATATTCCTCATGATATTAATTTTATTATAAATTATAGAAAATTATTAAATTGAATAACAATTTTA
Organism: Pocota personata; assembly: GCA_963082735.1. Lineage (NCBI taxonomy): Eukaryota > Metazoa > Arthropoda > Insecta > Diptera > Syrphidae > Pocota > Pocota personata. Next base: position 131,296,476 of record OY720429.1, read on the forward strand.
AGTAAGGTACATCGCGGATTATCGATTATAAAACAAGTTCCTCTGAATAGACTAAAATACCACTAAAATACCAGCGCTTCCAGAAACCTTGGAACATAGCCTGTAAAAGAACACACTTAGTTTTGATGGAAACACGACTTAAAAAGACATCTGGTTGTGGAACAGCAGTATAAGCTTCCCCAATAAGAAAATGCGAGGGAGAAAGAGCGATATGGTCAGAATCAGATGTCTGCCACATAGGTCGAGAGTTGAGAAGAGCCTCAATTTTTGTGAGTAGGGTATACATATACGTGGATGACTATGCATGGTGTCTGTAGCTAACTGTTTTAGTACTCGTGCTGCTAAAAACGGAGCAGAAGGTGTCCCATAGGTTACAGTACGCAGCCGGTAATGCTTAAGCATAGTGTTTGGGCTTTCACGATATACAATCCTTTGGAATTCAGCATGATTCGGTGAAACCCAGATCTGCCTATACATCTTTTCGATGTCCCCTATTATCAGATACGAGTGCCAACGAGACCGCAAACTAACAGAAAAAATATTGCGCTGGATTGTAGGGCCGACAAGTAGGGTTTCATTTAAAGACATTGAGTTGTTAGACTTCGCCGATGCGTCAAAAATGACTCTAAGCTTGGTCGTGCTGCTATTGGCTTTGAAGACGGCATGGTGAGGTAAATAATAGTGAGGTTGTGATGTAATTTGGAAACTCTCAGTTGCTTCCATATGACCAAGTTTGGGGTACACATTCATAAATGTGATATATTGGGACTTAAGGGAATCACTTAAGGTTAGTTTAGGTTCAAGTGAATGAAAACGAGTCAGTACTGTGCCCAAAGAATTTCCAAAATCAAGTTTTATTGAGGGTTTAAAGGGTATTTTCACTTCAAATTTGCCATTTGACTAATTAGTATGAATGACTACTCTCTCGCCATGAGCTTCAGACTTATTAGTCTGACGTCCTTCCTGCTGTAAAGCATGGACAGACTGGTTGAGCTACATGTGCGCAAAGTTGCTTTGAGGGTACATCCTCTGTCAGAGATGCAACATGCCTATCAACGCGGAAAATCCTGCGAGACTGCTCTTCAAAATCTGGTCAGCAGAATAGAATGTGTGCTTGACAGGAAAGAATACGCGATAGGCGTTTTCATAGACATTGAGGGTGCCTTTGACAATGCGACTTTTGTCAGCATGTGTAGCTCCGCCAGAAGTCACGGCGTAGAAGAATCACTAGTGTTGTGGATAAAAGCAATGCTGGTGAACAGAACATTGACTGTATATGCAGATTGTGGTCGGCGTGTCATGGCAGGTGTAAATAGGGGCTGCTCACAGGGCGGTGTTCTGTCTCCACTGCTTTGGTGCCTGCTGGTTGACTCCCTGTTGAACACACTCAACAGTTCTAACGTCTATGCTCAAGCATACGCAGATGATGTCGCCGTTCTGTCTGTCGAATCGTGCCTAGCGACTGTTTGCTCTAAGGTGCAGATGGCCCTAGACGCAATCGACAATTGGTGCGCTAGGAATGGGCTTTCAGTAAATCCTCTCAAAACCGAAGTGGTTCTCTTTACGAGAAGGAGGAAATTGACTGGTCTGACTCAGACAGTGCAAAAAGGCGTCACTATCGAATTCTCCAAGGAAGCCAAATATTTAGGAGTAATCTTAGATAGCAAGCTTCTTTGGACGAAACATGTCGAGCTGAAAACAAAAGTGTTTTCGGCAAGACATGGGGCTTGTCGCCAAGGAAAGTCCTTTGGATCTACACGGCAATGATAAGACCTTTCCTCTCATATGCGTCAGTTGTTTGGTGGAATAAGCTCTCACGTAAATACGTTACTGCTGCTTTCGCCAAACTGCAGAGAAATGTCTGTCTCGGCTGCTTGAGAGCTTTCCCCAGTACGCCTGGCTCTGCTCTAGATGCCTTGATTGATAAGAACAGGTGGAAGGGGCGAAGTATCTGCGTCTGTAGTGACAGTCAGGCTGCGCTTAAGGCCTTGCTCAATCCTTTAACCACTTCCAAAATAGTTCGAGAATGCAAAACATCCTTAAATTCGGCCGGAAGGCTGAACTCATTGAATCTTGTTTGGATCCCAGGACACAAAGGGATAACAGGAAATGAGATCTCTGACAAGCTTGCTAGACAAGGTTCAGAAGAGAATTTCACTGGACCTGAACCCACGTTGGGTTTGGCAGCGTCCTCGGTTAGAGCTTCTATTGACGACTGGGTTTTCAGTGAACACAATCGAAGGTGGCGTGACTATCCAGGACGCAGGCAGACTAAACGAATGGTCCCCGTCGCCTGTAAGAAATCCGCGGCTTTCTTTCCAAGCACCTCCATGTGCTAGATTTGAGCGCTACCCCTGTCTGCGACTCCTGTGGAGAGGGCGATGACACTGCGGAACACTTCCTATGTGATTGTCCTGCCTTTGCTCGGATCAGGTGGCAGATTTTCGGTGCTGATGTGGTGAGTGCTGATGATCTAAGCTCTACTCGTCTTTTTACAAAAGACGAAAAAAACACATTAAAATGAGATTATCTGCCTGGTTGTACAATGGACCTGTTTTTGAGTCCGAGTGCTCCAGTAGGGTGTACCCGCCCCGACAAAAAAAAACCGCGCTTGAGATATTGTCAAAAGCTTTTCTTTAAGTTGGTACATCTGTCAGCTGGCGCTCAAATATCTGTTTGGGTGCCATTTGTCGGGAGTTTGTGCGTGATAGCTTTGTAAACAAGTCAGTGTTTGTTCTGTTCTACGAATTTGCTGAACAAGTTGCAGAAATAGCATCGCATTGATGTCGCTAAAGAAATGCTTTCTTTGGGCCCAAATGTTATCGATGGTATTATTCCCGGTGACGAGAAATGGGTCTATGAATACGACATCGAAACTAACCAACAATCATCGGAATGGCGCTTCTCAGACGAGCTAAAACTCTAAAAAACACCACAGAGTCGATCCAAAATCAAGGCTTTGTTGACCGTTTCCATTTTCCGCCAGGCCAAACAGTAAATAGGGAGTATTAAGTGAACATATTAAAGCGTTTGAGGGAAAATGTTCGTCGCAAGAGATTTTTTCATCACGACAACGCACCGACTCACACATCTCATCTTGTACGCAACTATTTGATCAAAAACAACGCTCATACCATTCCGCAACTCCATATTCATCTGACACGGCTCTTTGTGACTTTTTCCTAATCCCACCACTCAATTTACCACTTCACGGAAAGTGTTCTGAGACGATTGAGAATTCGCAGAAGGAGCTGAAGGTGATTCCAAAATCGGCTTATGAAAAGCCTTTTAAAGATTGGAGTAAGCGTTGGAATATGTGTATTGCTTGCAATGGAGATTACTTTGAAGGGAATAAAATTAATTTCGATGAATAGTAAAGTTTTCGTTTTATTGAAGAATTCCGGGTAATTTTTGATCAGAATGTACCATCCACAACTGAAACTAAACAAAGGTCACTTGTCGCATTCAATTATCAGTTCCTAATAAGTTTAATTTCAACTTAATCGGACTACCCATTCACCAGAAGTTAGTGTACCAGCACAATTTTACGGTCAAACTGGACAAGTGTAATTAAATTACATAAATTAAATCAAAACATAAATTGCAGGCATTAGTTTAATTGTACACACATATCAAAGTATTTATGTTTAATTAAAGTTGAACAGAAATGCTATTTCATTTACTTTCGTTTTAGCAACTTAAGGTTAATTAAATAGTAGCAATTGTTTTATCATTGTAAAGCTATGATAGTATAAACAAAATTCAATAACATAAATTCATTTTCGTTTTAAATTTTTTTAGAAAAAATCGTGTTGTAATTACACTATGTTATTAGGATTTTAAAAAGCTTAAAACGCTGTCTACCTATTGACGCTGTTAAGAAATAAATAATTTTTAAAACCAAATATTTTCTGATGTACTCTCAGAGACATATACATATACATATATATACATGAAAAAAAAAAAAAAAAATTTTGCAAAAAAAAATTGTGAAAATTGTTATTCTCTTGCAAAAAATTGAAAGGGCTGACTAGGTGTATTATAACTTCAAACTTGTTTGGAGTATGAATAAGGAAGAGAAATAAGTTTTATAATTAAGTTATTATGATATTATACACATATTTATTGCAAATAAATAAAAGGAAGATTAGTATTTCAAACAGGTGGCAATACCCACCGAAGGCGACTAGACATCATGCCCATAACGCATCGTGCACGGCTCTTGTGGGGAGTATGTTCGCGGATTTGTCGCTTTGAATGAACAAGCGACGTATTTAAAATTATAAAAGAAAAAAAAAAAACCACTAAAACAATGTGGATCTCCGTATCCACAGAATAACCACCAAAACAATGTGGACCGCCATATCCACAGAGAAAAAAAAAAAAAAAAACACCAAAACAATGTGGATCTCCGTATCCACTGAAATTACAGAAAGTACCGACGAAGATGCACGTACCGAACTAAACCCGTAGCAAAAAAAAAGGAAATACAAAAAAAAAAGAAAAGCACTATAAATTCGAAGAAAATAAAATTCGGAAAAAAAAACACGCGCGGAGAACAGATTGAAGGCTTTACTTATTTGACAGAAATGGACACGCTAGTGGTCCTGTTCACACACAGCTAAGCTCTCCCTCTTGGAAAGAAAATTAGACGAAGGAAAACCTCAAGCGAAAAGTCGAAGGGAAATGGAAAAGATCTCTATTTAAAAGTGTTATACGTTCTATTTGTAGTAAGCTCTCGAGTATTGACATAGTAGATAGATTTAGAGTTAATAAGGGTAGGTTAGTTATATTAATGTAAGGTGTGTTGTGTTATTATATTATATTGTAATATGCGAGCTGCGGCTCGAGTAGATAAAACAATATTCTGTGAAATTATTTCTTTATTTTCTAGTCTATAGAACAATTCAGGTTCACACTATACTATTCTTCGCAATTCTTTTCTTACAAGGTCTCTGTCCTCTCAAATCACTTTATCTTCTTTCAATTACTTAATTCACAAATCCAAACTAATTACTTCTTCTTGTTAACTCTCAACTTTCAATTTATCACAAAATTACAACTTCGTCCATTATCACTTTTCTAATCTCTTCACCACGGTTTTAAAACTACTGCCTCTTCTCGATCGCCATCTGTCCTTATATAGCAGAAGTTTTTGTTAGCCAGAAACTTCTAGCAAATTCTTCGACCACTGGAACAAGAAAAATTCTGATGTAATAATTCCAAGATGATAATCATTTCTTGCAGTTATAATTCCCTCTTATCCGTGATATTATCCGTCTCTTTCGTAGACATGAACTCTGGAGACTTAACCGCAGACACGAACCTCGAATGAAAGGACACTTCGGACCAAAATTCTGCCAGAATGAAAAGACACTTCGGAATGGGTTGCATAGTCGTAGGAGCGTAGTTATTATTATGCTACAATATTATTATGGGAAAGTGTTATATCTAAGTATTACCATCTTGACGGAGGATATTGGCAAAGGGAATTTCCCTTTTCCAATGTTCCGAAAGCAATATGGATGTTGATAAGGACGACCGACATGGACAAAGAGGGAGACAGAGGTAACGTTAATGGACGAAGAGAAGTATAAGCAACAAATGAAATTGAAGAGGTAACACGGTGACCATGATAAAGAGAAAAAAAAAATTAAGAAGGTAGGAAACTAAGACAAAAGAGCATCGACCGTTGAACACTTTTTTGATTAATTCAAACGAGGACGGTCGATGCACCTACTATAGAGATAGTGAAAAACTAGAAGACAGTGACACACAAGAACTAAGGAAGTAATTTTTTTAAGATCTGTTCGGGTAAGTTAAAAGTGACTAATTGTGCTAATAAAAAAAAAGGGGAAGGTAATAATAATAATTTTTCTAAACAATAGGCAGAAAGGAAAGAGTCGGGGGGGAAACAAAATCCTTCGTGAAGAGGACATACTGGGAAAGAAATAGCAGAGGTATGTTCATACAGAAGTTTCGATTTCGACGAGACAGAAAATCTAAGCAGTGTAACTTTTGGCGAAATTTCCAGGACTTGGGTCGAGCCTTTACACCCAAGCCTCTGCAGAGATTTTTTTTGGATAGGCCCCGGTTTTTTTTTTCTGCAAGCAACGGCCAGCGGAGACCGCAAGTCAAACCGGCGAATTGGAATACCGGTATTCTCACAGCGGGGTGCAAAGATCACAAGGGAGCAAAGGCCATTCAACACTGAACAGAGGTGCTCCGCCCCAGAGATGCAGTGGCATTAAAGCCGCAGCAGAATCAGAGACCAACGAGGGAACAGTATTTTTTTTTTGGTGCAACGATTAGTGCAGTGAATCACCAGAATTTTTTTTAGTTTAAAGTAGTTTTTTTTCTTTTGAGTTTTTTTAGTTTAGTATTTTTTTCTGAAGATTTTCTTTTGTCAATCGAGTGTAAATTAAGGTTAGGGATAACAAAAGTTCTGTGCTTAACACTCTTATATTTGGTTCGCGAGAATATAGCTGGAACATCAGAATCTACAACCCACCCTTTCAGACATAAGTGTGTGTTGGCCATGCCGGTGCCATCAACACCTTGCACGTCTCTGGGACGAGACGAACCCACATCCTGGAGAGACTAGGGGATACGGATGCCGTAGTGTAGGGCTAGAATAGGATAGTTATAAGGTAGTTTAGGTATAGATTAGGGCATATCATAAGTCTTAGGATAGATTAGGTTTAGATTAGAATAGTTAGGTTAGATCTGGCATACCCTTCTTTCTCCGAGATATGGGCATAAGCCCTCGAGCTTCTTCTTCTTCTCCTGTCTTCTTTCCTATCTTTTTTAAGTCCGTCCGTGGTCTAATTAGGTTAGCTTCTTCTCTTTTAGGTTCTTTTTTAATACGCATTGTGTTTGAGCAGGTGGTGTGGGAGTGATGGGAGACAAGAACTAACCCCGTCCAATGAGTTAAGCCGTGCAACCGCGTGCGTGCCACCGTCCCCTTCACCCACACTGAAGATGCCTCCGTGGCCTGCCCTTAGCTCATAACAAGGATGACTTCAAAATACATACATAATGGTAAAAAAAAAATGTAACATACAAATATTTGAGGAACACCGGATATAAAGTTGAGATCGCTTTAACCAAAAATAAAATAAAATAAATAAAATAAATAAAATAAATAAAATAAATAAAATAAATAAAATAAATAAAATAAATAAAATAAATAAAATAAATAAAATAAATAAAATAAATAAAATAAATAAAATAAATAAAATAAATAAAATAAATAAAATAAATAAAATAAATAAAATAAATAAAATAAATAAAATAAATAAAATAAAAAAAATAAAAAAAATAAATAAAATAAATAAAATAAATAAAATAAATAAAATAAATAAAATAAATAAAATAAAATAAAATAAAATAAAATTTTTGTATTGGAGGTTTTTGTTCGTATTTCCTTCTAGCCCACTATACTTCTTGTTAATAGTAAATCAATTTAGATTAAATATTAAATCATATTTCTGTGGAAAGATAAATGTATCGAATCCCTGTGCTGTAAAATGTAATGTAATGTAATTTATTATACGAAATGAAAATATTTATCTATCTATCTTTAAATGTATGTAGGTTCTCGAGTTAACTTTGTGTAATAATTCTTTTGGCATTTACAAATTATAGTATGAAGTTTTGTCAAGTTTAAAAAAATCTTTCTAAAAGAATATACCTTTAAGGTCGAAATTAGCTGATCAAAAAAGTGGATAGACTTGGGACTGATTCCGTTTTTAATCATGCCTATTTCCTGTCAAATAAATTCTAAGTTTTTGAATATGTATTTAACAAGCAAATAAAGATAACAAGCAAACAAGATTTTAAAATTGGTATTACTCAGCCTTCGAAACTCGTTGTCATTGCAAAGCTTCAACAAAGAAAGAACTTCTTTTTTATATATCATCTCCAGGGCATATTAATTTTGATACATAGTTCGTAACAGAGGAAAATATAACGCACACATATTTGTGATCAGCATCAAAAGTTATGTCGATTTATCCATCTGCCGTATGTCACCACTTCTTAGGTCCTAAATTTTGAGCTAGGGACATGAAACTTGGTATAGAAGTTTTCTAAAATTCTAAGCAGTACAAGTGTACAAATTTTTGAAATCCGGAGACAGACCCACTTTTTAGAAATGTCGCTTTTCTCCAAATTTGTGTTAGAGACTGAAAATATTGTATAGTTAAAATGTTATATATCATATATACGATGACTTCCTCATCATTTCATCCGCACCCACTTTTTGGAGGTGTTTTCTTAAACAAATCCATATATTGCTTATCCAAATGGTGACGGTCAAGTGTTATTGGGAATACTACATATATCTCAGCAGAATCTGTGAACTTCGGTTACAAGTTTTGGGAGCCACTTTCTGCTTAAAAATAGTTTTAACAGCAGTTTTGTTATATTCGTAAAATTTCTTAAAAATCGCGGAAATATCCTCTGAATAGAAGGATATCATTGCATCTGTTGAACAAATCTCACTACCTCACGCTGACTGTATTAGAGGTTAGTTATAAGATGGGTATAGGATATTATACGATCCTTTCCAGATGTATTGCAACTTTTCTGCCAGTTTTAGTTTTGCTTGGAGTGAGCAAATACTAAACCCAATATGTATATACATACCCCATATGCGCATGTATATCAGTCGTTCACAGACTTTCGCAGAGTGCAGACGTGTTTCGGCTTTCATTTCAAATCATAGTGTATTAAAGTAGAGAATTACTGCCGGATTGTGTTCCGGCAGGAGAAGCGCTGCAGCAGACGAAGTCGCTTTAGAACAAACTGTCAAATAAGTCGCTCATTGAAGTAGTAATGCACGTATACAATGTGAAGCGCAGATCGATTGCTCAAGCTATCAAAATGGAAAGATAATCGCCCTGTGTTTCGTGAAATTGTTGTTTGTGGTGGATTTATATTATAATAATGACTGAGGAAGAAGAAATCGCATGCTATGAATCTCTCCGTAGACGGCTCTGCAATTTTCGTTTTTTTTGTTTTTGTTTTTAACTGTCAAAAAGGAATGCAGCTCGTTCGGAAGTTGAAGTTGACTTGACTTGTGCTGCAGTTACTTTTCGTACTTCAACTGCAGCTTCGCATAGTGCTCGTGCTATAGGGAGTACGTGTATTTCAACTTTGACAGCGCTGAGTGCTGCAGCTTCAGCTTCACCATTGTGTTGGAGCAGTTAGACAGTGCACTTCCAAGTGTTAGCCTAGAGGCAGTGATAGTGGTCTACTAAACCAGAGACCCTGGTTCAATTCCTGACGGTGGAAAACTAGATTCTTGACTTTTTCTTTCACGCAATAAAATAAATTAAATCAAAATGAAGAAAAGCATGTATCAGGCGATGGAGAGTGAGCGGTCAGCGCTCCCATTAGCGGGCCCAGCTGGTGGAGTGACTGTATCAGGTGATCATGCAGTGCAATCAGGGCACCCAGCAATAGTGGATACCGAGAGCATGGGGAAAAGGAGGAGGAAGTTGAAACCTTCCCCAACCTTGTAAAGCGTCCCTCTACATCAGCTTCAGCTAAACAGCTGCCATGTGGAGTGAGGGAAAGGGCAAGTAAGCGAAGCAGCAGAAAAGAAGCGGCAGAGGTCGGATGACTCTGTCGAATATCCATATATCTCCGACGGTAGGGGAGTCTACTCGCAGGCCACTCGCAGTTCTCGCAGCTTCCGAGTCCGACGATGAAGACGAGGAAGTTGAAAGTGTAAACTGCAATAGAGTGTGAGTAAAATAAAGGCCAAGCAAATGGCTAGAAGAGAGAGGGAGCGGCAGCACGGGCTCCAGGGCACTCAAAAACAACAACTACAGCAGCAGCCTCCAGAAAGCCAGAGGCAAGTACAGCTGCAAAAGCAGCAGCAACAACAACAGCTAAAGAAACAGCAGCAGCAACAATAGCAGCAGAATGAGCAACTGAAAACGTAGCAATCAAAACAACAACCGCAGCAGAAGACGGCTACAAAGACGAGTATGCCACCAATCAATATCTACAAGATTGAGCTTAAGAACAGCATTGAACTACCTAAGTCAGTCATAAGTAATCACTTTGTTATTAAGCGTTTGAATGTAGACAGGCATGATATCCACTGCATTACAGCGGAGCAAAGAGTTATTGAGGGACACGACGACGGAGTTCTTCTCCTTCACCCCGAAGAGGGAAAAGCTGTAGACAATGCTGCTGAGTGGGATAGGACCATCTATCCTTGAGCTGCTTAAGAAGAAGAAGTGCGACGGGCTCCAATTCGTAGGGGTAAAGCTATTTACCACAGCTAGGGTCAAATGAGGGAAACAGAAACTGCCGTTCTTCCTAGTTTAGCTCTCACCCAACAGGAAACTGGACAGTCTAAGGAGTATCAAAGTCTTAGACTACCAGATTGTGTTATGCGAGAAATTAAAAAGAAGCGAGAACATTTTACTCTGAAATTCAATCTCGATGTGTCAAGTGTGGAAAGAACCACAAAGCAGAAGAATGCACTCTGGGTAAGGATAGAGTGGTAGGCAAGAGTCAGCTCTCTTGTCCTTTATGCAGGAACTCGGGACACACAGCAAACTATCGGGGTTGTCCTAAATTCCAGTATATTAAAAAAGTAAATCAAACACAATCCGTGACTCCCCAAGTGGCCTACCCCCAAATAGCGTCCGGCCGGGGAAACACGGAACAGAAAAGACTGGAAGTTGCTTCTCAGGCCCCAGCGCCTAGAACACTGGAAGCTGAAACTGACTCGCTGGCCATCCTACTCTCATTTTCATTTCATTCCATTTTTCATTTCACTTCATTTATTTAATTAGAGGTATGTACATTAAGATTTCTAATCTTTTTTTGTACTTAGTACTTTAACTATAAATGATACATTAATTACTTAAGACTAATATACCTATACAATAAATTTCTTAAACTAGATTGTGAAGGAAGTAAGAAAAACAGGGTTTGGTGTTGATGTTGAGGAGAAGGAGGTGAATAAAACGGTTAAAAAGGGGGGTTATAGGTTTATCATTGGTGTGTTAAGACAGAAAAATGTAGCATGATTGCACTTTTAAAATGGGATGGGCTCGAGATAGATTTATTATGAGACGGTAAAGAGTTCCATAGCCTGACAGTGTGTATGAAAAACAAACGCGATGAATTTAAGTAATTGCAACGGTAGGGTATACGGTTTATAGTTCTTAAGGAACGAGTGAAGCTAAGTCTGTTAATCAAATAAGACGGACATTGAGTATGAATAATTTTGTGGAAAAATATACAATTCCTGGCATTGATATATTCTTGTAGAGTACAACCAGGCACGCTTCTGGCATATGCAGAGATATGGTCATATCTACGAATGCCGTATATGTAGCGCACCGCATCATTAAAGGCTACGTGCAATTTACGCTGGGATAACGAGTCAAGGCTACTGTAAACAACCTCGGCATATGTTATTAGATGTAAGACTAGCGATATCACCAGCTTTCATCGTGTTTCCAGTTGAGTAAAATATGCACTAAGCCACAATTTACGTAGGCATCCGTAGATGCGACCAATGATCACATTGGTGTTATTGTAACCAGACAAATTTCGATTTACTATGTAGCCAAGACTAGCGACAGATTCTACAGTTTTAATTTTATTATTATTAAGATATATGTCGGGTATAAGATTCGAATTAAAGTATTTTTTGGATATAGCAATTATTTCAGATTTTGTCGGATTAAGTAGTAATCCGTTACTTTCTGACCAAGTATGTATATGCTTCAACTCTTCGTTCATAAGAAGAGCGAGTTCATCAAGTTTATTGTAGGGTTTCGATAAGAGTAGTTGAACATCATCTGCATATAGGTGGACAAAAGGATGTTTGCACACGGATGGAAGGTCATTAATGAACATGCAGAAGAGTATCGGTACCAAAATTGAGCCCTGAGGAACACCTTGCTTCATTTCTTTAAGAGATGAACAACGTTCACCGGAAATAACCCTTTGAGATCTACCAGAAAAAAAACTTCTCATCAACTTCACCACCCTTTCACCGAATCCGAAATTGTTTCTAAGCTTCCAACACAAAATTGCATGATTCACTTTATCAAAAGCCTTCGAGAAGTCCAGCAGGCAAAGCAACGAAACATAAACCTTGTCGAAGTCTTGCCTTATTTCCTCGAGTAAGTTGACCATAGCTGTGGAACAGCTGTGGTTAGCTCTAAAACCGGACTGCTGAGCACTCAGCAAATTATTAAGAGATATATGCTTCGTTACAAGGAAGGCAGAATGCTAATCGGTCTAAAGTCAGATGGAGAGGTTGGATTAGATTTCTTTGCGATGGGTAGAACTCTTGAAATTTTCCAGAACTTAGGAAAAGTTGATGTAGTCATGCACCAGTTAATGACATGGGTGAGATGAGAGACAATTTGTGGTAGGATAAGTTTGACAAAACGTATTGGTATGCCATATTCCCCTATTGAATCAGACTTAATAGCTGTTACGCATTGGATAATTTCATGTTCTGTTGCTACTATAAAATCCTCCAGTCTTGGGACCGATTCTTCAGTTCGATTATAATCAGTATTACGAGTACAGGTGGTGGAATCATTATGAAGGAAATAAAGATTTAGTTCATCGGGGTCCAGGACACATTTGGAGTCGTTGTTACCACTGCTGATACCGATTTTACGTAAGTTACTCCAAAGTTTCTTAGCGGGGAGGGAGGTATTTAATTTGGAGGAATAGTAATTTTTCTTAGAAGCACGTACAATGGAAGTTGAGTAGTTACGTGCCGCTTTGTACTCAGACCAGTTAGCATTGGATGGTTTTTATAGATCTAACCACTTCAGACGTGAACCAAGGACATTCTCTGTTTTGTATTTTAACTGCTTTTATTGGTACACATTGATCGAACAATTGTGTTAAAATTGACTGAAACAATTTTACTTTTTCATTCAGATCAGCGCATAAACGGCATTGCTCCCAAGGGGCAGAGGAAGTATCGATTTGAAGGTTATTTAGGTCTATAGAATTATGATCCTTAAACGTGAAGGTATCCGGGATAGCTGTTTTAGACAAATTCACATCATACGTACAGAAGAGTAGATCATGGTCAGAAACATCAAACGAAAGGTGATCAAACAGAAGAACAAGCGAAGGATTAGAAACAACGATTAGATCTAGAGGACTGGGTGGATAATTATTAGCAAAAGAGTAGGGTAAGTAGTATTTATAGTAGTCATACCTACTGAAGAAATTAAATCCTTCATTTGAGAGGCAAGCGAGTAATTTTTTAGAAGGTTAGTATTGAAGTCACCACAGATGATTATGTGCTGATAAAGTGCACAGTATTCGGAGACAACTGAGAAGAAAGGCACGGGGGAGCAGCTTCTTTTATTATTATATGCACATGCAATCATGCATTTGGTATTGCAATCATATATTTCGGCTAGAATATATTCAATGCCACCATTATCACTAGACTTAGCGATAATTTGACATTTAAGGTTCGATTTACAATAAATCGCTACCCCGCCACCCGTAGTATCAGTGACTCTATCATTCCTATAGATTTCATAGCTTGGTGTTTTATACATCACATCAGGTACAATCGGCACGAACCAGGTTTCACTTATACAAATAACATCAACACAGGAATTAGAAAACAAGTACTTTAAATAGTCTAATTCACGATCATTCAAACTACGCGCATTTAAGTAACAGACTTTAATTCCCTCAAAACATTTGGAGAGAATATTTATTTATATCATATTTATTTATTTATTTAAAATAATAAAGAAAAAGTGCACTAAAACTACAGTAGAGGAAGAAGAATTGGGTAGAGGTTTAAAGAGAGTTGAGAAATACAGAGGAATAATGACAACAGAGATACAATGTAAGAATAAGTTTACGTACAATTTTTATATAATTTTCATTGATGTGTCGCAGCAGCAGCAAGCAGATCTTCAGAGCTTTCGATGAGAAGGCTTTTTCCATTCGCCGACTTCTTAACATGAACAAATCCATGTTTCGAGTAGACAGCAAACAGTTGTTTCTTTCGTCTGAGCGCCAGAGCGCTGTTCAAGAGTAATCGCGTTTGTCTTGTTAGACTCTCATTGAGTTAACAGCTGCTGTCTGATTCTATGCCTAGATCTTGCAGACGTAGTTCTGATGCACTTTGTTTGCGGTAGTTCGCTGCTGACATGAGAATAGCATTTCGCTCTTGCGCGTTGCTGAACTTTAACATAATTGAAGATGATCCGGTGTTATTATTGCTATTACGCCTTTTAGAGCGGAAAGCGTTTAGAAAGACTGGCGGCTTACAGTCAATAGTGTGACAGAGTCGGTTAAACAAATTTTTTATGTTCTCATTGGGGATTGCAGGTATTCCAAAGAGCACTGCATCACACGCTACTTCCTTCCTTTCCAATGCGTTGCATCGCTGTTGAAGAGCTATAATCTCTGCATTTTGCGATTGTATAGCTATGTTGGTGTTCTCTTCAATTTGTTCAATGCGCTCAACTATGCTGGTGATATTTTTGCTGATCTCATCAAATCGCTGACTCCAAGTTGCTTTGATTTCCTCGATCCTCAGAAGGAACTCTTTTTACATTTTAGAGGTTTCCTCAGCGAACCCAAGGCGCATTAAATCAGCATGTTAGGTGCTCCTGTAAGATTTTGGCAGTAAGAGGAGCATTGTCACTAGATGATTGTGTGGGTTGAGTGGGTGTTGATGGCAGACCCTTTGTTGAGGTAGCTCTTGGACGGAGGTTGAGAGCAGACATGGCTTAAGAGAACGAGTGGTAGTAGGGCAAAAGCAAAGCGAGATGGAAGCAATTAAATAATTGTAAGACTAGGACCAACGGGGGAACTCTTTTGGCAAAAACAATGACCAATGTAGAATTTTTCGTAGCACAATAACCGGCAAAAATTTAAAATTACTTAGTCTTAAGGCTTTGCATAACTTAGGGTTAATTAACCTAGTTTATACACTGTTTTGCTCACTTTTACTGGACAATGAGGAGAACGCGTCTACTCGTTCTTAATCTACATCACTAATCTCTATCCATCACCAACCTCTCTATCCAAGGGCAGATGGGTCAGCTTCAGCATCAGGTACAAGAGCAAGCGAAGCAGGTCTTGTACCTACATACTTCTGCCGAGCCTAACGCACCTCCAGTCGTAATGGGTACGAACATGGAGGAGCAACCCTTGAAGATCCTTGCGGTGAATGTGAATTCACTGATTATGATCGAGCGAAGAGCAGTATTGTTTAAGTTGCTTGAAGACCAAATCCCTGATGTGCTTATGGCTGGCGAAACCAAGCTATCCCAGAAGAACAAATTGGGCACAATAAATACAATATTGTCAGAAGATACCAACCCAACTCCATGCAAGGAGGAAGTGTTGCGATCTTCATACGCAAACAATTACAATTTAAGGTAGCGTACAGTGGTAAAGTGTGAACATTACAGGTGCTGGAAGCGTGTATCGTGCGCATCTCTCTCCATTGTGGAAAGAGGAAGTACATGATCGCATTCTATGAGCTGAAGCTATTCAATCCACGTTATTTATTTCAGAGTTCGGGACACTTTTTCGATGCCTAAAGCTGGAGTCGGAGTAGAATTATTTCTTTATGGCAAAGGAATGGATTGGATTAGAAGTTGCAGGCAAGCGATCATTTGTAAAAATAAGAAAGAGAGTCGGAGACAAAACAGAGCCTTGGGGGACCCCAGCATTTATTTGGTGCATTGCAGACTTGATCCAAGACAACTTATGTTGAACACCCCGAAAGGTAATTTCTAATCTATTAAAGAAGAGACTCATCGATGTTATATGCATCCATTTTCGACAAAAGAGCCTGATGCCAAGCTCTGTCAAATGCTTTTGTTGCCTCAAGTGCAACCATCTTAGTTTCTCCGAAGTGATGGAGAGATTGGTTCATTTGAAGATTGGTTCATTTTGAAGATCAACTTTCAGAAGTCGGGAACCATTCTTTTTAGGATGCCGTTTTCTGGGCCCTCTAGGGGTACCAGAAAGAATTGAAACTGGACCGAACAGATAACTCTGGTTAGACAAATATCTATATTTTATTATTGGGTAGCTTGTAGTGCCTACCTACAAACAAAAAAAATAAATATAAATTTTTAAGTTTTATATATATAAGTACAAAACAACAAATTTAATGTACTAAGTTTCTTTAATTTTATTAAACATTTTTTCTTAGTAATTAACAATAATAAATGAAGTAATTTTAATTTATTGAAATAAGGTACATACGTCGAAAGACATAGTGTTAAGTTTTTGGTTTACCTTAGAGCGGCCGCAGAGTAAATAAAAATGTGAAAACAGTAACCTGGCCCTGGGCATAAAAGAGAAATGAATAAAATCGAAGTTCCTCCAAAAACTACACAAAAAGGTTTCTGCTTCGTACAATGTACCGAAAATCGAGTGTGTATTTCCGGAAGAGTTTCAATCCATCTATAATAGATCGTTTGACATCCTATTCCTCATATTCTAACCTATCTTTAATAAAGTGGGCGTGGAAAAAAATAAAAATATTGTAACATGCGAGCTACGGCTCGAGTAGATAAAACAATTATTCTGTGAAATTTATTTCTTTATTTTCTAGTCTATAGAACAATTCAAGTTCACACTATACTATTCTTCGCAAATTCTTTTCTTACAAGGTCTCTTTCCTCTCAAATCACTTTATCTCCTTTCTATTACTTAATTCACAAATCCAAACTAATTACTTTTTCTTGTTCACTCTCAACTTTCAATTTATCACCAAATTACAACTTCGCCCATTATCACTTTTCCAATCTCTTCGCCACGGTTCTAAACCAACTGTCTTTTTTTTGACCGCCATCTGTCCTTATATAGCAGAAGTTTCTGATAGCCAGAAACTTCTAGCAAATTCTTCGACCACTGGAATAAGAGAAATAATTCTTGCAGTTATAATTCCCTTTTATCCCTGATATTATTCGTCTCTTTCGTTGACATGAGCTGTGGAGACTTCGTCCCAGACACGAACCTCGAATGAAAGGACAGTACGAACCAAAATTCTGCCAGAATGAAGTCACTTCGGAATTTGTTGCGTCATATTTTTAGGGGGCGTAGTTATTATTATGCTACACTGCCCCCCTCTTAGACATGTTCGTCCCGAACAAGTGCATCCTCATTTCGGCCATTGTATCGACTCAGTCGGTCCACATGAACCACTTTCATTTTGGCCCTCGGTCCTCGCTGGATGCGGTAGACAACATCGTTGATGCGGGTTATTATTCTGTAGGGACCTTCCCAGTTCCGCTGTAATTTAGGTGATTTCCCCTTTTGGCGATGGGGATTATACAGCCACACCAGATCTCCTTCCTGGAATCCTGACGTTGTTGCCTTGGCATCATACCTGGTCTTCATGCGGTCGCTCGTCATCTTAATCTGGCTTCTGGTCCTTTGGTGTATGTCCCTAAGCCTTTCCCTAAGGTCCGCCACGTACTCTTCTTCATTTCTGGGCTCATTGGTAGGAGATCCAAATTTCACCTCACTGGGTAAACGAGCTATTCCACCAAATAAGATTTCGAACGGCGTATGTCGAGTAGTGCTATGCACGGCACTTCTATAGGCCATCAAAAACAAGGGAATCTGCCGGTCCCAATCCCGTTGGTAGTCACCTACGACCTTCGAGAGATGTTCGTCCAAAGTCCTATTGAAACGCTCCACCATACCGTCCGACTGTGGATGAAGCGGGGTTGTCCTTGTCTTTTTGATTCCGAGTAGTTGACACATCTCTTGGAAGATTCTTGACTCGAAGTTCCGCCCTTGGTCAGAATGCAATTCCAAGGGCACACCGAATCTGCTAACCCAATTGTAGACGATCTGCTCCGCCACGGTTCTGGCTTCCTGGTTAGGGATCGGAAACGCTTCCGGCCACTTACTGAAGTAGTCCATCACTACGAGTATATACCGATTACCATTGTCGGTTTCCGGAAAGGGCCCTGCGATGTCAATGGCGATTCGTTCGAAAGGTGCTCCCACGTTGTATTGGTGCATCTTACCTCGAGTTTTGATTCTCGGACCCTTGCTAGCTGCACACACGTCGCATTTTCTGCACCAGTCTTCGATATCTTCCTTCGCTTTTAACCAATAAAAACGTTCTCGTACCTTTTCTAACGTCTTATTCACTCCCAAGTGGCCTCCGGTCGCCCCGCCATGCATTTCCTGTAACACCTCCTTGACCCTCGTCCGTGGTACGACAAGCTGCATTACAAACGACTTTCCGTCGGAGGATTCCCATTTTCTTCTCAGAACACCTTCTTGGACATGGAGGGAGTCCCACTGCGCAAAATATGCCTTTAAGGTCGGGCTTCTGTGAGAGATGTCCTGATGATCCGGTTTCTCCATGTTCTCCTTCCAGGCCAGAATCGGCTCGATATCCGGGTCTTCCTTCTGAGCGTTCCGGATCTCATCTACGCTCCAGCCGGCGATAGGTTCGGCTCTCATTCTTTGGATGGAAACCAGCTCCCGTTCTTCCTGACGCGCACAATGTTTACAATCCGTTCTGCATGGTCTCCGGGACAGTGCATCCGCATTAGAGTGGAGTTTTCCTTTACGATGCTGTATTTCGTAGTCGTAGATTTGCAGCCTTTCGATCCATCTTGCGACCTGACCCTCAGGACTCTTGAACTGTAATAGCCATTTTAAGGCTGCATGGTCTGTGCGAAGAACGAACTTCCTCCCGTAGAGGTATTTGTGAAAATGCTTCGTAGCCAAGATCAAAGCTAGAAGTTCCCGCCTTGTCACGCAGTAGTTCCTTTCTGGCTTAGAGAGCACCTTGCTGAAGTACGCAACCACCTTCTCTTGGCCGTCATGCACCTGGGAGAGTACGGCTCCTACCCCGACATTACTAGCATCTGCATCCACAACGAACGTTTCCCCGGGAGTGGGGTAAGCCAGTATCGGGGCATCGCATAGCCGTTGTTTAAGTGCCTTGAAGCTCTTCTCGCACTCAATTGACCATTTGAATTGTTTTCCCTTTTCCGTCAACTGGTGCAGGTTCTTTGCGATCCCGGCAAAATCCTTCACGAACCGTCTGTAGTAGGTGGCTAGGCCCAGGAAGCTCCTTAGTTGGTGTTTGTCTTTGGGGACTGGCCAGTTTTTCACCGCTTCGACCTTCTCCGGATCGGTTCTCACTCCTTTCGCTGAAATTATGTGTCCCAGGTACTTGACTTCCGCTCTAAACAGGGCGCACTTCTTGGGGTTGAGCTTCAGGTGGGCACTTCGAAGCCTTTGAAACACATCCCTTAGATTGTCTCGGTGTTGCGCAAACGTTTTTCCTACGACGATGACATCATCCAAGTATACCAAACAGGTTTTCCATGTTAACCCTTGCAGGACACATTCCATCAATCGCTCGAAAGTCGCCGGAGCATTGCACAGCCCGAATGGCATTACCGTGAATTGCCATAGCCCATTTCCTGTGGTGAAGGCGGTTTTCTCCCGGTCTTCTGGATGGATCTGTACCTGCCAGTAGCCACTCTTCAAGTCGAGAGTGGAAAACCATCGGGCTCCTGATAGTGTGTCTAGCGTGTCGTCAATCCGTGGCAGAGGATAGCTGTCTTTCTTGGTGACGTAATTGAGCTGCCGATAGTCCACGCAGAACCGCGTGCTGCCATCTTTCTTCTTTACCAGTACAACCGGTGATGCCCACGGACTTTTGGAACTTTCAATCAGACCTTCTTTCTCCATTGCCGACACCATCTCTGCAACTTCTGTCTGCTTTGCCAGTGGAAGGCGCCTAGCAGGCTGACGAATTGGTCTAGTATCACCAGTGTCTATTCGATGTTGTACCAGGTGTGTTCGGCCGTATTCTCCGTCCTGTGAGGCAAATACATCAGCGTACTCATTGATAAGATTCTCTGCCATAGTTCGCTGCTCCTGATTCAGCTCACTGGACTGGAGAATCGTCTCTCTCGTTTCCGCTGTCCAAGGTGATGGGAGAGGTTTTGGAGCATCACGTTCAGATATTGTTGCGACGGCGGTAATCGGCGTGCATTTTCCAGTCACATCCCCTCGCCTTAGTTTTACAGTGTGTGGTCTTGCGTTCAAAACCCTCACTGGAACCATGGTGTTCTTTGGTTCGACTAACGTCTTTCCCACGATGTAGTCTTGAGAATTCTTCTCTGGGTCTGGTTCTACTATGTAGAATCGGTGGCTCCCAAGATCACCTTCCAGCTTTGTCCAAATGATTGTCTCTGAAGACGGCGGCAAAACTTCGTCTTTGCTGATGACTGTCCTGAGAGTTACGGCATTCTCATTTCCGTACACCATCGGAATCTCCACATTTCGATACCTCAGTACTTGCATCCCGATGTCCAAGATTACTTCATTTGCTTTCATGAAGTCTACTCCGATGATGCACTCGTCGCATATATCTGCCACCAGAAACGCATGGGAGAACGTCAGTCCTGCCAGAGTAATCGTAAGACGAACTTCTCCAAATACCTTCGCCATTTCCCCTGTTGCAGTCTTCAGGCAGTAGCTGTTGGTGTTGTGCAGCCAGGAGCTTTTGACGATATCTCTTCTTACAATGGAGGCAGTGGCACCTGTGTCGATGGTGGCTACGCACTTCTTCTCGTTGATTAGTGCCTCCACTGTCAGGCTCTTGTTACCCCGTTTGGTTTGCGAAACTTGAATGGTGGTCCTGGGGGCCTCGATTCCAGTAACCAACTTCTGCCCCGCGAAGTTGGTCCTTACGCATCTCCCGACTGCTGGTTTTGGGAAGTCTGACCGACAGGATGCTTCCTCTCTGCTTCTCCTACTTCCGCAATGTGGACAATTTCCTCGTCTAGGTGCACTTCTGCACTGCCGTTGTAGGTGTCCGGTTTGGTTGCAATTCCAGCAACGGATTTGACTTCCGCGAGCTTTGACGGCTGTTCTCTGGCATGAGCATTCCACGACGGACATTTCCTTGACACGGTGTATTCCCTGGTATGCTTGGTCCGCAGCCTTCATTGACAAAGCGAATGCCAATGCCTCGGGGAGTGTTCGCTTTTCAGCCATCCTTACAGCCATTTGCAGTTGTCTGTCCTCTATGGCCTGAATAAAAGCTTCCACCGCCATTTCGTTGATAAGCTCCTCACCGGCTTTAGGGTATGAAAGATGGGCTAGTCGCTCTATATCCGCTTGCAACTGTTGGAGCGTTTCCCCCCTTTTCTGGACTCGACTACGCAGCTGAACCCTGTACACCTGCTGCATGTGTTCATCCCCAAACCGCATCTCGATAGCCTGAACCAGAGAGTCGTAGTTCTGCTGTTTATCTTCCGGGATGGTCTGCAAGAGCTCCGCAGCTGGACCCCTCAGTGCAAGTGTGAGTGCAATGGACTTCTCTTCATCGTCCCAGCTATTGGTCATTGCGGCCGCTTCGAATTGCCTTTTATAAATTGGCCATGATGTTTGACCATCGAAGATAGGAGGCTGCATCTCCTTTCTTCTCAGACCGTCAGTGGAATATTCCCGTGCTTTCTGTCTCTTCACGTTGCTGAGCTCCTTAGCAAGATTTTCGACTTGCTTTCCTACTATCTCGAATTTCGTATCCACTTTTTCAAATTGAGTCTCTATCTTCCCGAACTGAGTTTCATGTTTCTCAAAATTTTCATCGAATCTAATTTCGACTTTTTCGAGTTGCGTCTCGACCTTCTCGATTTTCTCTTCGATCACTTCGAATTTGGATTCCAAGTTCTTGTTTTGCTCATCAAGTTTACTTTCCAGAGCATCTAGAGAATTCTTTTGTTCGTCCAGCTTAAGTTCTAGAGAATTCCTTTGGTCGCCCATTGCTTTCTTTTGTTCGTCCATCGCTTTCTTTTGTTCATCCAGCTTAAGTTCTAGAGAATTCTTTTGTTCGTCCATTGCTTTCTTTTGTTCGTCCAGCTTAAGTTCTATAGAATTCCTTTGGTCTTCTATTGCTTTCTTTTGTTCGTCCATGACTAACTTAAGTTGCAGGAGCAGACTTGTTATACCCGGGTCGGCTGCTGTACTTGCTGGTTCCTCTTCCACGTCAAACTCTACGTCGTGCGGATTTTCACCTTCCTGCGTTACTGCTTCTTCCAGACGAATCAGCAGGGCATCTTTTCCCCCAGTTGTGTCGAGGTTCCGCTTACTGAGTTCTGCCTTTAGTTGAGTTATAGTTAGTTTTCCCAATTTGCGACCCATTTTGCGCAACTAATTAACTCAACACAGAAATCGTTTTTTTTTTTTTTTTTTTTTTTTTTTTTTTTTTTTTTTTTTTTTTTTTTTTTTTTTTTTTTTTTGTTTGTGCAATTTCACACCACGGAAATAGTTATTCACAGAATAAGTTTTATCCCAGCTTCTGACACCAATGTAACATGCGAGCTACGGCTCGAGTAGATAAAACAATTATTCTGTGAAATTTATTTCTTTATTTTCTAGTCTATAGAACAATTCAAGTTCACACTATACTATTCTTCGCAAATTCTTTTCTTACAAGGTCTCTTTCCTCTCAAATCACTTTATCTCCTTTCTATTACTTAATTCACAAATCCAAACTAATTACTTTTTCTTGTTCACTCTCAACTTTCAATTTATCACCAAATTACAACTTCGCCCATTATCACTTTTCCAATCTCTTCGCCACGGTTCTAAACCAACTGTCTTTTTTTTGACCGCCATCTGTCCTTATATAGCAGAAGTTTCTGATAGCCAGAAACTTCTAGCAAATTCTTCGACCACTGGAATAAGAGAAATAATTCTTGCAGTTATAATTCCCTTTTATCCCTGATATTATTCGTCTCTTTCGTTGACATGAGCTGTGGAGACTTCGTCCCAGACACGAACCTCGAATGAAAGGACAGTACGAACCAAAATTCTGCCAGAATGAAGTCACTTCGGAATTTGTTGCGTCATATTTTTAGGGGGCGTAGTTATTATTATGCTACAATATGTATTAATGAAGTCTTTTCTTTACTTATAGTTCGGTTGTATTGTTCTTTAAGTAAATTTAAATGTAAAAAAAAGGAAATAAAATTTGGCTTAATGTTATTAATAAATGGGTTTTCAAAGGGAATACAATAATTATGAAATAAATAATACGGAGGAAGTTGAAAACAAGCTGAAGAAGTTATATTCTTATTTTAAATTTAAATGGAGTTGAAATTGGACCGTTCCTGTCATAGAACTAGACGTGTATTTCTTGAAGAGAACGAAGACTTTCTGAACAAGCTTTTTTCTTTCGAAGTTGGTGAAGTAACCGAAAATGATGATTTGCCAAGTATATCAAGAGAAATACTCTTAAAATCCATGGATGTACGAGTATGTTCCGTTTACACAAGTGCATTAAGTTTGAAATACAACAAGGATAACTAAACGAAAAAAGCGGATATCACGAAAGCAGTTTCTAACGCAAGTCCACTTTGAGTACAACGGATAAAGGAGAGTATTCCTACACCACAAGTGGATCCCATCAAATATGGTATTCCGACTGCACTAGCTTTGTTCTTGGATTTATGTACAATGTGCTGAGAATATCATTAAAGACTCTCCCTGTCGGGTAACGAAAACATCGGCTGGGGTGAATCTCAAAGAATAGATGTATGATATTATACAGCAAAGAGGATTTTGAGCGGCATACTCGATCAGGCGTTACAATCATTTCCAACATGTCTTAAAATGTTAAGCAAATTTAGATTCGATTGATTTTCTGAACCAAGTGCATACAAACAATCAATAAGTTCTTGCGAACATGTGTATGGCATCATTACTTCCACATTAGAAAAACCCGAGACCATCATTGGTCCATTTTTGCAGACCAATTCTGTTTAAATACACAAAGGAGTCTACGGATCTCATTAAAACAATAATTAGTAGTATAGGGAAAAATTAAACACCTAAGACCTACAGTTGTTAATACAAAAGAGAAAAAAGTGTAATGATTTTTTTTGACACTGTTGGACGGAAACATGTTAAATAAAATAACAAACACAAAATCAACACAATCACGTCCAATATGCAAGAGTACACAAAATAAACTTTCAAAAAGAAGATGATTCTGGAGATGAAAATAATTATGAATTTGGAATTTCACAATGCACAAACGCTAGAATAAGATGTATGGAGTTAATTTTAAGACTAGCTTATCTGCCCACTAAGAGGATACAAATTCAAGAGGAATTGAGGCAACAACTCGTGTTAACTGTTGATACGCCAAAACACAGATTTGGTAATACAAAAGCTGGGAATTCTTCCCGAAGATTTTCCGACAATCAAGAAGTAACATCACCTAAAATCCAAGTCGATATAGAAATTATTAAGAGATTACATGTGATTTGAAATGCATTATCGTTTAAAGAATCATAAGCGCAAATAAGTTCGATGAATTCTCAAGAAGGATAGGTTGAATACAGTCATAAACTCCTGACACTAACTCTTCTCAAATGGTTGGCCCTTGGCGGACAAATCATAAGACATCAAACTTTGCTAATAGGAGAACTTTCAGAGGAGGCACATGAATTAAGGAATAAGGACTACAATATATCGATACCAAAACACTCGTGTATGCAAAGTTTCACGTATACGACAAAATGAAGATTTTTTTAATATGCTTGCTGTATCAACAGATCCACTAGTTTTATCTTTAAGGCACGTCAGGTGTCTGAAAAAAAAGTTACTGCTCTGAACTTATAAGTCTTTTAAATGTTGATAGCGATGTCAACGACTTTCTTTCTGGAAACTAAAAGCTGTATATAAAATAAAATATTTCTATTATTATGTATTATAATGTTTTAATGTCACCCTGTGTTAGCCCACACATCAATAATCATCAATACTAGTAATAAATATGCTCGATTTAAGGTACTCCTCATTTTTCAAACTTTTTAAAATACTGTTATCAACAAAATTTATTACTGGTCGCTCTGTAGTCCGAGAAACACACATTTAACACAAGTTACAGCTAGAAGAATTCTCTTCAAGTAACAAAAAGAAAAAAAAATAGAAATATCTTTAACGTTTCAGAAGTTATGAATTTAGCAATGAATCAAATTATTCGGCGCCACTGTGCGAGGCATATGGTAATTTCCCATTAGTTGTTAAGCCAATTGAATTTTATACGGGTAAAAATACATATGCTTTTTTGATTGTTTTAAACAAACAAAGACATTCCATCCTTGTGCACAGCGACCAACGGAGTTGCCTGGACATTCATCAATAGTGCCTTCCACTATAGCAACACTTTGTGCCCTAGGTAAACTACGAACTCGGCCGGACTTCACTTTACCTGCTTGTGTACACTGAGTTTCAAAGTTATTCATTATATGCTGGTTGACCAGCTAGGCAAGTGATTTAAACCAACAACATTTCGCAAATTTCTTTGTGCTTTTACAATTGAACGACTAGTAAGATCAAATGGTTTAAAAACTTCAACGCGTTGTTGAGGCGTTAGATGCGTTAGATGCTCCGTACATTGTTTACAACTGCTCTTCGCGACCGTCAAATGCGAACTGACAAATGCTAACCAAACCAAAATTGCGGCCAACCAGCATCGACCTGGAATATAAAAAATACCCTTAATTTTGCTGACTACCGGTATTATTTCTCTATATTCCGAACTATGTATCAACATTAATATATCCTATTCCATAGGATATAAAAAGAAGCAGGAAGAAGGAGGAAATTATAATAAAACGATTTCCTGTGCAAACCACGCATACATGCAATAGCGCTCTGAATGAAATCTATGGTCCTTTTTCTGGGTTTTAAAGTGTAACTTAACTTACTATCTTAATTAAAATTCAGCTTAGTACCGACCAGGCTCTGAGCGGGGAAATTCCCACAAAGACTTGTGTCAACCCTTGCTTAACCTCACTGTGAATATCCATCCGAACATTGATAACGACGGAAGAAACGACGGTGGAATCGAGGAGAACGGAGAGAAATTCAAGGATGCCGAGTCAGCAGCTGGCCAAATAATAACATCATAGGGAAGCACGGAGTTATCCTCAACAGGAAAGGTGACACTTGAACCAACTTCCAGTAATCTGATTTCCAAAAACTTGGTGAGTAAACAAGGCTGGCAAAAATCCTCATCCTAACCCCCCACGTGGGTGCCAGCCGGAAATAACCGCCACAGCAGTCTTGTGCGATGTCATGATGGGGTTAGCTAAGATCAGAAAGTTTTGTTTAGGATTCTTAACTCCTCAGTAGTTCAATTCTTTATATAGGCTTTCTGATCATCGGATCGGGGTACCTGATTTCAGTGGTGGTGTGAGCGCTTTGCACGAAACCGTGCCCAAGAATGCAAGGCTGGGGGTTAAACGAGTCATTAACGAGCTCCTTCAGATGCTGTGGCAACTTCGGTTCCCAACTACTCATGGGAATAAAATCTTAAAAAATGGACCAACAAAAAAATAACGAACATAAAAAAGCTAATAAAAAAAAAATAAGTAAAGAAGAAAATATAATCAGCACCTCATCAGAAGAGGAGCTGCTAGCCTCAAGCCAAGGGGCAGGAGAACCTTTAGGCTACATGGTTAGTACCAGCCAAAGTACTCTACCGACGCTTCAACCAGCCACATCCATACCTGAGGTTGATGCTAAGGATACCAGCCATAGTGTCCCTAAGCAAACACCTGCAGCGAAATACACCAGTCTCCAGAAAAGGAATTTCTATGAGAAGGCCCTCTTTATTCTTAACAAGATTGCTAAGAATGAAGAGGAGGGAATTACAAATGAGAGGGACCAACAAGACAAGTTAAGGTACCAGGCCATTGTTGAAGACTACAACAAAAGCATGGCAACTAAAGCAATCTCGAGACAACCTGTGGAGGCCACAAAGAGGAACCGTCCTCAAGAAGAGATGGCTCACTCTAGCAAACGCAGCAAAGTCGAAAGCGGCGTGGCAAAATGTCTCCAAAATATTCTCAGCCAAAAAAAATAAAAAAAAAAACAGCGTCATTGTTTCCACGCGAACCGTCAGCGAAGTGGTCGGGGATGATCATCTTGAATATTTGGAGTGAAATAGAGGCCAAATTATCGCAGATGGTGCTTGATCATCTGTTGGGGAAGCAAAGCGGGTCCCTATCCTGTTTCGACTCAGCCGATGTCGTTAGAGGTTACAGGGTTATCAAATGCGAGACAGGTTTTCAAGGGACTTTCTTGTTGCTTGTATCGCTA
This sequence comes from Pocota personata, assembly GCA_963082735.1. Lineage (NCBI taxonomy): Eukaryota > Metazoa > Arthropoda > Insecta > Diptera > Syrphidae > Pocota > Pocota personata. The sequence goes on from OY720429.1 coordinate 131,323,641, forward strand.
AGATAAGTGATGCATGGAGCGGCTTGAGACTTAATCTAATCGCAGCCAATGATATCCCACGGAGACCGAAGGCTCGCATTTGGCTTCCCAATATGCCTTTAGACAATGAAATGCTGATTCAGGGTCTAAAGCTTCATAACCCTGCTGTCCCAATGGATGATTGGGCAGTCATTAAAGCGGAACAACCTCAACAAAACAGTAGGACTTTTATTCTCCTTATAAACGAGGAATGTTTAGAGGTGCTTGAGAAGTCTGACTACAGGCTAAGGTTTAGCATTAGATTTGCCAAACTTAAAATTTTCAAATCTCTAAGCCTGGACGACGACACAGTCGATGTCGATGATGCCAACACTTTGTTGGAAGGTTTGCAGATCGTCCCAGAAACTACTAATGTCCCCCCCACTAAAGCTAGTTCGGATTAATCTGAGGCAATCGCAGTGTGCCTCAGACAATCTGCGAGTCTTTATCAATGAAGAAAGCATTGATATTGGCAACATTCAGGATCCCTGGCTAAGGGGATGAACTATTAGAGGACTTCAAGGCAACCTTTATAATCTCTACTACAACCAAAACAACAGTAACGGTAAGCCCAGAACTTGTATTTTAGCTAAAAAACATTTAAAAGCATTTCTATATCCTAATCTTAGTTCCGCCGACCTAACAGTGATTAGATTGGAAACTGCAAATGGAAGGGACATTTCATTGCATCCGTCTACATGGACCGAGATCGGCAAGCACCGCCCGAGGAAATCCATCATCTTACATCCACCATCAATGCAAATAAGGCAAACCTTCTGATGAGCTGCGACGCCAATGCCAGACATACGCTATGGGGCAGTGCAGAAACTATCGACAGCGGTGAGTGTGTTTTTGACTTCACTATAACTGTTCGCGTTAGTTCGACCTCAAGAACAACCTATATATGTAAAAAAACTGCATGTAAAAAAAGTCCGTAATGAAACAACACTTCTTCTTTCAACGCTATAATATTAATGTTAGTTTTAATTCCTTTGTTCTTTTTTTATATACATATAAAATGACACAAAATATATGATTTTGCTTTTGACATAATGCAGGGATTTTTTATTCGAAATTCTATTTGTTCGGTGTTGCCATCTTGTCTCGAACATTCTCCCTAACATTCAGGTAAGTGTTTTATTATTTTATTATATTTATTATATTTTACTAATTTAACGACTGTTTAGATTTGTTTTGTATGGTGTGTATGTGTTTATGAATGAACATGTTTATGAAGTGTGTGTGAGTGTGGTGTGTGATTTCTTCGTTGATTGGACTGTATGTGTTAAATGCGGAACGGGAAATTTGTTGTGGGAAATTTCCCAAATGTTTAATTTATATTATTTTTAATTTAATTGATATTATTTTTTTTGTACGCTATGAGTAATTTATTTGAATTTTATTAGTGTTGTTTTGAAAAGTGGTAGTTGTTGAATATATATATGTATATAGATTAGTGTTGTGTTGACAGTGTGTATATATGTTTATTAATGTAGAGTGGTGTTATTTGGCGATTGTTTGACGTGTTAGATTTTGAAAAAGTGGACTATTGTGGTGTTGTGTTGAATAAACTGTTGTGTTGTGTAGTGTTGGTTTAAAATGAAATTACTGGAAAATGTTGTGTTGAAAAATTATGTATTTGTGTTGTGGTGATTTTTTTACTTGGGTTTAAATAAAAACTTTGTTTTGAGTTGTGTTAGACTGAATCTATGTGTTGTTGAATATTAAATCTGTGTTGTGTTAACATGCATCAGTGATGATTTATGTTGGGTAGGGGGCAAAGTTTCGATATTGGACGCTTTAGTATGGTTTTGTTAGTTTTTACGGTTACTTCTCGAACTAAGTTGTCCGGTCCAGGGTGTAGGGTGGTTACCCGTGCTAGACTCCATTTTAGTGGTGGCAGCCTCTTGTCTTTTATCAAAACTAATTCCCCTACGTTGATTGTAGTCGGAGTGACCTTTGTCCACTTCGGGCGCTGCTGGAGTGTGGACAAATACTCGTTACTCCACTGTTTCCAGAACGACTGGAGTAGCGTCTGGACACGTTTCCATCGATCCAGGTGGGCGATTTTTTCCATCTCGTACTCTGGCTGTGGTGGGGTGACTAACGGCTCTCCTACGAGAAACTGTCCAGGCGTAATTGGTTGCGTGTCATTTAAATCGTCTGACTGAGGACACATCGGTCGAGAGTTCAATCACGCTTCTATTTGTGTAAGAAGGGTGGTGAGCTCATCGAACGTCAGACACTGGTTTCCGGCCACACGCTTAAGGTGAAACTTTACCGATTTCACGCCCGCTTCCCATAAGCCACCAAAGTGTAGGGAAGCGGGTGGAATGAACCTCCATCTTGTTCCTTAATTGGCCAGCGACTCTGCTACTGTTTTCCAATCTGCCTTTGCCTCTATTAACTGCCGCTGTAGTTTTCCATCTCCGCCGACGAAATTTCTCTCACAATCGCTAAACAGCTCCCGACATAGTCCCCTCCGAGGAACAAATCGCCGAAAGCTGCCAAAAACGCCTGTGTCGTCATGTCAGTGACAAGTTCAATGTGTACCGCTTTGGTTGCCATGCACACAAATATGGCAAAGTATCCTTTTAGGACTTTGGCGTTTCCTCCCTTCCAGACCTTCACGTCGATTGGGCCAGCGTAATCCACTCCGGCAAATGTGAAGGGTCTTGAAATCTGCGTCCTAGCTTTGGTGAGGTTACCCATTAGCTTTTAGGTCTTCGCCCTAAACCTAAAGCAAATGGTGCACCCGTGAATTACCTTTTTGACCGCTCTTTTAATGTTGAATGTTCAGAAGCGTTGGCGTATGTACGCAATTACCTTCTGGATCCCTCCGTGTAGCGTTTTTTCGTGTGCGTCCTTGATGATGAACGTCGAGACCCTGTGGTTTGCTTTTAGGAGTATTGGATGTATCCATTCGTATGAGCGCTGTATATTGGACAGTCTTCCCCCCACTCTTAACGTGTTGTTTTCATCTCTAAATGGGTCCAGTGCCCTGTATCCTCTGCTGTTGTCCTTCTCCTCGTCTTCCGCAAACGTCTCCTGCTGAACCAAGCTCACGATACGAGTCAGCGCTTCTTCCAGTTCTTTTGGTGAAAGAACATCTGCGACTCCTCTAAACATGCTTTTGTTGCGTCGAACTCGTAAACAGTACGCTACTATCCTATTTAACTTTGTTAGTGTTGAATACTTCTCTAGCAGGTCGTTTATAAAATTACTGCCCTTTTCCCCTACAGTACTGCAGTGGTGAACTTTGACAGGACGGGCTTCTTGCTGAGTGTCCAAACAGCCAGGCTGCTCTGGAAATGTGGCATCACACTGCTGGCTTAGAAACTCCGGGCCTTGCCACCACAATTTGCTTTGGAGGATCATTGATGGAATTATTCCCCGAGGTGCTAAATCTGCTGGGTTGAGTACCGATGGAATGTGTCTCCATAAGGCATTGCTGGTAAGTTTTTGAATTTGTGGCACTCGGTTGCTAATAAATGTTTTCCACCTTGATGGTGGCGCTGTATTCCAGCATAACGTGATGACCGAATCTGTCCATGCCCATATATCAACTGCTCCTAACTTCAGTATTCGGGTTGTTTCGTGAAGCAACTTAGCTAACAGGACAGTCCACAAAGTTCCAGGCGAGACAGCGTAATGGTTTCCAACGGAGCTGCTTTGGTCTTGGCTATCAGCAAATGCATGTGCACCTGATTGTTTTCGTCGAGGACGCGTTAGTAGACCGCTGCTGCGTATGCCTTTTCTGAAGCATCACTGAATCCATGGACTTCGATCTTCCTGCTGCGTTTGTCTGTGTTTACCCACCGAGGAATTTACAACCTTTCGATTGATGGCAGATCTTCACGGAAGGCAATCCACTCCTGCTTCAAGCTTGTTGGAATAGGGTTGTCCCAATCCAGTCCTCTCCCCCATAACTGCTGCATCATTATCTTTGCCTTGATTGTGCAGGGTGCGATCCAGTCCATTGGATCGTAGAGCTTAGATATGGAGGATAAAATTGATCTCATCGTTACATCGCCGTCGCTGAACCTTGCTACCTGAAATGAGAAGACATCAGATATTGATAGCCACCTAATCCCCAGTGTTTTAATATCGCCTTTTTCCTCGAAGGGAACGGAGAAATCGACTTCACGTTGCTCAGGAGGTATGTGCTGTAATACTTCTTCCGATTTACTGACGTACTTCCGAAGATGAAAACCGGCTGTTGCCAAAAGCTCACTGACCGCCTTTAACTTGTGTTGGGCTTCCTGGATGGTATCGGCTCCTGTGATCACATCGTCGACGTAAGTTTCCTCCCTGATGATTGCTGTAGCTCCTGGAAAGTTTGATGCTTCATCGACCGCCAGCTTCAAGAGCACTCTGATTGCCAGGAAAGGTGCTGACGCTGTCCCAAATGTTACTGTGTCCAGGCGAAAAATCTTCAGGTCCTGGCTGGGATGATCTCTCCACAGAATCAGCTGCTAATTCGCATCTGGAGTGTCTACACGAATCTGGCGGTACATTTTCTCCACATCACCAGTGAAGGTAAACCTATATTTTCGCCATCTTAGGACAATGTCGATCACATTTGTTTGCATCTTAGGGCCCACCATCAACTTGTCGTTTAAGGAAGAGCCAAAAAATGGTTTGAAAGTTTCGTCGAAGATGACTCTCAACTTCGTGGTGGTACTGGATTCCTTAACGACGGCGTGATGGGGTATAAAAAAATGGTATGGAGTTTTAAGGATCTCATATGACTCCTTCACTGGGGTCATATGTCCGAGTTGGAGATATTCCTTCATGCATTTGGAGTATTCCATGTGTTGCTTTGGATTACTTTGGAGTCGCTTCTCCAACTGCAGAAACCTTCTGACCGCACCTTCTCATGTTGGGCCCATATTTGGGTATTTTCTACCTTTAAATGGCAGACAGACTTGGTACCGGCCATCAGGTAAACGTAATGTGTGTTTTTTAAAATGTTCCTCACATTGTTTATCCTCCTCAGCTTCAAATTTTTCATAGGGTTCTTCCTCTATTTCCCAGAATTACCGAAGAGTTGTGTTGAGGTCCAGTTGGTTAACAAAGCTTTGGACCTTTCTTGGTACTTCCCACGGAACCTTTCCTAGCAGGATCCATCCCAGATGTGTTTTCTGTGCTATCTGCCCCAAGCACTCGCTGCTCCGCACCACGTCTCCCAAGATGATATCGGGGTATATGTCGCTGCCAAGAAGTAAGTCTACCTTTTCTAGGATGTTGAAAGTTGGATCCGCCAGCTGCAAACCATTCAGGTAAGGCCATTTATTGATGTTAATCTTGTGGGTCGGAAGAAGCCCAGACAGGGATTTGAAAACTAAGGCTCGCATTGTACCTGCGAAGTCGGAGATCATCGATTGGAACTCTAGATCGACGATCTTCTGTGATGCTCCACTGCTGTAGACTGTATATCCATAGGTCGCTGGTTCAGATCCGGCTCGAAGGACCAAAATGTTCGCGTTAATTCGACCTCAAGAAGAATCTATATATGTAAAAAAAACTGTCTGTAAAAAAAGTACGTAATGAAACAACACTTCTTCTTTCAACGTTATAATATTAATGTTAGTTTTAATTCCTTTGTTCTTTTTTATATACATGTAAAATGACAGAAAATATATGATTTTGCTTTTGACATAATGCAGGGATTTTTTATTCGAAATTCTATTTGTTCGGTGTTGCCATCTTGTCTCGAATAATAACAAATAACCTCTCTGTATGTAATACTGGTAATACCCCAACTTTCGTTTTTCCGAATACGGACAATTTTAATGGGTGGGAAGCGGTTATTGACATCACACTAGCATCAAATAACGAAAACTTAAGTGTTAATAACTGGAGGGTATCCAATTTACAATCTTTTTTCAGACCATAAATGGATACTCTTTGAAGTCTGTCTCGAGTCTGAGACTCCTAAACCCTATAGAAATCCCAAACGAATAAACTGGGCAAAGTTTAGTCGCATAGTTAAGTCAAAACTGGGAAACACACCAATGCAAAAAATCGACTCGACTACGACACTGGACTCAAAGGTAGAAATCTTTGAGAAAGCTAAAGCATTGCATATAAAGTCTCGTGTCCAGTCAACTTCAATAAAAAGAAAGTCCCAACGTGGTGGAATGAAGATCTCTCAAAACTCAGGAAGATGACCAGAGTGATTTTCAATATCTGCTATAATCACAACTTCTAGCAGCCCTACAAAGACTGTCTAAAAATATATATGAGATCCATTAGAATGGCCAAGAATCAGGGATGGATAGAATACTTCCATTCTATCGAAACTCTTAAAGAATCCGCGAGGCTCAGCAAAATTCCGTCCAAAGGACACAATAATCCTTCCTTTCTTAAAAAGGCGGATGGTAGTTGGACACACTCTTCCGCGGATTCGCTCGAACTTCTTATGAATACTCAATTCCCAAGCTGTAGGGACAGTAGCACAGAACAAGCTAGTTCTGATAGGTTACCGCCGACGGCTTGGGAATGCATTACAAACATCATTACGGAGGATAAAATCACTTGGGCCATAAACAGGTTATAGCAGTACAACTAAGATCGTAAATAGAGGAACCCCACAGGTGGTGTCATCTCACCCTTGCTATGGATAATGGCAATCGACAAAATCTTGGTGAGGGTTAAGAAAGCAAGTGTGGCTTTCTATGCCTGCAGCAGAACATTTAGCAAAAAATGGGGTTTCCAGCCAAAGATGACCCTATGGATATACACAGCCGTTGTGCGTCCAAAGTATGGACGCCATAGTATGGTGGCCCGCTTTACTTAAAAAATATAACATTAAAAGAATCAAAAAAGTACAAAGATCGGCGTGTATAGGCATCACAGGAGCATTGAGATCTTGTCCAACAGATGCTCTAAGCGTGATCCTGCATCTGATCCCCCTTGAACTCCATATTAAATTTTCAGCTATATGCAGTACTGTCCGGCTCAGGGAAACTGGGTGCTGGACAGCAAGACCATATGGCCACTGTAAGGTCCTGGAGACGATACCAAGTGAACTGGTGACATCTTCGACCGATCACAGGACTCCCACGCTCGACTTCATCAAACCTTTTTTCAGTAAAGTTCCCTACCAGAGCAGAATGGAAGAACGGAATGGCAATCAATAACTTTGATATCTGTATACACTGCTGAGAATAATTTTTCGTACAAGCCTACTTTAAGTAAGACTTTCTGATTTTATAAATATATATAAATTAAAAAAACTTTGTTTAATTTGTAAAAAAAATATTTTTTCCTTTAGAGGAGAAGCCTCTTCTTTATTAAAATTCAAAAACACAACTGACTTACAAAACTAACATAAAGAAACTTATCACCTATGTTCACTTAAATAATACGTGCTGGAATGTGGGAATTTTGCAATGGGATTGGGATAGGGTATCGTCTTGCGTTAGCTCCAGACGCTGGCTCAGCAGCATGAATGTGGAGCGTGGTTGTTATCGACTGTTGCTATTGCTGCAGGTGTTTTTGTGTCAAGCACGAGATGAATATTGGGTTACACATGGCGAATGTGTTTTGTAACATTTGTGGTGTTAACTCCTCCCTGCTTAGAATCAAACGTCCTCGTTTGACCTTAATTCAAAAAAGAGGTATTTGGCTTATTCGTGTAGGCTTTGCTGTTAAGACTTTTTCTTGGGTCTTGCTGGTTTCTTGGCAAGGAGTTGCCATATGCGTGTTTTCCTTCATCTCAATTTGGTTTTCTGGATCAGGTCTATTGTTGACGTTGATATGAATTGCGCGTTTTTTCCATACAGTTTTTGCTATAAAGGCTAGAGCAATCGTGGCTATGGCTATTGCTAATATGATATTTGTTGCTTTGATGGTATTGTGTTTTGATTCCAGTGTTTTTATGACTTCAGTGTTGCTGGAATGGAGTTCTTTTACCATTTCAAATGATAGCATTTCTTCTGTGTCCACCGCTGTAGAAAATTGAGCGATTGCAATTAAGACTTTTCCTTGGGTCTTGCTGGTTTCTTGGCAAGGAGTTGCCATATGCGTGTTTTCCTTCATCTCAATTTGGTTTTCTGGATCAGGTCTATTGTTGACGTTGATATGAATTGCGCGTTTTTTCCATACAGTTTTTGCTATAAAGGCTAGAGCAATCGTGGCTATGGCTATTGCTAATATGATATTTGTTGCTTTGATGGTATTGTGTTTTGATTCCAGTGTTTTTATGTCTTCAGTGTTGCTGGAATGGAGTTCTTTTACCATTTCCAATGATAGCATTTCTTCTGTGTCCTCCGCTGTAGAAAATTGAGCGATTGCAATTAATGGTTTTAATGTGGATATCACGGTATCAGATGTGTAGCTTTTATTTTCTATGGTAATTGTTGAGTTTTGAAACTTAACTATGAATGTGCCCGTTAGTGGTAATACATTTTGGTGGTCTTGTTGCATTGTGCCGTTAAACCGATTGAGAAAAATGAGTCCTGGGGAGATTTCCTCTACTGTGGGAATATGTTGGTTGTTTATGCGGGTGCAATTGGCTTTTATATTCAGGAGTAGGTTAGGGATACAGGATGTGCTACTAATATCTAATATGTTACGATTAGGACATATTTCTAATTTATTATAGGACTTACAATCTGACTTTAAACCATACATTTTTTCTTGGCATTTCAAAATTTGTTCATATTCTAATTTGTTTACAAAATTTGTCTTCTTTACGGGTTTTAATAAAAGTTTACTGCAAGTGTTTAACTCTAAGCTTGGTATACTTATAATATAAATTATCGAACTTGTGTTCGTGGCAACTTTTACTTCGGCAAAATTTAGTGCCTCATCAATATTACCGTAAGGGATATTTTCCCTCTTAATTATTTTTTCAGCTATGTTAATTTCTTTAATTGATAAAATATGCGAATTTATAATTCCCTTATTCGCCCAAAGTATGGCGTATTCTATGTTGACAAGTTCTTCCTTAATTAGCTTAATTTTTTGTTGAGTAACAGATATAATGGTATTCATGAGTGGGTCATGATTTTTCATTTTCGTTAGTATTTCATTAGTTTTCTTTGTTATTTCATTAATATTATTAATAACATCTCTGTTAATAAGGACCTGTCTATTGTTGTTTCTTAATACATTATTTATTTTGTTTCTTATTATTCGGAAATCGTCATGGTCAGGGCTTCCAGCTATCCACTTCCATGCGCTTCCTAAGAAGTTTAGTGACCTTTTGTTTTTGTTTTTAGGTTTGAGCCTATTGAGTATATGTTCTATTTCCGAAAGTTCATGAGAAAGGAAAGGATAGGAAGGGTGACTCTTATTTATGCCGTGTTCTATTGTATTTTTGATGTTGTTAATTATGCTTTCGCATGGTTCCAAGTCTATGGTATGAATCATTTTAAAGCTGCCATTTTGGATCATTGCCGTCCCGGTTTCTATCGCAACTAATTCACTGGATGAATAGTCCAAGATCTGGATGCCGGCCAAGCAGCCTACGGCGTACAGCCTAGAAGGGAAAAACAATGGAAATAGTTTAAGCTGGGTTAGTTTATAGAAGGTTGCCTGATCCTAGTTTCGTATGTGACTCTTGTGGATTATCTTTCCTGACCGTGTTTTGACTGTGGTTGTAGAGTTTTCCTCGACTATTTCTTTCGCATATCGCTTTGTCAGTTTAGAACCTAGCCTTTTATTTTGTTTTACATAGATTATGTCTCCTGGGGTATACGTTTTGATCTCGGTTCTTTTCTTATTGTGGTATTTTAGATCTTTTTGCTGCTTCTGGACCAATTTCTCGATATTGCTCAACCGCGTTTTCTCATAATCTTCTGGTCCAAAATTGACTGTTCTTCCAAAAAAGAGATCAACTGGTCTCTTTTGAGTAGTGGTGTGGAAAGAATGGTTGTATTCACAAACTGCTCTTTCGAGTAGTTCTTCAAAATTTCTATTAATGACGTCCTTTTTCAGACATCTCATTATTTCTGCTAGAGTGGAATGGAACCGTTCCACTTGACCATTCACTTCACTCTTGTACGGGGGTGTCGTGTAGACAGTGATTTTGAGTTCGTCTTTTAACATGAAGAGGATCGACACTGAGTTGAACGACTTCTCATTGTCGAATATTATACATTGGGGAACTCCGAATTGAAAAATGATCTCTCGAAGAGGTCGTCTGACATCTTCAATCGCTTTTGATTTAATTAATTTGGCAATGGCAAATTTGGTGAACTTATCTATTGCGGTGAGGATTAAGTGTTTCTCAGTGGAGAAAATATCTAAGTGTACAGTATGACTGGGATAGTTCGGTATGGGGGTTTCGCCAAGCATGGGGTTGTTAGGGTGACGGTCATACTTATTCTTTTTGCAGGTTGAGCAGAGTGTGGTGAATTGTTTGATTTTCTTAGCCATGCTAGGGAAATAATACCTTTCCATAATTTGGTTCTTGTTCTCATCTGGACCACGATAAGCTCTGTTATGAGTTTCGATAATTATCTCTTCTTGTCTATCTGTGGAGGAAATGTCCTCAACAAAAGATTGGGTATACCTTACCTTGTAGTTCGAGAAATACAAAGGGTAAATTTCTTGAACGATGCCCATAACTCTCTCTGGGGCTAGTAGTCCATTTAGTACTCTTGGGTCTAAGAATCGTTTAAAGATGGATATGAGTTTTTCCTTAGTATATTCAGGTTCCTCAATAACATGTCTTCGGAAGTTTTTAAATGGGATTTGCATCTGATGTTGAGTCACATCACTTAATTTGAGGATTACCTGATTCCGGAAAACGTTTATCGGAGCTTCAATAGAGGGAATTAGATTCTCCGACGAGCTTTCGCTGCTATGCTGAGTTGGCGTTAGGGAATTAATCTGAGACTCCTGTGGTGGTCGTGACAGAGCATCCGCAACTACGTTGCATTTACCAGGTTTGTACTGGAGAGTATAATCATACTCCTCTAGGATCGCCTTCCCCCTTTTCATCTTACTATTGTTGTTCTTATTGCTAAGAGCAAATGTAAGGGGTTGGTGGTCCGTGTAGATGTTGACATGAGCAGAACCATATAGGTAGTTCCTTAGCGAATTGAGGGCCCAAATTATCGCCAACATTTCTCTTTCGTTTGTGGCGTAATGCTCCTCCGCCTTGCTCAAAGTCCTAGATATGAATGTTATTGGTCGTCCGTCTTGGGACAAGACTGCGCCAATAGCGAAATTGGATGCGTCCGTAGTGAGCTCGAACTCCTTGTCGAAGTTAGGATACGCGAGCATAGTATCCTGCGATGCAAGCGAACTTTTAATTTTGTTAAAGGCTTCGACAGCCTCAGAATTCAAGTAAATTGGCTTTTTGCTGGAAAGATTTTTGGAAATTCGACCTTCTTCTCCTCGGAGGAGGGATGATAGAGGCTTTGCAATTTTTGCATAGTCCCTAACGAATCGACGATAATAGCCTGAAAGGCCAAGGAAAGAACGAAGATCCTTCAACGTCTTGGGTTGTGGGAAATCGACTATTGCTCTTACCTTCTCTGGGTTAGACTTAATACCACTTTGGGATATGATGAATCCTAAGAATTCCACTTCACGTTGGAAGAAACCACATTTGTCCAGCTGGACTTTCATATTAGCCTCACTGAGGGTGTAAAAGATTTGCCTCAAATGCTCAGCATGCTCCGATTCGCTTTTACTGAATATAATAATGTCATCGATGTATACGTAGCATATCTTTCCGATATGCTCGTGAAGAATATCATCGAGAGCTCGTTGAAATATAGACGGTGCGTTCTTAAGACCGAACGGTAGTCGAGTAAACTCAAACTTTCCGTTATTTATGGAGAAAGCCGTCTTCTCGATATCGGAATCTTTTAAGGGGATTTGATGAAATCCGCTCTTGAGGTCAAGCACAGTGAAGTATGCGTTTTTACCCAGTTGAGATAGGACCTCGTTTATCAATACCTAAATGGCTACCCTGTGGTACTCTGGAAAAATTTTAAATTACTTTAGAAAAAACCAAACTTGACATACTGCCTCCGGTTGGTTAAGTAATTACTTATCCAGCTTAGGATATTTGAATGAAACCCAATCCATTCAAGCTTTTTAATAAAGACATTATGTTGTACACGATCAAATGCCTTAGAAAAATCAGTATAAATGGAATCAACCTGAAGACGCTTTTCCATGTTACGAAGACAGTAGTTAGTAAAAATAACTAAATTCGTAGTTTGGATCTTCCGGTAATAAATCCATGCTGAAATTCTGAAATGTGATTGCGTACAACATCATACAACTTCTTTTTAACAATAGCTTTGTAGTAGTGATGAGGGAATTTAGGGTTGATCTTACCAACATTCATGGGCTTCGAACGAATTTCTTCGATATGTACTGCCACGCCCATTCCCATGGCACTAAGCGAAACACAGGTAGTGTAAAAATCTTCTGATTTGAAACTACCTGGATATAACTTAGTGTCAATATTCTTTCCCCACCGTTGCCTCGCTATTTATGTCCGTAGTGATATTACTTACCAAGTTTCACCACAGTATGGCCACTGTTCCAACCCGGAATTTAATTTCAAATGGCTAAAGTTCACCGTCCGTAAGCAAATAATTCACTACTGCTTTATTTACAGAAGCCCTAGTGAGGACAGCAACTCAACTTTTGATGAATTTGATGCGCTGTCCGATTCCATCACTCGAATTGTCTCCTTGTATCCTCATACTGAAATTGTCATTGCGGGCGATTTCAATATACACAATTCGGATTGGCTTCAACATTCTGGCCAGACAACACCCGAAGGAAGGTATGTTGAACTTTTCGCTGAGGTAAACAATTTGACTCAGCTAGTAAATGAGCCTACACGTATACCGGACACTGAAAGTCATTCCACCAACACTTTGGACTTGTTTCTTACTTCGCACCCTGATAAATACACCATTGATGTTCTAGCGCCTCTAGGTCGGTCTGACCACAATATCATATCAGCTAAATTCTCGTACTCTGACCACACAGTTAAAGAAAAAAACTCCTAAAAGAAAAGTATGGCAATACTAGAAAGCCAACTGGAGCGGCCTCAATAGCTTCTTTAGGAGTTTTAACTGGTCGCTATGCTTCCTCGATAGCGACGTGGATGCTGCTGCTGATATGATCACTAACACCATACTCTTAGGTATGAATGACTTTATTCCTAACAGAATAAAGAGCATTAAACCTAAGGAAAACTCGTGGTTTGACCAGAGCTGTAAAGAGGCTATCGGGTATCGATCCGCGATCGTGACCGAATTGAGCTTCCTATAATCGATCACTAGCCGATATTGTTTGTTTCCCGCGGAGTCGGGTTTCTTGGATACTATCCAAATAGGGGAGTTATAAGGTGATCGGGATGGTCTAATTATGCCATCCTCAAGAAGCTTGGTAATTTGTTTCTCGACTTCGTCTTTGAGCGACATGGGGTAAGGGTAAAATTTCGAAAAAATAGGAGAATCCGTATTTGTTCGGATTTCGGCTACCACCTTTGTGGTGAAAGTTAGCTTTTCATCAGGTTCGGAGAATAGCTTGGGGAAATTCCCAACAAGCGATTCGACGATTATTTGTTGGGTGTCGGATATAGAATTGATTTTGGAACTTAGTGAGTTGATTGACTGCATTTTCATTTGTTTGATTCTGATTTTAGGTCCGCCAAGAATGGACATGTAGCTTTCTTTAGCATAAATGACTGCTGACAACTCTTTCAAGCTATCATTGCCTAAAATCGCATGGAAAGATTTTAAGGTGGGTAGGAGGAAGAATTTGATCTTTCGATCTTTAAGGCCGAAGAGACTTGTTTCGGTATGGTGTGTGATTCTGGTACTTCCACCTATTGAGTTCGCGTTAAAGGATTCATTATTTGGGATGGGATTCTCGACAAGCGACGGTTGGATGTAATTTCGATTCGAGCCTGTATCTATTAGGATTTTCATTATTTTGCCACTCTTCGTCTTCCCTTCAATGTAGGGTAACGAGGAGTCCGTTAGCCTAAAAAATGCAGGGTGGTGAAGTCCTCGATCAGGCTAGCCTGGGTGTGGTTGGTATCATCTGCTTGCTCTAGGGGCTGAATGTATTCTTCTAGAGTCTGTTCATACTGGTTCGTCTCGTCTTCTGTGGCCTGGTTATAATCACGATAGATATCTGTATCTATGTGGAAATTTGTTTGCCAATTATTCTGGTGAATTTGGTTTGGCCTTGATGTACCTTGCTGGGGTACGGGTGTCGGTCCCCTTGGTGTGAATCGACTGACGTGCTGTGACCTTGGTGCGTAGTGTTGGGGTACATACTGATGGGGTACTGGCATTTGTCCTCTTGGTGGGAATCGATTTGGCTGATGCCTGATTTGGTGACTCTGACTTTGACCCATTGGTTCCGATTTAATAATCGGATTCGCTGGGAGCGCGAGTGGCTGCCTTGGCACAAAAGATGGTCGGTAGTCTTGATTCCCAAATTGTGGTGTAAAGGATTGGCCACGAAATGCAAAAGCAGGCTGGTTGTGGTATAAGTTACGCGGTGGCGCAGCACGGGGCGGTTGCGCTTGTGATTTTCTTGGAGCTGCCTGATTATTGTAAGCATGGGTTGTCCTATAACTCTGGTTCTCCAACTTAAGGCATAAATTTAGCGCGTGAGGTAAATCTAGCGGCTCTCTTATGGCAAGAAGGCGCGGCAAATCCCCTCTTAGCCCACGTATGAATGTATCTAGTGCCTTGTCCCTATACGTCTGGGTCAAGAGGAGCATGGCGTCGGGGCTCGTGTCCATGCAAGATACTCTATTAAGAATCAGGGAAAGATGTGTGTACACCAATTGGTAGAACTCTTGCACGGTTTTATTTCCTTGTATGAGAGATGCCATTTGGTACTCCAATGTGGTTACGTCTCTCTTATCGGCGTAGTGCATAGCTAAACACCTTGATATCGACTTCCAATCGAGCGGAGTATTATAGGACTCCAGGGCTATATCCGCATTTTCGGTGATTTTATTGCGTATCACGCTTAAAATCCCGTAGTATTTGGGAGTGCCCTTTAGGGGTTCATAAACTTCAAGGATGCGCTCAACGCTCTTCCTTCAGGAGCTAAATTCTCCTGGGTCTCTGGAAAATGCCCTAAGACATCGGACCACGTCCGGAATTCTATCCATGTCATTCAATTGATTTATGTGTTCATGAGCGATTGCCTGGTCTGTGCCAGCGAAATAATCAGCATTGGGGTTTAAACAATTTTGGACGAGGGGTGGAACCTTGGTCTCTAGGACCCGATTTACTATTGACAAAATAAGGGTGTCTAAGGCGGAAGTCGACCCAACCTCTCGGTTTGCATCCGTATGGGATGTTGTAGATTGGAAAGAGTTATTTTGATTCTGATCGCCCCGAGAAATTCTCGGGGGGTTGTCCGTTGGTGGAACTTTTCTGCTGGGGGGATTTGGTGGATTTGGTTCAAAGAAATGTTCATTGCTGGGGTTTGTGGATACTCCTGAACGGAGGTCGGGCATTTTGGTATACTCAGAGTTAAGAAAAATTTAAGAGGAACTGAACTTGACACGTCTAGCTTTAGATGTGGTTAATATTAATATGTTTCACTTAATTAGTACTAGTAATGGGTGATATGTCTCACTTGATTATTCCAATATTCTACTTTACTGTATTTCTACTTAAATATTGATTATTCTTATATTCTACTTCACTCGATTTCTTACTTAAATATTGATTATTCTTATATTCTACTTCACTGGATTTCTTACTTAAATAATCTTAACAATTATCCTTACAGAACTAAAGCGGCGAACATCCCACGTCGGTTGATTGATAAACTCCTTTTTGCCTTGCTTGGCTACTGCGGTATCGCCTTCAACACGCTTACGTGGTTCCTTCGATCTATAGATTTCCGGTGATGTCGCTGACGGACCCGGCACTGGGAGCACTAATGTTCTTTCCCAAGTTCACTTCTTTGGTCACTCACGGCGAGCTATTTTAGGTCGGCTTACGCGCGTAACTACTTCGCAACTATTTAAACTAGTTAAAATCGTATTAAATCGCGACGTGACTACTCTCGTACCGGGTTCCTGCTCGGGCGCCAATTAAAAAAAACTTTGTTTAATTTGTAAAAAAAATATTTTTTCCTTTAGAGGAGAAGCCTCTTCTTTATTAAAATTCAAAAACACAACTGACTTACAAAACTAACATAAAGAAACTTATCACCTATGTTCACTTAAATAATACGTGCTGGAATGTGGAAATTTTGCAATGGGATTGGGATAGGGTATCGTCTTGCGTTAGCTCCAGACGCTGGCTCAGCAGCATGAATGTGGAGCGTGGTTGTTATCGACTGTTGCTATTGCTGCAGATGTTTTTGTGTCAAGCACGAACGAATATTGGGTTACACATGGCGAATGTGTTTTGTAACATTTGTGGTGTTAACTTATATATGCTATCTTGAGTTCTAAGTACGTAATTTAATGGAAGATACATTGTCCAGAATATTTACGCAC
Organism: Pocota personata; assembly: GCA_963082735.1. NCBI lineage: Eukaryota > Metazoa > Arthropoda > Insecta > Diptera > Syrphidae > Pocota > Pocota personata. Next base: position 131,340,133 of record OY720429.1, read on the forward strand.
AAAAACAAAAAAAAAGTGTGTTGTAAAAAAAATCTACTACTCAAATATATTTTCCCTCAAAATGGGATGAGAAAAATTGTTCGTACATTAAAGGACTTGGCAACCCCATAGTATACTGTTAGTTCCATTTACGAAATATTTGCTTGTTTTTGCAAAAATTTATAAATTCTTACGTAGCATTTGTGTATTGTGTAGTTCTGCTTGAGGAAAACGACTATAAAGTTGTGTTTTGACAGAAGTAAAGGAAAAAACAAAAGAAAGTGGTGAAAACTCACGGAAATACTTCGATCGATACGCGATCCCTAGTGATTTATCACAGAGAATCGGGAAAAACATTACGTGAAATCGGCAACTTATTAAATTTAACCCATTCAACAGTTCAAGGTATTTGTGATCGGTATTACAAAGAGGGGAGAGTGGAACACAAGAGTGGTGCAGGAAGAAAAAAGAAAATTCAGCCTTCAGATGAAAAGATTTAAAGAGGGAAATGAAATCTAACCCCAAAACTACAGCTGTTGAGTTCAATAAAAAGTTTAAAGATTTTAGTGGAACAACTGTTTCGGACTCGGCTATACGCAAAAAACTAAATTACCTAGGGTTTAAGTGTTGTGTTGCACGGCGAAAAAAGAAAATATTACACGAAGGAAGAACGAGACAGTAGAACTTTGGAAAAAAGTAATTTTCTTAGATGAGAGCAAATTCGAGCTCTTTAGAAGTGATAGAAAACAAGAAAAAGTACGGAGAAAAAAAAACGAAGCTTTGCAACCAAAACATGTAACAGCCACAGTTAAACACGGGGGTGGGAATGTTATGGTTTGGGGGGCAATGGGTTATTATGGAGTGGGAAATCTCGTATTTATTGATGGAAATATGGACCACAAGCAATATTTAACCATCATCAAGCAAAATTTGGTCGCTTCTGCTGAAAAAAACAACTGCGCTCAGGATTTGTATCTATACCAAGATAACGATCCTAAGCACACAGCACACGACGTTAGGCTTTAGTTGCTTTATAACTGTCCCCACGTTCTTCAGACTCCAGCTCAAAGCCCAGATCTCAATCCAATTGAGCATCATAAAGTTCGAACGAAACTGCAGCTAAAAGAAGCAATCAAAGAAGAGTGGAATAAGATGGAACCCAGCATTATAGAAAATCTAGTACGATCGATGCCACGTAGGTTAAAAGCTGTGATCGAAAACAAGGGCCTACATACTAGATACTAACAGATTAATATTACAACTTTAATACAACTCTTGAATTTTGTATGAACAATTTTTCTCACTGACTTTTAAGATGAAATCAATTTATTTTAAGCACATTTTTGAACTTTTTTATTTTCTATTGTTATTGCATTGGAATATTCTCCTTAAAGTTTATTTAATAAGATATTGTCTTTGAAATACGAATTACATTCCTTTTTTATTAAAAAACTTCTGTTGTTTTAATTAAAAGAGATTTGTACGAAAAATAATTCTCTGGAGTATATACGGATGGTTCGAAAATGGATTGCGGAGTTGGCGCAGGTATTTTCCCGGACCAACTGAATATATCGAAATCCTTCCATCTCCCAGACTCTGCTAGTGTCTTTCAAGTGGAGCTTCTTGCGATTCGGGAAGCCTGCCGCATGTTAAAAAATCTCCCAACGTCCAACCTATATATAGGTATCTTTTCAGATAGCCAAGCCGCAATCAAAGCCATTGATTCGGTTACAATATCCTCAAAACTGGTAGAGCAATGCCGGTTTGAAAAAAACGAACAAAGTATCCTTTCTGAAATGAGCGGGCAGACGAGCTAGCCAGGCGAGGGTCAGCCCTTAACGGCTCGCTAGCGGAAAGAGTCAATATTCCGATAGGAGTCGTTAAGGGCAATTTACACCGCCACTTCCTCCAGCTCGCCAATCCAAGGTGAAACAATCTTACCACTTGTGCCGTATCAAGGAAGACATGGCCAAGTTCGTCACATTCAAGTCATACAGTGAAGTACTCAAGGACAAGTTTATACTAGCTGTCATCGATAAGAACGATATCGATGGTACAATCACTCCAGATAAATGGAGGATCATCCCAGCCAAAGTGGCGACTTGCTTCTTGACATCATGAAGGAAAATCCCGGTTGGCATCAAGGCCATATCAAGCTGATCGCTTGTGCTGACATGAGATCCTTTGATCTCTAAGAGCTAGCGATTAGCAAACTAGGGGAGGTTTGGCCTGGTGCTAAGCTTGAGGTTGTAGCTAGGGAGGATATTCCATGCAGACCAAGAACTCGCACCTGGATCCCAGCCGAACCCTCTAACACGAAGGACATTATCCGGATAATCCAAATCAGCAACCCGTCGCTTCCTACTCACAACTGGAAGGTGTGTCGCCAAGCAGGAGGAGCTGGAGCTTTACAGATGCGCGTTAATTGGATCAATAAGGAATCTCTTGCTTCTTTGGCGAAGACTGAAGGTGTGACTAGCTACAGGTTCGACGCATAGCCTTGAAAATCTACAAAAAGGACGAGGTGGATGTTGAACAATTTACTCCTCATCCTTCAGAACCTAAGGCACTGAGAAATCAATCTCCTTCCCTTCTATGGAGGATGATGACTCTCAGTCTACCATAAAACCATCTTTAGTCGATGACGGTTCGCTATCAGACTTGGAGATGGTTGATATTTCAGACAAAGCACTTTTGAGGACTTCTTGGCTTGTCCTCAGACTCGGAGGGCTTGAATACTACTGTGGTGGAGGTTTCTCTGCCTGATTGTAGCAACAATGCTGCAGTTAGTTCAGATTAATCTCCTTCACTCCAAAACGGCTTCGGCCGGTCTTCTTCTCCATCTATCAAAGGATAGGGAAGATATTGTCTTGATCCACGAACCTTGGGTTGATAACAACCTGGTTTGTGGACTCCGGATACTATTCCCTCACTACTATAATATAGGATAAAGGTAAACCTAGATAGTGCATATTGGTAAAAAGTAGCATTAAAGTAATTTTTCTTCCTAATTACAGTGAACGGGATATAACCGTAGCGTTGCTAGAAACAAGAAAACGCTCCTATTATCTAGCATCGGTTTATTTCGCCCACGACATTATAGACCTTCCCGGACCCAATATGGCAAGACTGGTCGCAGGTACTGAAAAAAGTTAAACGGGAATCATAGTTGGCTGTAATACTAATGCTCACCACTCCGCTTGGGGTAGCTCTGACATTAACGAAAGAGGTGAGTTGCTTTTTGACTATATTTTAAAAACTAACCTCATTTTGTGTAACATCGGTAACGAACCTACATTTATAACTAGAAACCGTCAGCAGATTCTAGATCTAACCCTTGTCTCTGACAACATTAATCAAGTGATCAAGAACTGGTAGGTATCTGGTGAACACTCTTTTTCTGACCACCGATACCTTCAATTTAGTCTTGAGGCCCATTGGTTTACAGAAATATCCGTAAAACTAACTTACTCAAATGTAGAGAAACTTTAAAGAAATTGGTTAATTCCTATACTCTAAAGTCCTCGAATAATACTCAAGAGCTTGGTTGTATGGTTAAGCACCTTACCTTGGCCCTCAATAAGGCGATGTCTTCCTCTTGTCCTTTGGTTAGGGTTAGGGGCAAGAAAAAACCACACGGCTGGATCTCTGATCTTGGACTACTCAGGAATACTTGCAGAAAACTTTGCAACAAAGGCAACAGCACAAGAGATGCACCTGACTGGGACTCGTACAAAGAATCTCTAAAAACATATAAAAAAGAATTGAGGAAAGCCAAACGTAATTCTTGGAGACTCTTTTGTGGTAAAATAGAAGAATCTGCTGATTCGTCTAGGCTGAGAAATATCCTCTCGACAAATCTCGAAAAACAGAAGGGTCTTAGACAACTTCTAGTGTAGACACATTAAATTTACTTATTTATACACACTTACCAAGTAATTCCCTGACTGCCAACAATATTGACTCTATCAAGTCAAATGCTCAAAAAACCAACTAAGTCTGATTTCTATTGTTATTGCATTGGAATATTCTCCTTAAAGTTTATTTAATAAGATATTGTTTTTGAAATACGAATTATTTCAGTATATTAGTATAGTATTTTCCCGGACCAACTGAATATATCGAAATCCTTCCATCTCCCAGACTCTGCTAGTGTCTTTCAAGTGGAGCTTCTTGCGATTCGGGAAGACTGCCGCATGTTAAAAAATCTCCCAACGTCCAACCTATATATAGGTATCTTTTCAGATAGCCAAGCCGCAATCAAAGCCATTGATTCGGTTACAATATCCTCAAAACTGGTAGAGCAATGCCGGTTTGAAAAAAACGAACAAAGTATCCTTTCTGAAATGAGCGGGCAGACGAGCTAGCCAGGCGAGGGTCAGCCCTTAACGGCTCGCTAGCGGAAAGAGTCAATATTCCGATAGGAGTCGGTAAGGGCAATTTACACCGCCACTTCCTCCAGCTCGCCAATCCAAGGTGAAACAATCTTACCACTTGTGCCATATCAAGGAAGACATGGCCAAGTTTCAACAAACCTAAATCAAATGAGCTACTAGGCGGATCAAGGCCTGATATTGCCAGAATTGTAGCCATTACTACAGGCCACTGGCCTATAGGGGACCATGCGGCCAAGCTTGGCATTCCTCACAACACTTTCTGTCGCAGCTGCAAAGACAGTAACGAGAGGGAAACTCTTTTCCACTTTCTTTGCAGTTGTCCTGCCCTAGCAAGGACTAGACAACGCACGCTAGGTAAACCCTTCTTTGACGATTTCAGAGTGATAGCCTCTAAACAGATTGGAGAACTAATCCTGTTTCTGAACTCCACGGGTTGGATCTAATTATATTTTCTATCTCCAATAACACACTTTAATAAACAGGGTACACGAGTTTTTGTGGTATCAAAACGGCGCACTTAGCGCTAATTGGGTTCTTCTGAACCACCACTTTACCTACCTATCTAAACAAGAGAACTGGTAGAAATGTTAGAAGATGGCAAAAGCCGTTCGATCCATCAATTAAGGGTGGCCATGGTGCAGTGGTAACATCTTCCCTTGTCACGCTGCAGGTTCACGATTCGAATCATGATGTCAAGAATAATCTATTTTATTTTGGGTATTCATATCCCCTTTGACACGTGCAAATTATAAAAAAAATGCGAGGTGCCATTGAAAGCATCAGGGCCCTCTGCGGGCTCTCGACAATAAAACTACATGATGAGAAGTCAAAGGAGGTGATTAGAAACAACACTTATTCACAAATCTTCCCCTACCAAGGTCGCCAAGGAATAAAAAAAAAAAATATCTGACACTATTGTAAAAGAAGCGAAGGGGAAACAGTCCCCAAACAGGGAGCAACTGGAAAAGTGGTACCAAGGATCAGGAGGACCCAGAAATGCGACCTTCTAATAAAGTTTATGGAAAGGAGAGATAAGACAGGTGCGTTTAAAAGCGTCATCAGCGAAGTCTTAGTAAAGTAAGCGAGTGTAAGGGCCCTCACCCATCGTACTACCATCGAACTTAAAGATGTCGATGTCGTCTGTCTTATGGAATAACGAAGACGATCCCTTCAAGCTATGTAGGAGATGTGGTACTTAAGGTCACATAGTAAACGACTGTGATTAAGAGCTATCAGAAACAAATATCGATTGCAGCAAAAACCATGAAGATAATGCAGGTCGACTTACTCTTAAATCATTGCGGACAGCCTCGCACAAACAGCTAAGGACGAGGGAGGGGATGTCATGACATCTACATTTGGATTTGTGATAAAATAAAACATTCCGCAATATTTATATATGGAAGACGTGCCTCCCAAGATGCCAATTAATAGGCGGAGAGCTTCGTCTAGGGGAAAATAAATGACATCAACTTCTAGCATTGTTACGCAACGCAAAGTTGGATAACGAGTGAATACCATGCAATGCTAGATAGCTTAATAGCCGATGCTTCCTCTGAAGGCTGAGGGTAAAATCAGTCGCTAACGAGCTCCTTCAGGTGCCCTGGCAAAGATCTGTCGTAACAGAACCGGCTATGTTGCGATGGATATTTTCCATACCGGCTAACTCGTGGGACATGAACAAAACTAAATTAACTAAGACTAACACAAAAAGTAAAAAATATGAGACCGGTCATCCTTTGAAACCGGACAGTAGCACGGCATCAAGCTGTTTACCGGTAAAACTCCAAAGGCACCGGACAGCAAAAGGAGTGTGGGTTCACATGGTCCTTCTGCTGCTAAAAGCCGCACTGGGCGTAGCAAAGGTACTTTGCAAACCAATAAAGACTCTTCGGGAGCGGATTGTAGCTCCGGCTCACGACTAGTCGATCCCTCAAAACAGACGTACAAAAATCGTCATTCAGCTGGCCGTATCTCCAAAAATTCGGCAAAATTCCGGGGAATAAAATAAATGATAGGATAGAAACCCTAGTGGTTTGGGCCAAAAGAATAGTCAGTACTCAACCTGATAAGACCAGCAGGGAATTCACCTCCTAAAGGCCATCCAACGTCACATTCAAGTCATACAGTGAAGTACTGAAGGACAAGTTTATACTGGCTGTCATCGATAAGAACGATATCGATGGTACAATCACTCCAGATAAATGGAGGATCATCCCAGCCAAAGTGGCGACTTGCTTCTTGACATCATGAAGGAAAATTCCGGTTGGCATCAAGGCCATATCAAGCTGATCGCTTGTGCTGACATGAGATCCTTTGATCTCTAAGAGCTAGCGATTAGCAAACTAGGGGAGGTTTGGCCTGGTGCTAAGCTTGAGGTTGTAGCTAGGGAGGATATTCCATGCAGACCAAGAACTCGCACCTGGATCCCAGCCGAACCCTCTAACACGAAGGACATTATCCGGATAATCCAAATCAGCAACCCGTCGCTTCCTACTCACAACTGGAAGGTGTGTCGCCAAGCAGGAGGAGTTGGAGCTTTACAGATGCGCGTTAATTGGATCAATAAGGAATCTCTTGCTTCTTTGGCGAAGACTGAAGGTGTGACTAGCTACAGGTTCGACGCATAGCCTTGAAAATCTACAAAAAGGACGAGGTGGATGTTGAAAAATTTACCCCTCATCCTTCAGAACCTAAGGCACTGAGAAATCAATCTCCTTCCCTTCTATGGAGGATGATGACTCTCAGTCTACCATAAAACCATCTTTAGTCGATGACGGTTCGCTATCAGACTTGGAGATGGTTGATATTTCAGACAAAGCACTTTTGAGGACTTCTTGGCTTGTCCTCAGACTCGGAAGGCTTGAATACTACTGTGGTGGAGGTTTCTCTGCCTGATTGTAGCAACAATGCTGCAGTTAGTTCAGATTAACCTCCATCACTCCAAAACGGCTTCGGCCGGTCTTCTTCTCCATCTATCAAAGGATAGGGAAGATATTGTCTTGATCCACGAACCTTGGGTTGTTAACAACCTGGTTTGTGGACTCCGGATACTATTCCCTCACTACTATAATATAGGATAAAGGTAAACCTAGATAGTGCATATTGGTAAAAAGTAGCATTAAAGTAATTTTTCTTCCTAATTACAGTGAACGGGATATAACCGTAGCGTTGCTAGAAACAAGAAAACGCTCCTATTATCTAGCATCGGTTTATTTCGCCCACGACATTATAGACCTTCCCGGACCCAATATGGCAAGACTGGTCGCAGGTACTGAAAAAAGTTAAACGGGAATCATAGTTGGCTGTGATACTAATGCTCACCACTCCGCTTGGGGTAGCTCTGACATTAACGAAAGAGGTGAGTTGCTTTTTGACTATATTTTAAAAACTAACCTCATTTTGTGTAACATCGGTAACGAACCTACATTTATAACTAGAAACCGTCAGCAGATTCTAGATCTAACCCTTGTCTCTAACAACATTAATCAAGTGATCAAGAACTGGTAGGTATCTGGTGAACACTCTTTTTCTGACCACCGATACCTTCAATTTAGTCTTGAGGCCCATTGGTTTACAGAAATATCCGTAAAACTAACTTACTCAAATGTAGGGAAACTTTAAAGAAATTGGTTAATTCCTATACTCTAAAGTCCTCGAATAATACTAAAGAGCTTGGTTGAATGGTTAAGCACCTTACCTTGGCCCTCAATAAGGCGATGTCTTCCTCTTGTCCTTTGGTTAGGGTTAGGGGCAAGGAAAAACCACACGGCTGGATCTCTGATCTTGGACTACTCAGGAATACTTGCAGAAAACTTTGCAACAAAGGCAACAGCACAAGAGATGCACCTGACTGGGACTCGTACAAAGAATCTCTAAAAACATATAAAAAAGAATTGAGGAAAGCCAAACGTAATTCTTGGAGACTCTTTTGTGGTAAAATAGAAGAATCTGCTGATTCGTCTAGGCTGAGAAATATCCTCTCGACAAATCTCGAAAAACAGAAGGGTCTTAGACAACTTCTAGTGTAGACACATTAAATTTACTTATTTATACACACTTACCAAGTAATTCCCTGACTGCCAACAATATTGACTCTATCAAGTCAAATGCTCAAAAAACCAACTAAGTCTGATTTCTATTGTTATTGCATTGGAATATTCTCCTTAAAGTTTATTTAATAAGATATTGTTTTTGAAATACGAATTACATTCCGTTTTTATTAAAAAACTTCTGTTGTTTTAATTAAAAGAGATTTTTACGAAAAATAATTCTCTTGAGTATATACGGATGGTTCGAAAATGGATTGCGGAGTTGGCGCAGGTATTTTCCCGGACCAACTGAATATATCGAAATCCTTCCATCTCCCAGACTCTGCTAGTGTCTTTCAAGTGGAGCTTCTTGCGATTCGGGAAGCCTGCCGCATGTTAAAAAATCTCCCAACGTCCAACCTATATATAGGTATCTTTTCAGATAGCCAAGCCGCAATCAAAGCCATTGATTCGGTTACAATATCCTCAAAACTGGTAGAGCAATGCCGGTTTGAAAAAAACGAACAAAGTATCCTTTCTGAAATGAGCGGGCAGACGAGCTAGCCAGGCGAGGGTCAGCCCTTAACGGCTCGCTAGCGGAAAGAGTCAATATTCCGATAGGAGTCGGTAAGGGCAATTTACACCGCCACTTCCTCCAGCTCGCCAATCCAAGGTGAAACAATCTTACCACTTGTGCCATATCAAGGAAGACATGGCCAAGTTTCAACAAACCTAAATCAAATGAGCTACTAGGCGGATCAAGGCCTGATATTGCCAGAATTGTAGCCATTACTACAGGCCACTGGCCTATAGGGGACCATGCGGCCAAGCTTGGCATTCCTCACAACACTTTCTGTCGCAGCTGCAAAGACAGTAACGAGAGGGAAACTCTTTTCCACTTTCTTTGCAGTTGTCCTGCCCTAGCAAGGACTAGACAACGCACGCTAGGTAAACCCTTCTTTGACGATTTCAGAGTGATAGCCTCTAAACAGATTGGAGAACTAATCCTGTTTCTGAACTCCACGGGTTGGATCTAATTATATTTTCTATCTCCAATAACACACTTTAATAAACAGGGTACACGAGTTTTTGTGGTATCAAAACGGCGCACTTAGCGCTAATTGGGTTCTTCTGAACCACCACTTTACCTACCTATCTAAACAAGAGAACTGGTAGAAATGTTAGAAGATGGCAAAAGCCGTTCGATCCATCAATTAAGGGTGGCCATGGTGCAGTGGTAACATCTTCCCTTGTCACGCTGCAGGTTCACGATTCGAATCATGATGTCAAGAATAATCTATTTTATTTTGGGTATTCATATCCCCTTTGACACGTGCAAATTATAAAAAAAATGCGAGGTGCCATTGAAAGCATCAGGGCCCTCTGCGGGCTCTCGACAATAAAACTACATGATGAGAAGTCAAAGGAGGTGATTAGAAACAACACTTATTCACAAATCTTCCCCTACCAAGGTCGCCAAGGAATAAAAAAAAAAAAATATCTGACACTATTGTAAAAGAAGCGAAGGGGAAACAGTCCCCAAACAGGGAGCAACTGGAAAAGTGGTACCAAGGATCAGGAGGACCCAGAAATGCGACCTTCTAATAAAGTTTATGGAAAGGAGAGATAAGACAGGTGCGTTTAAAAGCGTCATCAGCGAAGTCTTAGTAAAGTAAGCGAGTGTAAGGGCCCTCACCCATCGTACTACCATCGAACTTAAAGATGTCGATGTCGTCTGTCTTATGGAATAACGAAGACGATCCCTTCAAGCTATGTAGGAGATGTGGTACTTAAGGTCACATAGTAAACGACTGTGATTAAGAGCTATCAGAAACAAATATCGATTGCAGCAAAAACCATGAAGATAATGCAGGTCGACTTACTCTTAAATCATTGCGGACAGCCTCGCACAAACAGCTAAGGACGAGGGAGGGGATGTCATGACATCTACATTTGGATTTGTGATAAAATAAAACATTCCGCAATATTTATATATGGAAGACGTGCCTCCCAAGATGCCAATTAATAGGCGGAGAGCTTCGTCTAGGGGAAAATAAATGACATCAACTTCTAGCATTGTTACGCAACGCAAAGTTGGATAACGAGTGAATACCATGCAATGCTAGATAGCTTAATAGCCGATGCTTCCTCTGAAGGCTGAGGGTAAAATCAGTCGCTAACGAGCTCCTTCAGGTGCCCTGGCAAAGATCTGTCGTAACAGAACCGGCTATGTTGCGATGGATATTTTCCATACCGGCTAACTCGTGGGACATGAACAAAACTAAATTAACTAAGACTAACACAAAAAGTAAAAAATATGAGACCGGTCATCCTTTGAAACCGGACAGTAGCACGGCATCAAGCTGTTTACCGGTAAAACTCCAAAGGCACCGGACAGCAAAAGGAGTGTGGGTTCACATGGTCCTTCTGCTGCTAAAAGCCGCACTGGGCGTAGCAAAGGTACTTTGCAAACCAATAAAGACTCTTCGGGAGCGGATTGTAGCTCCGGCTCACGACTAGTCGATCCCTCAAAACAGACGTACAAAAATCGTCATTCAGCTGGCCGTATCTCCAAAAATTCGGCAAAATTCCGGGGAATAAAGTAAATGATAGGATAGAAACCCTAGTGGTTTGGGCCAAAAGAATAGTCAGTACTCAACCTGATAAGACCAGCAGGGAATTCACCTCCTAAAGGCCATCCAACGTCACATTCAAGTCATACAGTGAAGTACTGAAGGACAAGTTTATACTGGCTGTCATCGATAAGAACGATATCGATGGTACAATCACTCCAGATAAATGGAGGATCATCCCAGCCAAAGTGGCGACTTGCTTCTTGACATCATGAAGGAAAATTCCGGTTGGCATCAAGGCCATATCAAGCTGATCGCTTGTGCTGACATGAGATCCTTTGATCTCTAAGAGCTAGCGATTAGCAAACTAGGGGAGGTTTGGCCTGGTGCTAAGCTTGAGGTTGTAGCTAGGGAGGATATTCCATGCAGACCAAGAACTCGCACCTGGATCCCAGCCGAACCCTCTAACACGAAGGACATTATCCGGATAATCCAAATCAGCAACCCGTCGCTTCCTACTCACAACTGGAAGGTGTGTCGCCAAGCAGGAGGAGCTGGAGCTTTACAGATGCGCGTTAATTGGATCAATAAGGAATCTCTTGCTTCTTTGGCGAAGACTGAAGGTGTGACTAGCTACAGGTTCGACGCATAGCCTTGAAAATCTACAAAAAGGACGAGGTGGATGTTGAAAAATTTACCCCTCATCCTTCAGAACCTAAGGCACTGAGAAATCAATCTCCTTCCCTTCTATGGAGGATGATGACTCTCAGTCTACCATAAAACCATCTTTAGTCGATGACGGTTCGCTATCAGACTTGGAGATGGTTGATATTTCAGACAAAGCACTTTTGAGGACTTCTTGGCTTGTCCTCAGACTCGGAAGGCTTGAATACTACTGTGGTGGAGGTTTCTCTGCCTGATTGTAGCAACAATGCTGCAGTTAGTTCAGATTAACCTCCATCACTCCAAAACGGCTTCGGCCGGTCTTCTTCTCCATCTATCAAAGGATAGGGAAGATATTGTCTTGATCCACGAACCTTGGGTTGTTAACAACCTGGTTTGTGGACTCCGGATACTATTCCCTCACTACTATAATATAGGATAAAGGTAAACCTAGATAGTGCATATTGGTAAAAAGTAGCATTAAAGTAATTTTTCTTCCTAATTACAGTGAACGGGATATAACCGTAGCGTTGCTAGAAACAAGAAAACGCTCCTATTATCTAGCATCGGTTTATTCGCCCACGACATTATAGACCTTCCCGGACCCAATATGGCAAGACTGGTCGCAGGTACTGAAAAAAGTTAAACGGGAATCATAGTTGGCTGTGATACTAATGCTCACCACTCCGCTTGGGGTAGCTCTGACATTAACGAAAGAGGTGAGTTGCTTTTTGACTATATTTTAAAAACTAACCTCATTTTGTGTAACATCGGTAACGAACCTACATTTATAACTAGAAACCGTCAGCAGATTCTAGATCTAACCCTTGTCTCTAACAACATTAATCAAGTGATCAAGAACTGGTAGGTATCTGGTGAACACTCTTTTTCTGACCACCGATACCTTCAATTTAGTCTTGAGGCCCATTGGTTTACAGAAATATCCGTAAAACTAACTTACTCAAATGTAGGGAAACTTTAAAGAAATTGGTTAATTCCTATACTCTAAAGTCCTCGAATAATACTCAAGAGCTTGGTTGTATGGTTAAGCACCTTACCTTGGCCCTCAATAAGGCGATGTCTTCCTCTTGTCCTTTGGTTAGGGTTAGGGGCAAGAAAAAACCACACGGCTGGATCTCTGATCTTGGACTACTCAGGAATACTTGCAGAAAACTTTGCAACAAAGGCAACAGCACAAGAGATGCACCTGACTGGGACTCGTACAAAGAATCTCTAAAAACATATAAAAAAGAATTGAGGAAAGCCAAACGTAATTCTTGGAGACTCTTTTGTGGTAAAATAGAAGAATCTGCTGATTCGTCTAGGCTGAGAAATATCCTCTCGACAAATCTCGAAAAACAGAAGGGCCTTAGACAACTTCTAGTGTAGACACATTAAATTTACTTATTTATACACACTTACCAAGTAATTCCCTGACTGCCAACAATATTGACTCTATCAAGTCAAATGCTCAAAAAACCAACTAAGTCTGATTTCTATTGTTATTGCATTGGAATATTCTCCTTAAAGTTTATTTAATAAGATATTGTTTTTGAAATACGAATTACATTCCGTTTTTATTAAAAAACTTCTGTTGTTTTAATTAAAAGAGATTTTTACGAAAAATAATTCTCTTGAGTATATACGGATGGTTCGAAAATGGATTGCGGAGTTGGCGCAGGTATTTTCCCGGACCAACTGAATATATCGAAATCCTTCCATCTCCCAGACTCTGCTAGTGTCTTTCAAGTGGAGCTTCTTGCGATTCGGGAAGACTGCCGCATGTTAAAAAATCTCCCAACGTCCAACCTATATATAGGTATCTTTTCAGATAGCCAAGCCGCAATCAAAGCCATTGATTCGGTTACAATATCCTCAAAACTGGTAGAGCAATGCCGGTTTGAAAAAAACGAACAAAGTATCCTTTCTGAAATGAGCGGGCAGACGAGCTAGCCAGGCGAGGGTCAGCCCTTAACGGCTCGCTAGCGGAAAGAGTCAATATTCCGATAGGAGTCGTTAAGGGCAATTTACACCGCCACTTCCTCCAGCTCGCCAATCCAAGGTGAAACAATCTTACCACTTGTGCCATATCAAGGAAGACATGGCCAAGTTTCAACAAACCTAAATCAAATGAGCTACTAGGCGGATCAAGGCCTGATATTGCCAGAATTGTAGCCATTACTACAGGCCACTGGCCTATAGGGGACCATGCGGCCAAGCTTGGCATTCCTCACAACACTTTCTGTCGCAGCTGCAAAGACAGTAACGAGAGGGAAACTCTTTTCCACTTTCTTTGCAGTTGTCCTGCCCTAGCAAGGACTAGACAACGCACGCTAGGTAAACCCTTCTTTGACGATTTCAGAGAGATAGCCTCTAAACAGATTGGAGAACTAATCCTGTTTCTGAACTCCACGGGTTGGATCTAATTATATTTTCTATCTCCAATAACACACTTTAATAAACAGGGTACACGAGTTTTTGTGGTATCAAAACGGCGCACTTAGCGCTAATTGGGTTCTTCTGAACCACCACTTTACCTACCTATCTAAACAAGAGAACTGGTAGAAATGTTAGAAGATGGCAAAAGCCGTTCGATCCATCAATTAAGGGTGGCCATGGTGCAGTGGTAACATCTTCCTTTGTCACGCTGCAGGTTCACGATTCGAATCATGATGTCAAGAATAATCTATTTTATTTTGGGTATTCATATCCCCTTTGACACATGCAAATTATAAAAAAAATGCGAGGTGCCATTGAAAGCATCAGGGCCCTCTGCGGGCTCTCGACAATAAAACTACATGATGAGAAGTCAAAGGAGGTGATTAGAAACAACACTTATTCACAAATCTTCCCCTACCAAGGTCGCCAAGGAATAAAAAAAAAAAAATATCTGACACTATTGTAAAAGAAGCGAAGGGGAAACAGTCCCCAAACAGGGAGCAACTGGAAAAGTGGTACCAAGGATCAGGAGGACCCAGAAATGCGACCTTCTAATAAAGTTTATGGAAAGGAGAGATAAGACAGGTGCGTTTAAAAGCGTCATCAGCGAAGTCTTAGTAAAGTAAGCGAGTGTAAGGGCCCTCACCCATCGTACTACCATCGAACTTAAAGATGTCGATGTCGTCTGTCTTATGGAATAACGAAGACGATCCCTTCAAGCTATGTAGGAGATGTGGTACTGAAGGTCACATAGTAAACGACTGTGATTAAGAGCTATCAGAAACAAATATCGATTGCAGCAAAAACCATGAAGATAATGCAGATCGACTTACTCTTAAATCATTGCGGACAGCCTCGCACAAACAGCTAAGGACGAGGGAGGGGATGTCATGACATCTACATTTGGATTTGTGATAAAATAAAACATTCCGCAATATTTATATATGGAAGACGTGCCTCCCAAGATGCCAATTAATAGGCGGAGAGCTTCGTCTAGGGGAAAATAAATGACATCAACTTCTAGCATTGTTACGCAACGCAAAGTTGGATAACGAGTGAATACCATGCAATGCTAGATAGCTTAATAGCCGATGCTTCCTCTGAAGGCTGAGGGTAAAATCAGTCGCTAACGAGCTCCTTCAGGTGCCCTGGCAAAGATCTGTCGTAACAGAACCGGCTATGTTGCGATGGATATTTTCCATACCGGCTAACTCGTGGGACATGAACAAAACTAAATTAACTAAGACTAACACAAAAAGTAAAAAATATGAGACCGGTCATCCTTTGAAACCGGACAGTAGCACGGCATCAAGCTGTTTACCGGTAAAACTCCAAAGGCACCGGACAGCAAAAGGAGTGTGGGTTCACATGGTCCTTCTGCTGCTAAAAGCCGCACTGGGCGTAGCAAAGGTACTTTGCAAACCAATAAAGACTCTTCGGGAGCGGGTTGTAGCTCCGGCTCACGACTAGTCGATCCCTCAAAACAGACGTACAAAAATCGTCATTCAGCTGGCCGTATCTCCAAAAATTCGGCAAAATTCCGGGGAATAAAATGAATGATAGGATAGAAACCCTAGTGGTTTGGGCCAAAAGAATAGTCAGTACTCAACCTGATAAGACCAGCAGGGAATTCACCTCCTAAAGGCCATCCAACGTCACATCCAAGTCATACAGTGAAGTACTCAAGGACAAGTTTATACTGGCTGTCATCGATAAGAACGATATCGATGGTACAATCACTCCAGATAAATGGAGGATCATCCCAGCCAAAGTGGCGACTTGCTTCTTGACATCATGAAGGAAAATCCCGGTTGGCATCAAGGCCATATCAAGCTGATCGCTTGTGCTGACATGAGATCCTTTGATCTCTAAGAGCTAGCGATTAGCAAACTAGGGGAGGTTTGGCCTGGTGCTAAGCTTGAGGTTGTAGCTAGGGAGGATATTCCATGCAGACCAAGAACTCGCACCTGGATCCCAGCCGAACCCTCTAACACGAAGGACATTATCCGGATAATCCAAATCAGCAACCCGTCGCTTCCTACTCACAACTGGAAGGTGTGTCGCCAAGCAGGAGGAGCTGGAGCTTTACAGATGCGCGTTAATTGGATCAATAAGGAATCTCTTGCTTCTTTGGCGAAGACTGAAGGTGTGACTAGCTACAGGTTCGACGCATAGCCTTGAAAATCTACAAAAAGGACGAGGTGGATGTTGAAAAATTTACCCCTCATCCTTCAGAACCTAAGGCACTGAGAAATCAATCTCCTTCCCTTCTATGGAGGATGATGACTCTCAGTCTACCATAAAACCATCTTTAGTCGATGACGGTTCGCTATCAGACTTGGAGATGGTTGATATTTCAGACAAAGCACTTTTGAGGACTTCTTGGCTTGTCCTCAGACTCGGAAGGCTTGAATACTACTGTGGTGGAGGTTTCTCTGCCTGATTGTAGCAACAATGCTGCAGTTAGTTCAGATTAACCTCCATCACTCCAAAACGGCTTCGGCCGGTCTTCTTCTCCATCTATCAAAGGATAGGGAAGATATTGTCTTGATCCACGAACCTTGGGTTGTTAACAACCTGGTTTGTGGACTCCGGATACTATTCCCTCACTACTATAATATAGGATAAAGGTAAACCTAGATAGTGCATATTGGTAAAAAGTAGCATTAAAGTAATTTTTCTTCCTAATTACAGTGAACGGGATATAACCGTAGCGTTGCTAGAAACAAGAAAACGCTCCTATTATCTAGCATCGGTTTATTCGCCCACGACATTATAGACCTTCCCGGACCCAATATGGCAAGACTGGTCGCAGGTACTGAAAAAAGTTAAACGGGAATCATAGTTGGCTGTGATACTAATGCTCACCACTCCGCTTGGGGTAGCTCTGACATTAACGAAAGAGGTGAGTTGCTTTTTGACTATATTTTAAAAACTAACCTCATTTTGTGTAACATCGGTAACGAACCTACATTTATAACTAGAAACCGTCAGCAGATTCTAGATCTAACCCTTGTCTCTAACAACATTAATCAAGTGATCAAGAACTGGTAGGTATCTGGTGAACACTCTTTTTCTGACCACCGATACCTTCAATTTAGTCTTGAGGCCCATTGGTTTACAGAAATATCCGTAAAACTAACTTACTCAAATGTAGGGAAACTTTAAAGAAATTGGTTAATTCCTATACTCTAAAGTCCTCGAATAATACTCAAGAGCTTGGTTGTATGGTTAAGCACCTTACCTTGGCCCTCAATAAGGCGATGTCTTCCTCTTGTCCTTTGGTTAGGGTTAGGGGCAAGAAAAAACCACACGGCTGGATCTCTGATCTTGGACTACTCAGGAATACTTGCAGAAAACTTTGCAACAAAGGCAACAGCACAAGAGATGCACCTGACTGGGACTCGTACAAAGAATCTCTAAAAACATATAAAAAAGAATTGAGGAAAGCCAAACGTAATTCTTGGAGACTCTTTTGTGGTAAAATAGAAGAATCTGCTGATTCGTCTAGGCTGAGAAATATCCTCTCGACAAATCTCGAAAAACAGAAGGGCCTTAGACAACTTCTAGTGTAGACACATTAAATTTACTTATTTATACACACTTACCAAGTAATTCCCTGACTGCCAACAATATTGACTCTATCAAGTCAAATGCTCAAAAAACCAACTAAGTCTGATTTCTATTGTTATTGCATTGGAATATTCTCCTTAAAGTTTATTTAATAAGATATTGTTTTTGAAATACGAATTACATTCCGTTTTTATTAAAAAACTTCTGTTGTTTTAATTAAAAGAGATTTTTACGAAAAATAATTCTCTTGAGTATATACGGATGGTTCGAAAATGGATTGCGGAGTTGGCGCAGGTATTTTCCCGGACCAACTGAATATATCGAAATCCTTCCATCTCCCAGACTCTGCTAGTGTCTTTCAAGTGGAGCTTCTTGCGATTCGGGAAGACTGCCGCATGTTAAAAAATCTCCCAACGTCCAACCTATATATAGGTATCTTTTCAGATAGCCAAGCCGCAATCAAAGCCATTGATTCGGTTACAATATCCTCAAAACTGGTAGAGCAATGCCGGTTTGAAAAAAACGAACAAAGTATCCTTTCTGAAATGAGCGGGCAGACGAGCTAGCCAGGCGAGGGTCAGCCCTTAACGGCTCGCTAGCGGAAAGAGTCAATATTCCGATAGGAGTCGTTAAGGGCAATTTACACCGCCACTTCCTCCAGCTCGCCAATCCAAGGTGAAACAATCTTACCACTTGTGCCATATCAAGGAAGACATGGCCAAGTTTCAACAAACCTAAATCAAATGAGCTACTAGGCGGATCAAGGCCTGATATTGCCAGAATTGTAGCCATTACTACAGGCCACTGGCCTATAGGGGACCATGCGGCCAAGCTTGGCATTCCTCACAACACTTTCTGTCGCAGCTGCAAAGACAGTAACGAGAGGGAAACTCTTTTCCACTTTCTTTGCAGTTGTCCTGCCCTAGCAAGGACTAGACAACGCACGCTAGGTAAACCCTTCTTTGACGATTTCAGAGAGATAGCCTCTAAACAGATTGGAGAACTAATCCTGTTTCTGAACTCCACGGGTTGGATCTAATTATATTTTCTATCTCCAATAACACACTTTAATAAACAGGGTACACGAGTTTTTGTGGTATCAAAACGGCGCACTTAGCGCTAATTGGGTTCTTCTGAACCACCACTTTACCTACCTATCTAAACAAGAGAACTGGTAGAAATGTTAGAAGATGGCAAAAGCCGTTCGATCCATCAATTAAGGGTGGCCATGGTGCAGTGGTAACATCTTCCTTTGTCACGCTGCAGGTTCACGATTCGAATCATGATGTCAAGAATAATCTATTTTATTTTGGGTATTCATATCCCCTTTGACACATGCAAATTATAAAAAAAATGCGAGGTGCCATTGAAAGCATCAGGGCCCTCTGCGGGCTCTCGACAATAAAACTACATGATGAGAAGTCAAAGGAGGTGATTAGAAACAACACTTATTCACAAATCTTCCCCTACCAAGGTCGCCAAGGAATAAAAAAAAAAAAATATCTGACACTATTGTAAAAGAAGCGAAGGGGAAACAGTCCCCAAACAGGGAGCAACTGGAAAAGTGGTACCAAGGATCAGGAGGACCCAGAAATGCGACCTTCTAATAAAGTTTATGGAAAGGAGAGATAAGACAGGTGCGTTTAAAAGCGTCATCAGCGAAGTCTTAGTAAAGTAAGCGAGTGTAAGGGCCCTCACCCATCGTACTACCATCGAACTTAAAGATGTCGATGTCGTCTGTCTTATGGAATAACGAAGACGATCCCTTCAAGCTATGTAGGAGATGTGGTACTGAAGGTCACATAGTAAACGACTGTGATTAAGAGCTATCAGAAACAAATATCGATTGCAGCAAAAACCATGAAGATAATGCAGATCGACTTACTCTTAAATCATTGCGGACAGCCTCGCACAAACAGCTAAGGACGAGGGAGGGGATGTCATGACATCTACATTTGGATTTGTGATAAAATAAAACATTCCGCAATATTTATATATGGAAGACGTGCCTCCCAAGATGCCAATTAATAGGCGGAGAGCTTCGTCTAGGGGAAAATAAATGACATCAACTTCTAGCATTGTTACGCAACGCAAAGTTGGATAACGAGTGAATACCATGCAATGCTAGATAGCTTAATAGCCGATGCTTCCTCTGAAGGCTGAGGGTAAAATCAGTCGCTAACGAGCTCCTTCAGGTGCCCTGGCAAAGATCTGTCGTAACAGAACCGGCTATGTTGCGATGGATATTTTCCATACCGGCTAACTCGTGGGACATGAACAAAACTAAATTAACTAAGACTAACACAAAAAGTAAAAAATATGAGACCGGTCATCCTTTGAAACCGGACAGTAGCACGGCATCAAGCTGTTTACCGGTAAAACTCCAAAGGCACCGGACAGCAAAAGGAGTGTGGGTTCACATGGTCCTTCTGCTGCTAAAAGCCGCACTGGGCGTAGCAAAGGTACTTTGCAAACCAATAAAGACTCTTCGGGAGCGGGTTGTAGCTCCGGCTCACGACTAGTCGATCCCTCAAAACAGACGTACAAAAATCGTCATTCAGCTGGCCGTATCTCCAAAAATTCGGCAAAATTCCGGGGAATAAAATGAATGATAGGATAGAAACCCTAGTGGTTTGGGCCAAAAGAATAGTCAGTACTCAACCTGATAAGACCAGCAGGGAATTCACCTCCTAAAGGCCATCCAACGTCACATCCAAGTCATACAGTGAAGTACTCAAGGACAAGTTTATACTGGCTGTCATCGATAAGAACGATATCGATGGTACAATCACTCCAGATAAATGGAGGATCATCCCAGCCAAAGTGGCGACTTGCTTCTTGACATCATGAAGGAAAATCCCGGTTGGCATCAAGGCCATATCAAGCTGATCGCTTGTGCTGACATGAGATCCTTTGATCTCTAAGAGCTAGCGATTAGCAAACTAGGGGAGGTTTGGCCTGGTGCTAAGCTTGAGGTTGTAGCTAGGGAGGATATTCCATGCAGACCAAGAACTCGCACCTGGATCCCAGCCGAACCCTCTAACACGAAGGACATTATCCGGATAATCCAAATCAGCAACCCGTCGCTTCCTACTCACAACTGGAAGGTGTGTCGCCAAGCAGGAGGAGCTGGAGCTTTACAGATGCGCGTTAATTGGATCAATAAGGAATCTCTTGCTTCTTTGGCGAAGACTGAAGGTGTGACTAGCTACAGGTTCGACGCATAGCCTTGAAAATCTACAAAAAGGACGAGGTGGATGTTGAAAAATTTACCCCTCATCCTTCAGAACCTAAGGCACTGAGAAATCAATCTCCTTCCCTTCTATGGAGGATGATGACTCTCAGTCTACCATAAAACCATCTTTAGTCGATGACGGTTCGCTATCAGACTTGGAGATGGTTGATATTTCAGACAAAGCACTTTTGAGGACTTCTTGGCTTGTCCTCAGACTCGGAAGGCTTGAATACTACTGTGGTGGAGGTTTCTCTGCCTGATTGTAGCAACAATGCTGCAGTTAGTTCAGATTAACCTCCATCACTCCAAAACGGCTTCGGCCGGTCTTCTTCTCCATCTATCAAAGGATAGGGAAGATATTGTCTTGATCCACGAACCTTGGGTTGTTAACAACCTGGTTTGTGGACTCCGGATACTATTCCCTCACTACTATAATATAGGATAAAGGTAAACCTAGATAGTGCATATTGGTAAAAAGTAGCATTAAAGTAATTTTTCTTCCTAATTACAGTGAACGGGATATAACCGTAGCGTTGCTAGAAACAAGAAAACGCTCCTATTATCTAGCATCGGTTTATTCGCCCACGACATTATAGACCTTCCCGGACCCAATATGGCAAGACTGGTCGCAGGTACTGAAAAAAGTTAAACGGGAATCATAGTTGGCTGTGATACTAATGCTCACCACTCCGCTTGGGGTAGCTCTGACATTAACGAAAGAGGTGAGTTGCTTTTTGACTATATTTTAAAAACTAACCTCATTTTGTGTAACATCGGTAACGAACCTACATTTATAACTAGAAACCGTCAGCAGATTCTAGATCTAACCCTTGTCTCTAACAACATTAATCAAGTGATCAAGAACTGGTAGGTATCTGGTGAACACTCTTTTTCTGACCACCGATACCTTCAATTTAGTCTTGAGGCCCATTGGTTTACAGAAATATCCGTAAAACTAACTTACTCAAATGTAGGGAAACTTTAAAGAAATTGGTTAATTCCTATACTCTAAAGTCCTCGAATAATACTCAAGAGCTTGGTTGTATGGTTAAGCACCTTACCTTGGCCCTCAATAAGGCGATGTCTTCCTCTTGTCCTTTGGTTAGGGTTAGGGGCAAGAAAAAACCACACGGCTGGATCTCTGATCTTGGACTACTCAGGAATACTTGCAGAAAACTTTGCAACAAAGGCAACAGCACAAGAGATGCACCTGACTGGGACTCGTACAAAGAATCTCTAAAAACATATAAAAAAGAATTGAGGAGAGCCAAACGTAATTCTTGGAGACTCTTTTGTGGTAAAATAGAAGAATCTGCTGATTCGTCTAGGCTGAGAAATATCCTCTCGACAAATCTCGAAAAACAGAAGGGTCTTAGACAACTTCTAGTGTAGACACATTAAATTTACTTATTTATACACACTTACCAAGTAATTCCCTGACTGCCAACAATATTGACTCTATCAAGTCAAATGCTCAATAAACCAACTAAGTCTGATTGCGCAGGACAAACTCCTTTGCCAAACCATATAAATCCGCTGGACCAGACGGCATAACACCTGCTGAACTAGCTGAAAGAGCTGTCTGAATTTGGTCCATATCCCGCGTATATGGAGAGAAGTCAATTCATATTAAAAGCTGGTAAATATTCACATACCAGTCCAAAAGACCTCAGACCTATTTGTCTATCATCTTTCCTTCTAAAAATACTAGAACGACTGATTAACATCCTCTTACGTGATAGTAGTACACGACTACTGTTCACCGCTCAACATGCATACTGTAAGGGCAAATCAATCGGAACAGCATTGCATACGTTAGTCAATAAAATCGAATACTCCATGTATCATAAGGAGTACACTGTGGTAGCTTTTCTAGATATTGAAGACGCTTTTAACAACATCTACTCACCTGTGATAATCAAAGCACTGTCAGATTTGAAGATAGATAGTTCACTTGGCGAGCTGATTAGTTTACTGCTTAATGGTCGGATTATGAACTCAAAGCTGGGTGGGTCATCTGTCAGAAGATATGTCAGCAGGGGGACCCCTCAAGGGGGCGTCCTATTCCCCACTTCTTTGCAATCTGGTGGTCAATAAACTACTGTTAATCCTGGAAGCTGATGGTTGCGAAGTTATCGCTTATGCGGACGATGTTGCTATAGAAGTCTCCGGTAAACACCTCACTACCTTAAAAGAGCTCCTACAAAACGCTTTGGATAAGCTATCTAGATGGACAGCTCGGTGTGGTCTAAGAGTGTACCCCCACAAAACCGAACTAGTCAGCTTCTCAAGGGAATACAAAATCCCATCTATTGACCCCCACCCCTTAATGGAAAACGCTTAACTTTCTCCAACGGGGCAAAATACCTGGGACTTATTTTGGATAGGAAACTAAGCTGGAAACCTAATGTACAGAAAAAAAGTTAAGAAAGCCACTGTCGCACTATTCTCTTGCAAAAAAGCCATTGGCTGCAAATGGGTCTTACAACCCAGATTAACTCACTGGCTCTTTATCTCGGTCATTAGACCGTTCCCTATGTACGGAGTAGTTGTCAAGTGGACTGCCTTGGGTAAGACAATAAACCAGTCCAACCTTCAGCTTGTCTGTGCATTAGCGGAGCACTGCGGATGACACCTTCCGCAGCTATGGATATTATTTTTCATTTAACTCCCCTTGATATTTATGGTAGGCAAATGGAAGCTAACTGAGCTATTGGCCCTAAAGCTACTTCGCAGTGGTCTAAAAAAAAGTATATAGCCACACCTCCATCTTAAATAAATTTAATATCTTCCCTGAAGACTTTGACTACACCATCCCCAAGTTAAATTTTGACAAAAACTTCCAAGTTACCATCTCTTCCAGAGCATTCTGGGAAGAAGGTGGCTTTACGGAAGATAAGTCGGTATATTTTTATACCGACGGTTCAAAAACTAACGACGGGGTGGGTGGTGGTGTTTTCTCTTGTAGGCTTAATTTAAATCTCTCTTTTCTTCTCCCAAACCATTGTAGCGTGTTCCAGGCGGAGATAAGGGCAATAAGGGAAGTCTTGTCTTGGCTAAAGAAAACGTGATGTCGGTCATTGATATCTGCATCTTTTCAGACAGCCAAGCCGCAATCAAATCCTTAGAATCTTCTACAACAAATTCTTTATTATATACTGAATAAAACTCCAGTTGGGTACTTTGTAGTTAATTCACATTAAAATGTTTGACAGCTGAGCCAAGGTAGTGTGCAGTGCAGCCTTTAACCAAGTTGCCACTTGCTTAGTCTATAACAGCTCTAGACTGCCGATCGTCTCTTATAGAGATGGTGGAGTAGTTTAACATTCACCTAATTTGGGTGCCAGAGCATAAGGATATTCCAGGGAATTGTAAGGCTGACGAACTTGCCAGACAGGCAAAAGTTTACTGGGTATGCCTATCGCTACATGCAAACTTAAATTAAAGCTGGATGCTACCGTATAGACAAATCCTAGGTGGACAAAACTTGTCTACCGGCAAAACAGATTTGGCCAATGCTGGATCTAAAACGCTTTAGGAATTTGATTTCTCTAAATAGGAAGCATGTTAGCGCTGTTATAGGTGTCATAACTGGACACTATCTAATAGGCAAGCATGGAACAAGACTTAGCATCTTCTCTAATTATTTCTGCAAAAGCTGCATGGTCGAGGAGGAGGTAAGGACTATTCTTCAAGTTCTTTGCACCTGCCCAGATCTCTCCCAAAGAAGGAAACTCCACTTATGTTTCAATGACCTGAATGATCTGAATAATATTGACGTTAGGTACATTCTACGCTTCATCAGAAGCTCCATATGGTTCAACGAGTAGGCTAGAGGCCGCGTCTCAAACCCATGTTATTGGTCTAAGTGTGTTGGCTTCTTTTTTGCTGACAGCCACTTCAACCTAACCTAACCTAACCTAATAGTCGATAGACACGTGAAAACTCTTGTGGTTATAAGCGGTGACTTCAATGTATGGGCAACAGAGAGAGGTAGCAGTCTCAGCAATGCCAGAGAACGTATTTTTCTGGAAACATTTACATCTATAGAAATAGAAATTGCAAGCAATGATCAGTTTTTTGATTAAGTATCGCAAAGTAGGAGTGGGATTAAAGACATAACCTTAGTAAAAAAAACCCTTTCCTGTGCAACACAAAAGGGTGGGGCAGCGAGGTATATACGCACTGCGATGATCAGAATGATAGGACAAACTCTTCGACAAGAACACATTCGAGTAAACAACGAGTACCAGTACCCTAGCTCACAGAAAACGGTGCCAAGAGTGTAGTCGAGCAGTAGTCTTTATGGTCCGAGCTGTGCAGGTCCAAGCCACCGCGAATGAAAGAGAAAAGGACTAAGTCTAAGGTTCTCCAACCACTAACATCGAAATAACGTCATATCAACTCATCCGCACTATCATCACAGCTTGTTATGTAGTAATACACAGAAGAACACCTAGCAAAAGAGGTGCAGCATGCTACTTCTGGAACGAGGAAATGAAAACACTCAAAGCAAACTTGTCACAAGCCCGATGCATACTCAACAATCTAGAAGGAGAGCTTACTTTCAAGAACGTCTAGACACATTCAAACTGACGAGACGGGACTAAAAAAAGGCGATCAAAGAGAGCTAGATAAAATGCCTCAAAAGTCTATACGACAAAGCTGACATAAATCCTTGACGCTGGCATGAAAGACGGTAATAATATTGTAGCATAATAATAACTACGCCCCCTAAAAATATGACGCAACAAATTCCGAAGTGACTTCATTCTGGCAGAATTTTGGTTCGTACTGTCCTTTCATTCGAGGTTCGTGTCTGGGACGAAGTCTCCACAGCTCATGTCAACGAAAGAGACGAATAATATCAGGGATAAAAGGGAATTATAACTGCAAGAATTATTTCTCTTATTCCAGTGGTCGAAGAATTTGCTAGAAGTTTCTGGCTATCAGAAACTTCTGCTATATAAGGACAGATGGCGGTCAAAAAAAAGACACAGTTGGTTTAGAACCGTGGCGAAGAGATTGGAAAAGTGATAATGGGCGAAGTTGTAATTTGGTGATAAATTGAAAGTTGAGAGTGAACAAGAAAAAGTAATTAGTTTGGATTTGTGAATTAAGTAATTGAAAGGAGATAAAGTGATTTGAGAGGAAAGAGACCTTGTAAGAAAAGAATTTGCGAAGAATAGTATAGTGTGAACTTGAATTGTTCTATAGACTAGAAAATAAAGAAATAAATTTCACAGAATATCGTTTTATCTACTCGAGCCGTAGCTTGCATATTACATTGGTGTCAGAAGTGGGATAAAACTTATTCTGTGAATAACTATTTCCGTGGTGTGAAATTGCACAAAAAAAAAAAAAAAAAAACGATTTCTGTGTTGAGTTAATTAGTTGCGCAAAATGGGTCGCAAATTGGGAAAACTAACTATAACTCAACTAAAGGCAGAACTCAGTAAGCGGAACCTCGACACAACTGGGGGAAAAGATGCCCTGCTGATTCGTCTGGAAGAAGCAGTAACGCAGGAAGGTGAAAATCCGCACGACGTAGAGTTTGACGTGGAAGAGGAACCAGCAAGTACAGCAGCCGACCCGGGTATAACAAGTCTGCTCCTGCAACTTAAGTTAGTCATGGACGAACAAAAGAAAGCAATAGAAGATCAAAGGAATTCTCTAGAACTTAAGCTGGACGAACAAAAGAAAGCGATGGACGAACAAAAGAAAGCAATGGGCGACCAAAGGAATTCTCTAGAACTTAAGCTGGACGAACAAAAGAAAGCAATGGACGAACAAAAGAATTCTCTAGAACTTAAGATGGACGAACAAAAGAATTCTCTAGATGCTCTGGAAAGTAAACTTGATGAGCAAAACAAGAACTTGGAATCCAAATTCGAAGTGATCGTAGAGAAAATCGAGAAGGTCGAGACGCAACTCGAAAAAGTCGAAACTAGATTCGATGAAAATTTTGAGAAACATGAAACTCAGTTCGGGAAGATAGAGACTCAGTTTGAAAAAGTAGAAAAGCAAGTCGAAAATCTTGCTAAGGAGCTCAGCAACGTGAAGAGACAGAAAGCACGGGAATATTCCACTGACGGTCTGAGAAGAAAGGAGGTGCAGCCTCCTATCTTCGATGGTCAAACATCATGGCCAATTTATAAGAGGCAATTCGAAGCGGCCGCAATGACCAATAGCTGGGACGATGAAGAGAAGTCTATTGCACTCACGCTTGCACTGAGGGGTCCAGCTGCGGAGCTCTTGCAGACCATCCCGGAAGATAAACAGCAGAACTACGACTCTCTGGTTCAGGCTATCGAGATGCGGTTTGGGGATGAACACATGCAGCAGGTGTACAGGGTTCAGCTGCGTAGTCGAGTCCAGAAAAGGGGGGAAACGCTCCAACAGTTGCAAGCGGATATAGAGCGACTAGCCCATCTTTCATACCCTAAAGCCGGTGAGGAGCTTATCAACGAAATGGCGGTGGAAGCTTTTATTCAGGCCATAGAGGACAGACAACTGCAAATGGCTGTAAGGATGGCTGAAAAGCGAACACTCCCCGAGGCATTGGCATTCGCTTTGTCAATGAAGGCTGCGGAGCAAGCATACCAGGGAATACACCGTGTCAGGGAAATGTCCGTCGTGGAATGCTCATGCCAGAGAACAGCCGTCATGGATGAAGACAGAGCTCGCGGAAGTCAAATCCGTTGCTGGAATTGCAACCAAACCGGACACCTACAACGGCAGTGCAGAAGTGCACCTAGACGAGGAAATTGTCCACATTGCGGAAGTAGGAGAAGCAGAGAGGAAGCATCTTGTCGGTCAGACTTCCCAAAACCAGCAGTCGGGAAATGCGTAAGGACCAACTTCGCGGGGCAGAAGTTGGTTACTGGAATCGAGGCCCCCAGGACCACCATTCAAGTTTCGCAAACCAAACGGGGTAACAAGAGCCTGACAGTGGAGGCACTAATCAACGAGAAGAAGTGCGTAGCCACCATCGACACAGGTGCCACTGCCTCCATTGTAAGAAGAGATATCGTCAAAAGCTCCTGGCTGCACAACACCAACAGCTACTGCCTGAAGACTGCAACAGGGGAAATGGCGAAGGTATTTGGAGAAGTTCGTCTTACGATTACTCTGGCAGGACTGACGTTCTCCCATGCGTTTCTGGTGGCAGATATATGCGACGAGTGCATCATCGGAGTAGACTTCATGAAAGCAAATGAAGTAATCTTGGACATCGGGATGCAAGTACTGAGGTATCGAAATGTGGAGATTCCGATGGTGTACGGAAATGAGAATGCCGTAACTCTCAGGACAGTCATCAGCAAAGACGAAGTTTTGCCGCCGTCTTCAGAGACAATCATTTGGACGAAGCTGGAAGGTGATCTTGGGAGCCACCGATTCTACATAGTAGAACCAGACCCAGAGAAGAATTCTCAAGACTACATCGTGGGAAAGACGTTAGTCGAACCAAAGAACACCATGGTTCCAGTGAGGGTTTTGAACGCAAGACCACACACTGTCAAACTAAGGCGAGGGGAGGTGACTGGAAAATGCACGCCGATTACCGCCGTCGCAACAATATCTGAACGTGATGCTCCAAAACTTCTCCCATCACCTTGGACAGCGGAAGCGAGAGAGACGATTCTCCAGTCCAGTGAGCTGAATCAGGAGCAGCGAACTATGGCAGAGAATCTTATCAATGAGTACGCTGATGTATTTGCCTCACAGGACGGAGAATACGGCCGAACACACCTGGTACAACATCGAATAGACACTGGTGATACTAGACCAATTCGTCAGCCTGCTAGGCGCCTTCCATTGGCAAAGCAGACAGAAGTTGCAGAGATGGTGTCGGCAATGGAGAAAGAAGGTCTGATTGAAAGTTCCAAAAGTCCGTGGGCATCACCGGTTGTACTGGTTAAGAAGAAAGATGGCAGCACGCGGTTCTGCGTGGACTATCGGCAGCTCAATTACGTCACCAAGAAAGACAGCTACCCTCTGCCACGGATTGACGACACGCTAGACACACTATCAGGAGCCCGATGGTTTTCCACTCTCGACTTGAAGAGTGGCTACTGGCAGGTACAGATCCATCCAGAAGACCGGGAGAAAACCGCCTTCACCGCAGGAAATGGGCTATGGCAATTCACGGTAATGCCATTCGGGCTGTGCAATGCTCCGGCGACTTTCGAGCGATTGATGGAATGTGTCCTGCAAGGGTTAACATGGAAAACCTGTTTGGTATACTTGGATGATGTCATCGTCGTAGGAAAAACGTTTGCGCAACACCGAGACAATCTAAGGGATGTGTTTCAAAGGCTTCGAAGTGCCCACCTGAAGCTCAACCCCAAGAAGTGCGCCCTGTTTAGAGCGGAAGTCAAGTACCTGGGACACATAATTTCAGCGAAAGGAGTGAGAACCGATCCGGAGAAGGTCGAAGCGGTGAAAAACTGGCCAGTCCCCAAAGACAAACACCAACTAAGGAGCTTCCTGGGCCTAGCCACCTACTACAGACGGTTCGTGAAGGATTTTGCCGGGATCGCAAAGAACCTGCACCAGTTGACGGAAAAGGGAAAACAATTCAAATGGTCAATTGAGTGCGAGAAGAGCTTCAAGGCACTTAAACAACGGCTATGCGATGCCCCGATACTGGCTTACCCCACTCCCGGGGAAACGTTCGTTGTGGATGCAGATGCTAGTAATGTCGGGGTAGGAGCCGTACTCTCCCAGGTGCATGACGGCCAAGAGAAGGTGGTTGCGTACTTCAGCAAGGTGCTCTCTAAGCCAGAAAGGAACTACTGCGTGACAAGGCGGGAACTTCTAGCTTTGATCTTGGCTACGAAGCATTTTCACAAATACCTCTACGGGAGGAAGTTCGTTCTTCGCACAGACCATGCAGCCTTAAAATGGCTATTACAGTTCAAGAGTCCTGAGGGTCAGGTCGCAAGATGGATCGAAAGGCTGCAAATCTACGACTACGAAATACAGCATCGTAAAGGAAAACTCCACTCTAATGCGGATGCACTGTCCCGGAGACCATGCAGAACGGATTGTAAACATTGTGCGCGTCAGGAAGAACGGGAGCTGGTTTCAATCCAAAGAATGAGAGCCGAACCTATCGTCGGCTGGAGCGTAGATGAGATCCGGAACGCTCAGAAGGAAGACCCGGATATCGAGCCGATTCTGGCCTGGAAGGAGAACATGGAGAAACCGGATCATCAGGACATCTCTCACAGAAGCCCGACCTTAAAGGCATATTTTGCGCAGTGGGACTCCCTCCATGTCCAAGAAGGTGTTCTGAGAAGAAAATGGGAATCCTCCGACGGAAAGTCGTTTGTAATGCAGCTTGTCGTACCGCGGACGAGGGTCAAGGAGGTGTTACAGGAAATGCATGGCGGGGCGACCGGAGGCCACCTGGGAGTGAATAAGACGCTAGAAAAGGTACGAGAACGTTTTTATTGGTTAAAAGCGAAGGAAGATATAGAGGACTGGTGCAGAAAATGCGACGTGTGTGCAGCTAGCAAGGGTCCGAGAATCAAAACTCGAGGTAAGATGCACCAATACAACGTGGGAGCACCTTTTGAACGAATCGCCATTGACATCGCAGGACCCTTTCCGGAAACCGACAATGGTAATCGGTATATCCTCGTAGTGATGGACTACTTCAGTAAGTGGCCGGAAGCGTTTCCGATCCCTAACCAGGAAGCCAGAACCGTGGCGGAGCAGATCGTCTACAATTGGGTTAGCAGATTCGGTGTGCCCTTGGAATTGCATTCTGACCAAGGGCGGAACTTCGAGTCAAGAATCTTCCAAGAGATGTGTCAACTACTCGGAATCAAAAAGACAAGGACAACCCCGCTTCATCCACAGTCGGACGGTATGGTGGAGCGTTTCAATAGGACTTTGGACGAACATCTCTCGAAGGTCGTAGGTGACTACCAACGGGATTGGGACCGGCAGATTCCCTTGTTTTTGATGGCCTATAGAAGTGCCGTGCATAGCACTACTCGACATACGCCGTTCGAAATCTTATTTGGTGGAATAGCTCGTTTACCCAGTGAGGTGAAATTTGGATCTCCTACCAATGAGCCCAGAAATGAAGAAGAGTACGTGGCGGACCTTAGGGAAAGGCTTAGGGACATACACCAAAGGACCAGAAGCCAGATTAAGATGACGAGCGACCGCATGAAGACCAGGTATGATGCCAAGGCAACAACGTCAGGATTCCAGGAAGGAGATCTGGTGTGGCTGTATAATCCCCATCGCCAAAAGGGGAAATCACCTAAATTACAGCGGAACTGGGAAGGTCCCTACAGAATAATAACCCGCATCAACGATGTTGTCTACCGCATCCAGCGAGGACCGAGGGCCAAAATGAAAGTGGTTCATGTGGACCGACTGAGTCGATACAATGGCCGAAATGAGGATGCACTTGTTCGGGACGAACATGTCTAAGAGGGGGGCAGTGTAGCATAATAATAACTACGCCCCCTAAAAATATGACGCAACAAATTCCGAAGTGACTTCATTCTGGCAGAATTTTGGTTCGTACTGTCCTTTCATTCGAGGTTCGTGTCTGGGACGAAGTCTCCACAGCTCATGTCAACGAAAGAGACGAATAATATCAGGGATAAAAGGGAATTATAACTGCAAGAATTATTTCTCTTATTCCAGTGGTCGAAGAATTTGCTAGAAGTTTCTGGCTATCAGAAACTTCTGCTATATAAGGACAGATGGCGGTCAAAAAAAAGACACAGTTGGTTTAGAACCGTGGCGAAGAGATTGGAAAAGTGATAATGGGCGAAGTTGTAATTTGGTGATAAATTGAAAGTTGAGAGTGAACAAGAAAAAGTAATTAGTTTGGATTTGTGAATTAAGTAATTGAAAGGAGATAAAGTGATTTGAGAGGAAAGAGACCTTGTAAGAAAAGAATTTGCGAAGAATAGTATAGTGTGAACTTGAATTGTTCTATAGACTAGAAAATAAAGAAATAAATTTCACAGAATATCGTTTTATCTACTCGAGCCGTAGCTTGCATATTACAATATCATATATGCCTACATTTCCCCCAGAGACCATCTGCTAAGTGCAATATAAATAGAGACGCCAACGCAGAGTATATTCCGAGAATTACGTCGAATGAATTGTTTAAAGCATACAGGAAGTTAGGCGACAACAAGGCACCTGAACCCGATGGCATCTCAAATAAAGCATTGAAAGGTGCCATTCCATAACAACAATGCAAAAGTTTCTAGAAGAAGGAGTTGTCCCAGAACCGTGGAAGCTACAGCGTTTGGAGCTGTTACCAAAGGGAAACAAGTAAGTATTATTATTTATGTGGGTTGATTGGTGAACGCGCGCTCAAATCAGATGAAAAAAGGCTTTATTACAATTTAATTATTACAATTGGTTAGTTATCAAAATTCAATGGCGGTAGACGAAATAAAAAAACGACTGAATGGCACGGCGGGCGGACTTCGACTGCCTGTTAAGTCGGTACGTCGATAAGGGAGTAGACCCCAACTTGACTTGACGAAGGGAGAACAGGGTGATCCCACAAATTCGGCCCTCCTGCATCTTTTACCGGCCATGGGAAAAGGAACCATTCCTCTTCGGTGGATCGTCTTGGGTGTATCATTTTGGGTTGAGCATTTTAAAAGTATCGTCTTGGCCTGAACATCTTAAGGGTATCACCTTCAGCGTAACGTCTTGGATTTATCATCTTGGGATAATTATTCATCTTGGGCTGAGCATCTTAAGGGTGTCTTCTTCGGTGTAACGTCTTGAGTTTATCGTCTTGGGTGTATGGTCTTGAGATGGACATCTTAGTGGTATCATCTTCGATGCAACGTCTTGAGTTTTTCGTCTTGGGGTAATTATTCATCTTGGGTGATAGCTTGGTTTGACTTGTTCTGATCGTCTTCGCTGTCGCATGGAGCGCCTTCGGTCATTGGCCATGGCTTCTTGAAATCTGCACTGGTTGTCGTCTTCCTTGGACCCTCATGGACACTGACTTTCGCTTTTTGTTATAATTCTTTCTGTTTTTCTCTTGGATTAAACTGATGTTGCGTCGTGCCTCCTCTCTGATTTGATCGCGTTCTTCATCAAAAGACTTCCTCACTTCCTCGTCGATGCTTTTAGCTAAGCTGATGTCTTCTTTTCTCTTCATACGCAGATCGGTTAAGACTTCGAACGGGCTCATCTTGATACTTCGTTGGTAGGTGGAATTTATCAGCATTTGAAGTTTGTTGGTGTAGCGATACCACTTGGTTGGATCATTCATCGTCAGCTGCGCCAACACAGAGATAATGATGCGGTTTACGCGTTCGACTTGTCACGCGTGGAACACCTGTTGTAGCTTGAAGATGTTGGATACCTTCTTCATCGAAGTAGTCCTTGAACCTGGTGGAAGTGAATGCGGCACCCCGATCTGAAATGATACGTGTTGGGTTTCCAAATACTGCTTTCTGTGACTCCAGCTTGTTGATAACCTCTGCCGCCGAAGTCGATCTGCATGGGTATATTCAAACAAATTTGGAAAACGCGTCGACGACGCAGAAGATGTAAGAGTAGTTCTTATTGGTTGGTGACAGAGGTCCGAGGTGGTCGACGTGATAGGTGTCCAGTGGTAACTCGTTCTTCGAAATTGGGTGTAAGTATCGCTCCTGTTTTCCGGCCTTTCTGTCGCACAGTATACAGCGCACATAGTTTTTTCTTACTTGTTCGATTTTAGGGCGCAAATTCATAATAAAGTAGTCCTTTGACAAAATCTCTTCCATCTTCTTCATACCAAAGTGTCCTTCTTCGTGTGTAGATCTGATAAGCTCTTGGGCTAAGCCGTTGGGGATGCTCAATAAATTGACCCCATTTTGGTCTTCTTTATAAAGTAAGTTCTTTGAAATAATCTTGATATGGATGTGGACCATCTAGAACCTTGTTTAACATACTGAGATGTTCATCTGCATCTTGAGCCGCTTTCACTTTGAGCAAAAACTCACTAGTCACGACCATCGGGACAGGATTACGACTAAGAGCGTCTACGTGCATCATGCGCGTTCCAGGTCGATGTTCCAACTTAAAAGCGTGGTCTTGTAAGGCGAGTGCCCATCCTGCTATCCTCTCTTTCTTCTCCATCGTTGCTTTAAATGCCGCGCAATCTGTGATTATTTTGAATTGGAGGCCTAGCAGATAAACTCTTAGTTTCCTTAAAGCATTAACTATGGCGACCACCTCCAGCTCATAGATACTGTATCTCTCTTCTTCAGGTGAAGTTTTCTTACTATAAAAGTACACGTGGTGAAATTTGCCATCGTCGGATTTTTGGAGCAGCACTGCCCCATAACCCCATTTAGACGCATCGGTATGTAATTTCGTCTTTCCCTCCTGGACATAAAGTTTCTGGACTGGTTTACACGACAAAGCCTTCTTCAGCTCGTCGAATGCTATCTTCTCTGTTAGTCCAAACTGGAAAGGTTGGTTACTTCGTAAGAGTTGGGTGAGTGGGCGAGCTATCAGGGAATAGTCTTGCACGAATTTTCTAAAATACCCGGTAAGACCTAGGAAACTCTGAATCTTCTTAACTGAGTTGGGTTCTGGGAACTTGGTAATGGCGTGTGTTTTGTGGGTGGACGACTGGACAGATCCATTTGAAACCACAAAACCTAGGTACTTGATGGAACGACAAATGAATTGACATTTTGACCACTCCATTTTCAATCCGTAACATTCGGATAAGTAAAGAGTCTCTTTCAGTCTGTCGTAGCATTGCTCATCGCTATCCCCAAGGATGATCACACCGTCCATATACAAAAGGAGATACCTTTTATCGGCTAGAGAATTAAAAATGCGGTTTGTATCCTTTTGAAAAACTGTAGGTCCCGTGCAGAGTCCGAAGGGTACACGGAGAAACTCCCACTGACCGAAAGGAGTCACAAACAATGTGTATTTAATGTTGTCTTCTGATACGCGAACGTGAAAAAACCGTTTTACAGATCTAAAGTACAAAAAACTTTGGCCTTACTAAATGCATCTATTTGGTCATCTATTAGAGGTAAAGGGTAATGATCTCTTACAATCTCTTTTTTGAGGTGACGACAGTCAACACATAAACGCTTAGTACCATCTTTTGTTGTTGGCTAGTACGATTGGGCTAGCATATTCCGAAGAACTAGGTATAACTATGCCTTCCGCCAACCACTCTTCTATCTTTTCATCTACAATCTTCTTTTGTAAAGGAAGTAATTCACTTCGATCGAAGTGAATTACTCTTACCGTGGGGGGTAATCTTCAATTATTTTTTGAATCTCTTTTCTAAAACGTGGGTTCCCAATGTTCAAGGCAGAGTCCTTACTATTTGTTTCGGGCAGCTGACAAATCTGACAAAAGGCTTCTTCTACTTTGGAGACAACTACACCATCTGGCAAAAGGTGTATGTTTTTGCCTACAAGGACGTCCTTCCCAACTATAAAAGGTGACTGCATCACAGACTCAGGCAAAATGAAAACGTTGGTATTGGATACGCAATTGTCTATGCTGATGTTTGCATTAAAATACCCTAACACCTCGACTGTATTCTCAGAAAGTCCCCTGACAGGTAACGTCCGTTGCGTAATTGTATGAGCACCCATTCTGACATAAATGTCGCTTCGTAACCGTTGACTAAAACTTCTTTCATTAGACTCGGTCCAAAAGTTTGTAAAACATTCGATCTCTTTTCAGACTTCTTCTTCTGACAAGTCATCGCTTTGTGGCCAAACTCGTTGCAACTAAAGCATTTCGGTTGCTGCTCAGCACATGAACTGCTTCTGTGTCCTCTACGACCCACCTTACTATCAGCTGTTGATAGACTCACTTTCAGTTTACTACTCGCGCTACTGTTGGTGCTACTCGCACTTGAGACGCTTTCTTTATACTTCTGATATAAGGTGATTTTTTCTTTAAATTGCTTAATCGTAGAAGCGCCATACAGTATAATTTTATTATGAGCGGAATCGTTTACCCCATCAATTGTATATTGTATGATGCATCTTTCCTCGATACGGCCCTTCGCCCCCAACTCCCTCATAGATATAAGATAGTCATGAATGGTTTCACCTCTTAACTGCCGTCTTTGAATCAACTTCTTGTGTATCTCCGCCGTGCTCACTCGTTCGGAAAATTCGTCGATCAAAAACTGCTTCAGTTCTGACCATTTGGCAACTTCTGGTTTCGATCTTAACGCCAGCTTAGCAGCTTAGGGTTGACATCTCCAGCCTCAGTTGCATTTCCTTATCTTTTTCCCGAACTTCACTCTCTCTTCGAAATAATTCCAGCTCCTATGCATGCTGACGGTCTTTTGTTTGGCTTTCCGTGGGTGAAATCTGCACGTGCCTACATTCCCAATCTTGCAGCATATCTGAAAAATCTCGAAATGAATCTTGAATGCAAGTACTATTATTGGTTTTCCTTGGCGTTGTAGATTTATTAATTAAAATTTCATATAAAACAAATCGTACTGTAGTGTGTCTACTCCTTTCAGGTGCCTCTGCTAAAATTTCCATAAATAGGTTAGTGGTTGTAACCCCAGATTAGTTCCAAAGTTAGCTCCAATCTTGACCAGTGGATGTCGCTGCTCAAACTGGTTGCGACTTAGGGTTAGTTTCAAAGTTAACTTCGATCTCAATCAGTAGGTGTCGTTGCTCGAAGTGGTTGCAACTTTAGGTGAATTTCAAAGTCAATTTTAATATTTACCGATAGGTGACGCCACAGATGTCACATGTGTGGGGGTTCAGATTCCAAATTCAAATTCAAAATTCCAAATTCAAATTGATTAATATTTATTTTTAAAGTAATGACGAACAAAAAATGTGATTAATATGCGTGCTTCTCTACTAAACAAAGGAACGAATGAATCTTTTAAAAACATGAAAAAGAGATAGATATATAACAAGAAAAAGGGATGAAACTATTTATAAAAGTAGGCAGCACTTTTGTGGTTGTTGCGCTACCGCTTCATAGAGAGCCAGTGTGTCCCCACACCACTCCCCCCCCTAGTGAAACGATATGGTTTAGAAACCTGTCACAGGTGTCATGTTGATATTTAATTTTATTCGCTTTTTATTTTCGTAGTTACGAAATTCTTCTGCCTTCTGGTTTTGTTGTGATGATCTCGGTGGTGCTGCAACTGATGAGAATACATCATCAGTTACCAGGTGCGCTGGCTTCAGTCGGTCAGCGTTCACATTCACCTCTCTGCCGTTTATATCAATGGTGAATACTCGGTCATCTACCCTTTTTAATATTTTGTGCGGTCCAGAATACGGCTGTTGCAGGGCACGTTTTATCATATTGTAGCATAATAATGTAGCATAATAATAACTACGCTCCTATGTCTATGCAGAAAATTCTGAAGTGACTTTCCATTCTGGCAGAATTTTGGTTCGAACTGTCCTTTCATTCGAGGATCGTGTCTGGGACGAAGTCTCCACATGTCAACGAAAGAGACGAATAATATCAGGGATAAAAGGGAATTATAACTGCAAGAATTATTTCTCTTGTTCCAGTGGTCGAAGAATTTGCTAGAAGTTTCTGGCTATCAGAAACTTCTGCTATATAAGGACAGATGGCGGTCAAAAAAAAGAACACAGTTGGTTTAGAACCGTGGCGAAGAGATTGGAAAAGTGATAATGGGCGAAGTTGTAATTTGGTGATAAATTGAAAGTTGAGAGTAAACAAGAAAAAGTAATTAGTTTGGATTTGTGAATTAAATAATTGAAAGGAGATAAAGTGATTTGAGAGGAAAGAGACCTTGTAAGAAAAGAATTTGCGAAGAATAGTATAGTGTGAACTTGAATTGTTCTATAGACTAGAAAATAAAGAAATAAATTTCACAGAATATCGTTTTATCTACTCGAGCCGTAGCTTGCATATTACAATATTGTAGCATAATAATAACTACGCTCTATGTCTATGCAGCAAATTCCGAAGTGACTTTCCATTCTGGCAGAATTTTGGTTCAAACTGTCCTTTCATTCGAGGTTCGTGTCTGGGACGAAGTCTCCACAGCTCATGTCAACGAAAGAGACGAATAATATCAGGGATAAAAGGGAATTAAGACTGCAAGAATTATTTCTCTTGTTCCAGTGGTCGAAGAATTTGCTAGAAGTTTCTGGCTATCAGAAACTTCTGCTATATAAGGACAGATGGCGATCAAAAAAAAGACACAGTTGGTTTAGAACCGTGGCGAAGAGATTGGAAAAGTGATAATGGGCGAAGTTGTAATTTGGTGATAAATTGAAAGTTGAGAGTGAACAAGAAAAAGTAATTAGTTTGGATTTGTGAATTAAGTAATAGAAAGGAGATGAAGTGATTTGAGAGGAAAGAGACCTTGTAAGAAAAGAATTTGCGAAGAATAGTATAGTGTGAACTTGAATTGTTCTATGGACTAGAAAATAAAGAAATAAATTTCACAGAATATCGTTTTATCTACTCGAGCCGTAGCTTGCATATTACATTGGTGTCAGAAGCGGGATAAAACTTATTCTGTGAATAACTATTTCCGTGGTGTGAAATTGAAAAAAAAAAAAAAAAAAAAAAAACGATTTCCGTTTTGAGTTAATTAGTTGCGCAAAATGGGTCGCAAATTGGGAAAACTAACTATAATTCAACTAAAGGCAGAACTCAGTAAGCGGAACCTCGACACAACTGGGGGAAAAGATGCCCTGCTGATTCGTCTGGAAGAAGCAGTAACGCAGGAAGGTGAAAATCCGCACGACGTAGAGTTTGACGTGGAAGAGGAACCAGCAAGTACAGCAGCCGACCCGGGTATAACGAGTCTGCTCCTGCAACTTAAGTTAGTCATGGACGAACAAAAGAAAGCAATAGAAGACCAAAGGAATTCTATAGAACTTAAGCTGGACGAACAAAAGAATTCTCTAGAACTTAAGCTGGATGAACAAAAGAAAGCAATGGACGAACAAAAGAATTCTCTAGAACTTAAGCTGGATGAACAAAAGAAAGCAATGGACGAACAAAAGAATTCTCTAGATGCTCTGGAAAGTAAACTTGATGAGCAAAACAAGAACTTGGAATCCAAATTCGAAGTGATCGAAGAGAAAATCGAGAAGGTCGAGACGCAACTCGAAAAAGTCGAAACTAGATTCGATGAAAATTTTGAGAAACATGAAACTCAGTTCGGGAAAATAGAGACTCAGTTTGAAAAAGTGGATACGCAATTCGAGATAGTAGGGAAGCAAGTCGAAAAGGAGCTCAGCAATGTGAAGAGACAGAAAGCACGGGAATATTCCACTGACGGTCTGAGAAGAAAGGAGATGCAGCCTCCTATCTTCGATGGTCAAACATCATGGCCAATTTATAAAAGGCAATTCGAAGCGGCCGCAATGACCAATAGCTGGGACGATGAAGAGAAGTCTATTGCACTCACGCTTGCACTGAGGGGTCCAGCTGCGGAGCTCTTGCAGACCATCCCGGAGGATAAACAGCAGAACTACGACTATCTGGTTCAGGCTATCGAGATGCGGTTTGGGGATGAACACATGCAGCAGGTGTACAGGGTTCAGCTGCGTAGTCGAGTCCAGAGAAGGAGATCTGGTGTGGCTGTATAATCCCCATCGCCAAAAAGGGAAATCACCTAAATTACAGCGGAACTGGGAAGGTCCCTACAGAATAGTAACCCGCATCAACGATGTTGTCTACCGCATCCAGCGAGGACCAAGGGCCAAAATGAAAGTGGTTCATGTGGACCGACTGAGTCGATACAATGGCCGAAATGAGGATGCACTTGTTCGGGACGAACACGTCTAAGAGGGAGGCAGTGTAGCATAATAATAATTACGCTCCTATGTCTATGCAGCAAATTCCGAACTGACTTTCCATTCTGGCAGAATTTTGGTTCAAACTGTCCTTTCATTCGAGGTTCGTGTCTGGGACGAAGTCTCCACAGCTCATGTCAACGAAAGAGACGAATAATATCAGGGATAAAAGGGAATTAAGACTGCAAGAATTATTTCTCTTGTTCCAGTGGTCGAAGAATTTGCTAGAAGTTTCTGGCTATCAGAAACTTCTGCTATATAAGGACAGATGGCGATCAAAAAAAAGACACAGTTGGTTTAGAACCGTGGCGAAGAGATTGGAAAAGTGATAATGGGCGAAGTTGTAATTTGGTGATAAATTGAAAGTTGAGAGTGAACAAGAAAAAGTAATTAGTTTGGATTTGTGAATTAAGTAATAGAAATGAGATGAAGTGATTTGAGAGGAAAGAGACCTTGTAAGAAAAGAATTTGCGAAGAATAGTATAGTGTGAACTTGAATTGTTCTATGGACTAGAAAATAAAGAAATAAATTTCACAGAATATCGTTTTATCTACTCGAGCCGTAGCTTGCATATTACAATATCCTGCCGAATAAATACGTGTGTGCATGAATATAAATCCTTGTAGCAAAAGGTTTTCTGACGACACTTATGAGATGCTGGTGCTGGCTTCACGTTCCTCATGTGAATTCGAAAATCATCTAGAAAGAAGTGTGGATCTTCAGGTGGCTCCTCATATGTGAAAAATTCCCCAGGAATTCTAAGTGTTGTGCCGTACAGGTATTCAGCTGGCGATCCTTTGAGGTCTGCTTTGTAGCATGTCCTTAATCCCAGGAGCACCGTTGGTAGTATTTGCGTCCAGAGCGGATTTTGATGACACATTATTGCTGCTTTTAACGTCCGATGCCATCTTTCTACCATGCCATTTGCCTACGGATGGTATGGAGTGGTACGGATGCGTCTGCCACCCACCAGACGAGAGAGTGATGTGAACAGTGCACTTTCAAATTGAGATCCCTGGTCTGTGGTGATTATTTTGGGACTTCCGAACCGTGCGATCCAATTTGTGAAAAATGTGTTAGCTACGGTATCGGCTGTGATGTCCTTTATAGGTATTGCTTCGGGCCATCTTGTAAAGCGGTAGATCAACGTCACGCAGTACTTAAATCCATGGGACTCTGGCATGGGGCCCACTAGATCTATGTGTATGTGATCGAATCTTTGGTCTGGGTCGGTGAATGTGGCTGGTGGATTGTGAACATGGCGTCCCACCTTTGAGCGTTGGCATGGTAGACAGTTCCGTGACCATTGTGTGATGTCTTTGTTCATTGACGGCCAGATGTAGCGTTGCGAAATGATTTTGTTGGTCGCTCGTCCGCTGGGATGGGCCATGTTGTGCAAAATTTTATAGACCTTGCGGCGCAAAAGTTGCGGCACAAAAGGTCTAATGTCGTTGCTGGAGACATCGCAGTAAATAGCCTGTTGCTCTGGTCCATAAGTTATTTTCTGCAGTTTAAGTGATGTGTTGTTGTGGTTTAAGAGTTGCTGTAGTTCATTATCGGTTTCCTGCATTATTGAAAGTTCTTGAAAATCTATGGTATGATAGCATCAATACGAGACAGTGCATCTGCTACATTGTTTTCTGTGCCGGCTATGTACTGTAGATTTGTGGTGAACTGACTGATGAAATTTAGTTGTCGGACTTGACGAGGTGAAGCTTTGCCCGAGCGCTGTTGGAAGGCGAAAGTCAGTGGTTTATGATCGGTCCTGATTGAGAATTCTCTGCCTTCGACCCACGGTTGAAAATGCTTG
The DNA here is from genome assembly GCA_963082735.1 of Pocota personata. Lineage (NCBI taxonomy): Eukaryota > Metazoa > Arthropoda > Insecta > Diptera > Syrphidae > Pocota > Pocota personata. The sequence goes on from OY720429.1 coordinate 131,381,643, forward strand.
TTGGCTTCGTAGACGGCTGTGAGTTCCCTATCATACGTGCTGTAGTTTTTCTGTGCTGATGAAAGCTTTTTCGAATAGAATGCGAGAGGTTCCCAGTTGTTGTCTACGTCCTGCTCGAGTACACCTCCAATTGCAGTACTGGATGCGTCGGTGGTGAGACGGAGTTTAGCGTGAGGGATCGGGTGTGATAGCAGCGTAGATTCAGTGACTTGTTTTCTTATCTCTTCGAAAGCTGCATCTGTAGATGCTGTCCACGGAACTAGTCTCTTATCATTTTTCTTGGCATTCTTAAAAATTCATTCAGTGGAGTCTGTGATGATGCAGCATTCTTTATATGGCGCCTATAAAAGTTCACTGACCCAATGAATCTTCTGAGCTAAAAGATTGTTTGAGGCTTCGGAAATTCGAGGATAGATTTGACTCGGTCTGGAAGTGGCGATGAACCTTGAGGTGTTATCCGAAAGCCTAAGAAATCTACGCTTGTTGCACCTAAACAACATTTGTCAGCATTTACACAAAGTCCATATTGGCTAAGGCGTTGGAAGATTGAGCGGAGATGGTGTTCGTGCTCTTCAGGTGAACTGGAGGCTATTAACAGGTCATCAATGTAAGCGTAAGCAAAGTCAAATCCGGTTAACACCTCGTTGATAAAACGCTGAAACGATTGGGCTGCGTTTCGTAATCCGAACGGCATGCTGATAAATTCGAACAGACCGAACGGTGTAATGATTGCGGTCTTCGGGATGTCATCTTCGGCGACTGGAATATGGTGAAACGCTCTTCGGAGATCTATTGTTGAGAATATTGACTTACCGGCGACAACTGTTACGTAGTCCTGCAGAAGAGATATCGGATAGCGGTCGGGTAAGGTTTGAGCGTTGAGCCTGCGGTAGTCACCGCATGGCCTCCTGTCTCCACTTTTCTTTTTTGTCATGTGAAGCGGACTGGCCCATGCGCTTTTGGATGGTCTGATGTGTCCCAGCTCCATCATAAGCTTGAATTCCTCCTTAGCTACTTTGAGTCGTTCTGGACACAGCTGTCTGACACGTTGAGCACACGGAGGTTCCGTGGTTGAGATGTGGTGCCTCACATGGTGTTTTGTCCCTGAACTGTTGGATGGATTTCCAAATAGTTCTGGGAATTCTTTGAGGATGGAGTGGTGCTCATTTCTTTCGTTTATGGAGGTGACGGAAACGATAGGAGCTGGTGCTAGAGAACCTTTTGTCTGTAATCCTGTTGTCGGGTCTAGCAGATGGCTGCGCTTAATGTCGACGAGTAGGCCATGTTTGTGCAGGAGATCAGCGATTATTATGGGATATGGTACATCAGCGATGCAGACGATCCAGCGGATGGGTCGACGTAAGCCTATGTTGAGAGTTAGGGCTCGATCTCCGTAGGTTTGAATCTTGCTGCTATTTGCTGCGTAAAGCTGAAATTTTGTGATGTTTGTTCTGTCTGCACGTGTGGGAGGAACAATGGAAATATCCGCGCCGGTATCGACGAGGAATTTTGTTCCCGAGATGTGGTCGTGTATGAAAAGTCGACGGGGGCATGTTACACCATCAGTATCCGCCGAGTCTACTGGTGGTGATTGGTGTTTCCCTGTTTTTGTGGCCATGAGCACGGTGTAGTGCATTTTTTTACTTTTTCGGCAAATCGGCGATGGTAGTAGCAGATTGATGAAGCTGGGGATTTGTTCTCGTTTGACTTGAGACTGTTGCGCCGTCCAGGAGTGGCACTGCGGGAACGGTTGTCTTTGCAACTTGCCATGAATTGGTCCAACTTCAGCGACAACTTCTCGACTTGCCTGGAGAGCTCTTGAACCTGTTCGTTCACATCTTTGGGTTCGTTGAATCGGGAAATAGGCATAAGTTGTCCAATATTCTGGTTGTGTTTAATGTCCATTATACTATCTGCAAGTTGAGCGAGGCTGCTGTTGTCAAGTCCGTCAGCCGTGGCGAGAACAACTTGCACATGCGGTGGCAAGCGGTCGTGCCAGAGAGTTCTGGTGAAAGTGGCGTCTAGCAGGTTGCCACCTAGCCGATGCATCTCCGCCAGAAGGTCTGATGGACGTCGGCCACCCAGTTCTAGCCCCGAGACAAGGGTTTTAAACTGTCGTTCCTGCGAAATTGAAAAATGGTTCAATAGGGCCTCTTTTACGGTCTTGTACCTATCTTGAGCAGGAGGCTTGACAATGGTGTGCTGTATAACCGATAGTGTGTCCTGGTCTAGACGGGCGATGACAGCGTGATATTTTGTTAAGTCGGCAGTTATCCGTCTGCTGTGGAACTGTGACTCGATAGATGCGGACCATAGCTGCACCTTGGTGTTCCAGAACGGTGGTAGTTCTACACGCTCAATTCGGTACACTTGTATGTGCACTTGGTCTGTGTTAGTTGTGAAGAGGTTCGTTGAAACACTTGCTTGCGGCTGCTCCGCTTCGGTGGAAATAATAGGTTGAGCCCCTTCATAGTTCTTCTGTGGCGAGCGCATGAGCGGCATTTTGTTAGATCTTTTTTTTTATTTTTGCGTACTTTGACGGGGTCACCAATTGTGGGGGTTCAGATTCCAAATTCAAGTTCAAAAATCCAAATTCAAATTGATTAATATTTATTTTAAAGTAATGACGAACAAAAAATTTTATTAATATGCGCGCTTCTCTACTAAACAAAGGAACGAATGAATCTTTTAAAAACATGAAAAAGAGATAGACATATAACAAGAAAAAGGGATAAAACTATTTATAAAAGTATTCAGCACTTTTGTGATTGTTGCGCTACCGCTCCATAGAGGGCCAGTGTGTCCCCGCACATGTGTGGGAACTTGCCTCTGTTGCCACAATAAAACAGACAATGTCGGAACCGTATTACTAATTATTTTTTTACTTTTATTTGATAGCTACTAACTAATTAACAATCTAACACGGTGGACTTGGCAATTGGCTGGCGTCTGTGTCGCTCTCCGATGAAAAAGGAAAAATGGCCGATGAATTTTGTCAGGAAGCTAACAATGCGTTCTCTTACGCTGTTGATGAAGGAGGTGTTAGTGAGTCGCATGGAAACTTCCTTAGCACTGTGGTGGAAGAAGTGTTGCTGGAGTGGGCATGTCCGCCACATCCACTCCCCCTCCAGTGACCTAACTCGTTGAAGAGGGAAACGATACAGTTTTCTTGACTCTTGAGTAAGTTCTGAGCGGTCTGTCCATCGTTGTTGATAAGTTTTTTTCTGGGACACTGGATGACTTTGGTGTTGACAAATCATCGTATCGAGTTGAATCAGTCTTCGCAATGAAGGCTGGCTTGAGGCGGTCCGTGGATATGGCTTTTTCGATGCCATTGATGCGGATGATGAATACTCGGTCGTTGATGCGCTTGGTGACTTCATGCGGACCAGAGTAAGGGGGATCCAGGGGTGGTTTGACAGCATCCACTCTGAGGAAGACATGTGAGCAAGTGTACAAGTCCTTCAGGATGAAGAAGCGTGACTTGGTATGATGAGTTGTCGGCGTAGGTCGTACCTTCCTGATGTGCTCACGGAACTTCTCAAGGAAGATGTTGGGATTGGCTGGTAGGTCTTCTGTGAGAAAGAACTCTCCTGGTATCCTAAGGTCGGGGTCACTAATATGTGGGGGTTAGAAATCCCACATGTAAAAAACAAACAACGAAGTTCTTATAACTTCAACTATTTATTCTTTAAATTATCTAAAGCGGATTATAAAGCGCGATAAAATTACTTGTCTGACGATAGGAGCTGGCCTGTTGTTTCGCCGGAAGGCACCAGAAGGAAAGAAGGAAAAGTAGGAAAAATTCCAATGAAATGGCGACTTAAATAGCTGTGAGCAGCTTCGTTTGAAGAAGAGCGAGCGAGACAACAGTTATGACAGGAGGTTTTGTTACTCCATACATGTGTGGGGGTTCAGATTCCAAATTCAAATTCCAAATTTGATTAATCTTTATTTTAAAGTAATGACGAACAAAAAATGTAATTAATATGCGTGCTTCTCTACTAAACAAAGGAACGAATGAATCTTTTAAAAACTTGAAAAAGAAATAGACATATAACAAGAAAAAGGGATGAAACTATTTATAAAAGTAGGCAGCACTTTTGTGGTTGTTGCGCTACCGCTCCATAGAGGGCCAGTGTGTCCCCACACCTGTGTGGCAGCACTTACTCACCAACTCTTGACCACTAGGTGACGCTGTCATCGCTGAAAGGGACTGAATCAAACATTTTTATACTACTTGATTTTGTATTTTGTAATAAAATCGTTCGACAGTATAACCGAATTTTATTTGAAACGTGGACCAAGACGTCCACTACTGGTGACTGCAACGTGTCAACGGGCCAGGTGAGACCATACATCCCAAAAATTCTCCGCAAGAAAGTTTTCGACTGTGTTCATGGACTGGCGCATCCCTGTGGACGATCATCTTGTCAACAGATTCGTCAAAAATATGTCTGGCCTGGAATGAAAAAAGACATATTAGCTTGGTCTCGATCCTGCATCCCCTGCTAACGCGCGAAAATTCATCGTCACAACAGCCGCACTCCAAATAAGATCGATGTACCAGACAATCGGTTCGACCACATTCACCTAGACCTCATCATAGTTGCCAAAGTCCAAGAATACAGATACTGTCTGACAATGATTGAGCAGTACCGCTGAAGGATATGACAGCTGACATCGTCGCAACTGCGGGGTACACGCACTGGATATCTCGTTTCGGCTGTCCCAAAACCATTTCTACGGACCAGGGAGCCCAATTTAAATCGGCACTTTTCAGAGCCCTCACTAATCTCATTGGTACAAAACGCATTCGGACCACCTCGTGCCATCCCGCCTCCAACGGCCTAATCGAGCGCTGGCACCGCTCACTAAAAGCCGCATTGATGTGCCACAGAGACGTACCATGGATCGAACTACTGCCAACAGTACTAATTGGTTTGCGCACCGCCTTCAAGGAGGACCTCGGAGCGCCGGTAGCTGAGATGTTATACGGAACACAACTCAGAATCCCAGGTGAGTTTTTTATTAATATTGATGCACCTGCAGATCCACAAATCTTCGTGGAAAAGTTCCGGGAACACATGCGAAAGATCCGGCCCATCGCCACTGCGCACCACACTAAACAAAACATGTTCATCCTCAAAGGCCTTCACACATGCTCACACGTTTTCTTCGGACGGATGCAGTAAAACAACCACTAGAACCGCCATACTCAGGTCCTCATGAAATAATTACGAGAATTAGCGACGACGTTTTCACAATTCGATTGAATGGCAAGCCTTTTAATGTCTCCATCGATAGATTAAAACCGGCATTCACAATCAGAGAAGATAGTCAAGAACAGCGGTTTGATATTCCAGTGTCAACATCGAAACCACAAACTTATTCCAGGAAACCTGTCAACGTCAAAATTTCGAATGTACTCACACAGACTAAGAATCTGGGGGGGGGGGGGGGGGGGGGGGGGGGGGGGGGTTAGTGATGTGGCAGCACTTACTCACCAACTCTTGACCACTAGGTGACGCTGTCATCGCTGAAAGGGACTGAATCAAAAAACGACTCTTAGGCGACACAAGTCTGACAGATCGGTGGACTCGGAACAGGAATTAACACGCAGAAGATTGCGTCATCTTAACCACACAGAAGTGTACACATTTTTATACTACTTGATTTTGTAGTTTGTAATAAAATCGTTCGAGAGTA